>JASWHV010000010.1:8304451-9504451 GCA_030760725.1 Neostapfia colusana | reverse complement strand
ACACTAGTTACATATTCAATTTTCTAAATTAAATACTAAACAGGGCTAAAATAATGAACTCTCCCCATTACAGGGTCTATAATATTATTTTCATAATTTCCAGGGGTCTAGCTACACTTATCAGAGGTGTTTTACCTAATTTTTATTAAGTCCAGGGGCTAAAACTGATTTTTAAATGAATTTACATGATTTTCTGGAGTTCCAGGGGCTAGATCAGAAGTTTCTGGGGCTAGCTCTTATTTCCAGAGAACCCCAGGGGGTAGCACGTAAGAATTCCAGTCTTTATAATGCGGGGCTGACGTGGACCGTCCGATTTTAAACCGATGGCTGAGATTATAACATCGAACCGGTACGCGGGGTTTTAAAGTCTACCGTGCGATTTAAAATAAACGGCGCACAAGCGGCCACGTCGCTCTGATCGAGCGCAGGCGGCGCTGCCGGCGGCGCACGGCGGCGGGAAGCGGCGATCTCGCCGGAAAGTTTCGGATCGGCGAGAATTCTGCTTAGAACGGTGATCTTATGGCATAGATCGGTAGAGGGGAGGTCTGGGATCTCACCTCGGGGGTTTTCTCGAGCTCGGGGGTCCTGGAAAGTGATCGGCGGCGAGGTCCGAGGCAAAACCACGGCGAAGCTCGTCGGCGCTGTGTTTACACCGTAAGTCTCCGAGTTTTCTGCACCTGCAAAGCTCCCCGGAGGCGGTGGATCAAGACCAGCGAGTTAGATCAGAGTTTCCGAGCTTAGATCGGCCAGAATTCACCGGCGAAGTCTCGGTGCTCACCGGAGTAAAAATCGGCGATCGCGTGGGAAAAACCGATCGGGGCTGGGGTTTTTATAGCCGGGGTAGGGCGGTGGGTCGGTTGTGATCGAGTTTGAGTCTTCTGGGACCAGAATTCGGGCTGAGGGACGCGGTATTCCGATCGGTTAAGATCGCGCGTGCGCGGGAGAGTCCGGGGTCGCGGGGTTGGGGATGACAGGTGGGTCCCACCTGTCTGTGAGAGATAGCGCGGGCGCGCGCGGCTGCGGGCTGGCGCGGGGAAACTGGGCCGGCTGGCGGGTTTCGGCCCACTGGTCGGTTTTTTTCCCGTTTTCTTTTTCTTTTTTCCATTTCTTTTCTGTTTTGAGTCTAATTTGAATTCCAGTTTGAATTTGAATTTTTTGCAAAACATGCAACACGTCCAAGAATTTTTAAATTCCCCTCTGAACATGGTTTAGGGTTTTGAATCAAAATTTGGGGTGTTACATGCTCGGTCGGCCGAGCTCGGGTCAGTGTGCAGGCTGCTGGGCTGGCACGCGGAGGAGCAGAAGCGCTGGCTCTGGCAGGGATCTCTCTCCCTGCTCCCGGAGGAGGGGGAAATAGTCTTCTTCACCGCCTACGCCATGGCGGGGTTCGTCCCGCCAATTTCTTCCTTCTTCGTGATGCTGCTGGAGACGTACGGTCTCCAGCTCCATCACCTCTCCCCCAACTCCTTCGCGATGGCCGCTGTCGAAGTGTGTAGCCGACACTTCACCCAGGCCTGCTCTGAGCAGCCCGTGGAGGTTCTTTTTCGGAGGGGCTAGTCTATCACGGAGAGCTCACGCGTTAGGGATGATGGAGGGAGAAGCTTGACACAGGGATTTTTATGTGGTTCAGGCCGACAGAGCGTAATACCCTACGTCCACGGTGAGCTCAGTTGCTCGTTGTATTGCTTGTTGCTTAGAATCGGAGTCTTGAGCTTGAGAGTGTGTAAGAGGCGAACCCTATGGGAGACTGGGTCAAATGTCGAACCCTTGCTAACGTTGCCTACCCGAGCCTTTTATAGCCCAAGGCTCGGGTGGCTTACAAGGTGGGCCCGGGACCCGATAGGTGGTCTCGGGGAGATTGCCTGCCATCTACCATATCCGCAGTTACGCCGGTAGTTGTCTCTGGCGAGGGCTTCCGAGTCTTCGTTCTGCCGCCCTGCCCATGCCGCAAGCTAGTCGTAGTGGTTGGCTGGGGAGGCAGGGGATGTCTTGTCATTGTGTTTTTTGGCGTACAACCTCTACCGCGGCGCGCCAGCCTTCACTGTGATGTGACTGGGCGCATCGGCACCTGACAGAGGCGTGCTCCACGTCTCCGCGCCTTGGGAAGGCGCAGGTCTTGAATACCTTGTACGAGGAAGGTATGGCGCGTCTTTACTCCCGCTGCCTACCACGCAGGGGCAGGCAGCGCTGCTCTACTGGCCATGTGGCGGGCCCAGGGCTCTCCTCTGAGGAGAGGGGGGTCCGGCCCCACTGGACACGTGGAGCCCTCGGAGCTCTCCCCACGGAGGGGGGAGGTCCGTCTCAGTTGGCCACGTGGTGGGCCCGGAGCTCTCCTCTGGGGAGAGGTAGGTCCAGCCCCGCTGGAGACATGGCACCTTCGGAGCTCTCCCTGCGGAGAAGGGCGAGGTCCTTATGCAGTTTCCCCTGTGCGCGGATGTACCCCATATTGAGGGTACTGAAAGTGGCCCCCCCATCTCTGGGGAGATAGCGAGCCTGAGGTGGGGCACACGTCTCTTCTACTCCATGCACCTTCTTGAAGATCCGCATTGACCATTGCCGGAGCATGAATAGTCACGTGATCATGGGAGCGTGTGCCCTTCTTGATGGCTGCTTTTACTGCGGCGGTTCTCAAGGCTGCAACTTCTGCACGTCGCAGCGCCTTTTTGGGAACCGCTGAAGCGTCTTGCCGGCTCATCTCCTTGGGAGACTAACTTCTTGGCCCACCGCTTCAGATGGACGGCTTGGGTCCACATGTCATTGACGCTAGGTCTCAGAGCTGAAGCGGTTGTCCAAGCGGCGTATTCGAAGAGTTTCGAATCACTTTGAACCGCACCTGGGAAGTTTAAAAGGGGATCTTACCCGCATCGCGGCTTCCCTTCGCACTTCTCAGCGCTTGCATCTTCCTTGAGCTCTTGCGCCCTTGTCTTCCCTGTTCTTGAGCTTTCTTTTGCCATGGCTTCCAACTTTCCTCCGGAGAAGAAACACGCCCGGTCTCCTCCGGCGGCGGCGTTTGTGCCAAGTCAGGGATCTAGGGTGCCTGCGTGTCCTGCTTCTGGAGATGGCGTCTCGACTGGTGGCGACTCCAACAGTACTCGGGCTCATCATCCCAATGGGACTCCTCTGGAGCGACGACGGCCCGATGGTCCCCGATCATCGCGCCCTCCTTCCTCAGGGGGTGGAGCCTCAAGGGGGGGCGCTGGTGCTTCAATGCCCAGGGGCGAGCCTAGGGCTCAGGCACCCCGGTCTGCAAGCACCCCTGTTGCCGGCTCAGCAGAAAGCGGTGCTGGGTGGGGCAGCGCTCAATCTCATGCAGGGGTGCAGGCACCCCGTGCTTCTGGAGCTGGATCAGCCCAGGCGACTGGGGGGCAGCCCCAGGTGGCGACGGCGGGCTCCAGTGCTCCTACCCCGACTCGGAAGCCGGGGTTTAGAGCCCGTTGGAGCGCCCGTGTCCCTCGGTAAGTGTCGTCCTTACCAGTTTCCAGAGCCTGTATTGTCTTCTTCTTTTCTTAACTCGGGAGTCTCCCATGTTTGCAGGGACCCCTCAAGTACCGGTAATGCTTCCATTTCCCGGCCATCCCCGACTGACGGGGGATATGCGCCACAGCACCCGGAAGCCGAAACGGTCACAGCGGCCCCCAAGCCGGCGCAGGCTCCTTCTGTGCCGGTGGGCCCGGCTCCTGCGGCAGTGGCGACACCTCCCGTTCATCCCCCTTCACCGGCTCGGGAGTCGGCTGTTGCTGAAGGTTCAGCAGGACCGGTTGGCGGTGCCCCGCCTCCTGCTGTCGTAGCGGGAGGAGCTTCCACGGGTCCTACGGTGGGCAGCGAACCGGGGTGCACGGGGAGCAAGCCTGCCCCAGTGCCGGCTTCTCCTGATCAGCGCCTTATCCCGGTTGCCGGAGCGTCGACTTCTCCTAAGGACGACGTGATGGAGGAAGTCGGGGGCGCGGCTTCAGCCTCTGCCGCCCCGCTGCCCCTGGCAGATGCCCTCGAGCTCGCCCAGACGAGCATCTGGCTGGTTCTGGCCACGCTCGGTCGAGAGCGGGAGGGGCAGGCAGTAGAGAGGGATCACCTCCTCACCTGGGGGCGCCTCTTCAAGGAGCAGACTGAGGAGGTCAAGGAGGAGCTTGACTCGAGGCGGGCGTCGCTCGATGTCATGGAGGCGCTCCTTGACCGTCAGAAGAGGGCCGTCAACCGCCTGGACTCCGAGATTCGGCGGCTCCACCGGGAGGCCCGCGAGTCTCACGCTCAGGCCGACGAGTGCCTTTCCGCTTTGGAGGGGCTGCGCCTGAAGCTGGAGCGCCGTGAGCGCTCCATCGCGGAACAGAAGCACACTGTGGCGGCTGAGGCAGAGAAGGTCGCCGCGAAGCTAGCGGCTGGCGAGGGTGACCTGAGGGCCCGAGCTAAGGAGCTGGAGACCCGAAAGGCTGATCTGGTCGTGAGGGAGGAGCAATTCTCTCGGGAGCGCAGGCGGTCCTGGATCGGGAACTGGCTGTCGACCTCCGGTCTTCGGAGTTGGAGCGGCTTGCCCAGAGTCTTCAGCTCCGGAAAGACTCTCTAGCGGCCAAGGAGAAGGAATTCTACAATGGGAGCCTCGACGCCTTGCTGGCCGCCCGCCGCGAGGTGGAGGAGCTCCTGGCCTCGCGGTCCTCCGAGGCCCGGGCGGTCTCGAGCTTCGTTGACCAGGCAGGGTCCACCCTGGTCCCCCTTGGCTTCAGCCCGGTGAGGGCAGCGGTCCCAGCGCAGAAGGTGGCCGAGGTGATCCCCGCGCTCGAGTCTATCGGTGCCAAGCTGAACAGGCTTGAAGCGGTGGTCGCCAGTGAGCTCGAGGCAAAGGGACGGGGCCTGGCGATGGAGGTTGCTACGCATGTGCTGGCTTGCTTCCGGAGCCGGGATCCCTCCTTCTCACTGGAGCCAGTGAGGCAGGGCCCCGCCGCGGAGCGGGAGGAAGCCGCTAGGGCTGAAGTTGGGGACATGGCCGCCCTTGTAGCCTCTAGGTTCCGGTGCGAGCTAGGGGAATCCTAGGGCTTGTATCTTTTCTTTTTCTTTTGTCGAGTCTGTAGTCCAGCTTGTGGAGCCTTGAATGAATAGACTCTTATTGTTTTCTGTGTTTGTGTCCTTTCATCTTCTTCTTGGCTTGGCCTGGCCGAGTCCTTAGCTCCGCAAGGTACTCAGAGGTCTTCACCAATCTTGAAGTCTTGCACAGACACCTTCCTCGGGTCCTTTTGAGTTAAGGGCCCCAGGGGTCTTTGGAGCTCACCCCGTGGGAACGGGGAGGTCCGGATCTGCTGACCACGTGGCGGTTCCGGAGCTCTCCTCTGAGAAGATGGAGGTCCATCTCCGCGGGACACGTGGAGCCTTCGGAGATCACCCCTGCGGAGGGGGCGAGGCTCGGCTCTGCCGGCCACATGGCGGGCCCGGAGCTACCCTCTTAGGAGAGGGGAGCTCTGGCCCCGCTGGACACGTGGGGCCTTCGGGGCTCGCCCTTGCGGAAGGGGCGAGACCCGGATCCTCCGGCCTTGTGCTGGTGTAGTAGATAGCTCTATCCCCCCCTTCGTGCGGTCCCGTAGCTAAAACCTAGAGATCCTGCACACAGGTAGAGGAAGCGTAATTCTCCTCGGGGGTTCCCCCCTCCCTGTCTCTTAGTCTTATTTGGCTTACGGTCCTAGTCCGATATACAGAGCTTGGGCAATTCTATGCGCGAGGCACCGGGGGTCCGGCTCCCTCCGAGGTCAGGGTACGACCGTCCGGCCCCTATTACCGGACCGTACGCCGGGGAAGCAGAGTGCACAGGCTTTCGGTACGGAACCAGGCAAAGCGGCTGTACTCCCCTGAACCTCCGAAGGTCAGGGTGCGCACGCTTTGGGTCGGAACTGGCAAAGCAGGCTACACACCCTGGACCCCCCATGCGCAGCGCAGGCCTTTCCTGGAGGTGACCAACTGGCACCGCAACACCTGACTGGGGGAGGCCCGAAAGGCCCCCTGGCCATCGGCAGGTGTCTCAAGCGCAACCGCCTTCGGTCAGATAGCAAATGCTAACTATGGATGAGAGCGGGAATGGGGAGCTAAATGTACGGTTAGCATACATAGAAAGTGTGGTCATAGAAATTAATGCGTAATTTAAATGAGCACGCAAGTAAGAGCGTGGTAGAACAGGTTTCTGTGTAAATTCCCATAGGAGAAAGGCAGGTTAAACATGGAGGCAACGACCCGCCCCATTAAGAAGGGAAGCAAGACTCTACGCGCTTGGGGTCGGAACCAGGCCAAGCTGGACGTAGTCCTGGACCGTCCCCTGAGGCTTAGCTGCTCCGAGCACTGTTCCTGGAGCCTATGGGATCTATTACAGAAAGGGAAAGGCCTGTTCTACTAATGCTCTGGGGATAGAACTTACTGTGATGTTCCATGCTCCAAGGGTTCGGGAGCGAATCCCATCCTTGGTGGAGAGGCGTATGTACCTGGGGCGGCAACTTTCATGACTCGGAAGGGACCTTCCCATCTGGGGGAGAGTTTATAGGTCCTTCACGGGAAAGTGTGCGCCACGGCACCAGGTCGCCTTCTTGTAGCTCCCAGACGCGCTTGGTCCTTTGGCGGTAGCGCCGGAGCACCAGCCGGGACCGTGCGTTGCGGAGTGCGGCTTGTAATCGTGCCTCGTCGACAAGGTTGATATCTTCACGCCGGAGCTGGTCCAGCACGGCTTCTCCCGGGGGCCCCGGGGTACCTTCCTCTATTGGCTCAGGCCGACAAGAGGTAGGCAGACCCGGACTCTTCTTGGGGGACCCAGGATGTCTTCTTCCATTGGCTCAGGCCGACAGGAGGTTGACGGATCTTGGGCGGCCCCTGAGAGGTGAGACCGAGGCACAGAGACGTGCGCTCGGGTGGAGCTGGCCCGGTTCTGCACCGCCGGGGGCTGGTGCTTGGGCTGCTGCAACTGCTTGGAGCTTTTCCAAGGCTGATACTGCAGCAGTGCAGTCTCCACAGATCTTTTGGGGCAGTCATAGTGGGTTACCGCCCTGACTCGTCGTCACTGGAGCTGGAGTCCTCATAGTTGTGTACAGCCTTCACAGCGCGCTGAGGCTCCTGGAACCCCACCTGGTGGCCGACGTTGTCTTGGGTGTCGACCTTCTGCTTGCCCTCCCTTTGTCGGAAGGGAGGGGCATCAGCACGCGGTTTCTTCCCCTTGCGGAAGCGCTCCGTGAGATTCTGAATCTCTTGGCACTCAGCATCTGTATGGCTGCTGGTGTCGTGCACGGGGCATGGCTCGCCTTGGTCACCATCTGGAGCTGGTGACCGTCGCTGCCTTTTGTCGGGGCGTGGCCCCCGAGCTCCGCTGGGTGGTGCTGCTGCAGCAACTGGAGCTGCGGTCGGTGGTTTCATCTTGCCACCGCCCCGGTTCTTGATCTTCTTGCCGCTTCCATGGGATGCAGTGCCAGATCTGGGCTGTCCTCCTGACTCGGAGGGTGGCAGTGAGTGCCAGTTCCGCCCTTCTTCTGCCCTGGCACACTTGTACGCCAGGCTGAAGAGCTCTGAGACGTCGCGAACCTCTCTGGTCGCGAGCTTCTCAAGCATCTTCCTGTCCCGTACACCCTGCCAGAACGCCACCACCACAGAAGCATTTTGGATATGCGGGATGGTGTTCCGTACCTGGGAGAACCGCTGTATGAAGGAGCGCAGCGTTTTGTGACACCCTCGTCTCTGGTGTCAACACATATTCATGATTTACTAAGAGAAAACATTTTAAGAAAAAGAGGAACAGAGAAAATTATCAAAAGGATAAGTCAATAAGAGCCGAATTCAGCTCTCAGAGAGCACCAAAGACATCTTCCGCGGCCGCTGGCCACGTGGCGTGTTCGGAGCTCATCCCTGCAAAGTAGGGAGAGGCCGCCGCTAAGCTGGCTATGTGGCAGGCTCGGGGCTCGTCTCCGCAAAGGAGGAGAGGTCCGACCCTGTGGGACACGTGTCACCCACGGAGCTAGCCTCTACGGAAGAAGCAAAGGCATTTTTCGTAGGACACATGTCACCTTCGGAGATAGTCGCCACGGAGATCAGAGGACCAGTTGCACGGGGTACGTGTCGATCTCGGAGCTCATCTCCGGGAGGCCCGGTTCTATTGAACACGTGTCGCCACCGGAGCTTATCTCCGGGAGGTCCGTCGCTGCTGGACACGTGTCAACCTTGGAGCTCGTCTCTGAGGAAATAAGAGAGGAAATACCGGCACTAATACGTGGCGCACGCGGAGCTCACCTCGGAAGAAAAGGGAAGTCTTGCTCGCTTGACACGCGGCACAACCGGAGCTCGTCTCTGCGGAGAAGGAGATACCAGGCCCCGGAGGACACGTGGAGCTTCCGGAGCTCATCACCGCGGAGGTAATGAGTTCTGGAGCGGTTTTTACGCGTAAGAATACCGGTACGTAAAGGAAAACCGACCTGAATTCCACGATGTTACTAAAGATAAGACGTTAGGATACAACAACGATCTGAATATGGCTCATATTCGGGATACAATAAGATTAGGACTCTTCTCTTCTCGATTATAAATAGAACCCAGAACCTCTGGCCGAAACCACAAACTTCTTTTCCAACTCCTGAGCCGACGACTTAGAGCCCTAGCCCTAACTCGCCGAGTAAACCATCGCCAAAGCACAGCAAGGGAGATTGCTGGAGGAGTGCCGAGCGGTCTGAGGAGGACCTCGAAAACCAAGAAGAACGTAAGGTAGGACTCCGACACCACCTTACGACATCGTTGTATTCTGTTTGCATCTGTTCTTTGATTCCTTCCGAACAGAAGCCTTCTCGTGGATAGATCACTTGATGATCAGGTTGATCTAAAGACAAGATCATCGCCACGTCCACCTTTGATCCGAACACCTCTGTCCAAACAAAGCCATACAAGAACACCTGCGGACCAATCTAATAAAAGCTAATCATAGGATAGCATGCATATGCATTATTGCATTTAGTTTAAGGTTTGTGCATGATATTGATTGATGTGAATCTTGTATGCACGTGATCCTACCTAGCAGGACAAGCTCAGGGAGCTGTCTACTACGAACTGCAGCAACAAGGTTTTGAGATCCAAGAACCCCCGGAACCGCAAGAACAAGGCAAGTGCTCCTTCACCATATTGATCCTATGTTTTGGGTAAAACTGTTTTGTTTTGCGAAAAGGTGTGTGTGCTGAGTCAAACATGATGGGAAACCCTTTTATAGGAGTTTACTGGTTTTGATTAAACCGCCCTTGTCGCCAGGGAAGTTTACGAGTCGGGTATGGTTTTGCTTTATGCTTCGCTGAGTCCATGGGATTGGGAAGCGAGATAGATGTGTCTAGCTAATTGCACTCGTAATGATAATATGAAACTGATGTTGTTAATGAACATGGATCGGAGGGAGATCTAGGCAAGATTGGGTTTGTGAATGAGGTAGCATGAGATGGTGGTGTACTTGCCGTAGATCTAAGGACCGGTTCATGCATGCACGTGCCAGGATAATAGTGCCACCACAAGGCCAAGTATGGATGCGGCTTAGCTGAGTTATTAGGTAAGTTGCTAGAGTGTTATGGACTGTGGAAAGCGCGGGGAATGGGAGTCGAGCGAGGACTGTCCTGGGAACTGCATGGCATAAGAGGGGGCCCGTGGGTGGGAGAATTGGAGATTCTAGCCTGCCGGTGAAATCTTAGTGAGTCCATACATCTAGTAACCCCTTTGTAAAGGCTATTTTGTGATCTCTTGGACATACACCGACGGTTGTGTACTGGTATAATGGAGGTTCTGCAGTCTTCGATGGGTGACGAAATCACAAACTTGTGGGTAAAGAGGTACAAACTCTTTAGAGTTATTAAAACTATCATGATAGCCGAGCTTACGGTCACGAGCACCTGGCTAAACTGCCATGATTAGTTGGGATGGTTATTGGGAAGGTTCTTGGTTATGGTTAATGAGTTTGGTTATGTTTTGGTTGTTGGGACTGTTGAGTCCGGGTGATGAGATGGTTGCATGACTGTTGAGTCATGACATGAGATTGGTCTCGGTGCGAGGCGAAGTTGTTTTATGAGATGAGATGGTACCGAATACGGGAAGGTATTCGTGAGATGGTAGCGAATACGAGGAGGTATTCGTGAGTGTGAATAAAGGTTGGTTAATGTTCGGATGGAACACGGAAAGGGATGAAGGTATGTTGGTAATTTAATTCATGCTGGGAAAGTTAAGTTGCTGCTTTATAATGGTTTTATAAATTTGCTTTTCTGCAAATGAGCCATTTTATACCTACCTTGTTATGAGCTGCATATCATGTGTTTCCCACACTTGCTGAGTACATCATTGTACTCAAACTTGCATTATTTCATCGTTAGCAGAAGGAAAAGCCTACTATGAAGACCAAGTGGGGCATTAGGGCGTGTGATCGATTCTCAACCTTGCCTGTGGAGGGAGTAGAGATGGAGCCACTTCTGCTTAGATTCCTTCCGCATTAGTTAAATCGCTTCCGCATTAGAATAAAGACTTCCGCTGCGTAGAAATAAGACTTCCGCCGTGAGCATGAGTCCAAGACTCATGAGACATTGTAATAAACTCTGTTATTCGTGGTTATATATATTCTGAGTTCAGTTTGTGGAACATATGTGTATGTGTGATGAACATCCTGGGCACACATATGCATCAGTTCTCGGTTCCGTGGTTTTCCACAGAATTGAGGGTGTCACAGATTGGTATCAGAGCCACGGGTTGACAGTAGGTTACACGCCTAGATAGAAACCTTAGATTGACATTAGAGCCACGTGTTAACAGTAGGTTACACCCTTAAATAGGAGTCACAGATTGGACACAGATTGGTAGCTAAGCCACGCTGACCAAAGGAAGCACCCTATGATGCTTAGATTGGCTTTAAACCCACCTTGACATAGGAAACCATACTTAAATAGGAGTTGTCGAAGTGTGTGGTCGACACTTCCCCCGGACCTGCACTGGGCAGCCCGCGGAGGTTCTTTTTTGAAGGGGCTAGTCGCTTGCGGAGAGCTTGAGCGTAGGGACGAGTTAGGGAGGAGCTTGACACGGTGAGTTTTACGTGGTTCGGGCCGCCGGAGCGTAAAACCCTACGTCCACGGTGAGCTGAGGTGCTCGCTGTATTGCTTGTTGCTCAGAACCAGAGTCCTGAGCTTGAGGATGCGTTATGCCTAGGGTGTGAGTTGCTGGAGTGCGAACCCTTGCTAATGTCGCCTACCCGAGCCTTTTATAGTCCAAGGCTCGTGTGGCCTACAAGGGGGGCCCGGGACCCGACAGGTGGTCCCGAGGAGATTGCCTGCCAACTATCGTATCCGCAGTTATGTCAGTAGTTGTCTCTGGCGAAGGCTTCTGAGTCTTCGTCTTGCCGCCCTGCCCATGCCGCATGCTAGTCGTAGTGGTTGATGACGGCGGAGGCGGCAGGGGATGTCTTGTCGCTGTGTTTATTGGCTGGCAGGTTCTAACACCGCGCGCCATCTGTGATCCGACTGGGTGCAATGGCACCTGACCGAGGCGTGCTCCGCGTCTCCGCGTCTTGGGAAGGCGCGGGCCTTGAATACCTTGTACGGGCAAGGTATGGTGTGTCTTTACGCCCGCTGCCTACCGCTCGGGGGCAGGCTGCGCTGTTCTGCTGGACACGTGGATGGGCCGGAGCTCTCCCTCTGAGGAGAGGGAGGTCCGGCCCCGTAGGACACGTGGAGCCTTCGGACCTCTCCCCGCAGAGGGGGAGGTCCGGCTTCCGTCGGCCACGTGGCGGGCCCGGAGCTCTCCTCTGAGGAGGGGGAGGTCTGGCCTCGCGGGACACGCGGCGCCTTTAGAGCCTTCCCCACGGAGGGGAGGTCTGGCCGCTATTGGCCACGTGGCGGGCCCGGAGCTCTCCTCTGAGGAGAGGGAGGTCCGACCCCACTGGACACGTGGCGCCTTCGGAGCTCTCCCTGCAGAGAAGGGTGAGATCCTTAGGCATTTTCCCCTGTGCGCGGGGGTACCCCACGTCGCGGGTACCGACAGTGGCCCCCGGGCCCATCTCGGGGGAGATAGCGAGCCTGAGGTGGGGCCTCCATCTCTTCTGTTCCGCGCACTTTCTCTAAGTCCCGCATTGACCGCTGCCGGAGCACGAACAGTCCCGGGATTGTGGGAGCGTGCGCCCACTTGATGGTTGCTTTTACTGCGGCGGTTCCCAAGGCTGCCACATCTGCACGTTGAGGCGCCTTCTTTGGGAACCGCCGAGGTGCCTTGCCAGCTCGTCTTCTTGGGAGACTGACTCCTTGACCCACCGCTTCAGCTGGGCGGCTTGGGCCCACCTGTCATCGGCGCTCGGTCTTGGAGCCGAAGTGGTCGCCGATGCGGTGTATTCGAAGGTTTTCGAATCACTTCGAATCGTTCATGGAAAGTTTTAAAGGGGGATCTTACCCGCATCGCGGCTTCCCTTCGCACTTCCTAGCGCTCGCTCTTTCCTTGAACTCTTGCGCCTTTGTCTTCCTGTCCTTGAGCTCTCCCCCGCCGTGGCTTCCAACTTGCTCCCGACGCGTCTCGTTCGTTCCGCCGAGCTCGGGCCAGTGCGCAGGCTGCTGGGCTGGCACAGGGAGGAACAGAAACACCGGCTCCGCCAGGGATCTCTCCCCCTGCTCCTGGAAAAGGGGGGAGATGGTCTTCTTTACTGCCTATGCCCTGTCGGGGTTTTGTCTCGCCAATTTCCTCCTTCTTTGTTACATTGCTGGAGACGTATGGTCTCCAGCTCCACCACCTCTCTCCCAACTCCTTCGCAATGGCCGCTGTCTTCGTCCACTTCTGTGAGATGTTTGTGGGGGTGCATGCTTCGGTGACGCTCTTTCTCTACTTCTTCGTGTTGCGGACGAACGGGCGTGGCTCAAAGACCCAGATGGGGGCGTACTATTTCCAGCATCGCTGCAAGGACCCAAAGGTCTCTGGGTACCTTCTGCCTTTCAGCGCGTCGAGGTGGGAAAACTGGAGGGAGAGCTGGGTGGTCATGCAGACCGACGAGCATGATAGCCTACGGCTCCCGACCGCTGGCCCAACCACTGAGCGTTGCTTCTGGGAGGAGGTCCCAGAGCTGGAGCAGGAGTACGCACCGGTCTTGGAGCGGATCCGGTTCTTGGCCAACGAGGGGCTAACGTCCCTGATGGTGCTGATGGACTTCATGTCGCGCCGTATTGCGCCCTTGCAGCAGCGCAGTCACCCAGCGTGGTACTACACTGGCGAGCAGGACTGTACCAGGTTGGAGAGGGGTCCCGGTTCTGATCCTTCCGACGAGGAGCTGTACGAGATGGTGGGCAAAGTGAGCGGCGACTTCGTCCCCAGTGGCGACCCCACCCTTCCGTCCTCTGCCACTCCCCTCTTCTTAGAGCCACAGAGGAGGTCAGAGCTACTGCGGAAGATGCCGAACCTCGACGACATCGGGATCGCCGTCCGGCAGGTTGGGGATGCCTTCCGGGGCATCTCGATCCCAGGAACCGAGCGCTCCGGATCGGGGCGCGAGGCGTCTGTCGCTGCCCAACCCGTCTCAAGAGACGGCGGAACTCAAGCCGCCGACAAGGGGAAGGGGAAGGAGCTGGCCCCCGGTCATCCAGAGAAGAAGCACGCCCAGTCTCCTCCGAGGGTGCCGCCTGCGCCGAGTCAGGGAGCCGGAGCACCCTTGCACCCATCTCCCGGGGGTGCTGGTCCGTCGAGTGGCGACCCGAAGAGGCCCCGGGTGTCCCACCCCAGCGGGTCTCTTCCCGGACAGCGGCGGTCCGAAGAACCCCAAGCGCCTCGTCATCCTTCCTCTGGCGGAGGGGCTTCCAGGACGGACACTGGTGGGGCGACGCCGGGGAGTGTGCTGGGGGTCCAGACGCCACAGCCTACGACCGTTCCAGACACAGGTCCTGGCGGTTCAACTACGGCCCAGAGGCCGGGGCTACAAGCCCGTTGGAGCGCTCATGTCGCCCAGTAAGTGTTGCTCCGTCTGGCTTGTAGGAGCAGCGTTCTCGTCCCCTCTCTTAGCCTGAGAGCTTTCTTTTCTTGCAGGGACCGACCGGCTGCCGGGGGTGAGCCTCTTACCCAGCCATCTCCAACTGGTGGAGGCTCCGCGCCACAACATCTGGGAACCGCGGTGGTTCCCATGGCCCCTGTCGAAGTTTTCAGTCGACACTTCCCCCGGGCCTGCACTGGGCAGCCCGCGGAGGTTCTTTTTTCAGTGGGGCTAGTCCCTAGCGGAGAGCTTGCGCAGATGGATGAGTTAGTAAGAGCTTGACACGGCGGGTTTTACGTGGTTCAGGCCGCCGGAGCGTAAAACCCTACGTCCACGGCGAGCTATGGAGCTCGCTGTATTGCATGCAGCTCAGGGCCGGAGTCCTAAGCTTGGGGGTGAGTTACAGCTTGAGAGTGTATGGCTAGCGTATGAGTTGCAAAGTGCGAACCCAGGGGTGTGGATGGATAGAGTCCGAACCCCTGCTAACGTCGCCTACCCGAGCCTTTTAAAGTCCAAGACTCGGGTGGCTTACAAGGGGGGCCGGGACCCGACAGGTGGTCCCGGGGAGATTGACTGATATCTACCGTATCTGCAGTTATGCCGGTAGTTCTCTCTGCCGAAGGCTTCTGAGTCTTCGTCTTGTAGCTCTGCCCATGCCGCATGCTAGTCGTAGTGGATGATGACGGCGGGAGCGGCATGGGATGTCTTGTCGCTGCGTTTATTGGCTGGCAGCCTCTGACACTGCGCGCCAGTCTGTGATGCGACTGGGCGCAACGGCACCTGACAGAGGCGTGCTCCGCGTATCTGCGTCTTGGGAAGGCGCGGGCCTTGAATACCTTGTACGGGAAAGGTATGGGGCGTCTTTACGCCCGCTGCCTATCGCTCGGGGGCAGGCAGCGCTGTTCTGCTGGCCACGTGGCGGGCCCGGAGCCCTCCTCAGAAGAGAGGGGGTCCGGCCCCACAGGACACGGGGAGCCTTCGGACCTCTCCCCGCGGAGGGGAGGTTTGGCTTCTGTTGGCCACGTGGCGAGCCCGGAGCTCCTCTCTGAGGAGAGGGAGGTCCGGCCTCTCCGGACACGCGGCACCTTCGGACCTCTCTCCCGCGGAGGGGGAGGTCCGGCTTCTGTATGCCACGTGGTGGGTCCGGAGCTCTCCTCTGAGGAGAGGGAGGTCCGGCCCCGCTGGTCGCGTGGCACCTTCGGAGCTCCCCCTGCGGAGAAGGGCGAGATCCTTAGGCATTTTCCCCTGTGCGCGGGGGTACCCCATATCGAGGGTACCGACAGTGGCCCCCGGGCCCATCTCGGGGGAGATAGCGAGCCCGAGGAGGGACCTTCGTCTCTTCTGATCCGTGCACTTTCTTTTCTTGAGTACTCCCTGTGCTGGCAGGGTCTTGACGGCTTCGGTGTTCAGCCTCTTAGGAGAGGGTGTAGCCTGGCATCGAAGCTCGGCCCGGCTGTGGGGGCGGAGGTCCGGAAGTCATCGGAGCTCAGGCCAGCGAAGGGCGTGATGTCTGGCATCAGCGCTGGCCTCTGAAAGGAGCGCGAGGGCTGGCCTCGGAGCTCGGTCTTGCTGTGGAGGCGGAGTCCGGAATTCCTCGGAGCTCAGGCCAGCGAAGGGCGTGAGGTCCGGCGTCAGCGCTCGCCTCTGAAAGGAGGGCGAGGGCTGGCCTCGGAGCTCGGCCCAGCTATGGGGGCGGAGTCCGGAAGTCATCGGGGCTCAGGCCAGTGAAGGGCGTGAGGTCCGGAGGTCATCGGAACTCAAGCCAGCGAAGGGCGTGAGGTCCGGCATCAGCGCTCGCCTCTGAAAGGAGGGCGAGGGCTGGCCTCGGAGCTCGGCCCAGCTATGGGGGCGGAGTCCGGAAGTCATCGGGGCTCAGGCTAGCGAAGGGCGTGAGGTCCGGAGGTCATCGGAGCTCAGGCCAGCGAAGGGCGTGGGGTCCGGCATCAGCGCTCGCCTCTGAAAGGAGGGGAGGGCTGGCCTCGGAGCTCAGCCTGGCTGTGGAGGCGGAGTCTGGAAGTCATCGGAGCTCAGGCCAGCGAAGGGCGTGAGGTCCGGCATCAGCGCTCGCCTCTGAAAGGAGGGCGAGGGCTGGCCTCGAAGCTCGGCGTGGCTGTAGAGGCGGAGTCCGGAAGTCATCGGAGCTCAGGCCAGCAAAGGGCGTGAGGTCCGGCATCAGCTCTCGCCTCTGAAAGGAGGGCGAGGGCTGGCCTCGGAGCTCGGCCCAGCTGTGGGTGCGGAGGTCCGGAACTGCTCAGTGGTCCCCCCTTTCCTATCCCTTAGTCTCATTTGGCTTACTGTCCCAGGCCGGAATACGGGGCTTGGGTAATCCAGTGCACATGGTCCCGGAGGTCTGGCCCCAGCCCCAGTCAGGGTGTAACCGCACGGCCCCCTGGTACTCAGACCGTAGCGCCGGGAGGCAGAGTGCGCATGCTTTGGGTGCAAGACCGGGCAAAGCAAGGCTCCTGACCCCCCGTTCTAGCGTAGGTCTTTTCTCGGAGGAGACCAACTGGCGGTGCAGTACCCTTATAGGGGGAGATCCAAAAGGCCACCGGGCCTCTGGCAGGTACCCCAAGCACTACCGCCTTCGGCAGGACGACAAATATCGACTATGCATGAGAGCCGGAAATAGGAGCCGAGTGTACAATGGACACACACTGTCTAGAGCGTGGGGAGGTGTTCATATAAATTAATGCGTAATTTAAATAAACACCTAAGTAAGCATGGTGAACTTACTGGGTAGCGTCGGAGCGCCTGTCTTCACGCAGAGCGGGTCATGCGTGGCTTCGTCGTACGCCGGACACGGGGGGGGGACCCCCATGGCTATATCAGGGGGAAGCATGGCTTCGGCCCCGCATACCATGTGGAAGGGTAGTTCCCGTGACCCGGCCCTGGGAAGTCCGGCTGGCCCTCGACATGGAGGAGCCGGTATCCCCCGACGGCTCTGGGTGCGCGTCTGCACTGGTTGTGTGGGTCTGCTTGGCGTGGACCTGGCACGCATTGCATCCCTAACCAGTTTGACGGCGTCCAGGTGGCTCTCGGTCAGTAGGATCCATGCCGGGTGGCTTAACCGACCAACGTGCGGGACGATGAGCGTTCCCAGCACTCGCCTCCTTGGACTACTGCGAGCTAATCGCAGCCTTCCTCCTAGGTTATGCACCACAATAGGATGTCGTGGCGCCACACCAGTAAAGATACCAGCGCGTAGCACTTAGCCATCCGCACCACCCGTTCAGCGGATGCACGTTCATCAGGAAGGATGTCCTTCAAGGAGTCCCGGACCTCCGTGGTCCATGCATCGGGACTACTTGAGCTTCTGGATCTTGAGCGCTGGGTTGCACGGAGTCCCCAGTGACTCTTACGATCCTTTGGCGGCATCTAGGGCCGCTGGGACTGCCTAGCTTCGAGGCACTGGTTCAGCCCCCTTCGCCCGGCTCGGCGGGCCAGGCTGTGGACCGCAGCAACGTCCTCTCGAAGACTCCTTCATGCACAGGGGCTCTGATGGAGGCTTTCGTTGAGAGGTCGTCAGCTGCGGCCGTGCATGCGCACGGTACATGGCGCAGGTCCAAGGCGAGGAATTCTTTCTCCAACATCCGCACGTGAAGCAGATAAGCAGCTAGCTGTGGGTCATTGCAGGGGCACTCACCCTTAACTTGCTTCATAAATAGCTGGGAGTCGCCCTGCGCCAACAACTGGCGAGCGCCCAGAGACAGGACTGTCTTTTAGGCCAAAAATGAGTGCTTCATACTCTGCCAAGTTGTTGGTTGCCTTGGAATTGAGACGCACCATGTACCCAGACTGCTCCCCCGATGGCATGAGAAGCAGTACGCCGGCACCGGCCCCCTGCTTTCGCGAGGAGCCGTCGAAGAAGAGCGTCCAGTGAGGCCCGGTGAAGACCGGAGCTCGGTACTTTGGTTCACCGTCTTCGCGGCCCCCTGGGTCAGCCTTCGCTGGCCTCCACTCAGCCACGAAGTCAGCCAGTGCTTGGCTCTTGGCTGTCTGACGTGGTCGGGAGCTCAGCTTGAACTCCGCCGTCTTCGGGCTGTCTTCCAGCTTCGGAAGCTGCCAGTGAGTGCCAGCTCCGCTCTCCGGCTGCTCTGGCGCACTTGTCCACCAGGCTGAAGGGCTCGGAGGCATCGCAGACCTCTCTGGTTGCAAGCCTTCCAAGCATCTTCTTGTCCTGGACACTGTCGAAGTGCCGCCACCACAGAAGCACTTTGAATATGCAGAATGGTGTTGCGTACCTGGGAGAACCGCTGGATGAAGGAGCGCAGCGACTCCCCAGGTTGTTGCTTGATGGCTTGGAGGTCAAGCTCCGTGCCGGGACGGGTGTATAAGCTGCCGAAGTTGGCGATGAACTGCCGGCAGAGCTCTCCCCAGGAAGTTATGGAACCCTGAGGGAGGTTCATTAGCCAAGACCGGGCTGGGCCGGTCGAGGTGACGGGGAAGTAGTTTGGCCATGACGGCCTCATCCCCTCCTGCGGCAAGCACGGCGGTGGAGCAGATCTGGAGGAACCCCGCCGGGTTGACGCTGCCGTTGTACTTCTTGGGCAGGTGCGGCCGAAACTTGCGTGTCCACCTCGCGAAGCGGAGGTGGGGCTCCAGGGCCGTACATCCTGCCCCTGTTGCTGCAGACGTTGGTGCCGCAAACGCTTGGTTTTCCGCTGGAACAGTGTACCCCGGTATGGGCAAGGCTGCGCCATAGACCGGGGGCGCCGTTTGCAGGACATATGGCTGTGGCATATGCTGTGTGGCGTATGTCTGGGGCAGAGTTCGCGTGGCGAAAGTCTGCGCCTCAGGCAAGGTTGAGGCAGTCGTCATGCTGACGCCGGCCTCTTAGCTGCGACGCCTTTCTCGTCGCCGCTCGAGGAACACTCGGGCGTCTTGGCCCAGGTGGCATCGTTCCAGCTCAGCCCTCAGGTCCGTCAACGGAAGCCTGGTGGAGCTGGAATCCGCCGTCTGTCCGTCAACCGTCGGCGTGCGTGTCAGCGACACAGCCGGTTGGCCAGAGCGTCGTCCCCACCGAAGTCAAGGGTTTGCGGCAGCGACGACAAGACGGTCTACCTCACGAATCCACTGCTGGGTCGCTGCCTGAGGCGCGTCCCCAGCAGGCGGATTGTGCAGTAGCACTCTTGCTGCGGCTAGCGCACCCCCGCCGGGTACGCCCAGCGCTACTGAAGACCTGACGCTGGTTGGAGCCTGCATTGCCGGGGTCGGTGCTGCCAGAGCCGGCTGCTGGCTCCCAGTGCAGGTATTGGTGCCGCGAACGCTTGGTTCGCCGCTGGCACAGTGTACCCCGGTATGGGCAAGGCTGCTCCCTAGACCGGGGACGCCGTTTGCGGGGCATATGGTTGTGGCATATGCTGCGCGGCGTATGCCTGGGGCAGAGCTCGCATGGAGAAGATCTGCCCTTCAGGCTAGGTTGAGGCCGGCGTCATGCTGACGCCAGCCTCTTGGTTGCGACGCCTTCCTCGACGTCGCTCGAAGAACACTCGGGCATCTTGGCCCAAGTGGCATCGCTCCGGCTCTGCCCTCAGGTCCGTCGATGGAAGCCTGGTGGAGCTGGAGTCCGCCGTCTGCTCGCCAACCATTGGCGTGCGCATCAGCGACACAGCCGGTTGGCCGGAGCGTCGTCCCCGCCGAAGTCGAGGGTTTGCGGAGGCGACGACGAGACGGTCTATTTCGCGAATTCACTGCTGGGTCGCTGCCTGAGGCGCGTCCCCAACAGGCGGATTGTGCAGTAGCACTCTTGCTAAGGCTGGCGCACCCCCGCCGGGTACGCCCAGCGCTACTGAAGACCTGACGCTGGTTGGAGCCTGCATTGCCGGGGTCGGCACTGCCAGAGCCGGTTCCTGGCTCCCAGCTTGTACCGACACACTCCGTCCTGAGTGTGTTGACAAGTACTCCCCCCTGGTCGCGGTTTGCCGCGGACGCGGGGGAGGAGAGTTTGCCGCTGAAGGAAGCTTCGTCATCTTCGTCGGCGGAAACTCGTCGCGCAAGGGGAAAAGCCCCCTTCCTGGCGTGCCAAATGTCGAAGTGTTCAGTCGACACTTCCCCCGGGCCTGCACTGGGCAGCCCGCGGAGGTTGTTTTTTCGGTGGGGCTAGTCCCTAGCGGAGAGCTTGCGCAGATGGACGAGTTAGTAAGAGCTTGACACGGCGGGTTTTACGTGGTTCAGGCCGCCGGAGCGTAAAACCCTACGTCCACGGCGAGCTATGGAGCTCGCTGTATTGCTTGCTGCTCAGGGCCGGAGTCCTAAGCTTGGGGGTGAGTTACAGCTTGAGAGTGTATGGCTAGCGTATGAGTTGCAAAGTGCGAACCCAGGGGTGCGGATGGCTAGAGTCTGAACACCTGCTAACGTCGCCTACCCGAGCCTTTTATAGTCCAAGACTCGGGTGGCTTACAAGGGGGGCCGGGACCTGACAGGTGGTCCCGGGGAGATTGACTGATATCTACCATATCTGCAGTTATGCCAGTAGTTGTCTCTGCCGAAGGCTTCTGAGTCTTCGTCTTGTAGCTCTGCCCATGCCGCATGCTAGTCGTAGTGGATGATGACGGCGGGGGCGGCATGGTATGTCTTGTCGCTGCGTTTATTGGCTGGCAGCCTCTGACACTGCACGCCAGTCTGTGATGCGACTGGGCGCAACGGCACCTGACAGAGGCGTGCTCCACGTCTCCACGTCTTGGGAAGGCGCGGGCCTTGAATACCTTGTACGGGAAAGGTATGGGGCGTCTTTACGCCTGCTGCCTATCGCTCGGGGGCAGGCAGCGCCGTTCTGCTGGCCACGTGGCGGGCCCGGAGCCCTCCTCAGAAGAGAGGGGGGTCCGGCCCCACAGGACACGGGGAGCCTTCGGACCTCTCCCCGCGGAGGGGAGGTTCGGCTTCTGTTGGCCACGTGGCGAGCCCGGAGCTCCTCTCTGAGGAGAGGGAGGTCCGGCCTCTCCGGACACGCGGCACCTTCGGACCTCTCTCCCGCGGAGGGGGAGGTCCGGCTTCTGTATGCCACGTGGTGGGTCCAGAGCTCTCCTCTGAGGAGAGGGAGGTCCGGCCCCGCTGGTCGCGTGGCGCCTTTGGAGCTCTCCCTGCGGAGAAGGGCGAGATCCTTAGGCATTTTCCTCTGTGCGCGGGGGTACCCTATATCGAGGGTACCGACAGCCCCCAAGTCGGCGGGGGCTTCCTTCATGCCGGCGAGTTCATCCTCCGCGGTGGTCGCAGCCGCACCTGTCCGCCCTCCTTCACCAGCCCGGAAGTCCGGTCCTGAGACTGGGAGGGCCGCTGTAGGTGCACCTGCTGGCCCCCTGGCTCCATCTGGACAGCGTCTCGTTCCGGTTGCTGAGGCACCAGCACCTCCGCCGATCTTAGACGCGACAGGGGGGGTCATGGGCGCGGCTCCTGTCACCTCTGTCCCGGCGCCCATGTGGGATGCCCTGGGGCATGTCCAGACCAGCGCCCGACAGTTCCAGGCCGCCTTCGAGCGGGAGCGAGGGGCGCTGGCCGGAGAGAGGGAACGCCTTCTTAGCTGGGAGCACCTCCTGCAGCAGCGGACCCAGGAGGCTAGGGCGGAGTTTGACTCGAGGCAGTCAAGACTTGAGGCCATGAGTGCTCTGCTTGACACTCAGAAGAAAGCCATCAGTCGCCTGGAGTCAGAGACCCGGCGGCTTCGCGCTTCCTACCACGAGGCCCTGGCCCATGTTGAAGCCAAGGCCGAAGCGCGCTCTGCCGCCGCGGAGGAGTTGCGGCTGCAGGTAGCTCATCGAGAGTGCGCCGTCGCCGATCAGGAACGTGCTGTAGCGGCCAAGGAGGAGAAGACTGCTGCACGGCTGAAGGTCAAAGAGGACGAGCTGAGGGCTCGGACCGAGGAGCTGGAGCTCCGTGAGTCGGCTGCTGCTGCGAGGGAGAAGCAATTCTCCCAGGAGCGCCAGGCGGCGTTGGATCGCGAGCTGTCGGCTCGCCGAGAGGTAGAGAAGCTTCAGTTTTCGCGGTCTACCAAGGCCCAGGCAGTCTGGGGCTTTATTGCCGAGGCGGGGTCCGCCTTGGCTCCTCTTGGTTTCAGCCCGGTGCGGATGGAGGCTCCAGCGCAGGAGATGTCCGAGGCAATCCCGGCACTTGAGTCCATCGGCGGGAAGCTGGGCCGGCTCGAAGCGGTGATCGCCGACGAGCTTGATGTGGAAGGACGGGGCCTGGTGAAGGAGGTCGCTACGCACGTACTGGCATGCTTACGGAGCCAAGACCCTTCCTTCTCTCTGGAGCCAGTCCGTCTAGGACCCGTTGCCGAGCGGGAGGAAGCTGCCAGAGCCGAGGTCGAGGACGTGGCCGCCCTTGTGGCCTCTAGGTTCCAATGGGAGTCCGGGGACTCTTAGGCATCTGCCCCCGTGGCCACAAGGCCCTGTACCTCCTTTTTTATTTTTGTTGAGTCTGTAGCCCAGCTCGTGGAGCCTTATATGAACAGACCCTTGCTTTCTTCTATGTCTGCGTGCTTTAGTATTCTTCTTGGTTTTACGTGGTTGAGTCCTTAGCTCCGCAAGGTACTCAGAGGCCTTGACCAATCTCGAAGCTCTGCATAGACACCTTCCCCGGGTCCTTACTGTATTAAGGGCCCCGGAGGTCTCCAGGACCCACCCCACGAGAATGGGGGGGGGTCCGGGCCTGCTAGCCACGTGGCGGGCCCAAAGCTCTCCTCTGAGGAGAGGGAGGTCCGGCCTCGCAGGACACGTGGAGCCTCCGGACCTCTCCCCGCGGAGGGGGGAGGTCCGGCTTCTGTAGGCCACGTGGCGGGCCTAGAGCTCCCTCCTGAGGAGGGGGAGGTCCGGCCCCGCTGGACACGTGGGACCTTCAGGTCTCGCCCCTGCGGAGGTGGCGAGGTCTGGGTTCTTCGGTCTTACCTTGGAGTTTCGGTCTTGCGCGATCCCGTAGCGGCCCCCTGGTAGGTGCGTCCCATTGGTTGGATGTACCTACCATACTCCTGCAGGGAGCTGAGGCCGAAAGGTCCTGCACACAAGTAAGGGAAACGTAATTCTCCTTGGGGGCTGCCCCTCCTCTATCTCATAGTCTTATTTAGCTTACGGTCCCCATCCACTTATACGGTGCTTGGGGACTTCCGTGTGCGCAGTGCCGGGAGGTCGGAGCCCCCCTGGCTATCGGCAGGTACCTCCAACGCAACCGCCTTTGGTAGGGCAGCAAATGCCGACTAGAGGTGAGAATGAGAAGAGGGAGCTGAGCGCATTGTGAGCATGCGCCAGAAGTGCAGTCATAAAAATTTAATACGTAATTTAAATGAGCACCAAGGAAGAGCAAAGTAGGACAGGTTTCTTTTCATATAAATTTCCATAGGAGGAAGGCAGGCTAAACATGGAGGCCACGACCCGCCCCATTAAGAAGGGAAGCAAGACTCTACGCGCTTGGGGTCGGAACCAGGCAAAGTTGAACGTAGTCCTAGACCGTCCCCTGAGGCTTAGCTGCTCCGAGCACTGTTCCTGGACTCTATGGAATATATTACAAAAAGAAGAGTCTGTCCTATTGTTGCTCTAGGGGTAGAACTTACGGAGGTGTTCTATGTTCCAAGGGTTCGGGAGCGGGTCCCCATCCTTGGTGGAAAGGCGTACGCACCCGGGACGGCACACTTTTGTGACTCAGAAGGGACCTTCCCAACTAGGGGAGAGTTTGTGGGTCCCTTCACGAGAAAGTTTGCACCACAGCACCAGGTCACCTTCCTACAGCTCCCGGGCACGTAGAGACCTCTGGTAGTAGCGGCGGAGCGCTTGTCTGTACCGCGCGTTACGGAGTGCTGCATCCAATCGGACCTCGTCGACGAGGTCGATTTCTCCACGCCGGAGGTTGTCCTGTGCGGCTTCGTCGTAAGCTTGGACACGGTGAGACTTCATGGTGATCTCTGGGGGAAGCACAGCTTCAGCCCCATACACCATGAAGAAGGGTGTCTCTCCAGTGGCCCAGCTCTAGGATGTCCGGTTAGCCCATAGTGTGCTCGGAAGCTCATCCACCCAATTGGCACCATGTTTCTTCAGGCTGGCATATGTGCGAGTCTTGAGGCCCCTAAGAATCTAAGCGTTGGCCCTCTCAACTTGCCCATTGCTCTTTGGGTGAGCAACAGAGGCATAGCACACCTGGATGCCGAGGTCTTCGCAGTAGTCTTGGAACGCTGCGCTGGTGAATTGGGTCCCGTTGTCGGTGATGATTCTGTTCGGGACCCCGAACCGGCAGACAATCGACTTGATGAACTTTACTACGGAATGTTTGTTGATGGTGGCGACTGGTGTGGCTTCCGGCCACTTGGTGAACTTGTCGATGGCGACATAGAGGTACCGGAATCCCCCGACGGCTCTGGGGAATGGTCCCAGGATGTCCAGCCCCCATACGGCAAACGGCCATGAGGGCGGGATCATCTGTACCGCCTGAGCCGGTGTATGGATCTGCTTGGCGTGGAACTGGCACGCCTTGCAGCTCTCGACCAGCTTGATGGCATCCTGGAGTGCTGTCGGCCAGTAGAAGCCTTGCCGGAAGGCTTTACCGACAAGCGTGCGTGAGGAAGAGTGACTCCCACATTCGCTTCCATGGATCTCAGCGAGCAAGTCACAGCCTCCCCCCTGGGTTATGCACCGCAATAGGACGTGGTTGGCGCCACGTCGGTAGAGATCCCCTTCTGCCAACGCGTATCTCTTAGCCATGCGCACGATCCGTTCAGCGGATACACGTTCATCAGGGAGGATGTTGTCTTTCAAGTAGTCCCGGATCTTCGTGATCCATGCATCGGGTCTGACTTGAGCGTCTGGATCTTGAGCGCTGGGTTGTATGGAGTCCCCAGTGACGCTTACGATCCTTGGCGGCGTCCATGGCTGCAGGGCCGCCGGGACCGCCAGCTTCGAGGTGCTGGTCCAGTCCCCTTCGCCCGGCTCGGCGGGCCGGGCTGTGGGCCGCAGCAACGTCCTCTCAAAGACTCCTTCGGGCACAGGGGCTCCGGTGGAGGCCTTCGTTGAGAGGTCATCGGCTGCGGCATTGCCAGCACGCGGTACGTGGCGCAGGTCCAAGGCGAGGAAGTCTTTCTCCAACATCTGCACATGGAGCAGATAAGCAGCTAGCTGTGGGTCATTGCAGGAGCATTCACCCTTAACTTGCTTGATAACTAGCTGGGAGTTGCCCTGTGCCAACAACTGGCGAGCGCCCAGATACAGGGCTGTCTTTAGGCCAAAGATGAGTGCTTCATACTCTGCCATGTTGTTGGTTGCCTTGAAATTGAGACGCACCATATACCCAAACTGCTCCCCCGATGGCATGAGAAGCAGTACGCCGGCACCGGCCCCCTGCTTTCGCGAGGAGCCGTCGAAGAAGAGTGTCCAGTAAGGCCCGGTGAAGGCCGGAGCTCGGCACTCTGGTTCACCATCTTCATGGCCCCCTGGGTCAGCCTTCGTTGGCGTCCACTCAGCCACGAAGTCAGCCAGTGCTTGGCTCTTGACTGCGTGACGAGGAAGGAAGTCCAGCTCAAACTCCGCTAGCTCCGCTGCCCATTTAGCGACATTGCCAGTCGCGTGGGGGCTGTGGAGGACAGCCTTCAGCGGATAGGAGGTGACCACCGAGACCCTGTGGGATTGGAAGTAGTGGCGGAGCTTCCTGGACGCCACGAGCACTGCATACAGCAGCTTGTGGACCTCCAGGTACCTTGTCTTGGCGTCATGGAGGACCTCGCTGATGTAGTAGACAGGCCTCTGGATGGTCCGGACCCTCCCTCCCAGGTCAGAGATATCTTCATCCATGGGCTCAGGCCTACGGGAGGTGGGTGGCCCCAGGTAGGCTGCCGGGAGCTGATACTCGAAGGCTCTCAAGCCGTCTTGGACCTTCGGGAGGTCCCGCGGGACATCCGGGAGGTTCCGTTGGACCTCCGGGTGGTCCCGTTGCACCTCCGGGAGGTCCTGCTGGTCCTCCGGGAGGTTGTCATGGGGGTCCGGGGGTCCGTTTTGGACCTCCGGGGGGTTGTCTCGGAGACCCGGGGGGTCGTCTTGGACCTCCGGGGTTTCCTGGCGCCTGTCTCCTGCTACCGGAGCAGGCTGTGGCGATGAGAGGTCCGGTCGCTCTGCGACGAGGACCATACTCACCACTTCAGCCGTCGCCGCGATGTAGAGCAACAGATGCTCTTCGGGCTCGGGGGCTACCATTATGGGTAGGGTCGTCAGGAGTTGCTTCAGCTCCTGGAAAGCTTCTTCTGCTTCGTCGGTCCAAGCAAATGGGCCAGATTTGCGCAGGAGCTTAAAGAAGGGGAGCGCTCGCTCTGCTAACCTCGGTAAAAACCGACTCAGCGCGGCTAGGCATCCCGTGAGTTTCTGGACTTCTTTGATGCGGGCGGGGGGCCGCAAGTCGATGGCTTTGATCTTCTCTGGGTTAGCCTCAATTCCTCGGTGTGAGACCAGGAATCCTAAGAGTTTTCCAGAAGATACGACGAACACACACTTGTCGGGGTTCAGCTTGGTTCGCGTAGAGCGCAGTTTGTCGAAGACTAAGGCCAGGTTATCTAGTAGGGATGAACTCTGCCTGACCTTAACAACGATGTCATCGACATACACCTCAACTAAGTCTCTTATCAACTCCCCGAAAGTTTTGTGCATTGCACGTACAAAGGTAGGGAGAGCGTTCTTTAGGCCATAAGGCATAGAGACATAACAGTACAGACCATCTACTGTGATGAAGGAGGTGTGCTCTTCATCTTCTCTAGACATAGGGATCTGATGGAAACCTTAGTAGGCGTCTAGGAAGTACAACATATCGCAGCCTGATGTCGAGTCTACTATTTGATCTATTCTAGGGAGAGGGAATGGATCTTTGGGACATGCCTTATTGAGACTGGTGTAGTCGATGCACATCCGGAGCTTCCCGCCGGCCTTCGGGACAACAACAGGGTTCGCCAACCACCGGGGGTGGTGGACTTCCGGTATGAAGCCAGCGTCCAGCAGCTTCTTGATTTCTTCGCGGATGAAGTTTTGCCGCTCGATGGACTGCTTGCGGGGCTTCTGTTGGACTGGCCGAGCGTCGGGGAAGACCTTTAAGTGGTGCTCGATCACCTCCCTAGGGATTCCCGGCATCTGTGACGGCTGCCATGCAAACACGTCGATGTTGTGCCGGAGGAAGGTGACGAGCGCGCCTTCCTATTTGCTATCCAGGCCCCCGGCTACCCGGGTGGTCTGGGTGGCATCGGCGCCGATTTGGACGAGCTTCAAGGGGACGTCTTCCTCGTCGAGGGGTTGCACACGGGGTGCTGCGGTAGAGGCACGGTGGCGTGCACTCGGGTGGAGCCGGTTTGGTCCTGCACTGCCAGGGGTTAGTTCTCTAGCTGTTGTAAGCGCTTGGAGCTTTTCCAAGGCTGACACTGCAGCAGTGCGGTCTCCACGAATCCTGAGGATGCCTGTTGGTGTAGGCATCTTCAAGACGAGGTAGCCGAAGTGGGCTACTGCCATGAATCAGTACAGGGCTGGCCTGCCAATTATGGCGTTGAAGGGGAGGTCGATCTCCGCCACGTCGAACAGAATGTACTCTGTCCGATAGCTGTCCGGTGCCCCAAAGGTCACCGGGAGGCTGATGTGGCCGTAGGGGACGACCTGTCCTGGCCCTACCCCTGAGAACGGGCTCGATGGGGTGAGCTTGGCCATCGGGATCTGCAGCTTCTAGAAAGCTGCGCGACTGATGAGGTTCAGTCCAACCCTGCCATCCACCAAAATGTGGTACATCCTCACGTTGGCGATGGTGGGGGCCACCAAGAGCGGTAGTTGGGCGGCCCCAGCCATGTTCCTGGGGCAGTCGGTGGCATCGAAGCTGATGGGGGTTCCCATCCACCTGATGTGCGGTGCGGCACTCGGGAGGGGGGCCACCGACGCTACCGCTCGGCGCAGGGTCTTAACCGCACTTCAGGACGAGGGGTCAGCGGACCCACCGTAGATGACGTAGAGCATCTTCCGCCGCTCGTCATCACTGGAGCTGGAGCTCTCATGATTGCACACCGCCTTCACGGCGCGCTGAAGCTCCTGGAACTCCACCTGGTGGTCGATGTTGTCTAGGGCGTCGACCTTCTGCTTGCCCTCCCTTTGACGGTAGGGTGGGGCATCAGTTAGAAGCTGCTTCCCTTTCCGGAAGCACTCCGCGAGCTTCTGGATCTCCCGGCACTCGGCAGCAGTATGGTAACTGGTGCCGTGCACGGGGCATAGCTCGCCCTGGCCACCGTCTGGAGCTGGTGACTGTCACGGCCTTTTGTCGGGGCGCGGCCCCCGAGCTCCACTGGGCGCCGCTGCTGCGGTAACGGGGGCCGTGGCCGGCGGTTTCATCTTGCCACCGCCCCTGTTCTTGATCTTCCTGCCACATACATAGGAAGTGGCGCCAGATCCTGGCTGCCCTCCTCACTCAGGGGCTGGCAGGGAGTGCCAGTTCCGCCCTTCTGCTGCTCTGGCGCACTTGTCCGCCCGGCTGAAGAGCTCTGAGATGTCGCGGACCACTCTGGTCGTGAGCTTCTCGAGCATCTTCTTGTCCCGAACGCCTTGCCGGAACGCCACTACCACAGAAGCGTTTTGGATGTGTGGGATGGTGTTCCGCACCTGGGAGAACCGCTGGATGAAGGAGCGCAGCGACTCCCCTGGTTGTTGCTGGATGGCGTGGAGGTCGAGCTCCGTGCCAGGACGGGTGTAGGAACTGCCGAAGTTGGTGGTGAACTGTCGGCAGAGCTCTCCCCAGGAAGTTATGGAACCCTGGGGGAGGTTCATGAGCCAAGACCGGGCAGGGCCGGTCAAGGCGACGGGGAAGTAGTTGGCCATGACGGCCTCATCCCCTCCTGCGGCAAGTATGGTGGTGGAGTAGATCTGGAGGAACTCCGCCGGGTTGACGCTGCCGTCGTACTTCTCGGGCAGGTGCGGCCGAAACTTGCGCGGCCACCTCGCGAAGCGAAGGTGGGGCGCCAGGGCCGCACATCCTGCTCCTGTTGCTGCAGGTGTTGGTGCCGCGAACGCTTGGTTCGCTGCTGGCAGTGTACCCCGGTATGGGCAAGGCTGTTCCATAGACCGGGGACGCCGTTTGCAGGGCATATGGCCGTGGCATATGCTGCGCGGCGTATGCCTGGGGCAGAGATCGCGTGGCGAAGGTCTACGCCTCAGGCTGGGTAGAGGCTGACGTCATGCTGTCGCCAACCTCTTGGTTGCGACGCCTTTCTCGACATCGCTCGAGGTACACCCAGGCATCCTGGCCCAAGTGACACCGTTCCAGCTCTGTCCTCAGGTCCGTCGACTGGGGCCTGGTGGAGCTGGAATCCGCCGTCTGCCCGTCAACCGTTGGCGTGCGCGTCAGCAACACAGCCGGTTGGCCGTAGCGTCATCCCCGCCGAAGTCGAGGGTTTTGTGGTGGCGACGACGAGACGGTCTACCTCGTGAATCCATTGTTGGGTCGCTGCCTGAGGCGCGTCCCCAGCAGGCGGATTGCGCAGTAGCGCTCTTGCTGCAGCTAGCGCATCCCCGTGGGGAACGCTCAGCGCCGCAGAAGATCTCACGCTGGTTGGAGCCTGCATTGCCGGGGTCGGCGTTGCCGGAGTCGGCTGCTGACTCCCAACTTGTGCTGAAGCACTCCATCCTGAGTGCGTCGACACGTATTCCCCGCTGGTCACGGTCCGCAGTGAACGCGGGGGAGGAGAGCTTGCCGCTGAAGGAAGCTTGGTCATCTTCGTCGGCAGAAACTCGTCGCGCAAGGGGAAAGCCCCCTTCCTGGCGCGCCAAATGTCGAAGTGTGTGGTCGACACTTCCCCCGGACCTGCACTGGGCAGCCCGCGGAGGTTTTTTTCAGAGCTTGAGCGTAGGGACGAGTTAGGGAGGAGCTTGACACGGCGAGTTTTACGTGGTTTGGGCCGTCGGAGCGTAAAACCCTACATCCACGGTGAGCTGAGGTGCTCGCTGTATTGCTTGTTGCTCAGAACCGGAGTCCTGAGCTTGAGGATGAGTTATGCCTAGTGTGTGAGTTGCTGGAATGCGAACCCTTGCTAACGTCGCCTACCCGAGCCTTTTATAGTCCAAGGCTCGTGTGGCTTACAAGGGGGGCCCGGGACCCGACATGTGGTCCCGGGGAGATTGCCTGCCGACTATCATATCCGCAGTTATGTCGGTAGTTGTCTCTGGCGAAGGCTTCTGAGTCTTCGTCTTGCCGCCCTGCCCATGCCGCATGCTAGTCGTAGTGGTTGATGACGGCGGAGGCGGCAGGGGATGTCTTGTCGCTGTGTTTATTGGCTGGCAGGTTCTGACACCGCGCGCCAGTCTGTGATGCGACTGGGCGCAACGGCACCTGATAGAGGCGTGCTCCGCGTCTCCGTGTCTTGGGAAGGCGCGGGCCTTGAAAACCTTGTACGGGCAAGGTATGGTGCGTCTTTACGCCCGCTGCCTACCGCTCGGGGGCAGGCTGTGCTGTTCTGCTGGACACGTGGCAGGGCCGGAGCTCTCCCTCTGAGGGGAGGGAGGTCCGGCCCCGCAAGACACGTGGAACCTTCGGACCTCTCCCCGCAGATGGGGGAGGTCCGGCTTCCGTCGGCCACGTGGCGGGCCCGGAGCTCTCCTCTGAGGAGGGGGAGGTCCGGCCCCACGGGACACGCGGTGCCTTCAGAGCCTTCCCCGCGGAGGGGAGGTCTGGCCGCTGTTGGCCACGTGGCAGGCCCGGAGCTCTCCTCTGAGGAGAGGGAGGTCCGACCCCACTGGACACGTGGCGCCTTCGGAGCTCTCCCTGCAGAGAAGGGCGAGATCCTTAGGCATTTTCCCCTCTGCATGGGGGTACCCCATATCGTGGGTACCGACAGGAGTTGTATGAGCCCTTGCAATAATTGTTTGTAGTTGTGTGCTTAGTGTGAGCTGTGGGACATCCCCAAACGTTGTCCATATCCACACGTAAAGAAGAAAGAGGTGTGAGATGCTTCGGCACTTGTTCACATCCTCATATGGGCTGATATGTATATTGTCCAACTCACCTTGATGCATATAGTTAAAGGGACCTACCTAACCTTCTATTCTATTTCGTTCTCTCTCACAGATGGTGAGAGGAAACGCCGGCCGAAGGAACATCCAGGAGGATGACCACAAGGAAGTTCCTGCTAACCCGGAGCTGGTGAAAATCACCTGGAACGGCTGGTGCCCATGCAAAACCACCTTATGCAAACCATGATCCAAACATTGGGTCAGTTGCAGGCCAACCAAAACCCCGTTCCGGCACCACCGCCACCACCACCGCCAGCTCATAACAGGCTGGGAGAGTTCATGAGGACTCAACCACCTACCTTTGCTCAAGCTAGTGATCCTATGGAGGCCGATGATTGGTTAAAATCCATGGAGAAAAAGCTTGCCATTGTTCAGTGCAATGACCGAGAGAAGGTTCTCTTCGCGTCGCACCAACTTATGGGAGCCGCTGCTGACTGGTGGGATGCCCTGAGCAATGCTCATGCCGACCCGGAGGCAATCACTTGGACTGAGTTCAAGGAAAGTTTCCGCTCTCATTACATCCCTGTTAGTGTAATGATGCTCAAGAGGCAGGAGTTTTAAGGTCTCCGCCAAGGACAGAAGAGTGTGAATGAGTATCTCAACAAGTTCATACAACTGTCCCGGCATGCCCCTGAAGATGTCAACTCAGACCAGAGGAAGCAATACCTGTTCATGAGAGGGTTGAACAATGAGATCCGGGTTCAGCTCCTCAATAATGACTATGTAAGCTTCCAGAAGCTGGTTGACAAGGCTATAGTGGTTGAAGACAAGATCTGAGAGATCGAGCGAGAGTGCAAGAGGAAGATGACATACCAGCCCCAAGGGAGCAACGTACAAACTCGGTACATGCCCCCGGCAGCACCGCAGTATGGATCGACCACTTCTGCATACCGCCCTGGTCAGCAACCACAGCAACAACTCGTTGCTCCGGCACCTCGCGCGCCCATGCCTCCTGCGCCCCGACCTAACAATGGCGCTCCTGTTCAAAACCCCCGCCCCAACGTACCTGCTGCCGTAGGCAACAGGGTATGCTTTGCATGCGGGGAGGTAGGCCACTTCGCGAACCAGTGCCCGAGGAGGGGCCCTGGACAGCAAGGTAACGTGCCCAAGCAGAACCAGCGACCGAACGGAGGGGACAATCAAGGAAACCATGGACAACAGAACTATGCTCGTGGCCACGTGAACCATGTCACTGCCGAGGAAGCACAACAGGCTGAGGACGTCGCAATTGGTATGTTCCTTGCCAACTCCAACCCAGCCGCCATTTTATTTGATTCTGGAGCATCGCATTCCTTCCTATCATCCAAATATGTTGCCAAACATCATCTACCCGTATCCCACTTAGGATGTGCTATGTTATTTAATTCTCCCGGAGGAGAAATGAGGACTAATATAGTATGTCCTAAAGTAAGCCTTAAAATAAGGGGGGTAGACTTCCTTGCCAACCTTATTGTCTTGGACTCCCAAGGGATTGACATCATACTCGGAATGGATTGGCTAAGCAAGCACAATGGAGTAATCCAATGTGCTGAAAGGAGTGTGCAGTTGACAAACGAGCACGGTATTCGTGTCGAGTTTGAGTCAGCCCAGCAAACCACCGAACGAGCAATTTTGAACCACGTCGAAGGACCAACCGTGGACAACATCCCAGTGGTTCAGGAATTTTCGGACGTGTTCCCGGAAGAGCATCCAGGTATGCCACCTGACCGGGACATTGAGTTTTCCATAGATTTGGTACCCGGAACTGCACCCATAGCCAAGAGACCCTATAGGATGCCCGTCAACGAGCTAGTTGAACTCAAAAAGCAAATTCAAGAACAGTTGGAGAAGGGTTTTATCCGTCCAAGCTCGTCACCATGGGGAGCTCCGGTGCTCTTCGTAGACAAGAAGGATGGAACCCAAAGAATGTGCGTGGACTACAGGTCTCTCAACGAGGTGACAATCAAGAATAAATACCCTCTGCCCCGTTTAGAGGACCTATTCGATCAAATGAAAGGAGCCCTAGTGTTCTCCAAGATTGATCTTTGGTCGGGATACTTCCAGCTGAAGATTAAGCCCTCCGATATACCCAAGACAGCCTTTCGGACACGGTATGGTTCGTATGAATATACTGTCATGTCTTTTGGGTTGACAAATGCACCCGCATACTTCATGTACCTTATGAACAAGGTTTTCATGGAGTACTTGGACAAGTTCGTCGTGGTTTTCATTGACGACATTATGGTGTATTCAAAAGGTGAGGAGAAACATGAAGAACATCTGAAATTGACCTTGCAGAAGTTGCGTGGGCATCAGTTGTATGCCAAGCTCAACAAGTGTCAATTTTGGCTAAAGAAAATATCTTTCCTAGGCCACATTATCTCCAAGGAAGGGTATCGGTTGATCCTGGAAAAGTGAGAGATGTTCTGAAGTGGGACCAACCGCAGAGCGTGAGGGATATTTGGAGTTTTCTTGGGATGGCTGGATACTATCGACGCTTCATTAAAGACTTCTCTAAGATAGCAAAACCTATAACGGAGTTGCTAATGAAGGGAAAGGTCTTTCAATGGACACCAGCCTGCCAAGAAAGTTTTGAGGAACTCGAGAAAAGGCTAACCACAACACCAGTTCTGGTATTGCCAGACGTAAGCAAGAGCTTTGACATATATTGTGACGCATCCAGACAGGGGCTCGGACGTGTGCTCATGCAAGAAGGACAAGTGGTAGCCTATGCCTCACGGCAATTAAAGAAGCACAAGCTTAATTACCCTACACATGACTTGGAGTTAGCAGCAGTAGTGCATGCATTGAAGATTTGGAAACATTATATCCTTGGTCATCGATGTGAGATCTATACGGATCATAAAAGCCTCAAGTACATATTTACCCAAACAGATTTGAATTTGAGGCAATGTCGATGGTTGGAACTTATCAAGGATTCCGATGTTGGAATTAACTATCACCCCGGGAAGTCCAATTGGTAGCTGATGCATTGAGCAGAAAGGGAGCATGTCACCAACTCACGGTTCGGGAGCTACCACCCGAACTACGTAAGGAGTTCGAATGATTACACCTCGGATTCTTGAACAACATGGAAATAATGGAGATCCACTCTTCATTGGAGCAAGAGATAAGAGAGGGCCAAGCAATCGATGAGGGGATCAAGGAGATTAACGAAAGAATCCGACAAGGAATAGAGAAGGATTTCAAGGAGGATGAGAAGGGTACGCTTTGGCTAGGAAAAAGGATTTGTGTGCCTAACATAAAACACCTCCGCGACATGATATTGGGAGAGGCACATGATTCACCCTACTCCATACATCTCGGAAGCACCAAAATGTACAAGGACTTGAAAGTTTGTTATTGGTGGGATGGTATGAAGAGGGATATAGCTGAATACGTTTCCCTATGCGACACATGCCAACGGGTGAAGGCCGAACATCAAAGACCCGCTGGATTGTTGCAACCCTTGAAGGTACCTGAATGGAAGTGGGAGGACATCAGTATGGATTTCATCGTCGGATTACCACGTACTCAGTCGGGTTATGACTCCATCTGGGTTATCGTGGACCGATTGACGAAAATCACCCATTTTCTCCCTGTAAAAGCCAACTACAACGTTGCACAATTAGCAGAGTTGTACATGGAGCAGATCGTGTGCCGTCATGGAGTCCCGAGGAGGATAGTCTCAGATCGAGGTTCTCAGTTTACCTCTAGATTCTGGAAGAAGCTGCAGAAAGCCATGGGTACACGACCGGATTTTAGCTCCGCCTATCATCCACAAACTGACAGACAAACCGAAAGGACAAACCAAATTTTGGACGACATGTTGAGAGCTTGCGCCTTGAAACGAGGGTGTAGTTGGGATAGGAGTTTACCATATGCTGAATTCTCCTATAACAACAGCTACCAAGCTAGCTTGAAGATGTCGCCGTTCGAAGCATTATACGGTAGGCGGTGTAGAACACCACTGTTCTGGAACGAAACCGGAGAGAACCAGGTGTTTGGACCCGAAGCGCTACAAGAGGCTGAAAAGCATGTCCAAACAGTACGGGAGAACTTAAAAGCTGCTCAGTCACGACAGAAAGGATATGCGGACAATAGGCGTAGGAAGTTGACCTTTGAAGTAGGAGACTTCGTACACCTTAAGGTATCGCCTATCCGAGGCCAACAACGTTTCAACGTCAAAGGCAAGCTAGCACCTCGCTATATCGGACCATTTAAGATTTTGGACAAGCGAGGAGAAGTAGCCTATGAACTAGAGCTCCCAACCCACCTCTCTGACGTACATGACGTGTTTCATGTATCTCAGCTCAAGAAATGCTTGAGAGTTCCAGAGGAGCAAGTATCAATGGGAGAGCTTGAACTTCAAGAGGATCTGACTTATGCGGAACACCCTGTCCAAATCTTGGACGTAAAGGAAAGGGTCACCCGGAACAAGGTGATTCGATGGTGCAAGGTACAATGGAACCATCACACCGAAGCTTAATCCACATGGGAGCGTGAAGAGGATATCAAGGCAGAATTTCCCCATCTATTTTCTACTAACGAATCTCGAGGGCGAGATTCAATTTAAGGAGGGTAGATTTGTGACACCCTCGTCTCTGGTGTCAACACATATTCATGATTTACTAAGAGAAAACATTTTAAGAAAAAGAGGAACAGAGAAAATTATCAAAAGGATAAGTCAATAAGAGCCGAATTCAGCTCTCAGAGAGAACCGAAGACAACTTCCGCGGCCGCTGGCCACGTGGCGTGTTCGGAGCTCATCCTTGCAAAGTAGGGAGAGGCCACCACTAAGCTGGCTACGTGGCAGGCTCGGGGCTCGTCTCCGCAAAGGAGGAGAGGTCCGACCCTGTGGGACACGTGTCACCCACGGAGCTAGCCTCTGCGGAAGAAGCAAAGGCATTTTTCGTAGGACACATTTCACCTTCGGAGCTAGTCGCCACGGAAATCAGAGGACCAGTTGCACAGGGTACGTGTCGATCTCGGAGCTCATCTCCGGGAGGCCCGGTTCTATTGAACACGTGTCACCACCGGAGCTTATCTTCGGGAGGTCCGTCGCTGCTGGACACGTGTCAACCTCGGAGCTCACCTCTGAGGAAATAAGAGAGTAAATACCGGCACTAATACGTGGCGCACGCGGAGCTCACCTCTGAAGAAAAGGGAAGTCTTGCTCGCTTGACACGCGGCACAACCGGAGCTCGTCTCTGCGGAGAAGGAGATACCAGGCCCCGGAGGACACGTGGAGCTTCCGGAGCTCATCACCGCGGAGGTAACAAGTTCTGGAGCGGTTTTTACGCGTAAGAATACCGGTACGTAAAGGAAAACCGACCTGAATTCCACAATGTTACTAAAGATAACACGTTAGGATACAACAACGATCTGAATAGGACTCATATTCGAGATACAATCAGATTAGGACTCTTCTCTTCTCGATTATAAATAGAACCCAGAACCTCTGGCCGAAACCACAAACCATCGCCGAAGCACAGCAAGGGAGATCGCCGGAGGAGAGCCGAGCGGTCTGAGGAGGACCTCGAAAACCAAGAAGAACGTAAGGTAGGACTCCGACACCACCTTACGACATCGATGTATTCTCTTTGCATCTGTTCTTTGATTCCTTCCGAACAGAAGCCTTCTCGTGGATAGATCACTTGATGATCAGGTTGATCTAAAGACAAGATCATCGCCACGTCCACCTTTGATCCGAACACCTCTGTCCAAACAAAGCCATACAAGAACACGTGTGAACCAATCTAATAAAAGCTAATCATAGGATAGCATGCATATGCATCATCACATCTAGTTTAAGGTTTGTGCATGATATTGATTGCTGTGAATCTTGTATGCACGTGATCCTACCTTGCAGGACAAGCTCAGGGAGCTGTCTACGACGAACTGCAGCAACAAGGTTTTGAGATCCAAGAACCCCCGGAACCGCAAGAACAAGGCAAGTGCTCCTTTACAATATTGATCCTATGTTTTGGGTAAAACTGTTTTGTTTTGCGAAAAGGTGTGTGTGCTGAGTCAAACATGATGGGAAACCCTTTTATAGGAGTTTACTAGTTTTGATTAAACCACCCTTGTCGCCAGGGAAGTTTACGAGTCGGGTATGGTTGTGCTTTATGCTTCGCTGAGTCCATGGGATTGGGAAGCGAGATAGATGTGCCTAGCTAATTGCACTCGTAATGATAATAAGAAACTGATGTTGTTAATGAACATGTTTCGGAGGGAGATCTAGGCAAGACTGGGTTTGTGAATGAGGTAGCATGAGATGGTGGTGTACTTGCCGTAGATCTAAGGACCAGTTCATGCATGCACGTGCCAGGATAACAGTGCCACCACAAGGCCAAGTATGGGTGCGGCTTAGCTGAGTAATTAGGTAAGTTGCTAGAGTGTTATGGACTGTGGAAGGCGCGGGGAATGGGAGTCGAGTGAGGACTGCCCTGGGAACTGCATGGCACAAGAGGGGGCCCGTGGGTGGGAGAATTGTTGATTCTAGCCTGCCGGTGAAACCTTAGTGAGTCCATACATCTAGTAACCCCTTTGTAAAGGCTATTTTGTGATCTCTTGGCCATACACCGACGGTTGTGTACTGGTATAATGGAGGTTCTGCAGTCGCCGACAGGTGACGAAATCACAAACTTGTGGGTAAAGAGGTACAAACTCTGCAGAGTTATTAAAACTATCATGATAGCCGAGCTTACGGTCACGAGCACCTGGCTAAACTGCCATGATTAGTTGGGATGGTTATTGGGAAGGTTCTTGGTTATGGTTAATGAGTTTGGTTATGTTTTGGTTGTTGGGACTGTTGAGTCCGGGTGATGAGATGGTTGCATGACTGTTGAGTCATGACATGAGATTGGTCTCGGTGCGAGGCTCAGTTGTTTTATGAGATGAGATGGTAGCGAATACGGGAAGGTATTCGTGAGATGGTAGTGAATACGAGGAGGTATTCGTGAGTATGAATAAAGGTTGGTTAATGTTCGGATGGAACACGGAAAGGGATGAAGGTATGTTGGTAATTTAATTCGCTGCCGGCACTGTATACCCCAGTATGGGCAATGCTGCTCCATAGACCGGGGGCACCATTTGCAGGGCATATGGCTGGGGCATATGCTGCGTGGCGTATGCCTGGGGCAGAGATCGCGTGGCGAACGTCTGCGGCTCAGGCTGGGTCGAGGCGGTCGACATGCTGTCGCCGGCCTATTGGTTGCGATGCCTTTCTCGCCGTCGCTCGATGAGCACCCGGGCATCTTTGCCTAAGTGGCGTCGTTCCAGCTCCAACCTCAGGTCCGCCGATGGGAGCCTGGTGGAGCGGGAATCTGCCGTCTGCCCATCAACCCTTGGCGTGCGCGTCAGTGACACAGCCGGTTGACTGGGACGTCATCCCCGCCAAAGTTGAGGGTTGGCGGCAGCGACGACGAGACGGTCTACGTCACGAATCCACTGCTGGGTCGCTGACTGAGGCGCGTCCTGTGACACCCTCGCCTCGGGTGTCAGCATATGTTCATGTTCTATGAAGAGGAAACATTTTAATGAAAAATAGGAACAGAGAGAATTATTAAAAGAATAGCCAATAAAGCCCTCCTAGAGCGCCGAAGACAACTTTCACGGCCAGCAGATCACGTGGCGTGTTCAGAGCGCATCCCCGAGAAATTGGGAGAGGTCCGCCGCTAAACTAGCTACGTGGCAGGCTCGGGGGTCACCTCCGCAATTGGAAAGAGGTCCGACCCTGTGGGACACGTGCTGCCCGCGGAGCTAGCCTCTGCGGAAGAAGCAAAGGCATTTTTTCATAGGACACGTGTCATCCTCGGAGCTAGTCCTCGCGGAAATAAGAGGACCAGTCGCACGGGGTACGTGTCGATCTCGGAGCCATCTCAGAGAAGTCCGGATCTATCGAACACGTGTCGCCACCGGAGCTTATCTTCGGAGGTCTGTTGCTTCTGGACACGTGTCAACCTCAGAGCCATCCCTGAGGAAAGAAGAGAGGGTAGACCGGCGCCAACACGTGGCGTGCGCGGAGCTCACCTCCGAAGAAGAGGGAGGCCTCGCTCGTTTGACACGCGGCACAACCGGAGCTCATCTCTGCGGGAAAGGAGACACCAGGCCCCGGAGGACACGTGGAGCCTCCGGAGCTCATCACCACGAAGGTAACGAGTACTGGAGCAAGTTTTACGCGTAAAGATACCGGTACGCAACAGAAACCGATCTAAATTCACGATGTTACTAAAGATAAGATGTTAGGATCCAACAAAGATCTGAATAAGACTCTTATTCGGGATACAATCAGATTAGGACTTGTGGCGGACCGGAATCCGCTCATCCAGGATCGCAGAGGGTGGTGCCACGCGATGCGACACCCAACAGCACACATCATAAGAACACAATATATTACCTGGGAAAAACAGCTGAAATTGTACAAACAAGTACAAACTTCAGTTACAATTATTGTTCTATTACACAGCGGAAGGCTACACTATACAACTCACGCCCGCCTATTTAGCAAAAGTCGGTTGCCCAGCCCTAGGGCAACCCACACTAGCTGCACGTCTCAGCTCAGCGCGGCGTGTACGGCTCCCACTCAGCCGTGGTCCCCGACGGAGGGTAACCCTCGCCGGTGGACTCGTACTCCGAGTCCGTGGGTGGCTCCACACCTGAAAAACACTTAAGCAGCAACCGTGAGCACAAAGGCTCAGCAAGGCTTAACCGACTCACCTAAGCATGAAACTCTACATGAGGTGTACAATGGACATAGGATAGTAACATTTCAGCAAAACGACACGCCTACAAGTTCATCCTTAGTTCATCTTTTAGCAACAAGTTAACCGTTCATGAAATCTGAAATTTAGTAAGCAGTATTTGGTGGCACACATGTAGCAATACAATTATATCAATCAGCATCATTGAATCAACATATCTCATCCATTAGTCTACGTTACGACGCAGTGAACAAGCGGTACTCGTCACCGCGAGGGACGGCGAATCGACTCGATATACACCTGCAGGGAAAACCCAAAGAGCACGTCACGTACGCCCACCCGTGGAGCTGCACAGCACGCTCACTCGATGTCGAACGGGACAACCTTTCACCCAACAGCCCAAACGTCGAACCGGTCGCACCGAAACGAGCAGGAGGTTCCCAACACGGAGCATCTCTCTATGCCCGTTGGCAGATTTCCACCTTGCTGCCCTCAACCTACACCTATAAATCGGTGTGCTATGCCTCGACGCCCGGAGGTTTAGGCTACATCGGTTTATCGGGGCCCATATATCCGATATGCCTTCGGTACGTTCAATACTTGTTCAGCAGGGCCGCACACGGATCGGTCCTCAATCGACACGGGCAGGGCTGCGCCCACAAGACTCTCTCTTGCTGCGCCCTAGCCCCTGTCTAGTCTCATTTTCATTACTAAAGTGATCTCACATCACTCAACCGAACCCGTGTGTCCCCAGCCTATCTCGCGAGTAGATTCCAACTACTCGACTTGTACCGAAGTCCTATGACTCATTAAGCATAGCCTATCTACTCGAGGTCCTTGACACTACCCTCATTCTTTTAGGAACCTTTGGTTATGCAAGTGGGGTTTCATTCATTCTATACCTAATGCACATACATACTTCATATGACACATGTAAACAAAGTAAAGCTCTTAAAAAGGGTTAATGCAAACCGGGGCTTGCCTTGTTGCTGCTGGTCAGGAGTTAGTTCTTCGTCCGGAAGAAGGAAGTCCAGCACTTCTGGAGTCTCTTCTTCAACGGCTACACGTTAATGAAATACTATATGTTAATTTAGATGCAAATGTGAGTCCTAGAGTAAGACCTCTACTATTAGTTATAATAACCAGCCTCTAACCCCTGGAACTTTGTTTAAGAAGTTAAATATGAATTGGGGTTGGTGGTTTGGCTTGAACTTAATCACATGGTTGAATGCTATGTGGTTTTCCCCCTTTTCCATATTAATCCCTTAAGTGGTTAAACAGGACAGGGGTAATATAGAGCTCCAATAGAGCTGAGAATTTTTGTGTGAGTTCCCTGTCACAAGAAAACTCTCTGGACTAAACATTAGCACTTTTCATGGAGTGGTTTGCTCAGAATAATTCTCTTGGTAAATCAGCAAGGAAGAATTAATTCTGAGGTAATACACCTGTTCATGTTCAACTTAATGAACTACAATTTCTATTATAGCTCATAGAGTTTGCATGAATTTTCCTAGCATCTTTGGAGTCAAGGTTTGCCCAGAATTGAATTTCCAAGTTTTGGAAATTCTCTGAAAATGTTTCTGTATTCAAATGAACACAGCACCTTCCAATTTGAATTGCTCTGACCAAATCAACTCCAAACGGTCTGAACCTTTTACAGGGGTTTACTAATGTCCTAAAGAACATCCTTGCAAAATTTGGGGATTTTTGGATGAACCAAACGCCCTCTAAAATTCCTTTGCTGAAAAGCTTTAAAGAATTTTCCAGAATTAATTAATTGGTTTCATACAAATTGGGTTGTATATCTGGACAGAGCTAGGCAAGATGAATCCAACCCAATTTGAATCACTAAATTTGGAGCTTCCTAGCAAAATTTATGGGGTTCTAAAGTTTACACTAAAACTGGAAATTCCAAAATGTTTAAATCCTGCGGGTGGGACCCACTCCTCGAGCCGGCCCACTCAGAAAGCGGCCACACCGCGGCCCACGGGGTTTTACCCGCGCTGCCGCACCGAATCCCGGCCGCAAAACCGATCCCCGCGTGAGATCAGAGGCTGACCAGTGGACCCGGCCCCCCCTTCGTCTACCTCGCGCTCTCCCGCAGTTCCCGCGGCGGCGCTTCGCCGGAGCGCTCGCCGCCGGGCGTTTCCCCGCCCGACCTTTGACAAAACTTGCCGCCTGTGCCTAACTCGACTCGGAGAACACGCTGGTGCCCTCACCGGAGCTCGGTAATGGCCGGAACTATGCCAGCGACGGCGACAGAGCCTCCCTCTGCTCCGGTGACGTCGTCCGGGCTACTCCGGGCCTTATTTCTCAAGCGGTTGCTCCTACAGCTCCACCGTGGCATGCTGCGCACGAATATGAGCTCGGTTGGCCATGGAAATAGCCGGAACTGGGACCTCACCATCGACCTAGGCCCGATATCGACTGTTGCTCGAAAAACTTGGATATCAGCGCAAAGGCTCGATGGTTTTCGATGGTTTTGGATCCTAGGTGGCCGTGGGGGCGTGTAGAACCTATGATCAGCTGGGTTTACGCTGTGCAGGACCGATCGCCGTGAATTTCGGCATCTCTGCTCACTCGTTTTTGTTGAGCACCGAGGACTAGACGGGGAAATACTCCCCCTATAAAACATGGAAGAGGGTAGGGTCTTCACCGTGAGCTCGAGCAGTCCCCGGCGCATGTCTTTGCTGTTGAACTCCGGTCGCGAGGTCGCCTGGATCAACGGCGCGACGAGGAGCCGAGGGGAGCGGCGGTGTCGTTTTTCGTTTCGGGTAGGAACGGGCAAAGCGGAGGAGATGAGGCTGGCTCACGTGGGCTGGGGACTTAAACCGCGTCGGGCACGCGTGCGCTCAGTCGTCGAGCAGGAGGTGGCGAGGTGAGGCGGTCGGACGCCGGTGCTGTCCGCAGCTGGCGCGAGGTGTTCGACCGACGTCGAGAGAAAACAGCCACGCTCGGTTTGGGAAACAGTCCTCCCACTGACTTGTGGGCCCCCTCTCCCCCCCTAATCTCTTTTTCCAAATTCTGCTGCAAATATCTCAGCTACTCTCCATTTAATGAGAGACTTAGCCTCCAAGTATTGGTTTGAATTTGAGTTCTCAAATTCAAACTTTGTTTGGTCAAATTTGCTTCATATTTAAACTGAAATTCAAATTCAGTTTTGAATTCTTGCAAATTTAGCTCTTGACAAGATGAGCTCCAATGGAGATGAAACTTGGTGGGTTTACTCAGAAAAATGTGCTGAGTATAGATATGGAGCTAACTTTTGAATTTGAGTGATGAAAGTTGCTGCAATTTGAATTTACATTCAAATTGGCCTCTTTTTGAAATAACCCAAAAGTGCCTCAAAAATTGTCGAATTTGCATGAGCTTTGGACTGAACCTTCCCAAGACTTTTTAAATCCAAGGGTGAGCTCAACCTCTCATGTTCATGTGCAGAAACCCTACTTTGTGAAAGTGAAGGCTTTCCCTTCTAATCACTCCTTTGATGGAGGTCACTTGCTCTTCACAATATTTCACAATCTACCCACAACAAAACTGTTGTGTTGTGAGGTGCAGAAAAGTTTTTGCAAGTCCCTTTTCTTGGGCTTTTACATCCCTCCCCCCTTAAAAGAATCTCGTCCCGAGATTATAAAAGAAGAGATAGCGATGTAATAGGGACTTACCCGTGTTGAGAAGCCATGAACTCCGGGTAATTTGAGCGAAGGAACTCCTCGCTCTCCCACGTCGCTTCTTCGGCGGTGTGGTTGCTCCAGAGTATTTTGTAGAACCACAACGTTCTGCTACGCGTGGTCCTGGCTTTCTCATCAAGAATTCCCACCGGATATTCATCATATGATAAATCCGGTTTCAGCTCGCCGATGTCTTCGGTAGGAACAACAGTTGTATGCTTCAAGCATTTTCGCAGTTGCGAAACATGGAAAATATCATGGACACCAGCCAGAGATGCCGGTAGCTCCAATCGATACGCTGCTGGTCCACACTTCTCGGTGATAGCGTAGGGTCCAATGAAACAGGGAGCGAGCTTCCCCTTCACACCGAATCGGTGCACACCCTTCATTGGAGACACGCGGAGGTACACGTGTTCCCCAACGTCAAAGTGCAACGGCTTACGCCTATTATCAGCGTAGCTCTTCTGTCGGGATTGAGCGGCCTTCAAATTGGCTTGAATTGTCCGAACGCGCTCCTCGGCGTCGTTCACCACATCAACCCCGAATGTGACCCTTTCACCGGACTCGCACCAATTTAATGGGGTGCGGCATTTACGACCGTAGAGAGCTTCATAGGGTGCCATTTTGATACTCGCCTGATAACCGTTGTTGTACGAGAATTCCGCCAATGGTAGGTGATCATCCCAGTTCCTACAATGGTGGATGGCACATGCTCTCAACATGTCTTCCAGGACTTGATTCACCCTTTCTGTCTGACCATCTGTCTGAGGGTGATAAGCGGAGCTCCTGATCAGCTTAGTACCCAATGCAGCGTGTAGCTGCTCCCAAAAGCGAGATACAAATAATGCACCTCGATCTGAGACAATGGTCTTGGGTACCCCGTATAGGCATAGAATCTTCGCTATGTATAGCTCCGCATATTTGCCGGCATTGTAACGTGTATTCACCGGGATGAAGTGAGCCGTCTTGGTTAACCGATCAACGATTACCCATATGGAATCATGCTTGTTGGCTGTTAGGGGTAATCCCACAATGAAATCCATGCTCACATCTTCCCATTTCCATGTCGGGATATTCAGGGGTTGCAGCAGCCCTGATTTTTTCATATGATCAGCTTTCACTCGTCTACACGTATCGCACTCGGATACGTACTTAGCTACCTCCCGCTTCATCCGTGTCCACCAAAATTTCTTTTTAAAATCTTGGTACATTTTGTTGCTGCCCGGATGAATGGAGTATTTAGACAAGTGAGCTTCATCGAGGATCTTTTTCCTCAACTCCATATCCCGGGGTACGACTATGCGGTCATTGAACCACAGCGTCCCCTCATCATCTTTCCGGAAACATTTAATTTCTCCATTGCCTATCCGTCTCCGGAGATGTGCCATGCCTTTATCCGTTTTCTGAGCTGCAATGATGTCCTCCCTAATAGTAGGGATGAGGGCAAGGTTGTACAGCGACCCATAAGGAACCAAGTATAAACTTGGCTCTTCCTCCTCCACCGGTGTAATGGTGAGGTGAGGGACATGTGATTTCCGACTCAGCGCGTCGGCAACCACATTTGCCTTGCCGGGGTGGTAATGGATCTCAATCTCATAATCTTTGATCAGTTCTAACCACCTCCTCTGCCTCATGTTCAGCTCCTTCTGGGTGGAAATGTATTTCAAGCTCTTGTGGTCGGTGTAGAGATGCACCAAGTTCCCCAGGAGATAGTGCCTCCACATTTTCAGCGCCAACACCACGGCAGCAAGTTCAAGATCGTGAGTCGGGTAGTGCTGCTCATGGTTCCGAAGTTGGCGTGAGCCATAAGCGACCACACGTCCTTCCTGCATCAATACGCAGCCGAGCCCAATACCGGACGCGTCACAATACACGTCGAAGGGCTTTGTTGTATCCGGCTGAGCTAATACCGGGGCTGTTGTGAGATGCTTCACCAGTGTTCGGAACGCTCCTTCACACGCCGTGTTCCAAACATATTTTGTCCCTTTCTTCAGCAACTCTGTCATCGGCTTAGCGAGCTTGGAGAAACTTGGAATGAATCTCCGATAGTATCCCGCTAACCCGAGGAAGCTTCTGAGTTCATGGACTGAAGTGGGAGCTTTCCATTTCAACACTTGCTCGATTTTACTTGGGTCAACCGCAATGCCTTCAGCTGAGATGATATGTCCCAAGAATGGCACTTGGCTGATCCAAAATTCGCATTTGCTGAACTTGGCGTAGAGCTTGTGGTCTCGCAATTGTTGAAGAACGATCCGTAAGTGTTCGGCATGCTCGGCTTCTGTCTTGGAGTAAACCAAGATATCGTCGATGAACACTACCACGAACTTGTCCAGCTCTGGCATGAACACCGAGTTCATGAGATACATGAAATGGGCTGGAGCATTTGTGAGACCAAAGGACATGACGAGATATTCGTATAAGCCGTATCTCGTCGAGAACGCCGTCTTCGGGATATCCTCCGCCCGGATCTTGATCTGGTGATATCCAGAGCGAAGGTCCATCTTGGAGAACACACTTGCCCCCACGAGTTGATCAAACAAGATGTCAATACGGGGCAGTGGGTACTTATTCTTGATGGTGACGGCGTTGAGCGGCCGGTAATCCACACACAGCCTCAGGGTCTCATCCTTCTTCTTCACGAATAGCGCCGAGCATCCCCAAGGCGAGGAACTCGGCCTAATGAAACCCTTGCTCAACAGATCATTGAGCTGTTCTTTCAGTTCCGCCAGCTCATTTGGAGCCATCTTGTATGGTCTCCGTGATATGGGCGTAGTCCCGGGTGCAAGTTCAATCTTGAACTCGACATCCCGCTCAGGTGGCATGCCCGGAAGATCATCCGGGAACACATCAGGATACTCCCGGACTACGGGGATGTCTTCTAACTTGAGAACTTCAGCATTATTAATTGCTAAAACTTCCCGGACTGGCGTGTCTAACACCATGGAATGCGGACGGTGGAATGGAGAATTTAAGTGAACCGTCCGCGTCCGAGTCTCTAGGACAGCGCCATGGTATTGCAGCCGTGACATCCCTAAGATTGCATCAATCTTTTGTCCCATAAGGATTATCAGGGTGGTGGGATATAGTTTCCCACCCAAGCACAGAGGTGCCTTTGGAATCATCATATTAGCTGAAATCTTCCCTCCCGGTGAGCAGATCATATAAGTGCAGTCGGTTGGGAAGACTTGCAATTGATGTTTAGCCACATAGGATGCACTTATAAAGCTGTGGGTTGCACCAGAATCAAATAATATGACGATGGCTTGATGGTTGAGAGTAAACGTACCCGCCAGCACGTTGTCTCCTTCTGGGGCGTCCTCATTGTCGAGGTTGCGGACGCCTCCAGTCCGCTGACCAACCTTCTTCACCGGAGGTCGGCCTCGAGCACCGCCCTGGAGCTGGGCTTGCCCGCTGCTCTGCTGCCCCTGGGGACAGTACTTCGCGAAGTGGCCCGCCTGGCCACACGTGAAGCAGGTGAAACGGGGCTGTCCCCCGCTAATCGGTGGACGGAAACCCGGGGCGCGTTTTGGCGGTAGAAACGCCCGGGGTACCGTCTGCTGCTGCTGCTGTCTTGGTGGTGGCATCGGCGGACGGAACGGGGGTGCTTGGAACGAACGTCCCCCGAACTGCTGAGGTCGCGCCGGTGGACGCCACTGCTGCCCGGATGGTGTCCGATACACCATACGGTACTTCTGGGGAGCGCCACTCCCACCGCTGCTAGGTGGAGCGCTACGCTTCCTCTGCTCAGCTGCTAACTCCCGCTGAGCGTCCTCTTGCATGATGGCGGCATTGACTAGGTCGTTGAATGTGCCGCGGTTCCATTGTACGAGGTGGGTCTTCATTTCGGGATGTAACCCCCGATAGAAGTGCTCCCTCTTCTTCTCCTCCGTGGAGATATAGTCTGACGCATACTGCGCCAGATGGTTGAAGGCACGGGAGTAGTCGTGGGCACTCCTCCCGCCCTGCTTCAGTTCCGAAAATTCTTGGAACTTTCTCTTCATTATTCCGGGAGGGATGTGATAGGCGCGGAACGCCTCCCGGAACTCTTGCCATTCCACGGCATGGCCAGCCGGTCGTGAGGCGACATAATTCGCCCACCACGCACCAGCGGCACCATGGAGCTGCTGCGCTGCGAACAGTGTCTTCTGCCGCTCCGTACACGGGAGCAGCCCGAACTTGAACTCGATAGTCCGCAGCCAGTTGTCCGCCTCCAGTGGTTCTTCAGCTTCTGTGAACACTGGAGGGTGCGTACTCATGAAGTCCGAGTACGACACTTCGCGGGGCTCACGAGGCCCTCGCTCTTGACGTCCTCCCGCCTGGGACGTATTCTGCACGATCGTGCGGAGCAGGTCGGTCTGCTCCTCACGACCTCCCACCAATGCCGCTATCACATCCGCTAGAGTAAGCGGAGGCGGCGGTGGTGGCTGCTGCGGGGTGCTGTCGTAGGTCGGTGGCTGGGAGTCATCGCCTCCACCTTGGCTAGAGCCACCAACCTCGTGCGTGGTCCTAGTACGAACCATCTGCAACCATACGACATTAAACATCAGTCCCGCAACATTTTGCATGCAGTCCAATAGAACTGGGCGTAAAAACATTATGACAACCAAACGTGCGAAATATCTCGTAAGTAGATAATGTAATAACTTTGCACAAGCTACACCATTACCAGACCAAACACAAGTTAGTTTAATCCAACTTGATGAACCCCCTCTTTGGAAGCTCAACATAACTAGGTTTGGTCACTACGAGACATTATTATCGCGTTGTCATCACGTATCACACCCTTAGGGTACAACACCCTTTTCAAAGAGTTCAACTGTCATTCTTCTGTCAGACTGACCAGTTTCTACCTATCCCAAGTTTTGATCTGGTTCTGTGCATTTTCATGACTCAGGTTGAATACCAAAGTTAAAGTTAACTTTAGTATCTTTTCAACGAGTATGCATTTGCCCCCAGATCAGATTTGGCTAAAAAGTTATGCTAATTCAAAGTCAGCAGAACTTCTGGAAGAATTTTAACAGCACCTCCCTTGGAAGTGGCTGTCTCCAACCCTAATTTCCTAATTTCTGTGCTGAAACTTCAGAAACTTTGAATTGCAAAGATGTCACACATCTTCTACTCTTTCTAAGCGTGTATTATATGACAATTTTAGATTTTTCTACTGGGAGTTATATTTGAAAAACAGATTAGTTCCGAGGATGTTTTACTCTGCCCTGGTTTTGGACAGTTTACATTTCTCTGGGCTTTTAGCCATCTTAAGGTGAGTTTCAGCTCTGGAAGTCTACAACCAAGTTGTAGGGTACTTCAATACCTTTCCAGAACTATCTAGCCACCTCTCTCGGCTAAAAGACCTGTGACTTATGCCCTGTTGAGGATCAGCAAACTTGCTGTCCCAAAACCGAGCACTCTGTTTTTCAGTCTTTTTGGAACTACACTCATCCCTATCCCATTCTTATACCCAACCAGGGTCCTAACTGTTGAACCTATAGATTTTTAATTCTTCGTTATCATTATACTCATGCATATGCCTACAATATCTCGGTACTACGTTCCTCACAAAAGAAAATCCTAACCGGATCATACTGGCATATACGTCTCAAGTGTGGCACTAAACGGTCTCTCGCACACGTTTTCTACACGGATACATACGTGGTTAGTACCTGCAGAAGACCACACAATGATGGTGCACTCAAAGTTTGTTCATTTCAGGCAGTTCCATATTGAAAAGTAAATACAAACGCCCGTATCATTGTCATACGGCCGTCCTTGAGCTAAGTCACGTCTCAAGGCACGTGATCGTGTTTCAGCACCACACGACGGGGAACCCGAGTATGTCATGAACGGGTCGTCACGGTTGGGAATGTTATCAACCCAACAGATACCACCTACTGCCCTGCAGGGCATGCCGATGGCAAGCGCTGCGTATGTCCTCCTGGGCTATTTCCAGACGAACACACTCTCGCGTTACTGACCACGCGATGGGGTCTCCACTTAATTGCCTAATGCACGCTAGGGATCAGCGTTTCATATGAACTCAGGGACATGAAGAGTCCAAGAGGTTCATATTGACATCTCACACCAAGCTGTGAGATCAATCCCTGAACCACGTTCCTCGTCAGGGAGAGCTAACCGAATTTGAACCGCTTTCGGTGGCGTTCCTTACCATCCTTACCAGAGCGTAGGTGCGTCGTTACATAATTGAAATTCAAAATTATAACACATAAGTTAGTCTTTGCCACTTTAAGTAACTATACTAATATAGTCCTTACTTGGGCAACTACCGAATCCTCACCGTATACCTAAGTTTTTCCCATAATGCAGTCCTTTAGTACTGTGCTATCCCCACTGCAGCTCTGATACCAGGCTGTGGCGGACCGGAATCCGCTCATCCAGGATCGCAGAGGGTGGTGCCGCGCGATGCGACACCCGACAGCACACATCATAAGAACACAATATATTACCTGGGAAAAACAGCTGAAATTGTACAAACAAGTACAAACTTCAGCTACAATTATTGTTCTATTACACAGCGGAAGGCTACACTATACAACTCACGCCCGCCTATTTAGCAAAAGTCGGTTGCCCAGCCCTAGGGCAACCCACACTAGCTGCACGTCTCAGCTCAGCGCGGCGTGTACGGCTCCCACTCAGCCGTGGTCCCCGATGGAGGGTAACCCTCGCCGGTGGACTCGTACTCCGAGTCCGTGGGTGGCTCCTCACCTGAAAAACACTTAAGCAGCAACCGTGAGCACAAAGGCTCAGCAAGGCTTAACCGACTCACCTAAGCATGAAACTCTACATGAGGTGTACAATGGACATAGGATAGTAACACTTCAGCAAAACGACACGCCTACAAGTTCATCCTTAGTTCATCTTTTAGCAACAAGTTAACCGTTCATGAAATCTGAAATTTAGTAAGCAGTATTTGGTGGCACACATGTAGAAATACAATTATATCAATCAGCATCATTGAATCAACATATCTCATCCATTAGTCTACGTTACGACGCAGTGAACAAGCGGTACTCGTCACCGCGAGGGACGGTGAATCGACTCGATATACACCTGCAGGGAAAACCCAAAGAGCACGTCACGTACGCCCACCCGTGGAGCTGCACAGCACGCTCACTCGATGTCGTACGGGACAACCTTTCACCCAACAGCCCAAACGTCGAACCGGTCGCACCGAAACGAGCAGGAGGTTCCCCACACGGAGCATCTCTCTATGCCCGTTGGCAGATTTCCACCTTGCTGCCCTCAACCTACACCTATAAATCGGTGTGCTATGCCTCGACGCCCGGAGGTTTAGGCTACATCGGTTTATCGGGGCCCATATATCCGATATGCCTTCGGTACGTTCAATACTTGTTCAGCAGGGCCGCACACGGATCGGTCCTCAATCGACACGGGCAGGGCTGCGCCCACAAGACTCTCTCTTGCTGCGCCCTAACCCCTGCCTAGTCTCATTTTCATTACTAAAGTGATCTCACATCACTCAACCGAACCCGTGTGTCCCCAGCCTATCTCGCGAGTAGATTCCAACTACTCGACTTGTACCGAAGTCCTATGACTCATTAAGCATAGCCTATCTACTCGAGGTCATTGACACTACCCTCACTCTTTTAGGAACCTTTGGTTATGCAAGTGGGGTTTCATTCATTCTATACCTAATGCACATACATACTTCATATGACACATGTAAACAAAGTAAAGCTCTTAAAAAGGGTTAATGCAAACCGGGGCTTGCCTTGTTGCTGCTGGTCAGGAGTTAGTTCTTCGTCCGGAAGAAGGAAGTCCAGCACTTCCGGAGTCTCTTCTTCAACGGCTACACGTTAATGAAATACTATATGTTAATTTAGATGCAAATGTGAGTCCTAGAGTAAGACCTCTACTATTAGTTATAATAACCAGCCTCTAACCCCTGGAACTTTGTTTAAGAATTTAAATATGAATTGGGGTTGGTGGTTTGGCTTGAACTTAATCACATGGTTGAATGCTATGTGGTTTTCCCCCTATTCCATATTAATCCCTTAAGTGGTTAAACAGTACAGGGGTAATCTAGAGCTCCAATAGAGCTGAGAATTTTTGTGTGAGTTCCCTGTCACAAGAAAACTCTCTGGACCAAACATTAGCACTTTTCATGGAGTGGTTTGCTCAGAATAATTCTCTTGGTAAATCAGCAAGGAAGAATTAATTCTGAGGTAATACCCCTGTTCATGTTCAACTTAATGAACTACAATTTCTATTATAGCTCATAGAGTTTGCATGAATTTTCCTAGCATCTTTGGAGTCAAGGTTTGCCCAGAATTGAATTTCCAAGTTTTGGAAATTCTCTGAAAATGTTTCTGTATTCAAATGAACACAGCACCTTCCAATTTGAATTGCTCTGACCAAATCAACTCCAAACGGTCTGAAACTTTTACAGGGGTTTACTAATGTCCTAAAGAACATCCTGGCATAATTTGGGGATTTTTGGATGAACCAAACTCCCTCTAAAATTCCTTTGCTGAAAAGCTTTAAAGAATTTTCCAGAATTAATTAATGGGTTTCATACAAATTGGGTTGTATATCTGGACAGATCTAGGCAAGATGAATCCAACCCAATTTGAATCACTAAATTTGGAGCTTCCTAGCAAAAGTTATGGGGTTCTAAAGTTTACACTAAAACTGGAAATTCCAAAATGTTTAAATCCTGCAGGTGGGACCCACTCCTCGAGCCGGCCCACTCAGAAAGCGGCCACACCGCGTCCCACGGGGTTTTACCCGCGCTGCCGCACCGAATCCCGGCCGCAAAACCGATCCCCGCGCGAGATCAGAGGCTGACCGTTGTACCCGGCCCCCCCTTCGTCTACCTCGCGCTCTCTCGCAGTTCCCGCGGCGGCGCTTCGCCGGAGCGCTCGCCGCCGGGCGTTTCCCCGCCCGACCTTTGACAAAACTTGCCGCCTGTGCCTAACTCGACTCGGAGAACACGCTGGTGCCCTCACCGGAGCTCGGTAATGGCCGAAACTATGCCCGCGACGGCGACAGAGCCTCCCTCTGCTCCGGTGACGTCGTCCGGGCTACTCCGGGCCTTATTTCTCAAGCGGTTTGCTCCTACAGCTCCACCGTGGCATGCTGCGCACGAATATGAGCTCGGTTGGCCATGGAAATAGCCGGAACTGGGACCTCACCGTCGACCTAGGCCCGATATCGACTGTTGCTCAAAAAACTTGGATATCAGCGCAAAGGCTCGATGGTTTTCGATGGTTTTGGATCCTAGGTGGCCGTGGGGGCGTGTAGAATCTATGCTCAGCTGGGTTTACGCTGTGCAGGACCGATCGCCGCGAATTTCGGCATATCTGCTCACTCGTTTTTGTTGAGCACCGAGGACTAGACGGGGAAATACTCCCCCTACAAAACATGGAAGAGGGTAGGGTCTTCACCGTGAGCTCGAGCAGTCCCCGGCACGTGTCTTTGCTGTTGAACTCCGGTCGCGAGGTCGCCTGGATCAACGGCGCGACGAGGAGCCGAGGGGAGCGGCGGTGTCATTTTTCGTTTCGGGTAGGAACGGGCAAAGCGGAGGAGATGAGGCTGGCTCACGTGGGCTGGGGACTTAAACCGCGTCGGGCACGCATGCGCTCAGTCGTCGAGCAGGAGGTGGCGAGGTGAGGCGGTCGGACGCCGGTGCTGTCCGCAGCTGGCGCGAGGTGTTCGACCGACGTCGGGAGAAAACAGCCACGCTCGGTTTGGGAAACAGTCCTCCCACTGACTTGTGGGCCCCCTCTCCCCCCCCCTAATCTCTTTTTCCAAATTCTGCTGCAAATATCTCAGCTACTCTCCATTTAATGAGAGACTTAGCCTCCAAGTATTGGTTTGAATTTGAGTTCTCAAATTCAAACTTTGTTTGGTCAAATTTGCTTCATATTTAAACTGAAATTCAAATTCAGTTTTGAATTCTTGCAAATTTAGCTCTTGACAAGATGAGCTCCAATGGAGATGAAACTTGGTGGGTTTACTCAGAAAAATGTGCTGAGGATAGATATGGAGCTAACTTTTGAATTTGAGTGATGAAAGTTGCTGCAATTTGAATTTACATTCAAATTGGCCTCTTTTTGAAATAACCCAAAAGTGCCTCAAAAATTGTCGAATTTGCATGAGCTTTGGACTGAACCTTCCCAAGACTTTTTAAATCCTAGGGTGAGCTCAACCTCTCATGTTCATGTGCAGAAACCCTACTTTGTGAAAGTGAAGGCTTTCCCTTCTAATCACTCCTTTGATGGAGGTCACTTGCTCTTCACAATATTTCACAATCTACCCACAACAAAACTGTTTTGTTGTGAGGTGCAGAAAAGTTTTTGCAAGTCCCTTTTCTTGGGCTTTTACAGGACTTTTCTCTTCCCGATTATAAATAGAATCCAAAACCTCTGGCCGAAACCACAAACTTCTCTTTCAACTCCTAAGCCGACGATTTAGAGCCCTAGCCCTAACTCGCCGAGCAAACCATCGCTGGGGCACAACAAGGGAGATCATCGAAGAAGAACCAAGCAGGTCTGAGGAGGACCTCGAAGACAAGATAAGCGTGATGTAGGACTTCAATACCACCTTACGACATCATCGTGTTCGTCTCTTGCACCTGTTCTTCAAATTCCTTTCGAACAGAAGCCTTCTCGTGGGCAGATCACTCGACGATCAGTTTGATCTAAAGACAAGATCATCGCCATGTCCACCTTTGATCTGAACACCTCTGTCCATGCAAGCCATGCAAGAGCACACCAATCTAATAAAAATCATAGGATAGCATGCATGTGCATCATCGCATCTAGTTTAAGGTTTGTGCATAAATATTGATTGCTGTGAATCTTGTATGCACGTGAATCCTACATAGCAGGACGGGTTCAAGAAGCTGTCTACGACGAACTGCAGCAACCAGGTTTTGAGAATCAAGAACAACCGGAACCGCAAGTACAAGACAAGTGCTCCTTGACCATATTGATCCTATGTTTTGGATAAAACTGTTTTGTTTTGCAAAAGGCGTGTGTGCTGAGTCAAACATGATGGGGAACCCTTTTATAGGAGTTTACTAGTTTTGGTTAAACCACCCTTGTCACCTGGGAAGTTTTATGAGTCGGGTATGGTTTTTGCTTTATGCTTCGCTGAGTTTATGGGATTGGGAAGCGAGATAGATGTGTCTAGCTAACTGCACTCGTAGATCTAAGGACCGGTTCATGCATGCACATGCCAGGATAACAGTGCCACCACAAGGCCAAGTATGGGTGCGGCTTAGCTGAGTAATTAGGTAAGTTGCTAGAGTGTTATGGACTGTGGATGGCGCGGGGAATGGGAGTCGAGAGAGGACTGCCCTGGGAACTGCATGGCAAAAGAGGGGGCCCGTGGGTGGGAGAATGGGAGATTCTAGCCTGCCGGTGAATCCTTAGTGAGTCCATACATCTAGTAACCCCTTTGTAAAGGCTATTTTGTGATCTATTGAGCATACACCGACGGATGTGTACTGGTATAATAGAGGTTCTGCAGTCGCCGACGGGTGACGAAATCACAAACTTGTGGGTAAAGAGGTGCAAACTCTGCAGAGTCTAAAACTATCATGATAGCCGAGCTTACGGTCACGAGCACCTGGCTAAACTGCCATGATTAGTTGGGATGGTTATAGGGAAGGTTCTTGGTTATGGTGTCGACCGGCACCCACACGTGGCGTGCGCGAAGCTCGTCTCCGAAGAAGAGGGAGGTCTCGATCGATTGACACGCGGCACAACCGGAGCTCGTCTCTGCGGATGAGGAGATACCAGGCCCGGAGGACACGTGGAGCTTCCGGAGCTCATCATCACGGAGGTAACGAGTTCTGGAGCAGCTGTTACGCGTAAGGACACCGGTACACAACAGAAAACGATCTAAAATACACGATGGTTACCGAAGATAAGACATCAGGATCTAACAAAGATCTGAATAAGACTCTTATTCGGGATCCAATCAGATTTGGACTCTTCTCTTCCCGATTATAAATAGAACCCAAAACCTCTGGCCGAAACCACAAACTTCTCTTTCAACTCCTGAGCCGACGACTTAGAGCCCTAGCCCTAACTCGCCGAGCAAAACATCGCCGAAGCGCAACAAGGGAGATCAGCGGAGAAGAACCAAGCGGTCTGAGGAGGACCTCGAAGTCAAGAAGAACGTGAGGTAGGACTTCAATACCACCTTACGACATCATGTTGTTCATCTCTTTGCATATGTTCTTCGATTCCTTTCGAACAGAAGCTTTCTCGTGGGCAGATCACTGATGATTAGTTTGATCTAAAGACAAGATCATCGCCACGTCCACCTTTGATCCAAACACCTCTGTCCATGCAAGCCATGCAAGAGCATACCAATCTAAATAGAATCATAGGGTAGCATGCATGTGCATCATCGCATCTAGTTTAAGGTTTGCGCATGATATTGATTGCTGTGAATCTTGTATGCACATGAATCCTACATAGCAGGACAAACTCAGGAAGCTGTCTACGACGAGCTGCAGCAACAAGGTTCTGAGAATCAAGAACAACCGGAACCGCAAGTACAAGGCAAGTGCTCCTTGACCATGTTGATCCTATGTTTTGGGTAAAACTATTTTGTTTTGCGAAATGGTGTGTGTGCTGAGTCAAACATGATGGGGAACCTTTTTATAGGAGTTTACTAGTTTTGATTAAACCACCCTTGTCGCCAGGGAAGTTCATGAGTCGGGTATGGTTTTTGCTTTATGCTTCGCTGAGTCCATGGGATTGGGACGCGAGATAGACGTGTCGAGCTAACTGCACTCGTACCGATAATAAGTAACTGATGAGGTTAAATGAACATGGATCGGAGGGAGATATAGGCAAGCTTGGGTTTGTGAATGAGGTAGCATGAGATGGTTGTTTTAGTTGCCGTAGATCTAAGGGCCGGTTCATGCATGCACATGCCAGGATAACAGTGCCACCACAAGGCCAAGTATGGGTGCGGCTTAGCTGAGTAATTAGGTAAGTTGCTAGGGTGTTACGGACTGTGGAAGGCGCGGGGAATGGGAGTCGAGTGAGGACTGCCCTGGGAACTGCATGGCACAAGAGGGGGCCCGTGGGTGTGAGAATTGGAGATTCTAGCCTGCCGGTGAAACCTTAGTGAGTCCATACATCTAGTAACCCCTTTGTAAAGGCTATTTTGTGATCTCTTGACCATACACCGACGGTTGTGTACTGGTAAAATGGAGGTTCTGCAGTCGCCGACGGGTGACGAAATCACAAACTTGTGCGTAAAGAGGTACAAACTCTGCAGAGTCTAAAACTATCATGATAGCCGAGCTTACGGTCACGAGCACCTGGCTAAACTGCCATGATTACTTGGGATGGTTAAAGGGAAGGTTTTTAGTTATGGTTATTGGTTTGGTCATGGTTATGGTTTGGGACTGTTGAGTCCGGGTGATATGATGGTTGCATGACTGTTGAGTCATGGCAACGAGTTTGGTCTCGGTGTGAGACGAGGTTGTTTTATGATATGAGATGGTAGCGAATACGGGAAGGTATTCGTGAGATGGTAGCGAATACGAGGAGGTATTCGTGAGTGTCAATAAAAGATTGGTTAATGTTCGGATGGAACACGGGAAGTGATGGAGGTATGTTGGTAATTTAATACATGTTGGGATTATATTTAAACTTAAGTTGTTGTTTTAACATGGTTTTTTACAGAACTGCTTTTCTGCAAATAAACCTTTTTATGCCTACCTTGTTTATGAGCTGCATATCATGTGTTGTCCCGCACTTGCTGAGTACATCATTGTACTCAAACTTGCATTATTATTTCTTCATCAACAGCAAGAGAAGACTACTATGAAGACCGAGTAGAGCATTATGGCGTGTGATCTGTTCTCAACCTTGCCTGTGGAGGGAGTAGAGATGGAGCCACTTCTGCTTAGTTTGCTTCCGCATTAGTTTTTGCTTCCGCATTTAAATAAGGACTTCCGCTGCATAGAATTAAGATTTCCGCTGTGAGCATGAGTCCAAGACTCATGAGGTGTTGTAATAAACTCTGTTATTCGTGGTAATATATAATCTGAATTCAGTTTGTGAAACGTATGTGTAATGAACATCCTGGGCACACATATGCATTAGTTCTCGGTTCCGTGGCTTACCATAGAATTGAGGGCGTCACACCCGGAAGGGCCAATGTAGTAGCGGACGCATTGAGCAGAAAGGGAGCATGTCACCAACTTACGGTTCGGAAGCGACCACCAGAACTACAGAAGGAGTTCGAATGGTTACATCTCGGATTCTTGAATAACGTGGAGATAATAGAGATCCACTCCCCATTGGAGCTAGAAATAAGGGAGGGCCAAACAACGGACGAGGAGATCAAGAAGATCAAGGAAAGAATCCGACAAGGAATGGAGAAGGATTTCAGGGAGGATAAAAAGGGTACGCTTTGGCTAGGAAAGAGGATTTGTGTGCCGGACATAAGACACCTCCGCGACATGATATTGAAGGAGGCACATGATTCACCCTATTCCATACATCCAGGGAGCACCAAAATGTACAAGGATTTGAAAACCTGCTATTGGTGGGATGGTATGAAGAGGGATATAGCCGAATACGTTGCCCTATGCGACACATGCCAACGGGTAAAGGCCGAACATCAAAAACCTGCTGGATTATTGCAACCTTTGAAAATACCCGAATGGAAATGGGAGGACATCAGTATGGACTTCATCGTCGGATTACCACGTACTCAGTCGGGATGTGACTCCATCTGGGTCATTGTGGACCGATTGACGAAAACTGCCCATTTTCTTCCGGTAAAGACCAACGTTGCACAATTAGCAGAGTTGTACATGGAGCAGATCGTGTGCCGTCACGGAGTCCCGAAAAGGATAGTCTCAGATCGAGGTTCTCAGTTTACCTCTAGATTCTGGAGGAAGCTGCAGAAAGCCATGGGGACACGACTGGATTTTAGCTCCGCCTATCACCCACAAACAGATGGACAAACCGAAAGGACGAACAAAATCTTGGAGGACATGTTGAGAGCTTGCGCCTTGAAACGTGAGCGTAGTTGGGATAGGAGTTTACCGTATGCTGAGTTCTCCTATAACAACAGCTATCAAGCTAGCTTAAAGATGTCGCCTTTCGAAGCCTTATATGGTAGACGGTGTAGAACGCCACTATTCTGGAACGAAACTGGAGAGAACCAGGTGTTTGGACCCAAAGTACTACAAGAAGCCGAAAAGCAGGTCCAAACGATACGGGGGAACTTAAAGGCTGCCCAGTCACGACAGAAAGGTTATGCGTACAATAGGCGTAGGAAGTTGAACTTTGAAGTTGGAGACTTTGTATACCTTAAAGTATCGCCAATCCGAGGCCAACGACGCTTCAACGTCAGAGGGAAGCTAGCACCTCGCTACATCGGACCATTTAAGATTTTGGACAAGCGAGGAGAAGTAGCCTACCAACTAGAGCTCCCAAACCACCTCTCCGACGTACATGACGTGTTTCATGTATCCCAGCTCAAGAAGTGCTTGAGAGTGCCAGAGGAACGAGTGTCAATGGAGGAACTTGAACTTCAAGAGGACCTGACTTACGCAGAACACCCTGTCCGAATCTTGGACGTAAAGGAAAGGGTCACCCGAAACAAGGTGATTCGATGGTGCAAGGTACAATGGGGCCATCACACCAAAGCTGAGGCCACACGGGAGCGTGAAGAGGATATCAGGGCAGAATTTCCCCATCTATTTTCTACTAACGAATCTCGAGGGCGAGTTTCAATCTAAGGGGGGTAGATTTGTGACACCCTCGCCTCGGGTGTCAGCATATGTTCATATTCTATGAAGAGGAAATATTTTAATGAAAAATAGGAACAGAGGGAATTATCAAAAGAATAGCCAATAAAGCCCTCCTAGAGCGCCGAAGACAACTTCCACGGCCAGCAGATCATGTGGCGTGTTCAGAGCGCATCCCCGAGAAATTGGGAGAGGTCCGCCGCTAAACTAGCTACGTGGCAGGCTCGGGGGTCACCTCGGCAATTGGAAAGAGGTCCGACCCTGTGGGACACGTGCTGCCCGTGGAGCTATCCTCTGCGGAAGAAGCAAAGGCATTTTTTTCATAGGACACGTGTCATCCTCGGAGCTAGTCCTCGCGGAAATAAGAGGACCAGTCGCGCGGGGTACGTGTCGATCTCGGAGCCGTCTCAGAGAAGTCCGGATCTATCGAACACGTGTCGCCACCGGTGCTTATCTTCGGAGGTCTGTCGCTGCTGGACACGTGTCGACCTCGGAGCCGTCCCTGAGGAAAGAATAGAGGGTAGACCGGCGCCAACACGTGGCGTGCGTGAAGCTCACCTCCGAAGAAGAGGGAGGCCTCGCTCGTTTGACACGCGGCACAACCGGAGCTCGTCTCTGCAGGAAAGGAGACACCAGGCCCAGGAGGACACGTGGAGCCTCCGGAGCTCATCACCGCGAAGGTAACGAGTACTGGAGCAAGTTTTACGCGTAAAGATACCGGTACGCAACAGAAACCAATCTAAATTCACGATGTTACTAAAGATAAGATGTTAGGATCCAACAAAGATCTGAATAAGACTCTTATTCGGGATACAATCAGATTAGGACTTTTCTCTTCCCGATTATAAATAGAATCCAAAACCTCTGGCCGAAACCACAAACTTCTCTTTCAACTCCTAAGCCGACGATTTAGAGCCCTGGCCCTAACTCGCCGAGCAAACCATCGCTGGGGCACAACAAGGGAGATCATCGAAGAAGAACCAAGCAGGTCTGAGGAGGACCTCGAAGACAAGAAGAGCGTGAGGTAGGACTTCAATACCACCTTACGACATCATCGTGTTCGTCTCTTGCACCTGTTCTTCAAATTCCTTTCAAACAGAAGCCTTCTCGTGGGCAGATCACTCGACGATCAGTTTGATCTAAAGACAAGATCATCGCCACGTCCACCTTTGATCTGAACACCTCTGTCCATGCAAGCCATGCAAGAGCACACCAATCTTATAAAAATCATAGGATAGCATGCATGTGCATCATCGCATCTAGTTTAAGGTTTGTGCATAAATATTGACTGCTGTGAATCTTGTATGCACGTGAATCCTACATAGCAGGACGGGTTCAGAAAGCTGTCTACGACGAACTGCAGCAACCAGGTTTTGAGAATCAAGAACAACCGGAACCGCAAGCACAAGGCAAGTGCTCCTTGACCAAATTGATCCTATGTTTTGGATAAAACTGTTTTGTTTTGCAAAAGGCGTGTGTGCTGAGTCAAACATGATGGGAAACCCTTTTATAGGAGTTTACTATTTTTGGTTAAACCACCCTTGTCACCAGGGAAGTTTTATGAGTCGGGTATGGTTTTTGCTTTATGCTTCGCTGAGTTTATGGGATTGGGAAGCGAGATAGATGTGTCTAGCTAACTGCACTCGTATTGATAAAAAGAAACTCATGTTAATAATAAACATGGATAGGAGGAAGGTCTAGGCAAGACTGGGTTTGTGAATGAGGTAGCATGAGATGGTGGTTTACTTGCCGTAGATCTAAGGACCGGTTCATGCATGCACATGCCAGGATAACAGTGCCACCACAAGGCCAAGTATGGGTGCGTCTTAGCTGAGTAATTAGGCAAGTTGCTAGAGTGTTATGGACTGTGGAAGGCGCGGGGAATGAGAGTCGAGAGAGGACTGCCCTGGGAACTGCATGGCACAAGAGGGGGCCCGTGGGTGGGAGAGTGGGAGATTCTAGCCTGCCGGTGAAACCTTAGTGAGTCCATACATCTAGTAACCCCTTTGTAAAGGCTATTTTGTGATCTCTTGACCATACACCGACGGATGTGTACTGGTATAATAGATGTTCTGCAGTCGCCGACGGGTGACGAAATCACAAACTTGTGGGTAAAGAGGTGCAAACTCTGCAGAGTCTAAAACTATCATGATAGCCGAGCTTACGGTCACGAGCACCTGGCTAAACTGCCATGATTAGTTGGGATGGTTATAGGGAAGGTTCTTGGTTATGGATTTGGTTGTGGATTTGGTTATGGTTATTAGTTTGGAACTGTTAAGTCTGGATGATGAGATGTTTGCATGACTGTTGGGTCATGACATGGGATTGGTCTCGGTGTGAGACGAGGTTGATTTGTGAGATGAGATGGTAGCGAATACGAGGAGGTATTCGTGAGTATGAATAAAGGATTGGTTAATGTTCGGATGGAACACGGGGAGTGATGAAGGTATGTTGGAAATTTAATATATGCTGGGATTACATTCATCTAAAGTAAAGTTGCTGTCTTATCATGGTTTTACAAGATTGCTTTTCTGCAAATAAGCCTTTTATTCCTACCTTGTTTATGAGCTGCATATCATGTGTTTTCCTGCACTTGCTGAGTACATCATTGTACTCAACCTTGCATTATTACTTCATCCTCAGCAGCAGGAGAAGCCTACTACGAAGATCAAGTGGAACATTATGGCGTGTGATCTGATTCTCAGCCTTTTCTGTGGAGGGAGTAGAGATGGAGCCACTTCTGCTTAGTTTTGCTTCCGCATTAGTTTTTGCTTCCGCATTTAAATAAGGACTACCGCTGCATAGAAATAAGACTTCCGCTGTGAGCATGAGTCCAAGACTCATGAGATATTGTAATAAACTCTGTTATTCGTGGTAATATATAATCTGAATTCAGTTTGTGGAATGTATGTGTATGTGTGATGAACATCCTGGGCACACATATGCATTAGTTCTCGGTTTCGTGGTTTTCCCACAGAATTGAGGGCGTCACACGTCCCCAGCAGGTGGATTGTGCAGTAGCGCTCGTGCTGCAGCTAGTGCGCCCCCGTGGGAGACACTTAGCGCTGCAGTGGATCTCACGCTCGCTGGAGCCTGCACTGCCGGAGTCGGCTGCTGGAACCCAGCTTGCGCCGATGCACTCCGTCCTGAGTGTGTCGAGACGTAGTCCCCGCTGGTCACCGTTCGTCGCGAACGTGGGCAGGGAGAGCCTGCCGCTGAAGGAAGCTTCGTCATCTTCGTCGGCAGAAGCTCGTCGCGCAAGGGAAAAGCACCCTACCTGGCGTGCCAAAAGTCGAAGTGTGTAGCCGACACTTCCACCGGGCCTGCTCTGGGCAGCCCGTGGAGGTTCTTTTTCGAAGGGGCTAGTCTCTCATGGAGAGCTCACGCGTTAGGGACGATGGAGGGAGAAGCTTGACATAGGGATTTTTACGTGGTTCAGGTCAACAGAGCATAATACCCTACGTCCACGGTGAGCTGAGTTGCTCGTTGTATTGCTTGTTGCTCAGAATCGGAGTCCTGAGATTGAGAGTGTGTAAGAGGCGAACCCTACGGGAGAGTGGGTCAAATGTCAAACCCTTGCTAACGTTGCCTACCTGAGCCTTTTATAGCCCAAGGCCCGGGTGGCTTACAAGGTGGGCCCGGGATCTGACAGGTGGTCCCAGGGAGATTGCCTGCCATCTACCGTATCCGCAATTACGCCGGTAGTTGTCTCTGGCGAGGGCTTCCGAGTCTTCGTTCTGCCGCCCTGCCCATGCCGCAAGCTAGTCGTAGTGGTTGACAGGGGCGGCAGGGGATGTCTTGTCGCTGTGTTTATTGGCGTACAGCCTCTGCCTCGGCGCGCCAGCCTTCACTGTGATGTGACTGGGCACAACGGCACCTGACAGAGGCGTGCTCCGCGTCTCCGCACCTTGGGAAGGCGCGGGTCTTGAATGCCTTGTACGGGCAAGGTATGGTGCGTCTTTACTCCCGCTGCCTATGGCGCAGGGGCAGGCAGCGCTGCTCTGCTGGCCACGTGGCGGGCCCGGAGCTCTCCTCTGAGGAGAGGGGGGTCCGGCCCCGCTGGACACGTGGAGCCTTCGGATCTCTCCCCGCGGAGGGGGGAGGTCTGGCTCAGTTGGCCACATGGCAGGCCCAGAGCTCTCCTCTGGGGAGAGGGAGGTCCAGCCCCGCTGGACACATGGCGCCTTCGGAGCTCTCCCTGTGGAGAAGGGCAAGGTCCTTAGGTAGTTTCCCCTGTGCGCGGGGGTACCCCATATTGAGGGTACCGACAGCCGCCGTCTTCGTGCACTTCTGCGAGATGTTCGTGGGGGTGCACGCTTCGGTGACGCTCTTCCTCTACTTCTTTGTGTTGCGGACGACCGATTGCAGCTCGAAGAATCAGCTGGGAGCGTACTACTTCCAGCATTTCTGCAAGGATCCGAAGGCCTCTGTGTACCTTCTACCTTTCGATGCGTCGAGGTGGAAAAACTGGAGGGAGAACTGGGTGATCGTGCAGACCGACGAGCATGATTGCCTGCAGCTGCCAACTGCCGGCCCGACCACCGAGCGTCATTTCTGGGAGGAGATCCCGGAGCTGGAGCCGGAGTACGCGCCGGTCTTGGAGCGGATCCGGTTCCTGGCCAACGAGGCGCTGACGTCCCTGATGGTGCTGATAGATTTCCTGTCGCGCCGTATTGTGCCATTGCAGCAACACAACCGCCTGGCGTGGTACTACACCGGCGAGCTCGACTGCACTAGGATGGAGAGGGGTCTCGGCTCTGACCCATCTGATGAGGTGCTGTACAAGATGGTGGCCAAGGTGAGCAGCGACCCCGTCACCGGCGGCGACCTCACCTTCCCGGCCTCTGGCACTCCTCTCTTCTTGGAGCCGCATGGGAGGGCGGAGTTGCTGCGGAAGATGCTGAACCTTGACGACATAGGGATTTCCGTTCGTCAGGTTGGGGATGCCCTCCAGGGGATCTCGATTCCCGGGGTCGAGTGCTCCGGGGCGGAGCGCGAGGCGTCTACCGCTGCCCAACCCGTAATGAGGGTCGACGGAGCTCAGACCGTCGACAAGGGGAATGGAAAGGAGCCGGCCCCCGGGCAGCCAGAGAAGAAACGTGCCCGGTCCCCTCCGAGGGTGTCGTTTGCGCCAAGTCAGGGGGCCGGGGTACCCTTGCACCCATCTCCCGGAGGTGCTGGTTCGTCGGGTGGCGACCCAGTGACACCTCGGGTCTCCAGCTCCAGCGGGTCTCTTCTCGGACAGCAGCAGTCCGAGGAGCCCCAAGCGTCCCGCCTCCCTTCTTCAGGCGGGGGAGCTTGAATGATAGACGCCGGTGGGGCGATGCCCGGGGGTGAGCCGAGGGCTCAGGCTCCACAGCCAGCGAGTGTCCCGGCTGCAGGCTCGGCCAGCAGCGGCGTCAGAAAAGGCAGCGCTGGGACTCATCTGGGGGCGCAGGTGCAACGGGCCTCAGGGGTCAGATCGGCGAGCAGCGCTAGGGCACCACTGACGGGGGCCCTACTGCTCTGCCTCCTACTCCCCCGGTCCGGGTGCCAGCGGCGCAGGCGCAGGAGCCGGCGGCAGGTTCTGGTGGTTCTGTCCCGGCTCGGAGGCCGGGGCTCCAAGCTCGTTGGAGCGCTCACGTCCCCCGGTAAGTGTTGCTCTTTCCAGCTTATAGAAGTGGCATTCCTCTCTCCTTTCTTAGCCTGAGAGCTTCTTATGTTGGCAGGGACTCACCGTCTGCCGGGGGCGAATCTGTACCCCGGCCATCTCCGGCCAGCGGGGGCTCTGCTCCGCAGCGTCCGGGAGCTGCGGTGGCTCTGACGGCCCCCAAGTCGGCGGGGGCTTCTACTGTGCCTGCGGGACCATCCCTGTGGTGGCAGCGGTAGCACCCGCTCTTCCTCCTTCACCAACTCAGAAGCCCGGTGCTGAGGCTGGAAGGGCAGCTGCGGGTGAAGCTGCTGGCCCCCTGGCTTCCCCAAATCGGCGCCTCGCCTCAGTTGTCGAGGCACCGTCACCTCCACCGGTCGTGGCTCCTACAGGAGAGGTCAGGGGCACGGCTTCTGCTTTCGCCACCCCGCTGCCCCTAGCGGATGCCTTGGGGCTTGACCAGGCTGGCGTCCAGCTGGTCCAGGCCGCCTTTGAGCGGGAGTGGGAGGCGCTGGCTGGAGAGAGAGAGAGTGCCTCCTTAGCTGGGAGCATCTCCTGAAGCAGCGGACCCAGGAGGCAAAGGCAGAGCTCGACTTGAGGCAGTCGAGGCTTGATGCCATGGAGGCGCTGCTGGATGCTCAGAAGAGGGCCGTCGACCGCCTGGGCTCGGAGACCCGGCGGCTCTGCCAGGAGACCCGCGAAGCTCACGCCAGGGCTGAAGCCTGTTCTACTGCCGTGGAGGAGCTGCGGCTGCAGATAGCTCACCGCGAGTGCGCCGTCGCGGATCGGGAGCGTGCTGTGGCGGTTGAGGAGAAGAAGGTCGCCGCACGGCTCGAGGCCTGCGAGGGCAAGCTGAGGGCTCGGGCCGAGGAGCTGGGGCTCCGCGAGTCGGCTGTTGCCCCGAGCGAGGAGCAGACCTCCCGGGAGCGCCTGGCGGCGCTGGACCGCGAGCTGGCAGCCTGCCAAGATGCCGAGAAGCTCCAGGCTTCGAGGTCTGTCGAGGCCCGAGCGGTCTGGAGCTTTGTCGCTGAGGCAGGGTCCGCCCTGGTTCCCCTCGGTTTCAGCCCGGTGCGGACGGAGGCCCCAGCACAAGAGGTGGTTGAGGTAATCCTTGCGCTTGAGTCCATCGGCGCTAAGCTGGGCAGGCTCGAGGCGGTGATCGCCGACGATCTTGAGGCGGAGGGACGAGGCCTGGCGAAGGAGGTCGCCACGCACTTGCTGGCGTGCTTCCGGAGTCAAGACCCTTCCTTCTCTCTGGAGCCGGTGAGACTAGGCCCCGTCGCTGAGCGGGAGGAAGCTGCCAGGGCTGAGGTCGGGGACATGGCTGCCCTCATGGCCTCTAGGTTCCAGCGGGAGTCCGGGGACTCTTACGCAGTCGCCCCTGTGGCTAGGAGGCCCTGTATCTCCTCTTTTTTGCTTTTGTTGAGTCTGTAATCCAGCTCATGGAGCTTTGAATGAATGAACAGGCTCTTTTGTTTTTTGCGTTCGTGCTTATCTTCTTCTTGGCTTGGCCTGGCCAAGTCCTTAGCTCCACAAGGACCTCGGAGTTCTTCACCAATCTTGAAGTCTTGCACGGACACCTTCCTCGGGTCCTTGTGTTAAGGGCCCAAGGGGTCTCCGGAGCTCGCCCCGTGAGAACGGGGAGGTCCAGATCTGTCGGCCACGTGGCGGGCCAAGAGCTCTCCTCTGAGAAGATGAAGGCCCGACCCTGCGGGACATGTGGAGCCTTCGGAGCTCACCCCTGCGGAGGGGGCGAGGCCCGGCTCTGCTGGCCACGTGGCAGGCCCGGAGCTACCCTCTGAGGAGAGGAGCTCCGGCTCCGCCGGACACGTGGGGCCTTCGGAGCCCGCCCCTGCGGAGGGGGCGAGGTCCGGATCCTGTGGTCTTGCGTTGGAGCTCCGGTCCTTCCTTGCGCGGTGCCCGTAGTGGCCCCCTGGTCGGTGTGGCCAATGGATTGGGCATACCTACCATACTCCTGCAGGGGAGCTAAGGGTGGGAGGTGCTGCACACAAGTAAGAGAAGTGTAATTCTCCTTGAGGCTCTCCCTTCCCTATCTCATAGTCTTATTTGGCTTACGATCCTGATCCCATATACGGGGCTTGGGCAATTCAGTGCGCCGGGTGCTGGTGGTTCGGCTCCCTCCGAGGTCAGGGTACGACCGTCCGGCCCTTAGTACTGGACCAACTGGCATCGCAACACCTAACTGGGGGAGGCCCGAGAGGCCCCCTGGCCATTGGCAGGTACCTCAAGCGCGACCATCTTTGGTAGGATAGCAGATGCCGACTAGGCATGAGAATGGGAAAAGAGAGCTGAGTTTATGGTGAGCATACACAGAAAGTGGGGTCATAATAATTAATGCGTAATTAAATGAGCACAAGGGCAAGAGGAAACCAGGACAGGTTTCTTTCCATATAAATATCCATAGGAGGAAGGTAGGCTAAACATGGAGGCAACGACCCGCCCCATTAAGAAGGGAAGCAAGACTCTACACGCTTAGGGTCGGAACCATGCCAAGCTGAACGTAGTCCTGGACCGTCCCCTGAGGCTTAGCTGCTCTGAGCGCTGTTCCTGGACTCTATGGAATCTATTACAGAAAGAAAAGGTACTGTCCTACTATTGGTCTAGGGATAGAACTTACAGAGGTGTTCTATGTTCCAAGGGTTCGGGAGCGGATCTCCATCCTTGATGGAAAGGCGTACGCACCCAGGGCGGCAAACTTTCGTGACTCGGAAGGGACCTTCCCTGATGGGGGAGAGTTTGTCGGTCTCTTCGCGAGAAAGTATGCGCCGTAGCACCAGGTCGCCTTCTTTCAGCTCCCGGACAGGCACGGACCTTTCGTGGTAGCGCCAGAGCATTTGCTGGTACCGTGCATTGCGGAGTGCTGCGTGTAATCTAGCTTCGTCGACGAGGTCGATGTCTTCACGCCGGAGGTTGTCCTGCACGGCTTCGTCGTAAGCTTGGACACGGAGAGACCCTATGGTGATCTCTGGGGAAGCACAGCTTCGGCCCCGTATACCATGAAGAAGGGTGTCTCTCCGGTGGCCCGGCTTTGGGATGTCCGGTTAGCCCACAGTGTGCACGGAAGCTCGTCCACCCACTTGGCTCCATGCTTCTTCAAGCCGACATAGGTGCGAGTCTTGAGGCCCCGAAGAATCTCGGCGTTGGCCCTCTCAACTTGCCCATTGCTCTTTGGGTGAGCAACGGAGGCATAGCACACCTGGATGTCGAGGTCTTCGCAGTAGTCTTGGAATGCTGCGCTGGTGAACTGGGTCCCTTTGTCGGTGATGATTCTGTTTGGGACCCCGAACCGGCAGACGATCGACTTGATGAACTTTACTGCGGATTGCTTGTTGATGGTGACGACGGGTGTAGCTTCCGGCCACTTGGTGAACTTGTCGATGGCGACGTAGAGGTACCGGAATCCCCCGACGGCTTTGGGGAATGGTCCCAGGATGTCCAACCCCCACACGGCGAACGGCCACGAGGGTGGGATCATCTGAACCGCCTGAGCCGGTGTGTGGATCTGCTTGGCGTGGAACTGGCACGCCTTGCAGCTCTCGACCAGCTTGACGGCATCCTGGAGTGCTGTCGGCCAGTAGAAGCCATGCCAGAAGGCTTTACCAACGAGCGTGCGTGAGGTAGAGTGACTCCCACATTCGCCTCCATGGATCTCAGCGAGCAAGTCACAGTCTTCCCCCTGGGTTATGCACCGCAATAGGACGTGGTTGGCGCCACGCCGGTAGAGATCCCCTTCTACCAGCGCGTACCTTTTAGCCATGTGCACGAACGTTCAGCAGATACACGTTCATCAGAGAGGATGTTGTCTTTCAAGTAGTCCCGGATCTCCGTGATTCATGCATCGGGTCTGACTTGAGCTTCTGGATCTTGAGCGCTGGGTTGCATGGAGTCCCCAGTGACGCTTACGATACTTGGCGGCGTCCATGGCTGCAGGGCCGCTGGGACCACCAGCTTCGAGGTGCTGGTCCAGCCACCTTCGCCCGGCTCGTCAGGCCGGGCTGTGGGCCGCAGAAACGTCCTCTCAAAGACTCCTTCAGGCACAGGGGCTCCGGTGAAGGCCTTCATTGAGAGGTCGTTGGCCATGGCATTGCCAGGGCGCGGTACATGGCGCAGGTCCAAGGCGAGGAAGTCTTTCTCCAACATCTGCACGTGGAGCAGATAAGCAGCTAGCTGTGGGTCGTTGCAGGAGCATTCACCCTTAACTTGCTTGATGACTAGCTGGGAGTCGCCCTGTGCCAACAACAGGCGAGCGCCCAGAGACAGAGCTGTCTTTAGGCCAAAGATGAGCGCTTCATACTCTGCCATGTTGTTGGTTGCCTTGAAATTGAGACGCACCGTGTACCCAAACTGCTCCCCCGATGGCATGATAAGCAGTATGCCAGCAATGGCCCCCTGCTTTCGCGAGGAGCCATCGAAGAAGAGCGTCCAGTAAGGCCCGGTGAAGACCGGAGCTCAGGGCTTTGGTTCACCGTCTTTGTGGCCCCCTTGGTTAGTCTACGTTGGCGTCCACTCGGCCACGAAGTCAGCCAGTGCTTGGCTCTTGACTGCATGGCGAGGAAGGAAGTCCGGCTCAAATTCCGCCAATTCCGCTGCTCACTTAGCGACATTGCCGGTCGCGTTGGGGCTGTGAAGGATTGCCTTCAGCGGGTAGGAGGTGACCACCGAGATCCGGTGGGCTTGAAAGAAGTGGCAGAGCTTCCTAGATGCCACGAGTACTGCATACAGCAGATTGTGGACCTCCAGGTACCTTGTCTTGGCGTCATGGAGGACTTCGCTGATGTAGTAGACAGGCCACTGGATGGTCCGGACCCTCCCCCCTGGGCCTGAGATGTCCGCATCCATTGGCTCAGGATGACAGGAGGTAGACGGGTCCGGGGGAGCCTCCGGGAGCTGGGACTCGGAGGCTCCTAGTCCGTCTTGGACCTCCGGGAGATCCCGCTGGTTTTCCAGGTGGTTATCCTGGACCCTCGGGAGGACGTCTTGTCCTCCTGGGAGGTTCCTTTGGGTCTCTAGGGGGTTATCCTGGAGCTCCGGGAGGTCCCGTTGGACCTCTGGGAGGTTGTCTTGGAGCTCCGGGAGGCCGTCTTGGACCTCCGGGGTCTCCTGGTGCTTGTCTTCTGCTAGCGGAGCAGGCTGCAGTGACGAGGGGTCCTGCTGTTCTGCGACGAGGACCATGCTCACCACCTCAGTTGTTGCCGCGATGTAGAGCAGCAAATGCTCTTCGGGCTCGGGGGCTACCATGATGGGTAGGGTCGTCAGGAGCTGCTTCAACTCCTGGAAAGCTTCTTCTGCTTTGTCGGTCCAAGCAAATGGACCGGATTTGCGCAGGAGCTTAAAGAAGGGTGTCGGTACCTGAGATATGGGATACCCCCGTGTACAGGAAGAAATGCCTAAGGAACTCACCCTTCTCCGCAGGGAGAGCTCCGAAGGCGCCACGCGTCCGGCGGGGCCGGACCTCCCTCTCCTCAGAGGAGAGCTCCGGGCCCGCCACGTGGCATACAGAAGCCGGACCTCCCCCTCCGCGGGAGAGAGGTCCGAAGGCTCCACGTGCCCCGCAGGCCAGACCCTCCTCTCCTCAGAGAAGGGCTCCAGGCCCGCCACGTGGCCAGAAGAACGGTGCTGCCTGCCCCCGAGAGATAGGCAGCGGGTGTAAAGACGCCCCATACCTTGCCCGTACAAGGTATTCAAGGCCCGCGTCTTCCCAAGACGCGGAAACGCGGAGCACGCCTCTGTCAGGTGCCGTTGCGCCCAGTCGCATCATAGACTGGCGCGCGGTGTCAGAACCTGCCAGCCAATAAACACCACGACAAGACATCCCATGCCGCCTGCGCCGTCATCAACCACTACGACTAGCATGCGGCATGGGCAGGGCGGCAAGATGAAGACTCAGAAGCCTTCGACCAGAGACAACTACCGGCATAACTGCAGATACGGTAGATAATAGACAATCTTCCCGGGACCACCTGTCGGGTCCCGGCTCCCCTTGTAAGCCGCCCGAGTCTTGGACTATAAAAGGCGTGGGTAGGCGATGATAGCAAGGGTTCGCACTCTGCAACTCATACGCTAGCCATACACTCTCAAGCTGTAACTCACCCCCAAGCTCAGGACTCCGGCCCTGAGCAGCAAGCAATACAGCGAGCTCCATAGATCGCCGTGGACGTAGGGTTTTACGCTCCGGCGGCCTGAACCATGTAAAACTCACCGCGTCAAGCTCTTACTAACTCGTCCATCCGCGCAAGCTCTCCGCAAGGGACTAGCCCCACCGAAAAAAGAACCTCCGCGCGCTGCCCAGTGCAGGCCCGGGAGAAGTGTCGACCGAACACTTCGACATTTGGCGCGCCAGGTAGGGTGCTTTTCTCCTAGCGCGACGAGTTTCCGCCGACGAAGATGACCAAGCTTCCTTCAGCGGCGAACCGTGACCAGTGGGGAGTACATGTCGACACACTCAGGACGGAGTGTGTCGGCACAAGCTGGTAGTCAGCAGCCGACTCCTGCAACGCCGACTCCGGCGATGCAGGCTCAGACCAGTGTGAGATCTTCTGCAGCGCTGAGCGTACACCATGGGGGTGCGCTAGCTGCAGCAAGAGCACTGCTGCCCAACCCACCTGCTGGGGATGCGCCCCATTCAGCGACCCAACAGTGAGTCCGCAAAGTGGACCGCCTCGTCGTCGCCGCCGCGAACCCTCGGTTTCGGCGAGGGCGACGCCCCGGTCAACCGGCTGTGTCGCTGATGCGCACGCCAACGGTTGACGGGCAAACGGCGGATTCCAGCTCCTCCAGGCTCCCGTCGATGGACCTGAGAAGGGAGCTGGAACGGTGCCACTTGGGCCAGGATGCCCGAGTGTACCTCGAGCGACACCGAGAAAGGCGCCGCAACCATGAGGCTGGGGACAGCATGACGTCGGCCTCAACACAGCCTCGAGGGCAGATCTTCTCCACGCGAGCCCTGCCTCAGGCATACGCCGCGCGGCATATGCCGCAACCATGTGCACCGCAAGAAGCGCCCCCGATCTATGGTGCAGCCTTGCCCATGCCGGGATACACAGTGCCAAGTGCGAACCAAGCATTCGCACTGCCAACACATGCGGCAGCAGGAGCAGGATGTGCAGCTCTTGCACCCCACCTTCGCTTCGCGAGGTGGCCACACAAGTTTCGCCCTCACCTGCCTGAGAAGTACGACGGTAGCGTCAACCCGGCGGAGTTCCTCCAGATCTACTCCACCGCCGTACTTGTCGCAGGAGGGGATGAGGCTGTCATGGCCAACTACTTCCCCGTCGCCTTGACCGGCCCAGCTCGGTCTTGGCTCATGAATCTACCTCAGGGGTCCATAACTTCCTGGGGAGAGCTCTGCCGGCAGTTCGTCGCCAACTTCGGCAGCTCCTACACCCGTCCCGGCACAGAGCTTGACCTCCACCCCGTCAAGCAACAGCCTGGGGAGTCGCTGCGCTCTTTCATCCAGCGGTTCTCCCAGGTACGCAACACCATCCCGCATATTCAAAGTGCTTCTGTGGTGGTGGCGTTCCGTCAGGGTGTCCGGGACGAGAAAATGCTTGAGAAGCTCGCGACCAGAGAGGTCCGCGACGTCTCTGAGCTCTTCAGCCTGGCGGACAAATGCGCCAGAGCAGCTGAAGGGCGGAACTGGCACGCTCTGCCGACCTCCGAGTCAGGAGGACAACCCGGGTCCGGCGCTGCTGCCTATGGGGGTGGCAAGAAGGCCAAGAACTGGGGGAGTGGCAACATGAAGTCACCGTTCACGGCCCCCGTCGCCACAGCTGCGACGACTAGTGGAGCTCGGGGGCCACGCCCCGACAAAAGGCAGCGGCAATCACCGGCCCCAGACAGTGACCAGGGCGGGCTATGCCCCGTGCATGGCACCGGCAACCATACTGCTGCCGAGTGCTGGGATATCCAGAGGCTCGCAGAGCGCTTCCGCAAAGGAAGACACCAGAGGGCTGAAGCACCGTCCTACCCTCAGAGGGATGGCAAACAGAAGGTCGATGCCCCAGTCACCGCTGCCCATCAGGTGGGGTTCCAGGAGCCTCAGCGTGTCATAAAGACAGTGCATAACGGTGAGGACTCCAGTTCCGACGGTGACGGGCCAGGGCGTTAGCCAACTGCGGCGCACCTCCGTGCCTCGAACATACCTCTCGGGGGCCGCCCAAGGTCTGTCAACCCCTTGAAGGCCTTGCCAGAAGGGGAAGACGCCTTAGGTCATCCAAGACGATCCCGGGTCCACCTACCCCTTGAAGACCTTAGCCAGAAGGGGAGAACTCCCCGGGGGCCCCCAGGAGAAGCCGCGCAGGACCTGATCCAGCGCGAAGATAACAACCTCGTCGACAAGACTCGGCTGCAGGTAACACGCCACAACGCGCGGTCTCGGCTGATGCTCTAAGCACTACCACCAAAGAACTGAACGCACCGGGGGCCTGCAGGAGGGCAATCTAGTGTAGTGGCACGCTCTATTCCAAGAAGGACCCATAAGCTCTCCCCCAGCAGGGAAGGTCCCTTCCGAATCATGAAAGCTGCCGCCCCAGGTACACATGCCTTTCAACCGAGAGTGGGATCCGTTCCCAAAAATCCTTGCCATGAAGCAACACTGTAAGTCCTACTTCCTGAGCATCAGTAGAACAGGGTTATTCCCTTCTGTAATGGATCCCATAGAATTTAGGAACAGAGCTTGGGGCAGCTTAGTCTCAAGGGACAGTACAGGACTACGTCCAGTTTAGCCTGGTTCCAACCCTAAGCGCGTAGAGTCTTGCTTCCCTTGCAGACGAGGCGGAATATTGCCTCCATGTACAGCCAGAATTCCACCTATGGGCATGAATACAGAAACCTGTTCTACTTAGCTTCCTCTCATGCGCTCATTTAAATTATGCATTAATTTTTATGATCGCACTACCTATGTATGTTCATCGTACATCTAGCTCCCCCTCTCCCGAGCTCATCCATAGTCGGCATTCGCTATCCTACCGAAGGCGGCCGCGCTTGAGGCACGTGCCGATGGCCGAGTGAGTCTCTCGGGCCTCCCCCAGTCAGGTGTTGCGGTGTCAGTTGGTCACCTCCAGGAAAGGCCTGCGTTGTGCATGGGGGGTCCAGGGTGTGTATCCAGCTTAGCAGGCCATGAGCCCAAAGCATGCGCATCCTGCCCTCCGGAGGTACAGGGGAGTACAACCGCTTTGCCTGGTCATGAACCCAAAGCACGTGCACTCTGCTTCCCCAGCGCATGGCCCGGTACTAGGGATCGGACGGCTGTACCCGGACCTCGGAGGGAGCCGGAGCTCCGGCGCCTCGTGCACAGAATTGCCCAAGCCCCGTATAACGGATCAGAATCGTAAGACGGATAAGACTAGGAGACGGGAGGGGAGGACCCTCCGAGGAGAATTACGTTTCCTCTGCCTGTGTGTAGGACCTCCAGGTTACGGAAACAGGGACTGCATGAAGCAGGGGGAAAGGAGCTACCAACTACTCCGGCCTAGGACTGGAAGGACCGGGTCCTGCCCCTTGAGCAGGGGCGGGACCCGAGGGCCCCACGTGTCCAGCGGGCCCGGAGCTCTCGCCTCCCCTGAGGAAGGCTCCGGGCTCGCCACGTGGCAGGTGGAAACCGGACCCCCCCCCCGGTGGGAGGGCTCCGAAAGCCCTACGTGTCCAGCATGGCCGGAGCTCCCGCCTCTTAAGGAGGGGCTCCGGACCCGCCACGTGGCAGGCAGATTTGGAGCTTCCCATGGGGCGAGATCCGGAGACCCCCGGGGGCCCCTAACACGGTTAGGACCCGGGGAAGGTGTCTATGCGGAGCTCCGAGATTGGAGATGGCCTCTGAGTACCTTGCGGAGCTAAGGACTCAGTTAGGCAAAGCCAAGAAGGAGAGAAAAAGCATCACAGACACAGATATCTAAAAGAGTCGAACTAAGCGAGGCTACATGAGCTGGACTACAGACTCAATAAAAAGGGAGAAACAAGTCCTAAGGACCTTCCGGCTCCCGCCGGAACCTTGCGGCTACAAGGGCGGCCACATCCTCGACTTCTTCCCTGGCAGCTTGCTCCCGCTCCGCGGCTGGGCCCTCTCTCGCTGGTTCTAGCGAGAAAGAGGGGTCGCGGCTCTTGAAGCATGCCAGCACATGTGAGGCGACCTCTAAGGCTAGGCCGCGTCCCTCGGCCTCAAGCTCGCTGGCGACCACCGAGTCTAGCCTGTCCAGCTTGGCGCCGATCGACTCCAGTGCGGGGATCACCTCCGCCACCTTCAACGTAGGGGCCGCGGCCCTCACCGGACTGAAGCCAAGAGGGATCAGGGCGGACCCCGCTCGATCCACGAAGCTCAAAACCGCAAGAGCCTCGGAGGACCGCAAGGCTGAAAGCTCCTCCACCTCGCGGCGAGCCGCCTTCAGAGCCTCCAGGTTCCTCTCCGAGAATTCCTTCTCCTTGGCCGCCAGGGAGCTCTCCCGAAGATGGAGAGTCTTGGCGAGCCGCTCCAACTCAGCAGCCTTGAAGTCGGTGGCCAACTCCCGGTCCAAGACCGCCCGGCGATCACGGGAGACCTGTTCCTCCCTCAAGTCGAGGTCTGCCTTCAGGATCTCCAGCTCCTCGATCCGAGCTCGAAGGTCATCCTCGCCCGCCGCCAGCTGCGCGGCGACCCTCTCCGCCTCAGCTGCCGTGGAACGCTCCCGTTCCTCAACGGCGAGTTCACGGCGCTCCAACTTCTGCCGTATCTCCACAGCAGCAGAGAGGCTCTCTTCGGCCCGGGCGTGCGCCTCCAGAGCCTCCCTGTTGATCCGCCGCGATTGGGTGTCCATGCGGTCGACAGCCCGCTTCATCCGGTCGATAAGCACTTCCCTGAAGTCGAACAACTCCCGCCTGGAGTCGAGCTCGCTCTTAACCTTCGCGGTCCTCTCCCGCAAAAGGTTCCCCCAGGTGAGGAGGCGATCCCGTTCAACCGTATACTCCTCCCGCTCGCGACCTAGTGCAGCCAAGACCTGCCGAATGCTTGTCTCGGCAAGCGCGAAGGCATCCGCCAGGGGCAATGGAGCAAAAGAGGCCGGGGCATTCCCCCCGACCTCCTCCATTACCTCATCCTCAAGAGGAGTCGACGAACCAGCAACCGAGACGAGACGCCGATCAGGAGAAGCTGGCTCCGAGGCTCTGGCGGCCGGACCTGCCGGGCTCTCTTCAGCTTCTGGCTCCTTGACCTGTGGAGAGGGGCGAGCTGGGGAAGGCGGTGCTGGAGTAAAGGCCGGGCCGCCTGGTGCAGGGTCGACCTGCGCTGGCTTGGGGGCCGCGGTGGCCGTCTCGGCAGGAAGAGACGACGCCGCCGCGGAGTCCAGGCACATCGGAACAGGAGAAGTTCGCGCTGGCCTGGGGGCCGCGGCAGTTGCCCCTGGCTCCGAGCGCAACGGCACACACTCCCCGCAAGTCGGGGATGGCCGGGAAGCGCGGACACTCCAGCGGGCTCTGAACCCCGACTTCCGAGCCGGGGTAGGACTCCCAGAGCCCGTTACCGTCACTGACGGCCGCTCCGCAGTCGCTTGAACTGGCGGAACAGAGGATGCCCCAGAAGCTTCCCTCAACGCATCAGCCCGGGGCCTCTTCGAGTCGCCACCGGAGGGAGTGCTAGGCACCCCAGAATCCCGACTTGGCGCCGACGCCGCCGCTGGAGGAGATCGAGCGCGCTTCTTCTCTGGTGTTGGGTTGGAGGCCATGGCGAGGGAGAACTCAAGGGCAAGGGAGCAAAAGCACAGGAGTCCGACAAGAAACGCAGAGAAATGCGAAGGGAAGCCGCAATGTGGGTAAGATCCCCTCTAAAAACTTCCCGGGTGCAATTCCAAGCGATTCAGAACTCTTCAAATACACTGCATCGGCAACCGCTTCGGCTCCTAAACCGAGTGCCGATGACGGGTGGACCCAAGCCGCCCAACTGAAGCAGTGGGTCAAGGAGTCAGTCTCCTGAGAAGATGAGCCGGCAAGGCACTTCGGCGGTTCCCGAAGAAAGCGCCGCAACGTGCAGAAGTGGCAGTCTTGGGAACCACCGCAGTAAAAGCAACCATCAAGTGAGCGCACGCTCCCACGATCCCGCGGCCGTTCATGCTCCGGCAGCGGTCAATTCGGGACTTAGAGAAAGTGTGTGGATCGGAAGAGACGGAGGTCCCACCTCGGGCTCGCTATCTCCCCTGAGATGGGCCCGGGGGCCACTGTCGGTACCTGAGATATGGGGTACCCCCGCGTACAGGAAGAAATGCCTAAGGAACTCACCCTTCTCTGCAGGGAGAGCTCCAAAGGCGCCACGCATCCGGCGGGGCCGGACCTCCCTCTCCTCAGAGGAGAGTTTGGGACCTGGCCTAAGAAGCGCCATCCCGAGATCGGACTCGAGGGATGGTAAGACCCGAGCTCCTGCGAGGCAACTCTTCCCTCCAGCTCCGGGCCCACCACGTGGCATACAGAAGCTGGACCTCCCGCTCCGCGGGAGAGAGGTCCGAAGGCTCCACGTGCCCCGCAGGCCAGACCCTCCTCTCCTCAGAGAAGGGCTCCGGGCCCGCCACATGGCCAGAAGAACGGTGCTGCCTGCCCCCGAGAGATAGGCAGCGGGCGTAAAGACGCCCCATACCTTGCCCGTACAAGGTATTCAAGAAGACGCGGAAACGCGGAGCACGCCTCTGTCAGGTGCCGTTGCGCCCAGTCGCATCATAGACTGGCGCGCGGTGTCAGAACCTGCCAGCCAATAAACACCGCGACAAGACATCCCATGCCGCCTGCGCCGTCATCAACCACTACGACTAGCATGCGGCATGGGCAGGGCGGCAAGATGAAGACTCAGAAGCCTTCGACCAGAGACAACTACCGGCATAACTGCAGATACGGTAGATAATAGACAATCTTCCCGGGACCACCTGTCGGGTCCCGGCTCCCCTTGTAAGCCGCCCGAGTCTTGGACTATAAAAGGCTCGGGTAGGCGACGATAGCAAGGGTTTGCACTCTGCAACTCATACGCTAGCCATACACTCCCAAGCTGTAACTCACCCCCAAGCTCAGGACTCCGTCCCTGAGCAGCAAGCAATACAGCGAGCTCCATAGCTCGCTGTGGACGTAGGGTTTTACGCTCCGGCGGCCTGAACCACGTAAAACTCACCGCGTCAAGCTCTTACTAACTCGTCCATCTGCGCAAGCTCTCCGCAAGGGACTAGCCCCACCGAAAAAAGAACCTCCGCGGGCTGCCCAGTGCAGGCACGGGGGAAGTATCGACCGAACACTTTGACAAAGGGGAGCGCTCGCTCTGCCAGCCTCGGTATGAACCGACTCAGCGCGGCTAGGCATCCCGTGAGTTTCTGGACATCTTTGATGCGGGCGGGGGGCCGCATCAGGTCGATGGCCTTGATCTTCTCTGGGTTGGCCTCAATTCCTCGCTGTGAGACCAGGAATCCTAGGAGCTTCCCCGAGGATACACCGAACACACACTTGTCGGGGTTCAGCTTAGTGCGCGTGGAGCGCAGTTTGTCAATGACTAGGGCTAGGTTATCTAACAAGGATGAACTCTGCCTGACATTGACAACGATGTCATCGACATACACCTCTACTAAGTCTCTTATTAGCTCTCCAAAGGTTTTGTGCATTGCACGTACAAAGGTGGGGAGAGCATTCTTTAAGCCATAAGGCATAGAGACATAACAATACAGGCCGTCTACTGTGATGAAGGAAGTGTGCTCTTCATCTTCTCTAGACATAGGGATCTGATGAAAACCCGAGTAGGCGTCTAGGAAGCATAGCATATCACAGCCTGATGTCGAGTCTACTATTTGATCTATTCTAGGGAGGGGGAATGGATCTTTGGGACATGCCTTATTGAGACTGGTGTAGTCGATGCACATCCGGAGCTTCCCGCCAGCCTTCGGGACGACGACGGGGTTCGCCATCCACCGGGGGTGGTGGACTTCCCGTATGAAGCCAGCGTCCAGCAGTTTCTTGATTTCTTCTCGGATGAAGTTCTGCCGCTCGATGGACTGCATGCGAGGCTTCTGTTGGACTGGCCGGGCGTCGGGGAAGATCTTCAGATGGTGCTTGATCACCTTCCTAGGGATCCCCGGCATTTGCGACGGCTGCCATGCAAACACGTCGACGTTGTGCCGGAGGAAGGTGATGAGTGCGCCTTCCTATTTGCTGTCCAGGCCCCCGGCTACCCGGGTGGTCTGGGCAGCATCGGCGCCGACTTGGACGACCTTCAGGGGGACGTCGCCCTCGTCGAGGGGTTGCACACGGGGTGCTGAAGTAGAGGCACGGTGGCGTGCACTCGGGTGGAGCCGGCCCGGTTCTGCACTACCAGGGGCTTGTGCTCGGGCTGTTGCAAGTGCTTGGAGCTTCTCCAAGGCTGACACTGCAGCAGTGCGGTCTCCACGAATCTTGAGGATGCCTGTTGGTGTAGGCATCTTCAGGACAAGGTAGCCGTAGTGGGCCACTGCCATGAATTGGTACAGGGCTGGCCTGCCGATTGTGGCGTTGAATGGGAGGTCGATCTCTGCTACATCAAACAGAATGTACTCTGTTTGATAGCTGCCCGGTGCCCCAAAGGTCACTGGAAGGCTGATGTTGCCATAGGGAACGACTTGTCCCGGCCCTACCCCTGAGAACGGGCTCGATGGGGTGAGCTTGGCCATCGGGATCTGCAGCTTCTGGAAAGCTGCGCGGCTGATGAGGTTTAGCCCAACCCTGCCATCTACCAGAACGTGGTACATCCTCACGTTGGCGATGGTGGGTGCTACCAAGAGCGGTAGTTGGCCGGCCCCAGCCATGTTCCTGGGGCAGTCGGTGGCATCGAAGCTGATGGGGGTTCCCATCCACTTGAGGTGCGGCGCGGCACTTGGGAGAGGAGCCACCAACGCTACCGCTCGGCGCAGAGTCTTAACCGTGCTTCGGGACGAGGGATCAGCGGACCCTCCGTAGATGACGTAGAGCATCTTCCGGCGCTCATCATCGCTGGAGCTGGAGTCCTCATGGTTGCGCACCGCCTTCACGGTGTGCTGAGGCTCCTGGAACTCCACTTGGTGGTCGACGTTGTCTTGGGTGTTGAACTTCTACTTGCCCTCCCTTTGTCGGTAGGGAGGGGCGTCAGCACGTGGTTGCTTCCCCTTGTGGAAGCACTCCGCGAGCTTCTGAATCTCCCGGCACTCAGCAGCAGTATGTCTGCTGGTGTCGTGCACGGGGAATGGCTCGCCTTGGTCACCATATGGACCTGGTGGCCGTCGTTGACTTTTGTCGGGGCGTGGCCCCCGAGCTCCACTGGGTGCTGCTGCTGCAGCAACGGGAGCTGCGGTCGGTGGTTTCATCTTGCCACCACCCCGGTTCTTGATCTTCTTGCCACTTCCACGGGAAGCAGCGCCAGATCCGGGCTGTCCTCCTGATTCGGAGGCTGGCTGTGAATGCCAGTCCCGGCCTTCTGCTGCCCTGGCGCACTTGTCCGCCAGGCTGAAGAGTTCTGAGACGTCGCGAACCTCTCTGGTCGCGAGCTTCTCAAGCATCTTCTTGTCCCGTACACCCTGCCGGAACTCCACCACCACAGAAGCATTTTGGATATGCGGGATGGTGTTCCGTACCTGGGAGAACCGCTGGATGAAGGAGCGCAGCGTCTCTCCAGGTTGTTGCTGGATGGCGTGGAGGTCGAGCTCCGTGCCAGGCCGGGTGTAGGAGCTGCCGAAGTTAGCAGTGAACTGCTGGCAGAGCTCTCCCCAGGAGGTTATGGAACCCTGGGGGAGATTCATGAGCCAAGACTGGGCTGGGCCGGTCAAGGCGACGGGGAAGTAGTTGGCCATGACGGCCTCGTCCCCTCCTTCAGCAAGGATGGCGGTGGAGTAGATCTGGAGGAACTCTGCCGGGTTGACGCTGCCGTCGTACTTCTCGGCAGGTGCGGCCGGAACTTGCGCGGCTACTTTGCGAAGCGAAGGTGTGGCGCCAGGGCCGCACATCCTGCTCCTGTTGCTGCAGGTGTTGGTGCCGCGAACGCTTGGTTCGCCGCCGGCACCGTATATCCCGGTATGGGCAAGGCTGCGCCATAGACCGGGGGCACCATTTGCAGGGCATATGGATGGGGCATATGCTGCGTGGCGTATGCCTGGGGCAGAGATCGCATGGCGAACGTCCGCGGCTCAGGCTGAGTCGAGGCGGTTGACATGGTGTCGCCGGCCTCTTGGTTGCGACGCCTTTCTCGCTGTCGCTCGATGAGCACTCGGGCATCTTTGCCCAAGTGGCATCGTTCCAGCTCCGACCTCAGGTCCGCCAATGGGAGCCTGGTGGAGCGGGAATCTGCCGTCTGCCCGTCAACCGTTGGTGTGCGCGTCAGCGACACAGCTGGTTGACTAGGGCGTCGTCCCCGCCGAAGTTGAGGGTTGGCGGCAGCGACGACGAGACGGTCTATGTCGCGAATCCACTGCTGGGTCGCTGACTGAGGCGCGTCCCCAGCAGGTGGATTGTGCAGTAGTGCTCGTGCTGCAGCTAGCGCGCCCCCGTGGGAGACACTCAGCGCTTCAGTGGATCTCACGCTCGCTGGAGCCTGCGCTGCCGGAGTAGGCTGCTGGCTCCCAGCTTGCACCGACACACTCCATCCTGAGTGTGTCGAGACGTAGTCCCCGCTGGTCACCGTTCGCGTCGAACGTGGGCGGGGAGAGCTTGCCACTGAAGGAAGCTTCGTCATCTTCGTCGGCAGAAGCTCGTCGCGCAAGGGAAAAGCCCCCTTCCTGGCGCGCCAAATGTCGAAGTGTGTAACCGACACTTCCCCCGGGCCTGCTCTGGGCAGCCCGCGGAGGTTCTTTTTTGGAGGGGCTAGTCACTCACAGAGAGCTCACGCGTTAGGGACCATGGAGGGAGAAGCTTGACATGGGGATTTTTACGTGGTTCAGGCCGCCAGAGCGTAATACCCTACGTCCACGGTGAGCTGAGTTGCTCGTTGTATTGCTTGTTGCTCAGAATCGGAGTTCTGAGCTTGAGAGTGTGTAAGAGGCGAACCCTACGGGAGAGTGGGTCAAATGTCGAACCGCTAGAGGGAGTCGAGCAAAAGTCGAACTCTTGCTAACGTTTCCTACCCGAGCCTTTTATAGTCCAAGGCTCGGGCGGCTTACAAGGTGGGCCCGGGACCCGACAGGTGGTCCCGGGGAGATTGCCTGCCATCTACTGTATCTGCAGTTACGCCGGTAGCTGTCTCTGGCGAGGGCTTCCGAGTCTTTGTTCTGACGCCCTGCCCATGCCGCCAGTTAGTCGTAGTGGTTGATGATGGCAGGGGCGGCAGGGGATGTCTTGTCGCTGTGTTTATTGGCGTACAGCCTCTGCTACGGCGCGCAAGCCTTCACTCTGATGTGACTGGGCGCAACGGCACCTGACAGAGGCGTGCTCCGCGCCTTGGGAAGGCGCGGGTCTTGAATACCTTGTACGGGCAAGGTATGGCGCGTCTTTACTCCTGCTGCCTACCGCGCGGGGGCAGGCAACGCTGCTCTGCTGGCCACGTGGCGGGCCCGGAGCTCACCTCTGAGGAGAGGGAGGTCCGTCCCTGCAGGACACGTGGAGCCTTCGGAGCTCTCCCCCCGGAGGGGGGAGGTCCTGCTCTGCTGGCCACGTGGCGGGCCCGGAGCTCTCCTCTGATGAGAGGGAGGTCGGGACCCGCTGGACACATGGAGCCTCCGGAGCTCTCCCTGCGAAGGGGGGAGGTCCGTCTCAGTTGGCCATGTGGCGGGCCCGGAGCTTACCTCTGAGGAGAGGGGTTTCCGGCCACGCTGGACACATGGCGCCTTTGGAGCTCTCCCTGCGGAGAAGGGCGAGGTCCTTAGGCAGTTTCCCCTGTGCGCGGGGGTACCCCATATTGAGGGTACCGACAAACACTTATCAAGGGACGCGAGCGCTGCAACAAGCATGGAGCCCCGGCTTCCGAGCCGGGACAGAACCACCAGAGCCTGCCGCCGCCGCCTGCGCCACGGGTACCCGGACCGGCGGAGTAGGAGGCACACCTGGAGCTCCCCTAGGAGGCGGAGCAGTAGGGCCCCCGTCGGCGGCACCTCTAGCGCTACTCGCTGATCCAGCTCCTGAGGCCCGGGGCACCTGCGCCCCCGAATGAGTCGCAGCGCTGCTCCTTCTGGCGCCACCGCCTGCCGAATCTACAGCCGGGACGCTCACTGGCCGGGGCGCTTGAGCCCTCGGCTCACCCCCGGGCATCGCTCCACCGGCGTCCCTCCTTGAAGCTCCTCCGCCTGAGGAAGGAAGGCGGAATGCCCGGAGCTCTTCGGACTGCCACTGTTTGAGAGGAGCCCCGTCGGAGCGGAAGACCCGAGGCGTCTTGGGGTCACCGCCCGACAAACCAGCGCCTCCTGAAGATGGGCGCAAGGGTACCCCAGTCCCCTGGCTCGGCGCAAACGGCGCCCTCTGTGGGGACCGGGCACGCTACGGCGCCCTCTGTGGGGACCGGGCACGCTTCTTCTCCGACTGCCCGGAGGCCGGCTCCTTCCCCTTCCCCTTGTCGACGGTCCGAGCTCCGTCGACCCTCAGTGCGGGTTGGGCAGCAGCCGACGCCTCGCTCTCCGCTCCAGAGCGCTCGACCCCCAGGGATCGAGATCCCCCGGAAGGCATCCCCAACCTGACGCACGGTGATCCCGATGTCGTCCAGGTTCGACATCTTCCACAGCAACTCCGCCCTCCACTGCGGCTCCAAGAAGAGGGGAGTGCAGGAGGCTGGGAAAGTGAGGTCGCCGCCGTTGATGAAGTCGCTGCTAACCCTTGCCACCATCTCGTACAGCATCTACTCAGTTGGGTCGGAGCCGAGACCCGTCTCCAACCTGGTGCAGTCGTGCTCGCCGGTGTAGTACCACGCCGGGCGGCTGCGCTGTTGCAAGGGTGCAATGCGGCATGACAGGAAGTCTATCAGAACCATCAGGGACGTCAGCACCTCGTTGGCCAGAAACCGGATCCGCTCCAAGACCGGCGCGTATTCTGGCTCTAGCTCCTGGATCTCCTCCCAAAAGCGACGCTCGGTGGTCGGGCCGGCAGTTGGCAGCTGAAGGCGATCATGCTTGTCGGTCTGCACGATCACCCTGTTCTCCCTCCAGCTTTCCCACCCCGCCGCTCCAAAAGGTAGAAGGTACCCAGAGACCTTCGGATCCTTGCAGCGATGCTAGAAGTAGTACGCCCCCAGCTGATTCTTCGAGCCGCGCCCAGTTGTCCGCAGCACCAAGAAGTAGTGGAAGAGCGTCACTGAAGCACGCACTCCCACGAACATCTCGCAGAAGTGCACGAAGACGGCGGCCATCGCGAAGGAGTTGGGCAAGAGGTGTACGTATCCAGCAGCGTCACGAAGAAGGAAGAAATTGGCGGGACAAACCCCGCCAAGGCGTAGGCGGTGAAGAAAACAATCTCCCCCTGTCCAGACACAAGGGGAGAGATCCCCGCCGGAGCCAGTGCTTCTTCTCCTCCGCGTGCCAACCCAGCAGCTTGCGTACTACCCCAAGCTCGGCCGGCAGGGTGGGACGTGGCGGAGGCAGGTTAGAAGCCATGGAAGACGAAGGCGCAAGAGCTTGAAGAAACAAGGATTGCTTAGGCGAAGGGAAGTGTGAAGGGAAGCTTGCGATGCAGATAAGATCTCCTTTTAAACTTCCCATACTCGATTCAAAGCAATTCGAAACTCTTCGAATACGCTGCTTGGGATAACCGCTTCAGATCCAAGCCCAGGAGTTCATGACAAGCGGGCCCAGGCCGTCCTACAGAAGCGGTGGACCGGGTTGTCAGCCCCCAGGCGGAGAACCCGGCGGTTCCTGACAAGACGCTGCGATGTGCAGTAGTGGCAGCCTTGGGAACCACCGCAGTAAAAGCAGCCATCAAGCAGGGCTCACGCCCCCACGATCCCACGACTGTTCGTGCTCCAGCAACGGTCAAAGCGGGTCTTTGAGAAGGTGCGCGAAGTAGAAGAGACGGGAACCCCACCTCGGGCTTGTTATCTCCCCGGAGATGGGCCCGGGGGCCACTGTCGGTACCCTCAATATGGGGTACCCCCGCGCACAGAGGAAATCGCCTAAGGACTTTGCCCCTTTCGCAGGGGCGAATACCGAAAGCCCCCCGTGTCCCGCGAGGCCGGACCTCCCTCTCCTCAGAGGAGGGCTCCGGGCCCGCCACGTGGCCGGCAGAACCGGACCTCCCTTCTCCGCAGGGAGAGCTCCGAAGGCTCCACGTGTCCAGCGGGACCGGACCTCCCTCTCCTCAAAGGAGAGCTCCGGGCCCGCCACATGGCCGGCAGAGCCGGACCTCCCTTCTCCGCAAGGAGAGCTCCGAAGGCTCCACGTGTCCAGCGGGGCCGGACCTCCCTCTCCCCAGAGGAGAGCTCCAGGCGCGCCACATGGCCAGCAGAGCCGGACCTCCCTTCCGCGGGGAGAGCTCCAAAGGCTCCACGTATCCAGCGGAGCCGGAACTCCCTCTCCTCAAAGGAGAGCTCCGAGCCCGCCATGTGGCCAGCAGAACAGCGCTACCCGCCCCCGCGTGGTAGGCAGCAAGAGTAAAGACACGTCATACCTTGTCCGTTCAAGGTATTCAAGACCCGCACCTTCCCAAGGCGCGGAGACGCGGAGCATGCCGCTGTCAGGTGCCGTTGTTCCCAGTCGCATCGCAGTGAAGACTGGCACGCCGTGTCAGAGGCTCTACACCAATAAACACAGCGACAAGACATCCCCTGCCACCCCTGCCATCATCAACCACTACGCTTTGCTTGCGGCGTGGGCAGGGCGGCAAGACGAAGACTCAGAAGCCCTCGCCAGAGACAACTACCGGCGTAACTGCAGGATATGGTAGATGGCAGGCAATCTCCCCGGGACCACCTGTCGGGTCCCGGGCCAATTTTGTAAGCCGCCCGAGGCTTGGACTATAAAAGGCTCGGGTAGGCAACGTTACAAATGGTTCGGTTCGGCTTTTTGCACACTCTCACGCAGGGTTTGGCACTTTTGCTCAACACCCTGATTTAGCATTCTAGCTCTCAGCTCATCCTCAATCTCAGAACTCCGGTTCTGAGCACCAAGCAATACAACGAGCACCTCTGCTCACCGTGGACGTAGCGTTTTATGCTCCGGCGGCCTGAACCACGTAAAAAATCTCTGTGTCAACCTTCTCCTTTCATCGTCCCTAACGCATAAGCTCTCCATGAGTGACAAGCCCCTCCGAAAAAGAACCTCCGCGGGCTGCCCAGAGCAGGCCCGGGGGAAGTGTTGACGGCACATTTCGACACCAGCGCATAGGTGAAAGTGCATCTAGGCACCCCTTGTGGGTTTTGGTTGATTTATGACAAACAAATGAGACCCTAACAAAATTGTTGAGAATGAGCGCAGGTTCTCAAAGAAATTAAGAAGAAAAGAGCAAAAAGAAAGGAGAAGGAGGATCCAAAGTGATAAGAGCATAAGAACTAAAAAGAATAGATCACTTAGTATAGAGTGTGTTGGAGAAACACACCCCAAGATCTCAAGAGAAAAAAATCAAACTTACTGCAAAATTTCAACACGGCCGGACTAGTCCGATTTTCTTTTTGACCAGAAAACGGACTAGTCCGATATCATCCGGACAAGTCCGATTTTGTCTCTGGACAGAAAATGGACTAGTCCGCAATAACACGGACTAGTCCGATATCTCATGACACTTATGGTTTTCTAAACACCGCACACCGGACTAGTCCGGAGTCAACCACGGACTAGTCCGGACATCGCAAACCCTAACGTACCCTTTGGAAACCCAACTATAAAAAGAGGTGTACGGCCATACCAACACAACTTTTGACTCCCCTTCGCTGTCACACCTCCGAAGAGCCCAAAATTCACCTCTCTCCATACATTCTAACCCATGAAGGATCAATTCTGTGGATTGGCAATTGATCAAAGGAGAGACTAGTTCTACACCATCTTGAGCTCTTGGGTTTGATCTCTCGCACACTTTTCATTGTTAATTGTTCATCTGTTGAGTGTGTTGAGTCATGTTGATTCATTCGTTGTAATTCTTGGGGAGCCCTCAACTTTTGAGAAGGCCCCTTGAACAATTCTATTGCCCCTTATGATTAGTGGAAGAGAATCGGCCTTTGTGGTGATTCGACGAGGGTAGGGTTGGAGAAGACCCGGTCCTTAGTGGACTCCTCAACGGGGACGTAGATTGCCTTCGTGGAATCGAACCTCGGGATAAACACTTGTCTCCCACTCTTGTTTATTAATTGTTCATCATTTTAGAGTGTTTAATCAATCCTTTGAAACTCACATTCAAACATTAAAATCAAGTTGATTCCTGTCATTCATTGTATTATTGTTACAATACATCTAAGTTATCGTTCAATTTCCACTGCATAAAGTATTAGAAGTGAACATTGATCAGTCTTGATCTCCCTGGTCCACCTATACCGGACTAGTCCGCCTAGTACCGGACTAGTCCGATGTAAAATCCCCAAAAAGTGGTAGCAAGAATTTTCAGCTCATGTACACTTAGGAAAAATGAGGGGAATTAAAACTTTGAATTATAACGGTGTAAGTTCAAAGTAAGGGTTCAAATATCCCAAAAGCTTCCAAACATGGAGATCCAAATGCACAGCTTGGATCTTCATAGTCCAAATATTCATCCTTCCAAATTTCAGCTCATTTGGAGGAGTTTCAATATTTGTTTGGGATTAAAAGGAGAAGTCCTCTAATCTGAATTTCAAATTCAGTTTCAAATTCCAATTCCCTCAATTTCAAAATTTGGTTCCACAAATGTGTTCTCCACCTTTGAATGAGCAGCCATGCCAAAGGTTGGAAATTTTGGAGCTGGTTTGCTATATTTTTTAGGCAATACAAAGTGGAGAATTCAAACCCCTTTTTAAATTCAAATGATCAAACCCCATTAAAATTCTACACCAGAATTCAAACCATTTGAATTCAGAAAACTCAAACTTGACATTGGGGTGAAGTAAAGCCTTTAATGTTGAGTTGCTGGATGAAAAATATCAGAGAAATTTGACTAAACAAAGGGGGAGGTGGGGCCCTACTGTCAGCCAGACACAGCAAATGAACCGACCCCGTTTCATCCGGCTGTTCACCGCGCGCCACCGATCGACGGCTGCCTCCACCGAGCTGCTTCCTTGCTGCCCCCAAGGTCAAGCCTGTGCGCGTGGGCGATCAGGGCTGCAGCGCACTTCTATTTCTCCTCTCTGCCGTCATCCGTAGCCTTCTCAGTTCCTCTGCCCGAGCGCCGACCGAAACCGTGAGCTACCCCGCCGCTCGGTTCCTTCCGATCAACCACAGCACTCCAAGATCGTATGATCGAGCCCCAAACAGCAAAAAGAAGCGCAAGAGAGTGCTTCAGCCTCCACAGTTCTTTCCCCTAAGCTTCCTAGCTCGTGCTACGCGCAAACCAGAGATTGGCGCCGGCGATCGGAGGTGCTCGACAGAACCCCGTTCGGTTCACCGTGGACAGCACGCTATGGCCAGCTTCACCGCCCCTTCCCTGCACAAGAAAGGTGCGTTGTTGTCCGTAGATCGTGTTACCGAAAGCCTCAGGATGATTGATCAATTGGGTAGTGAGAATTTTGGGTTTTACCAAACCCTAGTTCATAGCAACACCTCTCGGTCTACAATCAAATTCTTCGTGCTGCGATAGCTAGAGCTCATTCTGGTCTAGGAGAAGTTTTGACAGATCCCTGCGATCCTTCTCGCTCAAATGGCGCTGGAAACCATCAAGAACTGAAGGAGTTCTTCGAGTTTTTGTCGCCGCTGGCATTTTGCGGGCTCGGGTCGCCGGTGAAGTCCCGTCTCCGGTGGTTTTCATGGAGAGTGAACTATGGGCCGATGTTGTCCATGTGACACTGGTGCTTTTGGAGCAAACCCTAGCCCGAAAGACCCACTGTTGAGGGAGAGCGAGGTCGCCGAAGTAAGGTTCGACATGGTCACCGGTGCAAGCACCTTTCCGGCCGTTGTCATTGGCTCCCGACACCACCATCGTGCTCAGCACGGTGTAGAACTTACAGACGGCGAGTTTGATGAAGTTTGGACCACGGTAACCCCGTCCCGGCGAGCCTCGCCGGCGTGCGCCGCCGCGGGAGGCGCGGGCAGCACGAGGAAGACGAAGGAGGGCCGGGTCCCACCGGTCAGCCTCTGTATACGCGCGGGGATCGGCCCGTGGCGCCGGATCCGGTGCGGCTGCGCAGGAATAACCCCGTGGCCCCGGTGTTGCCGAAATCTCACTGGTCCGAATTAAAACAGTGGGCCCAGTTCCAATTATTTGAAGTTTCTATTAGGGAAATAATTCCAGGAATTAGCTGATCTTTGCAAGCCCATAACATTGTGTAGAAAACTCCAAAAAGAGTGAGACCAATTTTGTTGGAATCCTCATGAGGAGTACTTCACAGAGAAACCAATTTTAGGCTATGAAAATGCCCAGGAATTTCTGTAGAATTGTTTTAATAAATCCTTTAGGGATTTATTACAGGAACAATTCTTTATGAAATAGTCCCAAATTTGGGCAGAAAATCCTTTCCATAGTTACAGATCTCCAGTAAAAGTTTGGGCTTCATTGGAGATCATTTGCTAGGCTAAACTGCCTTCCCAAGTTCAACCTTGATTTGGAAATTCAAATTTAAACATCAGCTTTTTCAGAACTCCTGTCCAAGTTCAAAAATTCATATCTCTCTGATGGTAGCTCCAAAAATGGTGAAACAAATTTTGTTAGAACCATAGAGACTTACCCTAACCAGGTCTTCCATTACTAGCTATGTCAAGCTCCTGAATTGAGCTCAAAATCCAGAGAAGCATTGTACTTGTAGAAATTTTAAAGACTACATTGTGCAGTGACATGTCTCCAAATTTGGCTCAAATCATCTTTAGAGAGTCTAGTATCCACTGTAAAAATCCCAAAGCCAATTAAGGAATCTAAATAGCAGTAGCTATGAATAGAAGTCCAATTCTTGTAACCCATTAATACTTATACATATATTTTGTTACATTTCATAATAGTGACCGAAGTTGAGGACACACCGAAGCCTTTGGACGTCCTCCCACCAGAAGCTTACTTCCCCTTTAACTCGCAACCAGGCAAGCCCCGGTTTGCACTTAAGTACCTTTTATAAATTTTCATTTGTATCACTTATGTCTAGGTTGAATTGTATGCATTAGAGTTAGGGTGATTGAAACCCCACTTGCATAGCCTTTTAAATCCTATAAAGGGTTGGTAGTTTACAAACTCGACGAGTAGAGAATGCCATGCTAATGTTTAGGATCTCGGTAGAAGTCGAGTGGTTGGAAGCTACTCGCGAGATAGTATTTATCACAAGGAATGAGAAGAGATAGAAAATGGCTTGAGTTGTAAAAAAATGAGACCCAGCAGGGGGTTAGGAAGCAGTGAGCATAGGTCTCACGTGCATAGCCCTGTTGGTGTCGGTTGAGGACCGTCCGTGTGCGGCCCTGCTGGACAAGTATCGAACAGTACCGGATGCATACTGGCATATGGGAACCAGGAAACCGATGTAATTGGTTAACCTGGGTGTCGAGGCTTACCCAACCGTAAATAGGAGTGGGTTAAGGGTAGCAAGGTGTAAATCTTCCGGTGGGCACAGTCACGCTCCACGCGGGGACCTCCTGCCCGTTACGGATGGACCGGTTCGGCATTTGGGTTGCCTTTGGAAGGTTGTTGCATACAACAGAGTAGGAAGGGGTGTGGAATCACGCTTCTGAAAGTGGGTGTATGCAACGTGTTATCCGGGTGTGTCTTGATTGCAATCACCGTCCCTCGCGGTTATTTGAGTACCCGCTTGTTCATTGTGCTGTGACATAGTAAGAAGTGAAATAAACCAATTGAAAATGCTGTATTGATCTATTAATGTCTTGAATACCTTGTATGCTGTAGTTATAGAGCGAATTAAGTTTATATTCCACTTTGGGCATCACCACATCGAAGGAAAGTGTTTCTTGTTTGATTGTGGACTTTCGATGTGGGGGCTGCCTAAGGCTCATTAAACTGCTGCTATAAAACTGAAAGTAAGGGTTAACTTATAGGCGTGTCTTTATTGCAAAGTCCTTTCCTACCTTACACATCCTTCACATAGAGTTCCATGCCTAGGGTTGATGGTTAAGACTTGCTGAGCCTTCGTGCTCACGGTTGCAATATTTGAGCTGTGTGCAGGTGAGAGTTATGAAGAAGGTTCCGAGGACGAGGCGATGCCCCCATCGGGGTACACGGCCGAGCTGGAGCCTTGCACGCCGCCGTGATTCTCCGGTTCCTTGCTGCTAGCGTGTAGCGTCCCCGGGCTGGACGGCTGCACTTTTGCATACCTAGGATGAGAGGCCATATATTTATATTACTTCCGCTGTATGAATAGGTTTTGTAAAAAGACTTCCGCTGTTTTATATCAAATAAAAGTTTGTATGTTGTTCTTTATTCTTTTCGTGTGTGCTGTTGGGTGCCGCATCGCAGGGCACCACCCTATGCGATCCTGGAGTGGGTGAACCACAGGGTGGTCCCCATAGTCATGGTATCAGAGCCGCAATGGGAATAGCACGCTCGAAAAGAGCTTATTTTGAAAACTTAGGAGTAGTCGAGTGAGGATTAGTCATTAAGCCCACATAAGTTCTATGATAGTAGTAGTTACTAAGGTGGAAAAGCTAACTTATGTGTTATACATTCTGTAACGACGCTCCGACGCCAGGTAAGAGGTAACGTACGCCACCGCAGGCGGATCAATTGCGGTAACTCCCCATACGAGTAATAGTATGGAAGGATATACCGTGGCTCGGCACGGTAGTGAATATGAGTCTCTGAACCTCTTAATGGTTCTGAGAGCATATGAAAACGCTGTTCTCCAGCGTGCTTTAGGCAAAAGTGAGAATACCCCATCGTGTGGTAAGCAACACGATAGTATGCAACTATTGGTCGTTCAATGTTCAAAGGGCCATACGCAGCGCTCGCCGTCGGCATCCCTCAACGGTCATGAGGCAGTAGGTGGTATCCGTTGGGTTGATAAAATTCCCAACCGTGACGACCCGTTCGCGCTCTACTCGGGTTCCCCGTCGTGTGGTGTGGAAACACGACCATGTACCTTGAGACGTGGCTTGACTCAAGGACGATCCGTATGGCAATGATACGGACCGTATGTTTTTATTATGATATGGAACTGCCTGTAATGTTAAAAACCTTTGTGTGCACCATTATTGTGTGTTCTTCTGCAGGTACATTAACCACGTTAGTGCATGACGTGTAGAAACCATGTGTGAGTGACGACTTTAGTTCCACCATTTGATACGTATATGCCGGAATACCGGTTTAGGATTTTTCTTTGGTGAGGAAACGTAGTACCGACTGCATAAAAGTTTATTTTAAAGAAAAGTGTCACAATGAAGTTTAGGAATTCATTTAGGGGTTAGTAAACTCCTATATTGAACTAAGAGTCAATTGGGAGTATAGGTTCAACCTCAAGAGCTTAGGAATCATCTCCCTTGTTTTCGGAAGAAATTTTGCTGAACTTGAACAGGGCATAACTTAATAGTGGTTGAACCAATGGAGGTGTGGGGTACCATTCTGGAAAGTTTTAGAAGTCCTCTACAACTTTTCTGTAGAGTTCCAGAACAAAATCTACCTCCAAAGGGATGAAAATCTCAGATGAATAGATACTGTTTAGAAACAGGGCAGACCAAATGCTCTCTGGAATTTACTGTATTTCAACCAAAACACTTAGTTTCACAACTCGATGTCCAGTGACTGTTGTAAAACAGCGAGTTGGGAGTCAAAGAGTTTATGCATTTGACATATCACTTCGAGTTAGTACATGTTTGGGTCCAATACAATAGCGAGGAATTACGCATGCTAACACACTTAACATCCCGTGGTGACCCCGATGGTCGAAATGAACTTTGAACCCATAAAGTTCAATACTTTGGAACTCGATCGTGTGACAAGGTCCAGGGATGTATATGTTGTATAAAGTTTATACTTTATCCATATGTGTGACTGTTATGCATACTGTTTATTCCATTCTCGTGTTACCAATGTATAGGCTGGATGCTACATCAACATGTGCTGATCGTTTAAATGATATGAATGCAGAATGGTGCGTACACGGTCTACGCAAGAGGAGGGAGGTCCGAGTCAGGTTCGTGGTGATGAGTCTCCACCTCCGGAGCAGACCACGACGCGGAAGCAACCACCTCCTCCACTGCCAGAACTTCCAAGGAATCTTACGGAGGTTCTCGCTGCAGTGCTCGGCTCACGCAACGAGCAAACCGAGTTGCTGCGGATGTTGGTGCAGCAAAATGCGTCCCATCAGGGAGGATGCCAAGACAATGGGCAACGCCAGCCCCAACAAAGTTCATATTCAGAATTCATGGCGGCCCATCCACCGGTCTTCACGGAGGCCGAAGAACCTTTGGAGGCGGACAGTTTTATCCGCACTCTAGAGGCAAAGTTCGGGCTGCTGCGATGCACCGAACACCAGAAGGCGCTGTATGCAGCGCAACAGCTTCAAGGAGAAGACGGTACATGGTGGGCCAACTACACCGCCTCCTTGCCGGCTGGCCATGCCGTCACATGGACGGAGTTTCGGGAGGCGCTCCGCACCTATCACATACCTCCCGGTGTGATGGAAATGAAGCTCCAGGAGTTCCTGGCGCTACGACAGGGCGAGCGGAGTGCTCACGAGTACTCCAGGTTATTCAACCGGCTGGCATAGTATGCACCAGGGTTTGTGGGGACGGAAGACAACAAGCGCAACGCGTTCTTCCGGGGCCTGAATTCAAAGATGAAGGTCCATCTTGCCCAAAGCAATCGCGGCACATTCAACAACCTCGTTAATGCCGCGATTCTACAAGAGAATGCTCAGCACGAGCGCGGTTCTGATAAGAGGAAATGCAGTGCGCTGACAAGCAGCAGTGGTGGGACACCACAGAAACACCGCGTGGTGTATGTCTCACCATCCGGTCAGAGATGGCAGCCACCGGCACGACCGCCTCAGTTTCGCGGTCGGCAATAAAATGCGCCAGGCTTCCGACCGACGTATCCACCACAGCAACAGCAGCAGCAAAGGATGATCCCACATGCGACTCAGTTTCAACAGCGTGCACCGGGATTTCGTCCTCAAGTTGGCGGGACCCCGACACCTTACACGTGCTACACGTGTGGCCGTGTCGGGCACATTTCAAGAGACTGCCCCGAGCCGCGACAGGGCAGGGGTGCAGCACCATATCAGGGTGCTAATCAGCCCCGTAATCAGCCCAAGAAACCAGAACCAAAACCCGGCAACGTCCACCACTTAGCCATCGAAGACGTGCCGGAAGGCGAACCCATCCTCGCGGGTACGTTTTCTTACTTAGATCATCCCATAGTCATACTTTTTGACTCCGGTGCCACCCATAATTTCATAAGTCAGTCTTATGTTATTAAGTATCAACTGCCTATCATTCCCACAAATAATTCATACCTGATATGTTCTCCGGGTGGGAAAATAACAGTTGATAGAATGGTCTATAGAGCACCATTACAGTTGGGTGGAAATCTATATCCGACTTCTCTAATCATGTTAGACAGTCAAAAACTTGATGTCATTTTAGGAATGTCATAGCTACATCGCCATGGTTCTGTTCTTGACATCATTCCACGTGTGGTTCGTTTAAACTCTCCACTTCATGAACCACATGTTCTTATTCTTGACCGTTCGGTTCAGGACGCTCCAGCCACCTATAACACGGAAGCCACAAAACTTGAGGATATTCGTGTGGTCCGTGAGTACCCGGATGTCTTTCCGGATGATCTTCCGGGCATGCCACCCGAAAGAGATGTCGAGTTCAAGATCGAACTTGTACCTGGGACGACACCAATCTCACGGAGACCGTACAAGATGGCTCCGAATGAGCTAGCTGAACTAAAGGAGCAGCTCAATGATTTACTGAAGAAGGGTTTCATTCGACCGAGTTCCTCGCCATGGGGATGCTCGGCGCTGTTTGTGAAGAAGAAGGATGAAACCTTGAGGTTGTGCGTGGACTACCAACCTCTTAACGCCGTCACCATCAAGAATAAATATCCACTACCCCACATCGATATATTATTCGATCAACTTGTGGGTGCAAGTGTATTTTCGAAGATGGATCTTCGCTCCGGATATCATCAAATCAAGATCCGAGCGGAGGATATTCCAAAGACGGCCTTCTCGACAAGATATGGGTTATATGAATACCTCGAGCATGTCCTTTGGTATCACAAACGCCCCGGCACACTTCATGTATCTCATGAACTCAAGTTCATGCCAGAGTTGGACAAGTTTGTGGTGGTGTCCATAGACGACATCTTGGTTTACTCCAAGTCTGAGGAAGAACACGCCAAACACTTGCATATCGTACTTCAACGATTAAGAGACCATAAGCTTTATGCCAAGTTCAGCAAGTGCGAGTTTTGGATCAGCCAAGTGCCATTCCTTGGTCACATTATTTCTGCAGAAGGTATTGCAGTTGATCCAAGCAAAATCGAACATGTGCTGAAATGGAAATCCCCCACATCAGTCCATGAGGTCAGAAGTTTCCTCGGGTTAGCAGGATATTATCGGAGATTCATACCAAATTTCTCCAAGCTTGCTAAGCCGATGACTGAACTGTTGAAGAAGGGGATCAAATATGTTTGGAGCTCAGCTTGCGAAGAAGCTTTTCCAAGCATTAGTGAAGCATCTTACAACAGCCCCGGTGTTAGCTCAACCGGATACAACCAAGCCCTTCGACGTATATTGTGATGTGTCCGGTATCGGGCTTGGCTGTGTATTGATGCAAGGAGGAAGAGTGGTCGCCTATGGCTCACGTCAACTCCGTAACCACGAGCAGCACTATACGACTCATGATCTTGAGCTCGCTGCTGTAGTGTTAGCCTTAAAAATGTGGAGGCACTACTTACTCGGAAACTTAGTGCACCTCTACACCGACCACAAAAGTCTGAAATATATATTCACTCAAAAGGAGTTGAATATGCGGCAACGGAGATGGCTAGAACTGATCAAAGACTATGAGATCGAGATTCACTACCATCCCTGGATGGCAAACGTGGTTGCTGATGCCTTAAGCCGCAAGTCCCAGGTCAACAATCTGTCCATCACCCCACTTGAAGAGGAGGTGCCGAGTCTGTACTTGGTTCCATATGGGGCATTGTATAATCTTGCTCTCGTCCCTACAATACGAGAGGAGATTATGGAAGCTCAGAAGAAAGACGTGGGAATGTCGCACATTCGGAGGAGGATGAAGAATGGTGAAATGAAATGCTTCCAAAGAGATGAACAAGACACTCTATGGTTTAAAGACCGTATAGTGGTACCCTGGGACATGAAGCTTCGGAAGAAGATCTTGGACGAAGCTCATCTGTCCAAGTATTCTATTCATACGGGCAGCAACAAGAGTTACCAGGATCTGAAAACCAGATTTTGGTGGACACGGATGAAAAGAGAAATCGCAAGGTACGTATCCGAATGTGATACGTGTCGGCGGGTGAAAGCCGACCATATGCGTCAAGCCGGACAGCTGCAACCATTGAACATTCCGGAGTGGAAGTGGGAGGATATCAGCATGGACATAGTCGGATTACCTCTCACGTCTCACAAATATGACTCGATTTGGGTGATAGTCGATCGACTAACCAAGTCGGCTCATTTTATCCCCGTACATACAAAGTACGTGGCCAAGCAATATGCGGAGCTGTACATTGCAAGGATCTTGTGTTTGCACGGTGTTACCCGCTCCATCATTTCAGATCGCGGTGCGCTGTTCGTCTCTCGGTTCTGGGAACAGATGCACGCATCATTGGGGACCAAACTGATCCGAAGCTCCGCGTATCACCTGCAGACAGATGGTCAAACGGAACGGGTGAATCAAGTGCTGGAATACATGCTACGCGCTTGTGCCATCCACCACGGCAAGAATTGGGACGATCATTTGCTGTTGGCGGAGTTTTCTTACAACAATGGCTATCAAGCTAGCATCAAGATGGCGCTGTATGAAGCTCTCTACGGCCGGAAATGTCGCACACCTCTCAACTGGTGCGAGTCCGGCGAGCGAGTTATCTACGGCATTGAACTTGTGAATGAAGCTGAAGAACGAGTGCGAGTAATACAAGCCAACCTCAAGGATGCTCAATCTCGTCAGAAAAGCTATGTGGATAAAAGACGCCGTCCTCTCCACTTCGACATCGGGGACCATGTTTATGTCCGTGTGTCTCCGATGAAGGGAGTTCACCGTTTCGGAGTGAAGGGTAAACTTGCGCCGCGGTTCATTGGTCCATTCATCGTCATTGAAAGATGCGTACCCGTGGCCTATCGCCTAGAGTTACCGGCGTCGCTCGCAGGCATTCACAACGTCTTCCACATCTCTCAGCTGAGGAAATGCCTCAAACCCTCAGCTGAAATCCGCACTGAAGACATAGAAGTCCTTCAACCGGACCTCACGTACACGGAGTATCCAATCCGAATTATCAATGAAAAGACTTGTGCCACAAGAAACCGGACCTTATGGTTCTACAAGGTCTTGTGGAGTAACCATACCGCTGATGAGGCGACATGGGAAAGCGAGGACTATCTACAAACCAATTATCCGGACTTGCTATCATCATATACCCAGTAAAGTTTTCCCACTTTGCATTCCTTTGGAATCTCGGGACGAGATTCTTTTAAGGAGGAGGGATGTAAAATCCCCAAAAAGTGGTAGCAAGAATTTTCAGCTCATGTACACTTAGGAAAAATGAGGGGAATTAAAACTTTGAATTATAACGGTGTAAGTTCAAAGTAAGGGTTCAAATCTCCCAAAAGCTTCCAAACATGGAGATCCAAATGCACAGCTTGTATCTTCATAGTCCAAATATTCACCCTTCCAAATTTCAGCTCATTTGGAGGAGTTTCAATATTTATTTAGGATTAAAAGGAGAAGCCCTCTAATGTGAATTTCAAATTCAGTTTCAAATTCCAATTCCCTCAATTTCAAAATTTGGTTCCACAAATGTGTTCTCCACCTTTGAATGAGCAGCCATGCCAAAAGTTGGAAATTTTGGAGCTGGTTTGCTATATTTTTGAGGGAATACAAAGTGGAGAATTCAAACCCCTTTTTAAATTCAAATGACCAAACCCCATTCAAATTCTACACCAGAATTCAAACCATTTGAATTCAGAAAATTTAAACTTGACTTTGGGGTGAAGTAAAGCCTTTAATGTTGAGTTGCTGGATGAAAAATATCAGAGAAATTTGACTAAACAAAGGGGGAGGTGGGGCCCTACTGTCAGCCAGACACAGCAAATGAACCGACCCCATTTTCATCCGGCTGTTCACCGCGCGCCACCGATCGACGGCTGCCTCCACCGAGCTGCTTCCTCTCTGCCCCCAAGGTCAAGCCGGTGCACATGGGCGATCAGGGCTACAGCGCACTTCTATTTCTCCTCTCTGCCGTCATCTGTAGCCTTCTCAGTTCCTCTGCCCGAGCGCCGACCGAAACCGTGAGCCACCTCGCCGCTCGGTTCCTTCCGATCAACCACAGCCCTCCGAGCTCGGATGATCGAGCCCAAAACAGCAAAAAGAAGCGCAAGAGAGTGCTCCAGCCTCCACCGTTCTTTCCCCTAAGCTTCCTAGCTCGTGCTACGCGCCAATCAGAGATTCGCGCCGGCGATCGGAGGTGCTCGGTGGAACCCCGTTCGGTTCACCATGGACAGCGCGCTACGGCCAGCTTCACCGCCCCTTCCCTGCACAAGAAAGGTGTGTTGTTGTCCGTAGATCGTGTTACCGAAAGCCTCAGGATGATTGATCAATCGGGTAGTGAGAATTTCGGGTTTTACCAAACCCTAGTTCATAGCAACACCTCTCGGTCTACAATCAAATTCTTCGTGCTGCGATAGCTAGAGCTCATTCTGGTATAGGAGAAGCTTTGACAGATCCCTGCGATCCTTCTCGCTCAAACGGCGCCGGAAACCATCAAGAACTGAAGGAGTTCTTCGAGTTTTTGTCGCCTCCGGTGTTTTGCGGGCTCGGGTCGCCGGTGAGGTCCCCTCCCCGGTGGTTTTCATGGAGAGCGAACTATGGGTCGATGTTGTCCATGTGACAGTGGTGCTTTTGGAGCAAACCCTAGCCCGAAAGACCCACTGTTGAGGGAGAGCGAGGTCGCTGAAGTAAGGATCGACATGGTCGCCGGTGCAAGCACCTTTCCGGCCGTTGTCATCGGTTCCTGACACCACCATCATGCTCAGCACGGTGTAGAACTTACAGGCGGCGAGTTTGATGATGTTTGGACCACGGGAACCCCGTCCCGGCGAGCCTCGCCGGCGTGCGCCGCCGCGGGAGGCGCGGGCAGCGTGAGGAAGACGAAGGAAGGCCGGGTCCCACCGATCAGCCTCCGTATACGCGCGGGGATCGGCGTGTGGCGCCGGATCCGGTGCGGCTGCACGGGAATAACCCTGTGGCCCCGGTGTTGCCGAAATCTCACTGGTCCGATTTAAAACAGTGGGCCCAGTTCCAATTATTTGAAGTTTCTATTAGGGAAATAATTCCAGGAATTAGCTGATCTTTGCAAGCCCATAACTTTGTGTAGAAAACTCCAAAAAGAGTGAGACCAATTTTGTTGGAATCCTCATGAGGAGTACTTCACAGAGAAACCAATTTTAGGCTATGAAAATGCCCAGGAATTTCTGTAGAATTGTTTTTATTAAATCCTTTAGGGATTTATTACAGGAAAAATTCTTTATGAAATAGTCCCAAATTTGGGCAGAAAATACTTTCCATAGTTACTGATCTCCAGTAAAAGTTTGGGCTTCATTGGAGATCATTTGCTAGGCTAAACTGCCTTCCCAAGTTCAACTTTGATTTGGAAATTCAAATTTAAACAGCAGCTTTTTCAGAACTCCTGTCCAAGTTCAAAAATTCATATCTCTCTGATGGTAGCTCCAAAAATGGTGAAACAAATTTTGTTAGAACCATAGAGACTTACCCTAATCAGATCTTCCATTACTAGCTATGTCAAGCTCCTGAATTGAGCTCAAAATCCAGAGAAGCATTGTACTTGTAGAAATTTTAAAGACTACATTGTGCAGTTACATGTCTCCAAATTTGGCTCAAATCATCTTTAGAGAGTCTAGTATCCACTGTAAAAATCCCAAAGCCAATTAAGGAATTTAAATAGCAGTAGCTATGAATAGAAGTCCAATTCTTGTAACCCATTAATACTTATACATATATTTTGTTACATTTCATAATAGTGACCGAAGTTGAGGACGCACCGGAGCCTTTGGACGTCCTCCCACCAGAAGCTGACTTCCCCTTTAACTCGCAACCAGGCAAGCCCCGGTTTGCACTTAAGTACCTTTTATAAATTTTCATTTGTATCACTTATGTCTAGGTTGAATGTATGCATTAGAGTTAGGGTGATTGAAACCCCACTTGCATAGCCTTTTAAATCCTATAAAGGGTTGGTAGTTTACAAACTCGACGAGTAGAGAATGCCATGCTAATATTTAGGATCTCGGTAGAAGTCGAGTGGTTGGAAGCTACTCGCGAGATAGTATTTACCACACGGAATGAGAAGAGATAGAAAATGGCTTGAGTTGTAAAAAAATGAGACCCAGCAGGGGGTTAGGAAGCAGTGAGCAGAGGTCTCACGTGTGTAGCCCTGTTGCTGTCGGTTGAGGACTGTCCGTGTGCGGCCCTGCTGGACAAGTATCAAACAGTACCGGAAGCATACTGGCATATGGGAACCAGGAAACCGATGTAATTGGTTAACCTGGGTGTCGAGGCTTACCCAACAGTAAATAGGAGTGGGTCGAGGGTAGCAAGGTGTAAATCTGCTGGTGGGCACAGTCACGCTCCACGCGGGGACGTCCTGCCCATTACGGATGGAGCAGTTCGGCATTCGGGTTGCCTTTGAAAGGTTGTTGCATACAACAGAGTAGGAAGGGGTGTGGAATCACGCTTCTGAAAGTGGGTGTATGCAATGTGTTATCCGGGTGTGTCTTGATTGCAATCACCGTCACTCACGGTTATTTGAGTACCCGCTTGTTCACTGCGCTGTGACGTAGTAAGAAGTGGAATAAACCAACTGAAAATGCTGTATTGATCTATTAATGTCTTGAATACCTTGTATGTTGTAGTTATAGAGCGAATTAAGTTTATATTTCACTTTGGACATCACCACATCGGAGGAAAGCGTTTCTTGTTTGATTGTGGACTTTCGATGTGGGGGCTGCCAAAAGCTCATTAAACTGCTGCTATAAAACTGAAAGTAAGGATTAACTTATAGGGGTGTCTTTATTGCAAAGTCCTTTCCTACCTTACACATCCTTGCACGTAGAGTTCCATGCCTAGGGTTGACGGTTAAGACTTGCTGAGCCTTCGTGCTCACGGTTGCAATATTTGAGCTGTGTGCAGGTGAGAGTTATGAGGAAGGTTCCGTGGACGAGGCGATGCCCCCGTCGGGGTACACGGCCGAGCTGGAGCCTTGCACGCCGCCGTGATTCTCCGGTTCCTTGCTGCTAGCATGTAGCGTCTCCGGGCTGGACGGCTGCACTTTTGCATAGCTAGGATGAGAGGCCATATATGTATATTACTTCCGCTGTATGAATAGGTTTTGTAAAAAGACTTCCGCTGTTTTATATCAAATAAAAGTTTGTATGTTGTTGTTTATTCTTTTCGTGTGTGCTGTTGGGTGCCGCATCGCATGGTACCACCCTATGCGATCCTGGAGTGGGTAAACCACGGGGTGGTCCCCACATCCGATTTTTCTCCGTTTATAAAACGGACTAGTCCGCACTCTACCGGACTAGTCCGATTTCCCTATATTTGATAGACTACTAAGTGTTTTAGGTTTCAACAAAGCATCGAAAAGCCTATTCACCCCCCCTCTAGGCTACATTTAATTGGTATCAGGGCCAACTCTCCAAAACAGACTCATTGCTCGAAGAGACGATATGGACGTCAAGGATGTACACAAGATAATCGATGACGAAAAGAGTAATGATGAAAGGACTCATAAGCTAAAGAAGCTACTCGACGCCATTCAAGACAGTGAGGACGATGATGAGGAGGTTCTCCAACTCAAGGCCCTTCTACGGAAGAAGGCAATCTCTCCAAAAGGGAAGAAGAACACCGATGATGAAAAGTAGAAGAAAGGGGGTAGTCACACAGACTACTCCCGATATCCTTTTGATTATGAGCGTTTGAATTCTCACAATAATTATTACTTATCAATTCCCCTAGGGAAAGCACCTTACTTTGATGGAAATGATTATTCAATGTGGAGACAAAATATGAAAATGCATTTCATATCTCTTAATCTGAGTTTGTGGCATATAGTGTGTACAGGGATAGATATCCTGGATGATGATGAAGAGATGACCCCAAACCAAGAACAAGCCATTCATCGAAATGCTCAAGCTGCAGCTGTGATCACGTCATCACTAAGCCGAGATGAGTTCACCAAGGTGGATGGGCTCAAAATTGCCAAGGAGATATGGGACACACTACAAACAGCACATGAAGGTGATCGTCACGTACGCGAAGAAAATATAGAAATGATTGAAGGTGAATTAGGAAGATTTGTGATAGAACAAGATGAATCACCACAAGATATGTACAATCGATTGAAGAATCTTATCAACAAAGTCCGAGCCTATGGCAGCAAGATGTGGAATGATCATGAGGTTGTGAAGCTGATTCTCAGAGCATTCATGCCTCGCAATGTAACTCTTTGCTCAATGATCAGAGTAAGCCCCGGGTATCGGAAAATGACCCCAGACGAACTTCTTGGCAAGATCATCAACTTTGAGATGATGAAGAAGCAAGCTAAGAATGTTAAGGAAATTGCCGATCTCACCTCGGCAAAGAAGAAAGGAGTCGCCTTGAAGTCAACTTGTAAACCCGTATCAAGGGAAGCTCGAGAAGCTTATGGAGAAGACGACAGCAACGATGAAAGTAGTGATATCGATGAAGAAGACATGATCTTGTTCATGAAGAAGTTCAAGAAAATGATGAGAAGAAGAAAGGGCAACAGCTCAAATGAAGGAAGACAAAGGGACAAACAAAGACCCAAGATGAGATGGGTGTGCTATAACTGCGGACGATATGATCACTTCATAGTAGATTGTCCACATGATGAAAACAAGAAGAAGACAAAGGATAACAAGTCTCAACCAAAGAAAATGTTCAAGAAGAAGAAGCAATATGGCCAAGCGCATCTAGGGAAGGAGCGGGACTCCAATGATGAATCTTCATCCGAAGAAGAAGAAGAGATGGCCACCATAGCCAGAAAGAATACTACCAAGAGATCCACTCTCTTCCCAACCATGGGCGCATGGAAGGACACCGACAACACCTGTCTAATGGCAAAGGAAGGTAAACGAAAGGTATCGACTAAATCTTCCTTCTCGCATTCTTTTACTAGTGATAGTGATAACTCTAGTGAGGATGATAGCAGTGATGAAGATGAATATATGTTTAGGGGTTTAGGCAAAAAGACAGCTGCTAAAATGAAATTTCTACTTGATAAGCTTGTTGATATGGAGAAGCTAGTCAATCGTCAAGAAGACATGATTATCTCCCAAAAGGAGGAATATCTTGAGATTGAAAAGCTTCTTGAATTTGAAAAGGAACAAAATAAAACACTAGAGCTTGAATTAGCTTCAAGCAAGGAAGCTTGCTTGGAGTTAAAAGACTCAAACACCACCATCAAGGATTAACTTTCTAACTTAACTAAAGTTAACAAGATCCTTGAGGGACAAGTTGAGTCACTCAAGCAAAGTGGTTCTTCATCAACGTCTAGCTCACATTGTCAACACACAAAGTCTGAAACTAGCATTACTTGTACTTGTGCCAAATATGACACTAACATGAAGAAAAAGCCAAACTTGACAAAGGTCCAGCAATCTTCTAAAAGTGGCATATTTAACAAGGAGAAGATCAAGTATGCACGCAGTGCATACTTGGTCACAAGACCTCCTAATGTCAAATATGGCATTGGATATTCTAATGGTGAAAAGCACAATGCTATAAACCACAAAAATAGCAAGGGTTGCATTGCCTTTGTCAAAGGAAACTCTTCTCAAACTACAAAGCTTAGTAATGTTGATAAATTTAACAATGTGAACACATATGAACAACAACTTCTATTTAGAACCTTTGATGCTTCATATGTACTTATGAAAAGTAATCTTGGAAGAGTTTATGCTAAATATGTTGGGCCACGCCATGGGAATACCAAGTCTCATGTGTGGGTGCCCAAATCACTTGTGACTAACCTCAAAGGACCCAAGCAAGCTTGGGTACCTAAGACCAAGGCATAATTTATTTTTTGCAGACTCATTCATCCGGCGGAGCAAAATGGGTGCTAGATAGTGGATGCACCAATCACATGACCAGAGAAAGAAGAATGTTCATGGAATATGAAGAAAATGAAAATCCAAGCAAAGATATTTACTTTGGTGATAATAGTGAAGGAAAAGTGCTTGGTACCGGTAAAATTGCAATTTCATCACAACATACTCTCTCTCATGTTTTACATGTTGACTCCCTGGATTATAATCTGTTGTCCATATCTCAATTATGCGACAAGGGTTATAATTGCTTATTCACTAATGAGGGTGTGACTGTCTTTAGAAGGAGTGATAACTCAATTGCATTCAAGGGTGTGTTGAAGGGAAAACTTTATCTAGTTGACTTCAACAAAGATAAAGCTGAACTTGACACATGCTTGATTGCAAAGACCAACATGGATTGGCTGTGGCATAGACGGCTAGCATATGTTGTTATGAGGAATCTTCAAAAACTCCTCAAATGTGATCACATCCGAGGTTTAAAGGATGTTATTTTTGATAAAGACAGGCCATGTAGAGCATGTCAAGCAGGAAAATAAGTAGGAGCACCCCATCACGCGAAGAATCTCATGACTACAACAAGACTGCTTGAGCTCCTTCACATGGATCTATTTGGTCCAATTGCCTACATAAGCATCGGCGGTAATAAATACGGTCTAGTCATTGTTGATGATTTTTCACGCTTCACGTAGGTTTTCTTTTTGCATGATAAGACATAAACTCAAGAAACTCTCAAGAAGTTCATCAAGCGTGCCCAAAATGAATTCTCATTGAAGATCAAGAGCATACGAAGTGACAATGGAACAGAATTCAAGAACACCCAAGTTGAGGAGTATCTAGATGAAGAAGGGATAAAGCATGAATTTTCAGCACCATACACTCCTCAACAAAATGGAGTAGCCGAAAGGAAGAACAGAACTCTCATTGAGATGTCGAGGACAATGCTTGATGAATACAAGACTTCGGAAAATTTTTGGGCTGAAGCGGTTAACACCGCTTGTCACGCCATGCACCGACTATATCTTCATCGGCTGCTCAAGAAAACCTCTTATGAACTACTCACGGGTAACAAACCAAATATTTCATACTTTCGAGTCTTTGGTTCGAAATGCTATATTTTAAATAAGAATCCAAGGACCTCTAAGTTTGCTTCGAAGTCCGATGAAGGTTTCTTACTTGGCTATGATTCGAACTCCTACGCTTATTGTGTCTTCAACAAAACCTCTGGACTTGTTGAAGTAGCATGTGACGTAGTGTTCGATGAAACTAACGGCTCTCAAGAAGAGCAAGTTGATCAGTGTGTGCTAGATCAAGAAGAAGCTCCATGTCAAGCATTGAGAAGAATGTCTTTGGGCGATGTTCGACCACAACTGCCACCTTCAAATGCGAATGTAGAAAATGAACCACAGATGGAGGAAATGATCAAGGGGAGCTTCCATACAAGATCAACCTCAAGAAAATCAAGAAGGCCAAAACATCAATGAGGGAAACTATCCAGGGGGAGAAGAAGATGATAATGAAGATTCAAGACCACAAGTGCCACATCCAAGAGTGCACCAAAGCATCCAAAGAGATCACCTCGTTGACAACATAATCGGTGACATCCGAAAGGGAGCAGTAACTCGATCTCGCATAGCTAATTTTTGTGAACACTATTTGTCACGCCCGGTTTTACAAAGAGCAAACCGGCCGCAATCTACGTGTATGCCAGGATCGGTTTAGTTCATACACGTAGGACATTTAGTGATAAACAGTTATATATCGAATGTAAACAACGTACATACCTTAAAATGAGTTTTGGATTAGCAGCGGAAGTGGAAAAACATGTAGGGCCGTCCACAGGCGAATCGACTGGCAGCTACGTGACCTTCTTCACACCGTCTTCATTTGATCTTCTTTTCACTGAGCAACAAATATAATAGAGGAAAAAGACAAACGCCTGAGTACATAATGTACTCAGCAAGTGTGGGAAGTAGATGACATGCAGGCATTTAACAAGAAAGGCTAGACACGGGTTAATCACTAAGCAACCTATCCTTAGTCTTATTAGGCGTCCTATTTATTTAGTGAAGTTCCCACCCAACCCAAACATATCTCCCAGTGATCTCCACTATCACTGTAATCTCATTTATCTCAATCCAAGCCACCATTCCCAAACCACACCAAACCAACCCACACTAATCATGAGAGAGTTACCAGCCCGCTCTTGACCGTGAGCACGGCTGTCTAGACAGTTTTGACTCTGCAGAGTTTGTACCCTTTACCCACAAGTCATGTTTTCATCACCCGTCGGCGACTCAAGAAACTCCCTTCCGCCCTCTCACACTCCCTATGGTGTGGGGCCAGGAGTACACGACAAGGCCTTTACATTGCACTACCCAACCCGTGCACACCCGCTAAGGATTCACCGCTGCGGCACTCTGAAACCTCTGCCGCAGAAGCCCCCTCTTGCGCCACTTACACATCTCTCTGGTGTACACAAGGAAAGATAGGAACAACTTAATTGGCCACACTGCCCCATAACAGTTCTTGTGGTGGCACTGTTTAAGCCAGTTGACGGGTCTCACGAACCGGTCCTTAGGATCTACGCAGGCTAACCAACCACTAACCCGAGTCTCGTGCACTCAGCACCCACCGTAACCCACCAGCCTGCTAGATCCCTACACTACCCACCTCATACACCACATACATCACCACATATATATACCATATATATATCTCCACACAACATCTCAATGATCATGATAATATAACATTAATGTAAATTACTCCCATCCCATTTACTAAGCAGGGCTAAGCATGAAAATAATGACATAAAGGTAAACCCTATACTACCCATCCCGGCTACAAGGCAAATTTTGGAAATACTAGTAAACAACCAACACATGGGATTCAATTTAAGACCTAAGCATGCAATTCTAACTAAAATCCTAAAAAGGTGCAAAATGGTCAAGGGCACTTGCCTCTCGAGAAGTGCTGCGGCTCGGGGTCGTCGAAGTCTTGGGCTTGCAGGTCCAGCGTCGGCTCGGGGGCTGATTTGAATCCGTATTGTAACAGGTGCAACGAAAATATCGAGAAACAAGTAAGCTAAGACCATCCATCATTCCAACATAAAAAATCATTAAGCCACAAAAGTAAGATTACTCCCCATACCATCATGTGTGTATATATATATATATATATATATATTCAGGTGAACGTGTTTTGCCACAGCTAGGGTTTTATTGGGGTCCTAAGTGTAGTTTTCAGCAAGTAGGAGGGTGTCCTTGTAAAATTTCAGCACATCCTACATGGGTTAGAATGTGACTTCAGGGCTGTCAAGTGGGGGGTGTCCATGAAGATACAGCAGGTCACTTAGGTTATAATATCCATATTTCCTGTTTTTGGATGTTTTAAATAATTTTCAGCACTACACCCTACCCAAAAGGTGGAATCCAGCCCATGTAGGGGCTTATCTGCAAAATGGCAGCAAGTATGGTGGGCTAGCATATTGGAACAGATTTCCTTTAAGTGTCTAATTTGCAAAACAGGACCTGCAGGGGTGTTTTGTGGAGAGTACAGAGGGTCCAGGGGGCCTTTTGACAAATTTTCCTAATATAGCTAAGGGTCTGAGGGATAAAACAGGGGGTTTGGGGGACCTGATTTGCTATCTCAATTAGTTCCCGGGGTGTTTTGCTAAACAGAAATACCTCAGAGTTTAGAAATGTCATTCCTGTTATTATCAAGGGCCCATTCACTATTTTCCACTCATTCTGAGGACTAAACCGCAAGGACAGAGAGTGATCCAGGGGTCTAAAATCATGTCTACCGCAAAAATTTAGATTTTTGCCTTCCTCAGGGTCTAGCTCGCAAACTCCGGGGTTCAGCGGCAGTTTTCCGAGAACCCCGGGGGTCTGGCTGAAATTTTGCGGGCGGGAAACAGGGGCCTTCAAGGTAGACCGTTGGATCCTCGTCCGTCGGCCCGGATTTAAAGAGAACGAACCGGTATATGCCTTTCTATTATGAGCCATCGATCTGAGATCGAGCGGTGGGGTTAAAACGGGGAAAATCCCGGCGGTCAACGGCGCTGGCGTGCGGCGGCGTGCCATAGGACCCGGGCCCGAGCTCGCCGGACCTCGTCCACTATCACCCCTCCCGCGTCTACGTGCTGGACACACAAAGGAGAAGTCGCCGGAGACTCACCAGAGGGGGTTTCGGGCCGGGAAAGCCTTTGGTAACTGCTCGCGACAGTGGGCGACGTCGGAGGTCTTCGAGTCTTTGTCGGGGGCGTCTCGACGGGGTCTTCCTCACGTCTTTTGGGCCGATGGCGCGTACTGGGGCCTGGTACGGTTGTGGGCAGTGTTAGGCTGCGAGGGGAGGGAGAGAAGCGGGAACTGCAAGAGGGTAGACGGGGTACTCACTGGTAGACGGTGGTGTGGTTTTCTTCCGCGCCGGATCACGTCGAGGGAGGCCGGAAGGTGGTAGCTCGCGTCCTGGCGGAGGAGTAGGAGTGTTAGCTCTCGAACACCAGGGGGGGAATGGGAGGAGAAAGAGCGGCGGCGCGGCGCTACCGAGAGGTAGACGGGAGAACCGCTGGGCTCCGTCCGCGGCGGGGAGAGGGAGCGGGGGGGCGCTAGGGTTCGGCGAGACCCTTTTGTAGTGTGGCGCGAGCGCGAGAGATGGAGGGGGTCGGGGGGGACAAACTCCCCTTTCGGTTGGTGCGGGCAGCCTTCGGTTTGGGGCTGTCGGGCGACCGACGAAGAGGAAAAAGTGAGAGGGGGACCATGGAGGCAACGGGAAGAAGAAAAGGAGGGGGAAGAAAGGGGGGCGGCTGACAGGTGGGGTCTCCGGTTCAGCGGGAGGAAGAGGAGGTCGCGGTGGGCTGGGCCAGCTAGGGGAGAAATGGGAGATGGGCCGCAGAGAGGAAAGAAAGAAATGGGCTGGGGGCCCAATATACATTATATATATATATATATATATATATATATATATATATATATATATATATATATATATATATATATATATATATATTTAACTGTTTCCTTTGCTTCATTTAAATCTTAAATTTTAAACAGCTAGGTTCCACTCCCTTTAAAAAGGAATTTGAATATTTCATATTATTATATTTTTTTTATATAGGGTGTTACACTATTCCTTTGTATCTTCTTTGGAACCATACAGGGTCGAGGATGCATTAAAAGATCCGGACTGGGTGATGGCGATGCAATAAGAACTGAAGAACTTCAAAAGGAACGAAGTGTGGGAGCTTGTTGAGAGACCCAAGTCCAATGTCGTCGGCACTAAATGGGTCTTTCACAACAAGCAAGACGAACATGGAGTAGTAACAAGGAACAAGGCACGACTTGTGGCAAAAGGGTACTCACAAGTCAAAGGTTTGGATTTCGATGAGACTTTTGCTCCCGTAGCTAGGCTTGAGTTGATTCGTATATTACTTGCATATACTACTCACCATGATTTCAAGCTTTATCAAATGGACATGAAAAGTGCCTTTTTCAACGGACCGATCAAGGAGGAGGTGTACGTGGAGCAACCACCCGTTTTTGAAGATCAAGAGCACCCCGACTAGGTGTTCAAACTGCGTAAGGCTCTCTATGGCCTCGAACAAGCTCCTAGAGCTTGGTATGAGTGTCTTAGAGATTTTTTAATTGAAAATGACTTCAAGATTGGAAAAGCTGATTACACCTTGTTTACTAAACACTTTTATGATGACCTCTTCATTTGCCAAATCTATTTTGATGATATAATATTTGGTTCAACTAACAAATCCTTTTGTCAAGAATTTAGCAAGATTATGACAGATAGATTTGAGATGTCCATGATGGGAGAGCTGAGGTACTTCTTGGGATTCCAAGTGAAGCAACAAAGGACGGGACGTTCATAAGCTAAACAAAGTACACTCAAGACATTCTCAAGAAGTTTGGAATGAACAAAGCAAAGTCCATAAAGACTCCCATGGCGACAAATGGACACTTGGACCTAAATGAAGACGGACCTAATGTGGATCAAAATGTATATCGTTCCATGATTGGCTCCCTACTCTATCTATGTGCATCTAGGCCTGATATCATGTTGAGTGTATGTCTATGTGCAAGGTTTCAAGACAATCCTAAGGAGTGTCATTTGACAGCCGTTAAAAGGATCTTTAGATATTTAGTTCATACACCCAACCTAGGCCTTTGGTGTCCCAAATGTTCAAAATTCAATCTCATTGGATACTCCGATGCAGATTATGCCGGATGTAAGGTAGATAGAAAAAGTACTTCTGGTACTTGCCAATTCCTAGGTAGATCCCTAGTTTCTTGGTCCTCTAAGAAACAAAATTCAATTGCTCTATCCACAGCCGAAGTGGAGTATGTTGTAGCCGGAAGTTGTTGTGCACTACTCCTTTGGATGCGACAAACTCTAAGTGATTATGGTTACAATATGAGCCTTATTTGTGACAGCTCTCTAGGATCATAGACTGGCCGCACATACCACCACTCGTCTTTTCTACGCACTTTGTCCTCACTTGTGCGCACCTGAGAAAACTTCCCGGTCGGTCACCCATCCCCAAATTCCTCCGGGCCAAGCACGCTTAATCCCGGAGTCCTTTGCAAGTGGGCTTCCAGAAAAGAAGGTATACCTTGATAGTATGAGTACTCTATCAATCCTATTAAGCCGAGAGTCAGGATATCACACAATCCACCCCCCTTAGAACACCGACGTCCTCGTCGGTCAACGCCAAGACAGGAGCGTCCCCTCTTAGCCACGTCTGTACGTTCAATACTGGCATACGCATACTGTACGTCCGGTTAGTAGCATACGTACCATACCGTGTCCCATACAGAGGACCCACGCGTCGTGCGTACGTACCCACGTCCCTGACCCGTACGCTACCGTATCCTTCTCACTGACCCGTACACACCCGTGAAACTGCGAGGGTCAGCTCTGATACCATTTGTGACAGCTCTCTAGGATCATAGACTAGCCCCACATACCACCACTCGTCTTTTCTACGCACTTTGTCCTCACTCGTGCGCACCCGAGAAAACTTCCCGGTCGGTCACCCATCCCCAAGTTCCTTCAGGCCAACCACGCTTAACCCTGGAGTCCATTGCAAGTGGGCTTCCAGAAAAGAAGGTATACCTTGATAGTATGAGTACTCTGTCAATCCTATTAAGCCGGGAGTCAGGATATCCCAGTATTCCACTTCTTTGTGACAATGAGAGTGCTATCAAAATTGCCCATAACCCTGGTGAGCACTCTAGAACCAAACATATAGATATCCGACATCATTTCTTGAGAGATCACTCAATGAAAGGAGACATAGCCATTTCCCATGTCAACACTGAAAAACAACTTGCCGATATCTTTACCAAGCCACTTGATGAAAAACGCTTTCGTGAGCTCCGAAATGAACTAAATATCCTTGATGCTCGAAACGTGGCTTGAAAACTTGCATATCTGTATGCCATCCTCAAAATCATGTTAATGATATTGAAAAATCATCTCTCTCTATTTTTCTCTTAAAAACTATGTTAATTATTTGACTTGATGAATTATGGTCATAGCTTGATTGTTGTATGTTCACTGATCATATTCATCAAGAATACCTATGTGCCTTTGTACCTTATTTCCCAATGGAAACCCTTGAATACATACATACACACACACACACACACACACACACACACAAACACACACACACACACACACACACACACACACACACATATATATATATATAAGTTTTATTCACCTCTGTACAAGGGACCACGGACTGGTCCGTGGTCACCCCGGACTAGTCCGCACTGGCAGACTAGTCCGCACTTAGTCTGTTAGTCCAGACTAGTCCGGACAACCACGGACTAGTCCGATTTTCTTTGTGGACGGAAAATGGACTAGTCCGATATGGTCCGGACAAGTCCGATATTTCGACTCCATAACCCTAAGGACGGCTGAAACCTAATTTTCCTCATCCTTATAACTCTCCCAACTCTCTCTATCCTCACTCAAGAGCTTCCAAGGTGAATTTGCAAGTTCTCCACCAAAACCTCTCAAATTTCCGCAGAAATCGTTCTCCACCGCCAAGGGATCAAAGACCCTAGACTAGTCCGGATCAAAAACTTCCTCAACACCTCGAATCGAAGGATTTGGTAAACTTCTCTCCAAACCCTAGAACCTTCGATCTTCCTTGTTTTTGCTCAAATAGCATAGCTCCTCTAGTCAATACATGCTTCATTGATGTATTACATGTACCCTAGATCACATTTGCAATGAATAATCTCAAATTTCAACAAATTAGGGCTTGAGCAGCCACATAACGGACTACTCCGTTATTAGGGCGGACAAGTCCGGTACTCCGGACTAGTCCGGTATGCCTTGATTCAGAGATCTTGTTAGGTAATCCTAGCTTATGTCAACTCATTGCAATATTTTGTCATTCTTGATTATTCATACCCACTTTATCTTCCTTGTCAAAAAACATGTCGGGATCAAATGAAGTCTCTCCAACTTTGAGGCAGAAATGGATCAAGATGTCATATCTCATCATCCGGAGTCTCGCTCCAAAAGGAGACAAGATCATGCTGACGAGCCCTCGCTCACCCCACCTAGAGTTCACCGAAAGGTCACAATCAAGAGACCAGCTTCAAGAGCAAATGTGGCTGGTTGTAGCTTGGTGGCTCAACGCTAAGTCAAGGTCAAGGGAAAGGGGCTTGCTTCCGGCCCGATTGGTCCCCTGAAGATGATAGCTCCAAGGCAGGGAAATAGAGATCCATCGGAGCAGAAATTCAATGACAAAGGGAGCAAAGTGGCATGGAACTTGAGGAAGGTTGATGCCTACAGCTCCGGCAAAAAGGCAAGCCGACAAGAGATTTTGGAGTAACTTTCACTCGGACTACTACAGTTCAGTGTACCTCCAAATGAGGACTCCAGTGGTCCGAAGTCAATGGATAGACTGGACGTACTTTGAAAGGAAAAGCTGTGAAGCTTTTGAGGAGGTCATAGAGGCTGCTGAGAGACATGGACTCAAGGATCTGCTCGCCTTCAGGTACAACTGGAATGATGAGATCATCGCCCAGTTTTACTCGACCTGCCACTTTGCTCATTATGGAGAGGACTGTCACACCCAGTTTGCCCCAAAGAACAACCGAGTAAATGTCTCATGTATGCCAGGATCATTCTCTCATACATGTGATGACAAATAGTGAAGCATCATTTATTACAAGTCAAGTGTTCGAATATAAAAATAAGTCTTACATAGCATAACGTCTCGATGGATGATAATATGTTCATAATATGTAAATAAAACAGCAGCGGAATATAAATCTTGTGGGATCCGTCATAGGCGTTGCCCGGGGGACTCCGTGAACCTAGAATCCTTCTTCGAGTCCGAAGTCTTGGTCATTGAACACCACATCATCCCCTTGACCTGAGCAGCAATTTAAACCAACAGAAAAGCAAGCTTGAGTACCGTTGGTACACAGCAAGTGTGGGAAAGTTATGTCATGCATGGCTAGAGCAAGGAGAGGTTGAACTCATGGTTTAAGCACTACGCAATTCATACCTATCACCTTAGCTTATTAAGCACCTACATTACTACACAGGTGAAATGGTCCCAATCTCCCAACCCATCATCAATATCAAGTAAACATAGTCTCATCTCCAATGTTAAGCTTCCCGCTCAACATCCACAACTTCCCAATTCATCATCCTCTAATCATGAATAAGTCCAAGCCGCCCTTGATCGTGACCACGGCTGTCATGACAGTTTTGACTCTGCAGAGTTTGCACCACTGTACCCACATGTAGTGATTTTATCCCCCGTTGTCACACCCGGTTTTTCCGAAGAACAACCAAGTGAATATCACATGTATGCCAGGATCATTTTCTCATACATGTGATGACAAATAGTGAAGCATCATTTATTACAAGCCAGGTGTCGAATATAAATAAGTCTTACATAGCAAATGTCTCGATGGACAATAATAAGTTCATCACAAGTAAATAAACTGGCAGCTGAATATTATTCTTGAGGGCTCCGTCACAGGCGTTGCCCGGGGGTCTCCATGAACCTAGAAACCTTCTTTGGGTCCAAAGTCTTGGAAATTATACACCACCTCATTATCTTGACCTGAGCAGCAATATAAACCAACAAAATATGCAAGGTTGAGTACCGATGGTACTCAGCAAGTGTGGGAAAGTTATATCATGCATGGCTAGAACAAGGAGAGGTTGAACTCATGGTTAAAGCACTATGCAATTAATACCTATCACCTTAGCTTATTAAGCACCTACATTACTACACAGGTGAAATGGTCCCAATATCCCATCCCTTCATCATAACCAAATACTATAACATCATTTCCAATGTTAAGCTCCCCTCTTAACACTCTCACCCTCCAAGGCCATCATACTCTAATCATGAATAAGTCCAAGCCGCTCTTGACCGTGAGCACGGCTGTCATGACAGTTTTGACTCTGCAGAGTTTGTACCACTGTACCCACATGTAGTGATTTCATCCCACGTTGCCGGGTGGACTAAAAGAACCTCCATTATGCCAGTGGCTACGAACCACATTCACACTTCCCAGGTGTGTAGCCAGGAGATCACTACGAAGCTTTTACAAAGGGATTCCCGACGAGCGTGGGCCCACTGAGGTTTCACCCCTAACAGCATACAAGAGGCTCCAACCCCGCTGCAGTGGCCCCCTCTTGAGCCTTGCGGTTCATATGGTAGTCCAGCTGACACCTATTCCCCACACCATCCAACACACCCATACTACGCCGGGGATACACCTAATTAATTGGCCAAGCTGCCCCATCTCAGCATGTGGTTGGCACTGTAAAGCAAGGTTACATGCTCCATGAACCGGTCCTTAGGATCCAGGCAAGTACTAAACACAAACCCGAGTCTCGTGCACCCAGCACACAACCAAAACATCCAACTTGCCTTGATCCCTACCTCTACATAACTCACAATATCTCATTTAAGAGTATGGTAAAATAAACTGATGATCATATATCCCAAATATCCCATTTTAAGCATGGCTAAGCATATGCATAATAATAATAAATGACATGATAAAATAAATCCCAATCCCAAGCTACAAGGGAACAAGGTAATGCAATTCTATGGAAACTTCCTAGCATGGGTTTCATATTTTCAATTGACAATGCAAATAATTTTATCTACACATCCTAGTATAGGATCAAAGTGGTCAAGGACACTTGCCTCCTTCCTGCTGCTCTTGAACTGGGTAGTCCTGATCTTGGAAAGGAATAACTTGATCTTGAGCAGGTTCTACATCATACCATCACACATAGCAAAAGAAAAATAACAACCCATAAGACATAGTTCACACTTCCACTTCATACAAACCACACATTCATATTTATGAAAGTCATTCACCATTATGTGTGTTGTGGTTACTCTATGTGTGTTGATTTGTGGCTTGCATGCACTTTTAATCATGTGTATATGATTCCTACTTTTGTGTTCACATTTATACTTACATACTATATATATGAGTTTCCAATTTAAATAAATTCCTTATATTCTACTACTACACCTTTTTACTACCAAATAAGCATGAAAGGTATTTTCCTTCTCCATATGTGTCTTCATAATTTCTACCAACCCTAAACTGAACTCTTTGGATTTTAGAAACTCCATTTATCATTTACTAGTTGCTATATTTTCAGATTTATTTTCTTATGCATAAATGTGTACTTTATTATGAAAATAGTAAGACACATCATCTAAACGAATAGGTTCTGGTCCTAAATAATTTAATAACATATTTTGACCTTTGCCTCTGATGTAAAATATTTCACAATTATTTTCCCTATTTTCTAGAACTATTCTTTACTTAAAAATGTGTCCCTAAATGTGAATAAATAATTAAACAGATTCAATTCAGCCCAGAAAATGTTTTTATCTCACTCCAAAGTTTCCTAAATACTGAGAAAGTCTTTAATTTAATTTTGACAATATGTTTGTCTCACTTTTTAATTTTTTAAACACTAGCCACATATTCAATTTTCTAAATTAAATACTAAACAGGACTAAAAGGTAAACTCACCCCACTACAGGGTCTATAATATTATTTTCAGAATTTCCAGGGGTATAGCTACACTTATCAGAGGGGTTTTTCCTAAATTTTATTAAGTCCAGCGGCTAAAACTGATTTTTAAATGAATTTACATGATTTTCTGAAGTTACAGGGGCTAGATCAGAAGTTTCCGGGGCTAGCTCTTATTTCCCGAGAACCCCAGGGGGTAGCACGTAAGATTTCCAGTCTTTTATAACGCGGGGCTGACGTTGACCGTCCGATTTTAAACCGACGGCTGAGATTATAACGTCGAACCGGTACGCGTGGATTTAAACCCTACCGTGCGATTTAAAATAAATGGCGGACAAGCGGCCACGTCGCTCTGATCGAGCGCGGGCGGCGCTGCCGGCGGCGCACGACGGCGGGAAGCGGCGATCTCGCCGGAAACTTTCGGATCTTCGGGAATTCTTCCTAGAACCGTGATTTTATGGCATAGATCGGTAGAGGGGAGGTCGGGGATCTCACCTCGGGGGTTTTCTTGAGCTCGGAGGTTCTGGAAAGTGATCGGCGACGAGGTCCGAGGTGAAACCACGGCGAGGCTCGTCGGCGCTGTGTTTACACCGCAAGTCACCGAGTTTTCTGCACCTGCAAGGTTCCCCAGGGGCGGTGGATCAAGACCAGCGAGTTAGATCGGAATTTCCGAGCTTAGATCGGCCAGAATTCGCCGGAGAAGTCTCGGTTCTCACCGGAGGAAAATCGGCGGATCGCGTGGGAAAAATAGAACGAGGCCGGGGTTTTTATAGACTGGGAAAGGCGGCGGGGTGGTTTAGATCAAGTCCGCGTCGCCTACGAACAGAATTCAGCGGGGATACGCAGAAATCCCGATCGGTTTTGATTCGGGTGAGAGGGAGTCCGGCGCGGCGCGAGGTAGAAGATGAGCTGGTGGGTCCCACCTGTCAGCGGAAGGAAACAGCGCGCGCGGCTGCGGGTTGGCGCGGTTGCTGGGTGGGCCGCCTGGTGGGTTTCGGCCCACTGGCCGGTTTTTTTCTGTTTTCTCTTTTTCTTTTTCTATTTCTTTTCTGATTTGAGTTTAATTTGAATTCCAGTTTGAATTTGAATTTTTGCAAAACATGCAACACGTCCAAAAATTTTTAAATTCCCCTCTTAACATGATTTAGGGTCTTAACAAAATTTTGGGGTGTTACAGCTCTACCCCCCTTAAAAGAAATCTCGTCCTCGAGATTGGTGGTTCTAAGAAAACAATTCCGGAAATTGTGCCTTGAGCTCATCTTCCCGCTCCCAGGTGGCTTCCTCTTCTGAGTGATGCTTCCACTGCACTTTGCACATCCGGATTCTTTTATTTCTGGTGAGGCGTTCCATTGTCTCCAAAATCTTGTATAGTTGCTCGGCATAAGACAAATCCTCAGCTACGTCCACTTCATTCATGGGTAACACCTCTTCAGGCGTCCTCGGGCATTTCTTGAGTTGTGACACATGGAATACATCATGCACATCCGATAGACGAGCTGGTAACTCTAGTTGATACGCCACTTCGCCTTTCCTCTCCAAAACTTGAAAGGGTCCGATGTATCGAGGTGACAACTTCCCTTTCACTTTGAACCGACAAAGTCCTCTGATAGGGGACACCTTGAGATAAACATAGTCTCCCACGTTGAAAACGAGCTCTCTTCTTCGTACATCAGCATAACTCTTTTGGCGTGTCTGTGCTATCCTCAAATTGTTGTGAATTTCCCTTACCTTCGCCTCGGCTTCTTGTAGTACTTCTGGACCAAACACTTTACTTTACCCCGTTTGGTTTCAAAATAGGGGAGTTCTGCACTTCCTCCCGTACAAGGCTTCAAACGGTGACATCTTCATACTAGCTTGATAGCTGTTGTTGTAGGAAAACTCCGCATACGGTAAGTTCTTGTTTCAACTCCTATTGTTTTTGAGTGCACATGCCCTTAGCATATCTTCAAGGATCTGATTGGTTCTTTCCATCTGCCCATCAGTTTTGGGATGATAGGCAGAACTAAAGTTCAGATGTGTTCCCATGGTTTCGTGCAACTTCTGCCAGAACCTGGAGGTGAACTGTGTCCCTCGATCCGACACAATCTTTTTTGGCACTCCATGGTAACACACGATCCTTGACATGTACAACTCTGCCAATTTGGATCCACTGTATCTTTCTTTCACGGGGATGAAATGAGCTACCTTAGTTAGCCTATCAATGATGACCCATGTCGAATCATACCCTGATTGGGTCCTAGGCAATCCCACGATGAAATCCATGCTGATTTCTTCCCATTTCCATTCAGGCACTTTGAGTGGTTGCAATAATCCCGCGGGTCGTTGATGTTCTGCTTTCACCAACTGACATGTGTCACATAGGGCAACATGTTCCGCGACATCTCACTTCATACCATACCACCAATACCTGCTCTTAAGGTCCTGATACATTTTCGTACTCCCAGGATGAATGGAATAGTCAGAATCATGGGCCTCCTTTAGAATCAATTCACGGATCTTCTTTACTTCTGGCACACAGATTCTTTTCCCGTGCCACACCGTTCCTTGTTCATCCTCTCTAAAACCCGGAGCTTTATTTTCCTTGATGAGTTGTCTAATTTCTTGTATCTTCTCATCATTCTTTTGACCCTTGCGTATGTCTCGCTCTAGTGTGGAGTCCACTTCCATGGCGATAGCTTCACCACTATTCACCAGGCATAGATTGAGCCTTATAACCTCGTCCTTCAATTCTGCAGGCATGTCCTTCAAGCTCAACTTATTGACCTGCACTTTCCGACTTAAAGCATCGGCCACGACGTTTGCTTTCCCAGGATGGTAGTTGATGCCCACATCAAAGTCATTGATTAGCTCTAACCATCTCCTTTGTTTGAGGTTGAGGTCTGGCTGTGTGAAAATGTACTTCAAACTCTTATGATCCGTATATATCTCTGTCCTCTTCCCCATCAAATAGTGCCGCCAAATTTTCAACGCGTGTACCACTGCGGCTAGTTCTAGATCATGTGTAGGATAGTTCTTCTCGTGCTTCCAAAGCTGCCGGGATGCATATGCCACGACATGCCCTTCTTGCATGAGAACACATCCCAACCCGTTTCCAGAGGCATCGCAGTACACCGTAAAGTTCTTCTGCATATCTGGCATAACGAGCACTGGGGCTGTTGTCAATCTTTCCTTTAACTCTTGAAACCTCGTCTCGCACTGTGGCGTCCATGTGAATGTGATTCCCTTCTCCAACAGTTTGGTGAGGGGTCTCGAGATCTTGGAGAATCCCTCAATAAACCGTCTATAGTATCCAGCCAATCCCAAGAAGCTTCGAACTTCCCCGACATTTTCAGGTGTCTTCCCCTTCAGTATATCCTCGATTTTGGTGGGATCTATGGAGATTCCTCCCTCCGAGATTATGTGTCCTAAGAAGGGAACTCTCTTCAGCCAAAACTCACATTTGCTCAATTTGGCATATAGTTGGTGTTCTCTTAGCCTCTGCAACACCAACCTTGGATGTTTCTCATGTTCTTCATCTTTGGAGAAGACGAGAATGTCATCTATGAAAACCACCACAAATTGGTCCAGATATTCCATGAATACCTTGTTCATGAGATACATGAAGTATGCCGGGGCATTAGTGAGCCCCAAAGGCATGACAGTGTATTCATACAGTCCGTACCGAGATACGAAAGCTGTCTTGGGAATATCAGATTGCCTTATCTTGAGTTGGTGGTAGCCCGACCTGAGATCAATTTTCAAGAACACACAAGCGCCTCTCAACTGATCAAACAAGTCTTCAATGCGGGGTAATGGGTACTTGTTCTTGATGGTTACCTCATTCAAAGCACGGTAATCCACACATAACCTTTGGGTTCCGTCCTTCTTGGGCACAAATATCACCGGAGCTCCCCATGGTGAGGAACTAGGGCGAATATACCCCTTCTCCGTCAATTCTCTCAAATGATCCTTGAGCTCTTCTAGCTGCTTGGAGTCCATCCGATAAGGTCTCTTGCATATCGGGGCTGTTCCAGGCACTAGCTCAATTGCAAATTCCACTTCACGATCGGGAGGCATACCTGGCAATTCTTCCGGAAAAACATCTGGATATTCCCGGATAATCCTGATCTCCTCCACTTTCACCTCAACTTGATTTAATTTAATGTCCCTCCTAGGCTCCTGTATTGTTATAAACTTTACTCTTGTGCCACTAGGGTGAGTTAGTTCCACCGTTCTGGTCGAGCAATGGATGATTCCCTTATGTTTGGTTAACCAGTCCATGCCCAAAATAATATCGATCCCTTGGGAATATATCACTATGAGGTTGGCAGTAAATACCACCCCATTAATGTCTAGGTTCACTTTGGAACACACTTGTCTTGTCCTTATTTCCCCCTGGAGAGTTTACGGCTAGCATATGGTTCATTTGTGTTGTTGCTAGGTCATGCTTCTTAACAAACCCTTGAGCAATGAACGAGTGGGTAGCACCAGAATCAAACAGCAGGATTGCAAGGTGTAAATTGGCAGGAAACTTACCAACTACCACGTCGGGTGCCTCTTGCGCTTCCTCCATAGTGACGTGGTTCACCCGTCCTCGCATCACATTCTGCTGTTGTGGCTGTGCGGGCTTCTTCTTTGGGCATTTATGGGCGTAGTGCCCCACTTCACCGCAGCTAAAACATTGCACCCCAACCTTAGGTGCCTGGCCTTTGCTGTCTTGGGGTTGGTTTGGAGGTCCCTGTACTGCTGGTCGAGGTGGATATGCGGGGCGAGGCTGCTGTACAAACTTACGTTGCGGCTGTGCTGGTGCTGCCGGAGGCCTGTAGTTCGGGTTGTACCCTCTTGGTGCTGAGTAGGGTACCGCAGCACGGTTCGTCTGCCCTGCTGGTTGCTGCATCAGACGGGGGCGGGTGTTGCTACCCGAGGCTTGATGTGACCAACCGGCCTTCCTCTTATTCTCATTTTCCAAGGCCTTTAGCTTCCTTTCTACCACAAATGCTCTGTCCACCATCTTTTGGAAGCTTTCATACTCATTTGAGGACATTGCACACTGCATCTCCGCGGTAAGTCCTTCTACGAAACAATCTTGTTTCTGCTCATTAGTCTCTATGTCTCGTGGGGCATAACGGGATAGTTGAGTTAATTTAGTGAGGTATTCCCTCACAGTCAGTTACCTTGCTGCAACCCCAAAAACTCCTTCCTCTTATTTTTGAGTTCACCTCTTGCGATGTAATGGTTGCGGAAACTACGCTTGAACTCTTCCCAAGTGATGTTCTCAGGGTCATGATGGGCGGCCACGTAGGCGGTCCACCAATCAGCAGCAGGCCCATGCAATTGATGAGAGGCAAACAGCACCCTCTCATACCCTTGGCACTGTATGATCCTAATCTTACTTTCAATGGTCTTCAGCCAATCATCTGCCTCCAGAGGTTCAGCAGCACTTGCAAACTTTGGAGGTTGAGTTCCTAGAAACTCACTCAACCTTGGTTGGCGTGGTGCAGCTTGTGGAGGTGGAACTTGATGCAAATTGGCCACCACTTGAGTCAAGTTCTGGATGAGCTGATTTTGATTCTCCAGCATTTGGTGGAGGGGATCAACTTCTTCACGGCGACCACCCCGGTCCTGGCCTCCTGAAAGATGAGGGTTGCATGCCTCATCGTTGTTGTTGGCGGGGTTGGCAGAACGTCCTTTTCCTCTTCCGGCCATCTGGCAGAATCAACCAATGTTAATTTGAAAGCAATTAGTATCATCTTACTACTTTCATTTGTTTGTACTTTGAAGTGTTGAGGCTTTGTTATACTTCTCTAAGGGTTCACTTCTCACACAAAAATAAACGCAATATTATTTCATGTGGGTTCACACACTAAAGCAAAGCAATCTAAAGACGAGGCTGTGGACAATTGCTCATGGCTTCCACAACTCACGTCACACACCAAGCATTAACACACCATTAACTTAACTTAACGACTCGACTATGCGACATCTTGCTAGCTATGGGATGGATTCTACACTACTCGTTTTCTTGAGCAAGCTCCTCGGGATCTTCCTCATCATTTCGGCTTCCTTCCGACTCTGCTTTGGGTGGGGGGGCTGTTGGTGGAGAAGTGCGACGAAGCCTAATTGCCCGGCGATCTGGGGAGTCAGGAGTCCATGTATCATTCACGGTGACACATAGTTCATTCCCATCTCCTCTTTCTCTCGCCCTTAAGCAGGCTCGCAGCAATGCCTCCGTTTCCTTCAGGGTGTCCCGAACATCCTGAAGCTCTTGCTGACACTCTTGCAGTCGAGTGCTGAGCATAGAAGCATCCTCCAAGCACAAGTCCATGTGCTCATGAGAAGTCCCCTGCTGCACCGGCGGGTAATTGTACTCCGTGGTACCACTCTCACGTTGGAGGACATACATGTACTCAATTTTGTCCAAGTGGCGACGATAGATGTGACTCTGGCAGGTGATGGCCTCCCAGGTGACATCTTTCTCCACATCGACCTGTGTCGCTCGACAAGCTGGGGATTGGTGAATCTTAAGCAGCTGATTTTTGTGTATAATCCTCATCTCTGAGCTCCATTCTTCCCTCTTCTCACGGATGGTCCCGGCGGCTTCGAGCATACGCCGAAGACGGTGCAATAAGCCTCCTACTGCCAATCCGTAGGAAAGGTACGTCACCGGACGGCTCTCCTCTCTCTCGACAAGGGCAACTACCGGAACTCTCCCTCCTGTGGACTTGCGAGCGGTGCGAATCATGCGAACCATCTAAAACAAAAAGAATTTAAAATTAGGTTAGATAAACTCTCAAACAAAAATCCTATTTTGAATGAAAGTTGGGGTAAGATGAAGAAAGTGACTCATTAAATAACACTTTTCAACACACACCTTGTAAAAATAGTTTTTAAGAAAATAAGGCCCTTAAATACGTCCATTTCTACCTACGTCCACGTTCCTACGGGCAACCTTGGCTCTGATACCACCTCTGTCACACATGGTTTTTCGAAAGAACAACCAAGTGAATATCACATGTATGCCAGGATCATTTTCTCATACATGTGATGACAAATAGTGAAGCATCATTTATTACAAGCCAGGTGTCGAATATAAATAAGTCTTACATAGCAAATGTCTCGATGGACAATAATAAGTTCATCACAAGTAAATAAACTAGCAGCGGAATATTATTCTTGAGGGCTCTGTCACAGGCGTTGCCCGGGGGTCTCCATGAACCTAGAAACCTTCTTCGGGTCCAAAGTCTTGGTCATTATACACCACCTCATTATCTTGACCTGGGTAGCAATATAAACCAACAAAATATGCAAGGTTGAGTACCGATGGTACTCAGCAAGTGTGGGAAAGTTATATCATGCATGGCTAGAACAAGGAGAGGTTGAACTCATGGTTAAAGCACTATGCAATTAATACCTATCACCTTAGCTTATTAAGCACCTACATTACTACACAGGTGAAATGGTCCCGATCTCCCATCCCTTCATCATAACCAAATACTATAACATCATTTCCAATGTTAAGCTCCCCGCTTAACACTCTCACCCTCCAAGGCCATCATACTCTAATCATGAATAAGTCCAAGCCGCTCTTGACCGTGAGCACGGCTGTCATGACAGTTTTGACTCTACAGAGTTTGTACCACTGTACCCACATGTAGTGATTTCATCCCCCGTTGCCGGGTGGACTAAAAGAACCTCCATTATGCCAGTGGCTACGAACCACATTCACACTTCCCAGGTGTGTAGCCAGGAGATCACTACGAAGCTTTTACAAAGGGATTCCCGATGAGCGTGGGCCCACTGAGGTTTCACCCCTAAAAGCATACAAGAGGCTCCAATCCCGCTGCAGTGGCCCCCTCTTGAGCCTTGCGGTTCATATGGTAGTCCAGCTGACACCTATTCCCCGCACCATCCAACACACCCATACTACGCCAGGGATACACCTAATTAATTGGCCAAGCTGCCCCATCTCTGCATGTGGTTGGCACTGTAAAGCCAGGTTACATGCTCCATGAACCGGTCCTTAGGATCCAGGCAAGTACTAAACACAAACCCGAGTCTCGTGCACCCAACACACAACCAAAACATCCAACTTGCCTTGATCCCTACCTCTACATAACTCACAATATCTCATTTAAGAGTATGGTAAAATAAACTGATGATCATATATCCCAAATATCCCATTCTAAGCATGGCTAAGCATATGCATAATAATAATAAATGACATGATAAAATAAATCCCAATCCCAAGCTACAAGGGAACAAGGTAATGCAATTCTATGGAAACTTCTTAGCATGGGTTTCATATTTTCAATTGACAATGCAAATAATTTTATCTACACATCCTAGTATAGGATCAAAGTGGTCAAGGACACTTGCCTCCTTCCTGCTGCTCTTGAACTGGGTAGTCCTGATCTTGGAAAGGAATAACTTGCTCTTGAACAGGTTCTACATCATACCATCACACATAGCAAAAGAAAAATAACAACCCATAAGACATAGTTCACACTTCCACTTCATACAAACCACACATTCATATTTATGAAAGTCATTCACCATTATGTGTGTTGTGGTTACTCTATGTGTGTTGATTTGTGGCTTGCATGCACTTTTAATCATGTGTATATGATTCCTACTTTTGTGTTCACATTTATACTTACATACTATATATATGAGTTTCCAATTTAAATAAATTCCTTATATTCTACTACTACACCTTTTTACTACCAAATAAGCATGAAAGGTATTTTCCTTCTCCATATGTGTCTTCATAATTTCTACCAACCCTAAACTGAACTCTTTGGATTTTAGAAACTCCATTTATCATTTACTAGTTGCTATATTTTCAGATTTATTTTCTTATGCATAAATGTGTACTTTATTATGAAAATAGTAAGACACATCATCTAAACAGAATAGGTTCTGGTCCTAAATAATTTAATAACATATTTTGACATTTGCCACTGATGTAAAATATTTCACAATTATTTTCCCTATTTTCCAGAACTATTCTTTACTTAAAAATGTGTCCCTAAATGTGAATAAATAATTAAACAGATTCAATTCAGCCCAAAATATGTTTTTATCTCACTCCAAAGTTTCCTAAATACTGAGAAAGTCTTTAATTTAATTTTGACAATATGTTTGTCTCACTTTTTAATTTTTTAAACACTAGCCACATATTCAATTTCCTAAATTTAATACTAAACAGGGCTAAAAGGTAAACTCAACCCACTACAGGGTCTATAATATTATTTTCAGAATTTCCAGGGGTATAGCTACACTTATCAGAGGGGTTTTTCCTAATTTTTATTAAGTCCAGGGGCTAAAACTGATTTTTAAATGAATTTACATGATTTTCAGAAGTTCCAGGGGCTAGATCAGAAGTTTCCGGGGCTAGCTCTTATTTCCTGAGAACCCCAGGGGGTAGCACGTAAGATTTCCAGTCTTTATAACGCGGGGCTGACGTGGACCGTCCGATTTTAAACCGACGGCTGAGATTATAACGTCGAACCGGTACGCGGGGATTTAAACCCTACCGTGCGATTTAAAATAAACGGCGCACAAGCGGCCACGTCGCTCTGATCGAGCGCGGGCGGCGCTGCCGGCGGCGCACGGCGGCGGGAAGCGGCGATCTCGCCGGAAACTTTCGGATCTTCGGGAATTCTTCCTAGAACTGCGATTTTATGGCATAGATCGGTAGAGGGGAGGTCGGGGATCTCACCTCGGGGGTTTTCTTGAGCTCGGAGGTTCTGGAAAGTGATCGGCGACGAGGTCCGAGGTGAAACCACGGCGAGGCTCGTCGGCGCTGTGTTTACACCGCAAGTCACCGAGTTTTCTGCACCTGCAAGGTTCCCCGGGGCGGTGGATCAAGACCAGCGAGTTAGATCGGAATTTCCGAGCTTAGATCGGCCAGAATTCGCCGGAGAAGTCTCGGTTCTCACCGGAAGGAAAATCGGCGGATCGCGTGGGAAAAACAGAACGAGGCCGGGGTTTTTATAGACTGGGAAAGGCGGCGGGGTGGTTTAGATCAAGTCCGCGTTGCCTACGAACAGAATTCAGCGGGGATACGCAGAAATCCCGATCGGTTTTGATTCGGGTGAGAGGGGGTTCGGCGCGGCGCGAGGTAGAAGACGAGCTGGTGGGTCCCACCTGTCAGCGGAAGGAAACAGCGCGCGCGGCTGCGGGCTGGCGCGGTTGCTGGGTGGGCCGCCTGGTGGGTTTTGGCCCACTGGCCGGTTTTTTTCTGTTTTCTCTTTTTCTTTTTCTATTTCTTTTCTGATTTGAGTTTAATTTGAATTCCAGTTTGAATTTGAATTTTTGCAAAACATGCAACACTTCCAAAAATTTTTAAATTCCCCTCTTAACATGATTTAGGGTCTTAACAAAATTTTGGGGTGTTACACCCGTTGCCGGGTGGACTAAAAGAACCTCCATTATGCCAGTGGCCGCGAACCACGTTCACACTTCCGAGGTGTGAAGACAGGAGATCACTACGAGGCCTTTACAAAGGGATTCCCGATGAGTGTGAGCCCACTAAGGTTTCACCCCTAATAGCATACAAGAGGCTCCAACCCCGCTGCAGTGGCCCCCTCTTGAGACTTACGGTTCATATGGTAGTCCAGCTGACACCTATTCCCCACACCATCCAAACACCCATACTACGCCAGAGATACACCTAATTAATTTGCCAAGCTGCCCCATCTCAGCATGTGGTTGGCACGGTAAAGCCAGGTTACATGCTCCATGAACCAGTCCTTAGGATCTAGGCAAGCACTAAACACAAACCCGAGTCTCGTGCACACAGCACCAACCAAAGCATCCAACTTGCCTTGATCCCTACCTCTACACAACTCATAATATCTCATTCAATAGTAAGGTAAACAAGTTGATGATCTCATATTCAACTTATCCCATTCTAAACATGGCTAAGCATATGTATATTAATAAATGACATAATAAAATAAATCCCAACCAAGGCTACAAGGAAATAAGATAATGAAAATCTAGGGAAACTTCCTACCTTGAGTATGATATTCCAAATTGACAATGCAATTAAATTCTAACTACACATCCTAGTATAGGATCAAAATGGTCAAGGACACTTGCCTTCTTCCTGCTGCTCTGGGAATGGAAAGTCTTGGTCTTGAAAGGTGAGAACTTGCTCTGGGGCAGGTTCTACCCATGCCAATACATATAGCAAAAGAAAACAACAATCCATAAGCCATAGTCAACACTTTCACTAATGCAAACCACACATACACACATATTAAAGTCATTCACATGTTTAAGTGTTGTGGTTACCCTAGATGTGTTGATTTTAGGCCTACATACACTTTTAAACATTTATATATTATCTCTAACTTTTGTATTCAGGTTTCTATTTGTACACTATATATTAATTTCTAATTTGAACAAATTCTCTATATTTAATTAATACACTTTTTAGCCACAAGTTTGCGTGAAAGATAATTTCCTACTCCAAATAGGTTTTCATATCTTCTACAAAATCCTAAATTTAAGTTTTTTGGATTTGGAGACCACATCTATCATTTTCTAATTATGCATACCTATTTTCCTATAGTTTCAGATTTATTTTTCTATGCCTAAAAGTGAACTTTAGTATTAAAATAATAAAACATATCTCCTAAACAGAATATGTTCTGATCTAAAATGTTCAATAAAATATTATTTGACTTCCTCTCTGGTGGAAACCAATTTAAAGTTATTTTTACCCATTTCACTATTGTTTTCTAGTCTAGAAATGAGTTTCCACCAATAAAACAGCAACCTAAATTCCTACAAAAATTTCTTCTGTTCCAATTTCCCAAACAGAACCTTCATAAATTTTTCCTATCCCTTTTTGGTTATTTAGACTCACTTTCCCACAGTTTAAACTTGTTTTATGCCTAAAGGGCATATTTCAGACATAGATTACAAAACAGTAATCTTATTGAGTTCAAAAGTTTATTTCCCCTCTAAACTCAGATCTTAGATTGTTTCTAAAAATTTTCCACAGGGTTATAATAATTAAACTGATCATATACCTATGTTTGAATTTTAAATCCTATCCATATATTCAATTTCCTGAAATTAATAACCCTCAGGGGCTGATGTGCAAATCCACCCTACTGTGGGGCCCATTTCCCAATTACTAACTTTTTAGGGGTCTAAGTGTGCAAAACAGGGAGGTCTTCCTAATTCTTATTAAGTCCAGGGGCTAAAACTGATTTTTAAATAAATTTGCCTAAATTTCTAAGGGTCCAGGGGCTAGATCAGAAGTTTCCGGGGCTAGCTCGTGTTTTCCAAGGTCCCCAGGGGTAGCGCGTAAGATTCCTGGCCTTTATAACGCGGGGCTGACGTGGGCCGTTGGACTTAAAACAGACGGCTCAGATTAGATCGCCGAAGGGGTATGCGCCGATTTAATTTCTGCCGTGCGATTTAAAATAGACGGCCCACAAGAGGCCACGTCGCTCCTGGCCGGAATCCGCCCGCACGCGCGGCGGAGCACGGCGGCAGCGGTGCGATCTCGCCGGCGAGGTTGCGGATCTTCATCTACAGACGCTAACACCCGCCCTTTTTGGTAGCAAACGGCAGAGGGGAGGAAGGGGGCCTCACCTCAGGGGTTTTCTTGATCCCTACGTGGCTAGATGGGGTCGGCGGCGAGCTTCAACGGCGATGGTCTTCGGTGCACGTCGAAGTGGCATTTTGGGCGGTGATCCCTTCGAGCTCTCGGGTCGTGATGCTTCACTGGGGTCTAGAGATGACACACCGATGATTAGGGTGGATCGAAACCGTGAAATTCGAAGGTTTCACCGGCGAGCGGCGGCGGTACTCACCGGCGAGCGTCAGGTTGGTCGTTTCCGGTGGTGTTTCCCTCTGGGGTCGGCGTCTACAGCTTGTACGTGGTGCTGCGGGGTCACGAGATCGGTTTGACAGAGGGAAGCGGCGATGCCCTCGGGAATTTCTAAACTCAACGGCAGCGGCGCTCACCGGGAGAGAAACTGCTCGTGCGAGGGGAGGGCGGCGGGGTCATCTGTTTTTATCAGGGCGGGAGCACGGGAGTTTTTTGCGATCGAGCAGAACGGCGTGAGGGATTCGGGGTTGGGTCGAGTGCGCGGAATCCGGGGCAGGGCGCGCGATTGTTGTGGAAGAGCTAGGGCGGTTGGGGGCGCGCACGGGGAGAGGGATGACATGCAGGCCCCGCGCGTCAGAGAGAGGAAGAGGGGGGGAAGCGAGCGCGGGTTTTGGGCCGGCTGAGGTGGGTTTCGGCCCACTGGCCGTTTTTCTTTTTCCTTTTCTTTTTCTGTTTTTATTCAAATTTAAATTCCAGTTTGAATTTGAATTGCTTCACCACATGCAATACGTCCAAAAATTTTTAAATTCCCCTCTTTAGCAGGTTTTGGGGTGTTACAGCTCTACCCCCCTTAAAAGAAATCTCGTCCTCGCGATTGGTGATTCTAGGAAAACAAATCCGAAAACTGTGCCTTAAGCTCGTCTTCTCGCTCCCACGTGGCTTCTGCTTCCGAGTGATGCTTCCATTGCACCTTGCACATCCAGATTCTTTTATTTCTTGTGAGGTGTTCCATTGTCTCCAAAATCTTGACTGGTTGCTCGGCATAAGAAAGATCCTCTCGTACGTCCACCTCATTCATGGGTAACATCTCTTCGGGCGTTCTTAAACATTTCTTGAGCTGTGACACGTGGAATACATCGTGCACATCTGATAGGCGAGCCGGTAGTTCTAGTTGGTATGCCACTTCGCCTTTCCTCTCCAAAATTTGGAAGGGTCCGATGTATCGTGGTGATAATTTACCTTTCACCTTGAACCGACGAAGTCCTCAGATAGGGGACACCTTGAGATAGACATAGTCCCCCACGTTGAAAACGAGCTCTCTTCTCCGTACATCGGCATAGCTCTTTTGTCGGGTCACTGCTATCCTCAAATTGTTGCGGATTTCCCTCACTTTCGCCTCGGCTTCTTGTAATACCTCGGGCCCAAATACTTTACTTTCCCCAGTTTGGTTCCAAAATAGTGGAGTTCTGCACTTCCTCCCATACAACGCCTCAAATGGTGACATCTTCATACTAGCCTGATAGCTGTTGTTGTAGAAGAACTCTGCATACGGTAAGTTCTTATCCCAGCTCCTATTGTTCTTGAGTGCACAAGCTCTCAGCATATCCTCAAGGATTTGATTGGTTCTTTCCGTCTGCCCGTCAGTCTGGGGGTGATAGGCAGAACTAAAGTTCAGATGAGTTCCCATGGTTTCATGTAACTTCTGCCAGAACCTTGAGGTGAACTGTGTCCCTCGATCTGACACTATCTTCTTTGGCACTCCATGAAAACACACGATTCTTGACATGTACAATTCTGCCAATTTGGATCCGCTGTAGCTTTCTTTCACGGGGATGAAATGAGCTACCTTAGTTAGCCTGTCGATGATGACCCATATCGAATCATGTCCCGATTGGGTCCTAGGCAGTTCCACTATGAAATCCATACCTATTTCTTCCCATTTCCATTCAGGCACTTTGAGTGGTTGCAACAGTCCCACGGGTCGTTGATGTTCTGCTTTCACCAACTGACATGTGTCACATAGGGCAACATGTTCCATGACATCTCGCTTCATGCCATACCACCAATATCTGCTCTTGAGGTCATGATACATCTTCGTACTTCCAGGATGAATAGAATAGTCGGAATCATGAGCCTCCTTAAAAATAAGTTCATGGATCTCCTTCACCTCAGGCACACAGATCCTTTTCCCATGCCACACCGTACCTTGTTCATCCTCTCTGAACCCAGGGGCTTTATTTTCATTGATGAGTTCTCTAATTTCTTGTATCTTCTCGTCATTCTTCTGACCGTTGCGTATGTCTTGCTCTAATGTGGAGTCCACTTCAATGGCGATGGCCTCACCACTATTCACCAGACATAGATTGAGTTTTGCAATCTCTTCCTTCAATTCTGTAGGCATGTCCTTTAAGCTCAACATATTGACCTGCACCTTCCGGCTTAAAGCATGAGCCACGACGTTCGCTTTCCCAGGATGATAGTTGATGCCCACATCAAAGTCGTTTATTAGCTCTAACCATCTCCTTTGTCTGAGGTTGAGATCTGGCTGTGTGAAAATGTACTTTAAGCTCTTATGATCTGTATACATCTCTGTCCTTTTTCCCATCAAGTAATGCCGCCAAATCTTCAATGCGTGGACCACTGCGGCTAGTTCTAGGTCATGTGTAGGATAGTTCTTCTCGTGTTTTCGGAGCTGCCGGGACGCATAAGCAACGACATGCCCCTCTTGCATGAGAACACATCCCAACCCATGTCCAGATGCATCACAGTACACCAAAAAATTCTTCTGCATGTCTGGCATAACTAGCACTGGAGCTGTTGTCAATCTTTTCTTCAGTTCTTGAAAACTCGTCTCACACTCCGGTGTCCATGTGAATGTGATTCCCTTCTCTAACAATTTGGTGAGGGGTCTCGAGATCTTGGAGAAACCCTCAATTAACTGTCGATAATACCCAGCCAATCCTAAGAAGTTTCGAATTTCCCCGACGTTTTCAGGGGTCTTCCACTTATGCACATCCTCGATCTTGGCGGGATCTACGGAGATTCCTCCCTCTGAGATTATATGTCCTAAGAAGGGAACTCTCTTCAGCCAAAACTCACACTTGCTCAACTTGGCATATAGTTGGTGTTCCCTCAGCTTTTGCAACACCAATCTTAAATGTCCCTCATGTTCTTCTTCATCTTTGGAGAAGATGAGAATGTCATCAATGAAAACCACCACAAATTTGTCCAGATATTCCATGAATACCTTGTTCATGAGATACATGAAATATGCCGGGGCATTAGTTACCCCGAACGGCATGACGGTGTATTCATACAGCCCGTACCAAGATACGAAAGCTGTCTTTGGAATGTCGGTTTGCCTTATCTTCAGTTGGTGGTATCCCGACCTGAGATCAATTTTTGAGAACACACAAGCTCCCCTCAACTGATCAAATAAGTCTTCAATGCGGGGTAATGGGTACTTGTTCTTGATGGTTACTTCGTTCAACGCACGGTAGTCTACGCATAACCTTTGGGTTCCGTCCTTCTTGGGCACAAATATCACTGGAGCTCCCCATGGTGAGTAACTAGGATGAATATACCCCTTCTTTGTCAACTCTCTTATATGCTCCTTGAGCTCTTCCAGCTGTTTGAAGTCCATCCGATAAGGCCTCTTGTATATTGGGGCTGTTCCAGGCACTAGCTCAATCGTGAATTCCATTTCATGATCGGGAGGCATACCTGGCAACTCCTCCGGAAAAAAACGTCCGGATATTCCTTGATAATCCTTATCTCTCCCACTTCCACCTCAACTTGATTGAGTTTAATGTCCCTCCTAGGTTCTTGCACGGCTACGAACTTCACTTTTGTGCCACTAGTGTGAGTTAGTTCCACCGTTCTTGTCGAACAGTGGATGATACCTTTATGTTGGGTCAACCAATCCATACCCAAAATAATATCTATCCCTTGGGAATCTATCACTATGAGGTTTGCAGTAAATACTACCCCATTAATGTCTAGATTCACCTTGGGACACACTTGTCTTGTTCTTATTTCTCCCCCTGGAGAGTTCACTGCTAACATATGGTTCATTTGTGTTGTTGCTAGACCGTGCTTCTTAACAAACCCTTGAGCAATGAATGAGTGGGTAGCACCAGAATCGAACAATAGGGTTGTAATGTGTAAATTTGCAGGAAACTTACCAATTATCACGTCAGGTGCCTCTTGCGCTTCCTCCATGGTCACGTGGTTCACCCGTCCTCGCATCACATTTTGCTGCTGTGGCGGCATGGGCTTCTTCTTTGGGCACTTATGGGTGTAGTGCCCCACTTCACCACAGTTGAAGCATTGTACCCCAACTTTAGGTGCCTGGCCTTTGTTATCTTTGGGTTGGTTAGGTGGCCCTTGTCCTTCTGGTCGAGGTTGATATGTGGGGCGTGGCTGCTGCACAAACTGACGCTGTGGCTGTACTGGTGCTGATGGAGGCCTGAAGTTCGGGTTGTACCCTCTCGGTGCTGAGTAGGGTATCACAGCACGGCTCGTCTGCCCTGCAGGTTGCTGCATCAGACGTGGACGTGTGTTGCTACTTGATGCTTGGTGTGACCATCCCACCTTCCTCTTGTTTTCATTCTCCAAGGCCTTCAGCTTCCTTTCCATGACAAACGCTCGGTCTACCATCTTTTGGAAGCTTTCATATTCATTGGAAGACATTGCACATTGCATTTCCATAGTAAGTCCTTCCACAAAACAGTCTTGTTTCTGCTCATCCGTTTCGATGTCCCGTGGTGCATAACGGGATAGTTGGGTGAATTTGGTGAGGTATTTCCTCACAGTCATGTTGCCTTTCTGCAGTCCTAAGAACTCCTTTCTCTTGTTCTTGAGTTCACCCATTCGTATGTAGTGGTTGCGGAAACTGCGCTTGAACTCTTCCCAAGTGATGTTCTCGGGGTCGTGATGGGCCGCCACGTAAGCGGTCCACCAATCAGCAGCAGGTCCATGCGATTGGTGAGAGGCAAACAGAACCCTCTCATAGCCTTGCCATTGTATGATCCTCATCTTTCTCTCAATGGTCTTTGGCCAATCATCTGCCTCCAGGGGTTCAGCAGCACTTGCAAACTTCGGGGGTTGAGTTCCCAGAAACTCACTCAACCTTGGTTGACGTGGTGCAGCTTGTGGGGGTGGAGCTTGGTGCAAGTTGGCAACCACTTGAGTTAGACTCTGGATGAGTTGATTCTGATTTTTGATCATTTGATAGATAGGATCAGCTCCTTCACGGCGACCACCCCTGTCTTGTCCTCCAGAAAGGTAAGGATTGCCGGCCTCATCGTTGTTGTTGTTGGGATTGGCACCACGACCTTTTCCTCTTCCAGCCATCTATCATGATCAACCAAATGTTAACTTAAAGCATTACATATTAACTTCCCAAATTGCTTGTTTAAACTTAAACTTTTGAGGCCTTAATACAACAACAACAACCAAGCCTTTATCCCAAGCCTGTTGGGGTCGGCTAGACATGAAACCAAATATCAATGAAGTAAAAGACAGGAAGAGATATAAGAACAAGGAAAAAAGAAAAAAGAAAAAAAGAAAAAAAAGAAAAAAAAAGAAAAAAAGAAAAAAAAATAAAAAGAAAAAAGAAAAAACAAGACTACGATTCTGGCACATGAATTGCTACTTTCCATGCGGTCCTATCATGAGCTAAGTCTCTGGATACATTCCAATCTCTCAAATCTCATTTTACCGCCTCCTCTCAGGTCAACCTTGGTCGTCCTCTAGCCCTCCTAATATTTTCTCTACCTCTTAAAATCCCACTGTTAACCGGTGCTTCTGGAGGTCTCCGTTGGATATGTCCAAACCACCTAAGTCGATGTTGGACTAACTTCTCTTCAATCGGCGCCACCCCTACCTTATCACGAATCGCCTCATTCCTTATTCGGTCTCTTCTCGTGTGCCCGCACATCCACCGTAGCACGTGCATCTCTGCGACACTCATTTGTTGGACATGTTGCCGTTTAGTTGGCCAACATTCCGCCCCATAGAGCATCGCGGGTCTGATCACCGTCCTATATTTAAACAATTTCTGAAGATTTCACGCAGATCTTTGGACTTCACGTCTTACGTGAAAATAAAATGCACTATTGATTCATAAGGGTTCACACACCAAAGCAAAGCAACCTAAAGACGAGGTTGTGGACAAATGCCCATGGCTTCCACAACTCACGTCACACACCAAACATTAACACACAAATAAAAGGGTATTGACTCAACTACTCGATAACCTGCTGAAATAAGGGAAATGACTCTAAACAACTCGTATCACTGAGCTGGCTTATCGGGGTCTTCTTCATTATTGCGGCTGCCCTCTGATTCCGCTTTAGGTGGGGAAGCTTCTGGTGGAGAAGTGCGGCGACGCTTGCTCGCTCGGCGGTCTGGGAGTCAGGAGTCCACGTGTCATTCACGGTGACACACAGTTCATTCCCATCTCCCCTTTCTCTCGCCCTCAAGCTGGTGCGAACAACGCCTCAGTCTCCTTCAGGGTGTCACAAACATCCTGAAGCTCCTACTGGCACTTCTGCAGTCGAGTGTTGAGCATAGCAGCATCCTCCAAGCACAGGTCCATGTGCTCATGGAAAGTCCCCTGCTGCACTGGCGGGTACTTGTACTCCGCGGTGTCACTCTCACGCTGGAGGACATACATGTACTCAGTCCTGTCTAGGTGGGCGACGGTTGATGTGACTCTGGCAGGTGATGGCCTCCCAGGTGACATCCTTCTCAGCATCGGCCTGAGTCGCCCGACAAGTTGGAGAGCGGTGGATCTTGAGCAGCTGATTTTCATGGATAATCCTCATCTCTGTGCTGCATTCTTCCCGCTTCTCACGGATGGTCCTGGTGGAGCTGTAGTGTATGATCAGCTTGCCCACTTTGCCGGCGGCGTGGAGCATACGCCGAAGACGGCGCAACAAGCCTCCTACTGCCAACCCGTAGGAGTGGTACGTCACCGGACGGTTCTCCTCTCTCAAGGCAAGGGCAACTACAGGAACTCTCCCTCCGGTGGACTTGCGAGCGGTGCGGATCATGCGAACCATCTAAAACATAAAGCATTTAAAATTAAGTTAGATAAGAATTAAATAAAAATTGTATTTTGAATAAAAGTTGGGGCAATATGAACAAATAAAGTGACCCTATTAAATAACACTTTCAACCCACACCTTTGTAAAATAGTTTTTTTTAAGAAAATAAGGTCCTTAAATACGTCCATTTCTACCTAGGTCCACGTTCCTACGGGCAACCTTGGATCTGATACCACTTCTGTCACACCCGGTTTGCCCCAAAGAACAACCGAGTGAATGTCACATGTATGCCAGGATCATTCTCTCATACATGTGATGACAAATAGTGAAGCATCATTTATTACAAGCCAAGTGTTCGAATAAAAAATAAGTCTTACATAGCATAACGTCTCGATGGACGATAATATGTTCATAATATGTAAATAAAACAGCAGCGGAATATAAATCTTGTGGGCTCCGTCACAGTCGTTGCCGGGGGGACTCCGTGAACCTAGAATGCTTCTTCGGGTTCGAAGTCTTGGTCATTGAACACCACATCATCCCCTTGACCTGAGCAGCAATTTAAACCAACAGAAAAGCAAGCTTGAGTACCGTTGGTACTCAGCAAGTGTGGGAAAGTTATGTCATGCATGGCTAGAGCAAGGAGAGGTTGAACTCATAGTTTAAGCACTACGCAATTCATACCTATCACCTTAGCTTATTAAGCACCTACATTACTACACAGGTGAAATGGTCCCAATCTCCCAACCCATCATCAATATCAAGTAAACATAGTCTCATCTCCAATGTTAAGCTTCCAGCTCAACATCCTCAACTTCCCAATTCATCATCCTCTAATCATGAATAAGTCCAAGCCGCTCTTGACGGTGAGCACGGCTGTCATGACAGTTTTGACTCTGCAGAGTTTGCACCACTGTACCCACATGTAGTGATTTCATCCCCCGTTGCCGGGTGGACTAAAAGAACCTCCATTATGCCAGTGGCCACGAACCACGTTCACACTTCCGAGGTGTGTAGCCAGGAGATCACTACGAGGCCTTTACAAAGGGATTCCCGACGAGTGTGAGCCCACTGAGGTTTCACCCCTAACAGCATACAAGAGGCTCCAACCCCGCTGCAGTGGCCCCCTCTTGAGCCTTGCGGTTCATATGGTAGTCCAGCTGACACCTATTCCCTGCACCATCCAAACACCCATACTACGCCGGAGATACACCTAATTAATTGGCCAAGCTGCCCCATCTCAGCATGTGGTTGGCACGGTAAAGCCAGGTTACATGCTCCATGAACCGGTCCTTAGGATCTAGACAAGCACTAAACACAAACCCGAGTCTCGTGCACACAGCACCAACCAAAGCATCCAACTTGCCTCAATCCCTACCTCTACACAACTCATAATATCTCATTCAATAGTAAGGTAAACAAGTTGATGATCTCATATCCCACTTATCACATTCTAAGCATGGCTAAGCATATGTATATAAATGAATGACATAATAAAATAAATCCCAACCCAGGCTACAAGGAAATAAGATAATGAAAATCTAGGGAAACTTCCTATCTTGGGTATCATATTCCAAATTGACAATGCAATTAAATTCTAACTACACATCCTAGTATAGGATCAACATGGTCAAGGACACTTGCCTTCTTACTGCTGCTCTGGGAATGGAAAGTCTTGGTCTTGAAAGGTGAGAACTTGCTCTGGGGCAGGTTCTACTCATGCCAATATACATAGCAAAAGAAAACAACAATCCATAAGCCATAGTCCACACTTTCACTCATGCAAACCACACATACATATATATTAAAGTCATTCACATGTTTAAGTGTTGTGGTTACCCTAGATGTGTTGATTTTAGGCTTACATACACTTTTAAACATTTATATATTATCTCTAACTTTTGTATTCAGATTTCTATTTGTACACTATATATGAATTTCTAATTTGAACAAATTCTCCATATTTAATTAATACACTTTTTAGCCACAAGTTTGCATGAAAGATAATTTCCTACTCCAAATAGGTTTTCAGATCTTCTACAAATCCTAAATTGAAGTTTTTTGGATTTGGAGACCACATCTATCATTTTCTAATTATGCATACCTATTTTCCTATAGTTTCAGATTTATTTTTCTATGCCTAAAAGTGAACTTTAGTATTAAAATAATAAAACATATCTCCTAAACAGAATATGTTCTGATCTAAAATGTTCAATAAAATATTCTTTGACTTCCTCTCTGGTGGAAACCAATTTAAAGTTATTTTTACCCATTTTCAGAATTGTTTTCTAGTCTAGAAATGAGTTTCCACCAATAAAACAGCAACCTAAATTCCTACAAAAATTTCTTCTGTTCCAATTTCCCAAACAGAACCTTCATAAATTTTTCCTATCCCTTTTTGGTTATTTAGACTCACTTTCCCACAGTTTAAACTTGTTTTATGCCTAAAGGGCATATTTCAGACATAGATTACAAAACAGTAATCTTATTGAGTTCAAAAGTTTATTTCCCCTCTAAACTCAGATCTTAGATTGTTTCTACAAATTTTCCACAGGGTTAGAATAATTAAACTGATCATATACCTATGTTTGAATTTTAAATCCTATTCACATATTCAATTTCCTGAAATTAATAACCCTCAGGGGCTGATGTGCAAATCCACCCTACTGTGGGGCCCCATTTCCCAATTACTAACTTTTTAGGGGTCTAAGTGTGCAAAACAGGGAGGTCTTCCTAATTCTTATTAAGTCCAGGGGCTAAAACTGATTTTTAAATGAATGTACCTGAATTTCTAAGGGTCCAGGGGCTAGATCAGAAGTTTCTGGGGCTAGCTCATGTTTTCCGAGGTCCCCAGGGGGTAGCGCGTAAGATTCCCGGCCTTTATAACACGGAGCTGACGTGGGCCGTTGGATTTAAAACAGACGGGTCAGATTAGATCGCCGAAGGGGTATGCGCCGATTTAATTTCTGCCGTGCGATTTAAAATAGACGGCCCACAAGAGGCCACATCGCTCCGGGCCGGAATCCGCCCGCGCGCGCGGCGGCGCACGGCGGCAGCGGTGCGATCTCGCCGGCGAGGTTGTGGATCTTCATCTACAGACGCTAACACCTGCCCTTTTTGGTAGCAAATGGCAGAGGGGAGGAAGGGGGCCTCACCTCAGGAGTTTTCTTGATCCCTACGTGGCTAGATGGGGTCGGCGGCGAGCTTCAACGGCGATGGTCTTCGGTGAACGTCGAAGTGGCAGTTTGGGCGGTGATCCCTTCGAGCTCTCGGGTCGTGACGCTTCACTGGGGTCTAGAGATGACACACCGATGACTAGGGTGGATCGAAACTGTGAAATTCGAAGGTTTCACCGGCGAGCGGCGGCGGTACTCACCGGCGAGCATCGGGTTGGTCGTTTCCGGCGGTGTTTCCCTCCGGGGTCGGCTCCTACAGCTTGTACGCGGTGCTGCGGGGTCACGAGATCGGTTTGACAGAGGGAAGCGGCGATGCCCTCGGGAATTTCTAAACTCAACGGCGGCGGCGCTCACCGTGAGAGAAACTGCTCATGCGAGGGGAGGGCGGCGGGGTCATCTGTTTTTATCACGGCGGGAGCACGGGGGTTTGTTGCGATCGAGCAGAACGGCGCGAGGGATTCGGGTTGGTTCGAGTGCAAGGAATCCGGGGCGGGGCGCGCGATCGTTGCGGAAGAGCCTGGGCGGTTGGGGGCGCGCGCGGGGAGAGGGATGACATGCGGGCCCCGCGTGTCAGTGAGAGGGAGAGGGGGGGAAGCGGGCGCGGGTTTTGGGCCGGCTGAGGTGGGTTTCGGCCCACTGGCCATTTTTCTTTTTCTTTTTCCTTTTATTTTTCTGTTTTGATTCAAATTTAAATTCCAGTATGAATTTGAATTGCTTCACCACATGCAATACGTTCAAAAAATTTTAAATTCCCCTCTTTAGCAGGTTTTGGGGTGTTACAAGGACAGAGTGACTTGGATGACACATGGATCCAAGTACACAATCTCCTACACTAAATTTGCCAGACTGCTGTATCTTGAGGACACCAATGATGATGAGATTGTGATTCACAATCTAGGAGTGGTGGAGAAGGACAAGATGGAGTTCCTCTATGATACTCGACTTCCTTTCAACCCTCCCTCAACCAAGGACATGAAGCCTTTCTTCATTGTTCTCAACAGGGTGCTCCGGAAGACAATCGCTCCAAAGGATGGAGATGCCGGGAGCGTCCAAGGTTATCTGAGAACCTTGATGAAAGTGATCAGCAGGAGGAGAATATTTGATATCTTCGACTATATTTGGAATGACATGGTGAACATATCCTGCACACCAAACCGTTCCTGTGGCCATGCTCCTTTCTTGATGTTCATGATTGAGAAAGTCATAGGAATTGAGTTTGTGAAGGATGTAGAGCACACTGCTCTAAGGCCTCAGAAGCCTCCTCAGGCCTCCCTCCCAGCTGCTCCCTCACCTGGATCACCTGAAGAACATCCAGAGAAAGCGCATGAAGAGGCAAGGCCTACATCCAAGACTAGGGCCTCTCCACAGAAGGGTTCCTCCAGTGGGATCATGAAGTTTTTGGCTGCTATCTTCAGCTCTTGCCGCAAAACTGAAGTGAAGCTACATAAGATGAACAAGGCAAGAAAAGCAGAGATGAGATACATGAAGGCAAATGTCAAAGAAATATGCCAAAAACTGGAGATTGAGCCCATTGGATCCCCAGTTATCTCAGAGGACTCTGTGTCTGAGTTTACAGAGCTTCCTCCTTTCTCTCCTTTAGAGCGTGCCTACTTTGGCACGATGAGTGGTTCTTCTCCTCCTCTTCCTAAGGCTGATGACGAAGATGAAGAAAGGACGGACAGCGAGGAGTTAGCCGGCCACGACAAGTAGATCACTTCTCTCTTTCTTTTTGGTGTCTTGATGCCAAAGGGGGAGAGATTGAGGGGAAGTCATAGGTCGTAGCTCTTTCTTCATTTTGTATCTTAGCTTAAGAGATGAGCTTGTGTAAGACTGTTATGCTGTTGTAAGACTTATGCTATTATGCTATCTTTATGCTTTCATGATATGAAATGATGACTATGTGATGCTTTTGATGAATGATGTATGTTATAACTCTTGATGATTATGCTCATAATGATATTTACATCAAAATTGCTACTCACACATGTAGTTTCGTACTCCACCATAAAGAGTGCACATATGTCTCATGTCTTCATTGCATATTTTGTTCAAAACTCATATGTGCACACTTTATGAAAATCTGAATTCTTATTGTCATATTTGTGAGATCTCAATTGGTTGTCATCAATCACCAAAAAGGGGGAGATTGAAAGTGCATCTAGGCACCCCTTGTGGGTTTTGGTTGATTTATGACAAACAAATGAGACCCCAACAAAATTGTTGAGAATGAGCACAAGTTCTCAAAGAAATTAAGAAGAAAAGAGCAAAAAGAAAGGCGAAGGAGGATCCAAAGTGATAAGAGCTCAAGAACTGAAAAGAATAGATCACTTAGTATAGAGTGTGTTGGAGAACCACACCCCAAGAGCTCAAGAGAAAGAAATCAAACTTACTGCACAATTTCAACACGGCCGGACTAGTCCGATTTTTTTTCTGACCAGAAAATGGACTAGTCTGATATCATCCGGACAAGTCCGATTTTGTCTCTGCATAGAAAACGGACTAGTCCGCAATAACACGGACTGGTCCGATATCTCACGACACTTAGGGTTTTCTAAACACCGCACACCGGACTAGTCCGGAGTCAACCACGGACTAGTCCGGACACCGCAAACCCTAACGTAACCTTTGGAAACCCAACTATAAAAAGAGGTGTACGACCATACCAACACAACTTCCGACTCCCCAGCGCCGTCACACCTCCCAAGAGCCCAAAATTCACCTATCTCCATACATTCTAACCCAAGAAGGATCAATTCTTGTGGATTGGCAATTGATCAAAGGAGAGACTAGTTCTACACCATCTTGTGCTCTTGGGTTTGATCTCTCGCACACTTTTCATTGTTAATTTTTCATCTGTTGAGTCGTGTTCATTCATTCGTTGTAATTCTTGGGGAGCCCTCAACTTGTGAGAAGGCCCCTTGAACAATTCTATTGCCCCTTGTGATTAGTGGAAGAGAATCGGCCTTTGTGGCGATTCGACGAGGGTAGGGTTGGAGAAGACCCAGTCCTTAGTGGACTCCTCAATGGGGACGTAGATTGCCTTCGTGGAATCGAACCTCGGGATAAACACTTGTCTCCCACTCTTGTTTATTAATTGTTCATCATTTTAGAGTGTTTAATCAATCCTTTGAAACTCACGTTCAAACATTAAAATCATGTTGATTCCTGTCATTCATTGTATTATTGTTACAATACATCTAAGTTATCGTTCAATTTCTGCTGCATAAAGTATTAGAAGTGGACATTGACCAGTCTTGATCTCCCTGGTCCACGTATACTGGACTAGTCCACCCAGTACCGGACTAGTCCGATTTCCCTGTATTTGATAGACTACTAAGTGTTTCAGGTTTCAACAAAGCATCGAAAAGCCTATTCACACCCCTCTAGGCTACATTCAATAGCCCAGGGTGACTGTAGTGTCATCAGGGTGCTCACTCTTTGTTTATGCACATAGACCAGAGATGCGAGGGTGTTGGCTGAGCTCAAAGCCGTGTCTGTTAGAAATAAGCCTTGTGTGTCCAGGGCAGGAGTAGATGCGTCGAGTTTTTGTGTGCGTTTGTTGGGAGTGTAACAACGTGCATGGACACGTTGAACGTTTGTAGGTTGAGCTCGGTTGGATGCTGGTTTGTCCAGGAGCACGTCGTGTGGATTGATCGATGTGTGCATGGCGATGCATGCAGTTGCATGCGAGTGCATGCTGGGTACACCGAGTGTGGGAGGCGCACGATCCCATTTTTTGCTTTTTTAAGTTGCTATATGATCGATGAATGGAAAATAACGGAGCAGTTGTTGCCTCCGAAGACTTGAGTGTTCCTACCTGGTGTTCACGTGCGTTTTCCAAATATTCTTCCACAATAATCTTCGCGGATCCCATTTGATCCCGACATTTGGCATCAGAGTCGGCTACAGGCTGTGCAGTGATCGCGGCAAGGAGGTTGTCGCTGGCATTGTGTCCGTGTGAGAAGCAGAAGGTCTGATGGGGAAGATCGGAGGAAAAGGAGACGGTGCGACGGCGAAGGGAGAGGACACTGGAGAAGGGAGCATCTCGGTCTAGCGTGTGATCCGAGAGGTGAGCGGGGGAACTTCCTTCCCCATGCTCACGAAGACAAATTATTTGGATTGGGCCCTGCTTATGAAGGTAAAACTCAAGGCTAGGATACTTTGGGAGGCGATCGAGACCAGGAATGTAGAGCAGCACGAAGACATGCAGGCATTGGATGCGCTGTGCAGTGTGGTTCCGCCGGAGTTGTGCCCGGTGATCACAGACAAAGACACGGCTAAGGAGGCATGGGATGCCATTGCCACGATGCGCATTGGATACGACCGAGTCAGGAAGATGTCAGCTCAGAATTTGCGTCGGCAGTTCGACGCTGCGACGTTCAAGGAAGGGGGGTCCGTGGAGAATTTTGCACTTCGACTCAGTGGTATGGCATCAACTCTAACAACTCTTGGTGATAAGATTATGGAGACTCAAGTGGTAGAAAAAATGATCCAGAGTGTCCCTTAGCGATTCCGGGAAGTTGTAGTAGCGATTACCACGTTACTCGACGTGTTGACACTCACGGTGGCCGATCTGCCCAGGAGACTCAAAGCTGCCGAAGCTGCCTTCAAAGATTTGCCATCGGTGATGCAGCATGACGGGAAACTCTATCTCACAGAATAAGAGTGGCTGGCAAGGCAGAGGAAGCGTGAAGCCGGACATTTTTATGGAGAAAGTAGTTGCACCGGCGGGGGTCGTCGTGGTGGAGGAAGGCGAGGCCGTAGTCGAGGTCACAGAAATGATGATGGATCATTTCCTGGTGGATCCAACAATAGCAGTAGGGACGAGTGCAGAAGGTGTGGAAAGCTCGGGCATTGGGCTAGGGATTGCTGAGTGAAACCGAAGAAAGAGCAAGCTCATGTCGTGCACGAGAAGGAGGAGGAGGAGGCTTCTCTCCTTGTTGTCAAGTCGTCCCCATTAGTGTCTGCAGAAATGACACAAGATGACTCTGTGAAGGGAGGAGTGAAAGAGCAGGTTACGCTGGAAAATTTGGAGGAACGGGCGTTTGAACATCTCTAAGACACAGAGCGACATGAGAAGGAAGCGTGGATCATGGACACAGGCGCCACAAACCATATGTCTGGGCATCGCGAGGTGTTTGTGGAACTGGACAGGAGTGTTGCAGGTTCAGTTCGCTTCGGTGATGACTCCATGGCCAAAATAGAAGGAAAGGGGGCAATCATGTTTACTTGTAAGAATGGAGAGCGCAGGGAGTTCACCGGGGTTTACTATATTCCTCGACTGACCACAAATATTGTGAGTATCGGCCAGTTGGAGGAAGAGGGCTACATGGTAGAAATCAAGAATGGGTCAATAAGGATCTATGAGCCAAGAGGTAGATTGTTGGCAAGAGTTGATCGTATGCAAAATCGTTTGTTCATACTGTATTTGCTGTTGGTGCGAGCAGACTTCCTGGTGATGAAAGCCAACGTGAAAGCCTGGAGATGGCATGCACGATTCGGGCATGTGAATGTGGCATCTCTGAAGAAGATGGCTCGAGAGGAGTATGTTCGAGGTTTTCCAGAAATTGACAAGTTGGATCATCTCTGTGAAGCATGTCTTGCCGGTAAGAAGAGAAGGTTGGCATTCTCGGATCAAAGCAATTATCGTGCTGAATGGCCACTAGAGCTGGTACATGGTGACCTATGTGGTCCGATCACTCCGACCACGCCGAGTGGGAGTAAGTATTTCTTGCTGTTAGTGGATGATTGGAGTAGATACATGTGGATAAAACCAACGCACTAAAGATTGTGCAGCCGAGGCGATCAAGTTTTTCAAAGCTGAAGCAGAGAGTGAGTCTGGCCTGAAGCTCGGAACACTTCAGACTGATAATGGAGGAGAGTTTACATCTCACGAATTGCATAGTATTGTGCTAAAGAAGGGGTTCATCGTCAGCATTCGGCGCCTTACTGCCCACAACAAAATGGTGTTGTGGAACGCCAAAATGGCACCGTGGTTGCTACAGCCAGAGCATGCTCAAGGCCAAGAACCTACCGGGATGGTTATGGGGAGAGGCAGTGGTAACTGCCATATATGTGCTGAACAGGTGCTCAACAAGGAGTGTGACCGGGATGACTCTGTTCGAGGCATGGTTTGGGAGAAAGCCAGCAGTTCATCATCTAAGGGTGTTCGGGTGTATTGTCTTTGTCCGGAACACGACACCTCATCTCAGCAAGCTGGAGGATCAAGGGCGCAAGATGATTTTCATAAGGTATGAACGTGGATCAAAAGCCTACCGGGTTTATGATCCAGTCACAAAACGAGTGCATGTGTCCTGAGATGTGATTTTTGTTGAAGAAGCTCAGTGGGACTGGGAGAGTGATCATATGCAAGATCGAGATGATAAGAGTGATGACATATTCACTGTCGAATACAATCTGAGACAGCAACAGCTTTTAGATGTGAGGGTAAGAAATCAGGAGGAGGTTGTTGAGGTCCTGGATAATGGTTTCATGTCACCACAGTTAGCTTCACAGGGAGTTGAACTGAGGGACCATGAGCAAGGCAGTGTCACACCCGGTTTTAGAACAGCCGAGCATATTCTCACATGTATGCCAGGATCAGTTGACTCATACATGTGCCGTCAAGAGTGAAATATCATTATATTACAAGCCACGTTCAACGTACAACATAATATTACATCATAAGACATAAAATACCAAATAAGAGTACTAATACACTAATAACATGATAGTGAGAGACTATAGCGTGTTGCTCCAGTTCACAGGCGTTCCCCGGGGTTTCGCCAGCCTAGAACAACTCATCGGGATCAAAGTCCTCCTCATCAAAGTCTATATCTTCATTTGCACCTGAGCAGCATATGATATCCAACAAAAGCAAGTTTGAGTACCCAAAGGTACTCAGCAAGTGTAGGAAAGAATGTTATGAAGGCTATTAGCAAGTGAAAGGCTAACATGGTTAAGCACTATGCATTAATCCTAGACCTTAGCTTTAATTAGCAACCTCTATTACTAAGTGATAAAATCCCACCAACTTCATAATTAAGTCATTAATGCTAGGTTACACCACCCAACAATCTCTTTCAACCCATAGCCACGTTTCCCTAATCATGGACAAGTCCAAACCGCTCTTGAATATGAGCACGGCTGTCATGACAGTTTGGTTCTCTGCAAGTACAAGCCCACTGATGTTTCAACGCTGCAGTTCCTGGGAGTAAACCCTCCCTTGTAGAAGCCCCCTCTTGAGCCTTGCGGTTCCCAGGGCAGTCAAAAATGGACTCCCATTTCCCGCACCATCCAAACACTCATACTATACTGGCAAACACCTAATTAATTGGCCAAGCTGCCCCATCTCAGTCTTGTGGTGGCACTGTAAAACCAGGTTAACTGTTCCATGAACCGGTCCTGAGAATCTAAGACAGGCACTATCACTAACCCGAGTCTCGTGCACGAAGCACCATCCAAAACAACCAGCCTATCTAGATTTCTATCACTGTGACACACACTTGTGTTTTTTATATAATCCACAAGACTAGCAATAACAAGGTTTCATTCATTTTCTAAGTTCTAAGCATGGCTGAGCACATAAAATGATAACCAACAAATCCTAACTAAATCCCTCCATGGTTTTGCAAGGAATAATAAGGTATAAAACTAGTGAAACGTCCTAAACTGGGTTTCATATTGAAAACAACATGCAATCCTTCTAACTAATCATCCTAGAATAGGAGCAAAGTGGTCACACTTGCCTTTGAATGGATGTTCGTTCACTTCGAAATCTTGCTCTTGAAGATTAGGAAGTAGTCCTTGTGATGGTTCTCCCCGTGTATATGCACACAAAATAATGCAAAACATGCAATAAGAAACTAATCAACACATTTCAAACATATATATACTTGATTATACAATATACCACTTATTTTCTATTTATTTTCTCCATAAATTATAGTTTCATATTAGTTCATGTGTTTTAGAATGAATATAAGTATCAACTTGACATATATATCTTTACTTTATCTTTATTATGGTAAAACACTCATTTTTTCTAATTTTGTAGTGATTTTTAATAATTTTTGGAGTGCATATATGCATATATACTAATTTTATAATTAATTCAGACCTAAAAACTACTTTAAAAGTATTACTGTAATTATTTCCAGAACATATATTGCTGTTATTACATTTTCAAAATTTATCTATGCATTTTAATGGATTTCTACAATTTTTTCTGAAGTATATATGGTTTTTAATCAAATTTTAACATTAATTTATCGCCTAGACTATATTTTTAACCTATGGAAATGATTATTTTAAGTTTCAGAATATATATACTGATTAAAAAGGCTTAAACAGAATCTTTAATAAATTTTTACCACTTGTCAGAAGTTATTTAGCCCATTTTCATTATTTACAGAATTAAAATTTATATTTCTAAATTGCTCTGGACTAAAATGTAATACTTACAGTTTTTCTAGGGTCCAAAATGCATTTACAGAATTATTTTATCAATTTACAAAACATACAGGGGCTATTTGGCTATTTTATAGTGAATTTCCAAATTTCTATAAAGCCTAATGTTTAATTTGCAAAGCACAGGGTCTGTTTTCTAGTTATTTAAATCTCCAAGAGCCTAGCTATCAAATTCCCAACATATATAACTATTTTAAATGTGGACCATTGGATCCGAGATCAACGGTCCAGATTTAAAATAATTGAATCGGTATCTGTTCTTTTAATCCTAGCCGCTCACTTCGGATCCGAGGGTCCAAAGGTGGCCCGTCGCTCTCTCCCTTCTCCTACCTCGCGCACGGCGGTGCTCGCCATGAACCAGCGGCTACCTCGCTGGAGAAGATCGATCTTCGCCGATTCTCACCCGTTTCTTGCGTTTGTTACTCCAAATCGAAGAGAAGGTCACTGTGAACTCACCTAGGGTGTCCCTTTGGTCTTGGAACGGCCAGAAAGGCGTCGGCGACGGTGCTTGGCGGAAAACTCTAGCGATCTTCATCGGTGAAGCGTTCCGAGCACGTTTCTTCGGAGTTTCTTGTCGGGAAAGCTTCCTCTCGGCCTTGTGACAACGTAGGAGTTGTTAAATTGAAGAATGTAGCGATGATTGTGGCAAATTTTGGAGTTTAGGGCTCGGGAATGGCGCTTCTTACCGGGTGAAATTGAGTGCGAGTGGTGAGGGAATGCCGACGGTTTCTGTTGGGGTTTATAGGGGAGGAGAGGGCGGCGATGTGGGGGCATCAGTTGGGGAAGAGTCGTAAGATTTTGGCACATGGCCGGAAGAAATCTTGCACATGTGATAATAGAGAGGGAAGAGAGGAGGGGGTGGCGATTGCTTGAGGAAGAAGAAGCAAATGACACGTGGGTCCCACTTGGAAGTGAGGTAGGATAGAGAGGAAGGTTTTAATCCACGTGAGGAAGAATTTTTGGTTGTTACAATTCTACCCCCCTTGAGAAAATTCTTGTCCTCGAGATTGGAATAGACAAAAAAAATAGATTAGGAAATTGTGACTTAAGTTCATCTTGTCTTTCCCATGTGGCTTCTCCCTCTGAATGATGTTTCCATTAAACTTTGCACATACGAATTCTTTTGTTTCTTGTAATCTTTTCCATCGTATCGAGAATCTTAACTGGGTAGTCGATATATGAAAGATCTTCTTGTACATCTAATTCTTCCATTGGTAGTTGCTCCTTTGGAGTTCTCAAACACTTCTTGAGTTGTGACACATGAAACACGTCGTGTACATCCGACAATCGAGAAGGTAACTCCAACTGATATGCTACCTCTCCTTTGCGTTCTAGTATCTTGAATGGTACGATATACCAGGGTGCTAGCTTTCCTCTTACTTTAAATCTTCGTAGTCCTCTCATGGGTGACAGTTTGAGATAAACATAATCTCCCACTTCAAAAATTAATTATCTTTTCCTTGTGTCTGCATAACTCTTTTGTCTTGTTTGGGCTATCTTTAGATTATTGTGAATTTCTTTCACTTTATTTTCGGCATCTCTTAATACCTCTAGCCCAAATATTTTATTCTCACCGATTTGATCCCAAAATAGAGGAGTTCTGCATTTTCTTCCATATAACGCCTCAAATGGACACACCCCAATCCTTGACGTGAAGCATCACAATAGACCAAAAATGCTTTCTCCATATTTGGCATAACCAAGACTGGGGTAGTTGTTAACTTCTTCTTTAACTCTTGAAAGCTTGATTCACACTCTTGAGTCCATACGAAAGCAGCTCCTTTCTCCAACATCTTTGTAAGTGGTTTGGCAATCTTTGAAAATCCTTCAATGAACCTTCGGTAATAGCCAGCCAATCATAAGAAACTTTGGATTTCTCCGACATTCTCTAGTGTTTTCCACTTTTGAACACCAGCTATCTTCTCTGGGTCCACACATATTCCTCCTTTGTAGATAATATGTCCCAGAAAGCAACTTTCTTAGGCCAAAATTCACATTTACTGAATTTGGCATAAAGTTGATTCTCTCTTAACTTTTGTAACACTATTCTTAAGTGCTCTTCATGTTCTTCCTAATTCTTTGAGTATATGAGGATATCATCAATGAATACTACTACCAACTTGTCAAAATATTTCATGAATACCTTATTCATAAGATACATGAAATATGCTGGAGCATTTGTTAATCCAAAAGGCATAACTGTATATTCATACAGTCCATACCTAGAGACAATGTTGTCTTTGGGATATCCGACTCACTTATCCTTAGTTGATGATATCCTGAACGGAGGTCAATCTTGGAGAATACACATGCACCTCTCAATTGATCAAACAAGTCCTCAATACGAGGTAAAGGGTACTTGTTTTTTATTGTCACTTCATTGAGGGCATGGTAATCTACACACAACCTTGTAGTCCCATATTCCTTCGGTACAAATATGACCGGAGCTCCTGAGGAACTAGGACGCATATACCCTTTTTCCGATAACTCTCGGATATGATCCTTGAGTTCTGCTAACTGTTGAGTATCCATTCTATATGGCCTTTTGTATATTGAAGCAGTACCAGATACTAATTCAATAATGAATTCTACTTCTCGATCCGGTGGCATACCTGGTAAGTCTTCGGGAAACACATCTGGAAATTCATTGAGAACCTTTATGTCTTTAATGACTACCTCGGTCTTGTTGAGTTGAACATTCCCAGATGGTACTTGAATAGATGTAAACTTGATCTTTGTTCCATCCGTATGTGTTAACTCCCCAGTTCTCGTTGAACAATGTATAACTCCTTTATACTTTGTCAACCAGTCCATTCCCAAGATAATATCTATCCCTTGTGATTCTATCACAATGAGATTTGCAAGGAATTCTACTCCATTTACTGCTAGGTTCACCTTAGGACATACTTGTTTTGTCTTTAATTCTCCTCAGGAGAATTTACTACTAACACTCGATTCATAGATGTATTCGGAAATTTGTGTCTTGTTATGAACTCCTTGGCTATGAATGAGTGTGTTGCACCAGAGTCAAACAAAATTATAGCAGGGTGAGTATTGGCAGAGAACATACCAATTACCATATCTGGTGCCTCTTGCGCTTCCTCCACGGTCAAATGATTCACCTTGCCACGTACAAGATTCTGTTGTTGAGGTGGCTTCTTACTTGGGCACCTGTTAGCATAGTGTCAAGGTTGTCCACAATTGTAGCGCTGCCCAGTGACCTTATTTAGCGGTGCTTTATTGTTTTTGCAGTGCATTTGGAGGATTTGATCTTGCGGGACGAGGTTGAAAAGCGGGACGTGGTTGCTGCACTTGTTGCCGCTATTGTTGTGGTTGAAAAGTTGGATTCCTAGCAGAAGGGTTGTAGTTCCTATGTAACTGATTAGGAACCATTGGTCGGTTCATTGCTCAAGTCGGATGTTATGAGAAGTGAGGCCGACTGTTACTGCTAGAAGATTGTCCTTGCCAATTCATCTTCCTCTTTCGATCTTCAACTAACTTGTGTCTCTTTCTTTCAACTATGAAAGCTTTGTTGATAACGTTCTGAAAACTCTCATAGTCACTGGAAGACATGGCATACTGTATCTCTGAGTTCAAACCTTCAATGAAGCAGTCCTGCTTCTTTTCATCATTGTCAATGTCTCCGGGAGCATAGCGAGACAACTGGGTGAACTTAGTGAGATATTCTCGCACGCGCATGATTCCTTGTTTCAAACTAAGAAATTCCTTCCGCTTGTTCTTTATTTCACCTGTTGGCACATAGTGATTGCGGAAGGCAAGCTTGAACTCATTCCATGATATATTCTCTGGGTCTTGATGAGCTTCCATGTAGGCAGTCCACCAATCTACTGCAGATCCATATAACTGATGAGATGCAAAGAGTACCCTCTTACGCCTTTGGCACTGTATGATTTGCAGCTTTTTCTCAATATTCTTGAGCCAATCATCAGCTTTTAATAGCTCTATGGCACTATCAAACCTTGGTGGCTGAGTATTGAGAAATTTGCTCAATCTTGGTTGACGTGGTGCGTTTTGAACTGGTGGTGGAGGTTGTTGCAGGTTGGGTACCACTTGAGTCAAGTTCTGTATGAGTTGATTTTACATATTCATCATTTGTTGCATTACTTCTCCATCAACTCTTCATGCAACTCTTGGCTGCCATTTAGGTAGAGGGACCCGTGCAGCATCATTGTTGTTGTTTCCTTCATTGCGTCTTCTTCTACCTGCCATATTTTGTGGAAAACTATGTTTAGATTCAACATATATATATATAAATATATATACACTCTCCTACTTTCATCTTTTTGTGCATATATCTTCATTGGTTCCACTCAATAGTTATAAAAGTTTTACTTAATTTATTTGACAATCATGTTTGAAGTGAACTTAGCATTCATATTCATTAGTAGTTATGTACATACACTAACGAGGTTGTGAACATAAGCCCATGGCTTTCACAACTCACGTTACACACTAAACAACACATTACATTTATCAAACCTAAACAATCACCTAAACAACTATTACACACTAAGCATTACATAACAATACACATATGTACTACATGAGTTATTATATATGCAAGGACACCTATCCTAGTTATCCCCTGGGACTTGTGCATTCTCCTGAGGTCCTCCTCATCGCCATCAGGAGAACTAACCTCTGACTCAGCTGTGGTGGCCTCAGGTGGTGGTGACGCACGAGGGCGTTTGGCTGCCCTACGGTCTGGAGAGTGACGAGTCCAAGTGTCTCCATCTGAAACATAGAGATCACTCACCTCTCCATCCCTCATCCTCATCAGCCCACACATTATGGCCTCTGTCTTCTTCAGGAGGTCACGTACATCCTGAAGCTCCTGCTGGCAGTTCTGTAGCCTGGTGCTGAGGCCAACTCCTTCCTCGAGGCTAACATCCATCTATACAATGTTGCAACCCTCTTTGATTGGTTACTAGTTAAACTCTACACTTCCACTTTGTCGCCGTGGGGTGTACATGTACTGAGTCCCCTCAAGTCGTCCACGGTTGATGTAGCTCTAGCACGTGATCGCTTCCCAAGTAGCATCCTTCTCAGCTTCTGCCATGGTGGATCTCCATGCTGGTGAGTTGCGGATCTTGAGTAGCTTGTTCTCATGGTAGATCCTTGCCTCCGATCTCCATTCCTCACGTTCCGCGCGAGAAACTCGAGTAGTGTCGTAGTACACCACTAGCTTGCCGGTGTACCCAGCACGGCTAAGGAGGTAACTAAGGCGCTCCACCATACCCTCCGTGGACTCCCCATGTGTTTGGTATGTGGCGGGGTTGTCCACATCCTCAAGGGTGGGTGCAGCCAACTGGTGTCGAGGAACCCGTCCTCCGGTGGACTTACGGGCTGTGAGACGTGTACGTGCCATCTGTTTCATAAAAAAATTAAATGAGTTAGAAGAATAAATAATAATATACTTTTGAGTATAGATGAGGTTAGACAATATATATATAATCTAAATAACCCTTTTTCTACCAAAATCTTTGGTAAAATAGTTTTTACTAAAATACCAATACTCACCCCGTCCATTTCTAACTAGGCTTGCATCCTACGGGCAACCTTGAATCTTATACCACTTTATCACACCCGGTTTTCCCTAAGGAACACCCGAGCGTATTCTCACATGTATGCCAGGATCAGTTGACTCATACATGTGCCGACAAGAGTGAAATAGCATTATATTACAAGCCAAGTTCAACGTACAACATAATATTACATTATAAGACATAAAATACGAAATAAGAGTACTAATACACTAATAACATAACAGTGGAAGACTATAGTGTGTTGCTCCAGTTCACAGGCGTTGCCCGGGGTTTCGCCAGCCTAGAACAACTCCTCGGGATCGAAGTCTTCCTCATCAAAGTATATATCTTCATTTGCATCTGAGCAGCATATGATATCCAACAAAAGCAAGTTTGAGTACCCAAAGGTACTCAGCAAGTGTAGGAAAGAATATTATGAAGGCTATTAGCAAGTGAAAGGCTAACATGGTTAAGCACTATGCATTAATCCTAGACCTTAGCTTTAATTAGCAACCTCTATTACTAAGTGATAAAATCCCACCAACTTTATAATTAAGTCATTAATGCTAGGTTACACCACCCAACAATCTCTTTCAACCCATATCCATGTTTCTCTAATCATGGACAAGTCCAAACCGCTCTTGACCATGAGCACGGCTGTCATGACAGTTTGGTTCTCTGCAAAGATTGTACCACTTTACCCACAAGTAGTGATTTCATCCCCTATTGCCAGGTGGACTAATAACCTCCTTGATATCCATGGTTGCAAGCCACATTACACACTTCCTTTGGTGTGCGATTAGGAGATCACTACATGGCCTTTACAAAGGGTCTACCGGCAATTACATGCCTACTGAGGTTTCACCGCTGCAGTTCATGGGAGTAAACTCTCCCCTGCAGAAGCCCCCTCTTGAGCCTTCCAGTTCCCAGGGCAGTCAAAAATGGAATCCCATTTCCCGCACCATCCAAACACTCATACTATACCGGCAAACACCTAATTAATTGGCCAAGCTGCCCCATCTCAGTCTTGTGGTGGCACTGTAAAGTCGGGTTAACTGTTCCATAAACCGGACCTTAGAATCAAAGACAGGCACTATCACTAACTCGAGTCTCGTGCACAAAGCACTATCCAAAACAACCAGCATGTCTAGATTCCTATCACTATGACACACACTTGTGTTTTTCATATAATCCACAAGACTAGAAGTAACAAGGTTTCATTCATTTTCTAAGTTCTAAGCATGGCAGAGCACATAAAATGATAACCAATAAATCCTAACTAAATCCCTCCATGGTTTTGCAAGGAATAATAAGGAATAAAACTAGTGAAACATCCTAAACTGGGTTTCATATTGAAGACAACATGCAATCATTCTAACTAATCATCCTAGAATAGGAGCAAAGTGGTCAAGGAACACTTACATTTGAATGGATGTTCGTTCACTTTGAAATCTTGCTCTTGAAGATTAGGAAGTAGTTCTTGTGATGGTTCTACCCGTGTATATGCACACAAAATAATGCAAAACATGCAATAAGAAACTAATCAACACATTTCAAACATATATATACTTGATTTTACACATATACCACTTATTTTCTATTTATTTTTTCCATAAAATTATAGTTTCATATTATGTCATGTGTTTTAGAATGAATATAAGTCAACTTGACATATATTTTACGTTATCTTTATTATGGTAAAACACTCGTTTTTTTCTAATTTGGTAGTGATTTTTAATAATTTTTGGAGTCTATATATGCATATATACTAATTTTATAATTAATACATACCTAAAAACTAATTTAAAAGTACTACTGTAATTATTTCCAGAACATATATTGCTGTTATTACATTTTCAGAATTTATCTATGCATTTTAATGGATTTCTACAATTTTTTCTGAAGTATATATGGTTTTTAATCGAATTTTAGTATTAACTTATCACCTAGAATATATTTTTAACCTATGGAAATGATTATTTTAAATTTCAGAATATATATACTGATCAAAAAGGCTTAAACAGAATCTTTAATAAATTTTTACCACTTTTCAGAAGTTATTTAGCCCATTTTCATTATTTACAGAATTAAAATTTAAATTTCTAAACTACTCTGGACTAAAATGTAATACTTACAGTTTTTCTAGGGTCCAAAATGCATTTACAGAATTATTTTATTAATGTACAAAACATACAGGGGCTATTTGGCTATTTTACAGTGAATTTCCAAATTTCTATTAAGCCTAATGTTTAATTTGCAAAGCACAGGGTCTGTTTTCTAGTTATTTAAATCTCGAGGGGCCTAGCTATCAAATTCCCAACGTATATAACTATTTTAAATGCGGAACGTTGGATCCGAGACCAACGGTCCAGATTTAAAATAACTGAATCGGTATTTGTTCTTTTAATCCTAACCGCTCACTTTGGAACTGATGGTCGAGAGGCGGCCACGTCGCTCTCCCCCTTCTCCTACCTCGCGCACGGTGGCGCTCGCCGGAAACCGGGCGGCTACCTCGCCGGAGAAGACCGATCTTCGCCGATTCTCACATGTTTCTTGCGTTTCCTACTCCAAATCGAAGAGAGGGTCACTGTGAACTCACCTAGGGTGCCCCTTTGGTCTTGTAACGGCCGGAAGGCCGTAGGCTATGGTGTCTGGCGGAAAACTCCGGCGATCTTCGTCGGTGAAGCGTTCTGAGCACGTTTCTTTGGAGTTTCGTGTCGGGAAAGCTTCCTCTCGGCCTTGTGACAACGTAGGAGTTGTTAAATTGAAGAATGTAGCGATGATTGTGACGAATTTTGGAGGTTAGGGCTCGGGAACGGCGGTTCTTACCGGGTGAAATTGAGTGCGAGTGGTGAGGGAATGCCGGCGGTTTCTGTTGTGATTTATAGGGGAGGAGAGGGCGGCAATGTTGGGGCGTCGGTTGGGGAAGAGTCGTAAGATTTTGGCACATGGCCGGAAGAAATCGTGCACATGTGATAATAGAGAGGAAAGAGAGGAGGGGGTGGCGGTTGCTTGAGGAAGAAGAAGCAAATGACTCGTGGGTCCCGCTTGGAAGTGAGGTAGGATAGAGAGGAAGGTTTTAATCCATGTGAGGAAGAATTTTTGGTAGTTACAGGCAGGGAGTATGCCACACTACCCAGCAGTTGTTATGAACATCTGGATGTTGATCATGATGAAGCAGTACCTTTCAAGTTCAGGAAAATTGATGATATCATGAGAGAAACACAGCCACCTGGCAATGTACCACGTGCATTGACTGCTAGAGAGCAAAGTGTGGAAGATTCAGATGAACCAATCTCTTTCTCTCTAGTCTATGATCATCCATGCTGGAGAAAAGCGACGAGGGAAGAACCGGACTCGATAGAGGAGAATAATACTTGGTCACTCGTTGATCTGCCCCAGGGTCGACGAGCGATCGGTTTGAAGTGGGTATACAAACTCAAAATGGATGAACATCGTGTTGTGGTAAGATATAAGGCTCGGTTAGTCGTGAAGGGGTATGCCCAAAAGTCCAGGATCGAATACGATGAGGTTTTCGCTCCAGTGGCTCGCCTGGACAGTGTACGTATGCTCATTGCTCTTGCTTCGCATAAAGGATGGGAGTTACAACATATGGATGTAAAATCAGCATTTCTAAATGGGGATCTTCAAGAGGAAGTTTATGTGCAACAACCGACGGGTTTTCAAAGTCCTGGAAATGAACATAAGGTGCTCAGGTTTAGGAAAGCACTCTATGGACTTCACCAAGCACCCCGTGCATGGAATGAAAAGTTGGATGGGACTCTATTGTCTTTCGGGTTCAAGAAGAGTTTATCTGAGCACGCAATCTATACTAGATGTGGAAATAACCATCAGTTGGTTGTGTCGGTCTATATATGTTGATGATCTAGTGATTACCGGAGAGGGTCATGAAAACATCAAAAGCTTCAAGATGCAAACGGCCAAAGTATTCAGGATGAGTGATTTGGGCCTCCTCCATTATTATCTAGGCATCGAAGTGGTGCAAAACAATGAAGGCATCTCCATGAGTCAGGGAACATATGCAAGAAAAATCCTTGAGAGAAGTGGGATGGCTAGATGCAATACTTGTCAAGTACCAATGATAAACCGACTGAAGCTAGATTTCTGGAAGATCCGAGGCAAGATCACATGGCAGCTGTTAAACACATATTAAGGTATGTGGAAGGAACAAAGAATTGGGGTCCGAAGAAAGAATAGATGGAGCTGATGGGCTTCAGTGACAGTGATTATGCAGTAGATATTGACTCAAGAAAAAGCACTACTGGGGTTATGTTTCTCTTAGCCGACAGCCCAATTACATGGCAATCAACAAAGAAAAAGGTTGTTGCACAGTCCAGTTGTGAAGCTGAGTATATTGCAGCTGCGAATGCGGAATACCAGGGAGTATGGTATCACACCCGGTTTTTCCGAAGAACAACCGAGTGAATGTCACATGTATGTCAGGATCATTTTCTCATACATGTGAATGACAAGTAGTGAAGCATCATCATATTACAGCCAGGTATTTGAATAATAAATAAGTCTTACATAGCACACGTCTCGATGGACGATAATAAGTTCATAACATGTAAATAAAACAGCAGCGGAATATAAATCTTGTGGGCTCCATGACAGGCGTTGCCTAGCGGACTCCGTGAACCTAGAATCCTTCTTCGGGTCCGAAGTCTTGGTCATTGAACACCACATCATCCCTATGACCTGAGCAGCAATTTAAACCAACAGAAATGCAAGTTTGAGTACCGTTGGTACTCAGCAAGTGTGGGAAAGTTATGTCATGCATGGCTAGAGCAAGGAGAGGTTGAACTCATGGTTTAAGCACTACGCAATTAATACCTATCACCTTAGCTTATTAAGCACCTACATTACTACACAGGTGAAATGGTCCCAATCTCCCAACCCATCATCAAAATGAAGTAAACATAGTCTCATCTCCAATGTTAACCTTCCCGCTTAACATCCACAACTTTCCAATCCATCATTCTCTAATCATGAATAAGTCCAAGCCGCTCTTGACCGTGAGCACGGCTGTCATGACAGTTTTGACTCTGCAGAGTTTGCACCACTGTACCCACATGTAGCGATTTCATCCCCTGTTGCCGGGTGGACTAAAACAACCTCCATTACGCCAGTGGCCGCGAACCACATTCACACTTCCCAGGTGTGTAGCCAGGAGATCACTATTAGGCCTTTACAAAGGGATTCCCGACAAGCGTGGGCCCACTGAGGTCTCACCCCTAACAGCATACAAGAGGCTCCAACCCCGCTGCAGTGGCCCCCTCTTGAGCCTTGCGGTTCATATGGTAGTCCAGCTGACACCTATTCCCCGCACCATCCAAACACCCATACTACGCCGGAGATACACCTAATTAATTGGCCAAGCTGCCCCATCTCAGCATGTGGTTGGCACAGCAAAGCCAGGTTACATGCTCCATGAACCGGTCCTTAGGATCCAGGCAAGTACTAAACACAAGCCCAAGTCTCGTGCACCCAGCACCAACCAAATCATCCAACTTGCCTCGATCCCTAGCTCTACATAACTCATAATGTCTCATTCAAGAGTAAGTTAAATAAGTTGATGATCTCATATCCCACTTATCCCATTCTAAGCATGGCTAAGCATAAGCATATAAATAAATGACATAATAAAATAAATTCCAACCCAGGCTACAAGGAAATAAGATAATGAAAATCTAGGGAAACTTCCTAACTTGGGTATCATATTTCAAATTGACAAATGCATTAAATTCTAACTACACATCCTAGTATAGGATCAAAGTGGTCAAGGACACTTGCCTTCTTCCTGCTGCTCTGGGTATGGAAAGTCTTGGTCTTGGAAGGGGAGAACTTGCTCTGGGGCAGGTTCTACTCATGCCAATACACATAGCAAAAGAAAACAACAATCCATAAGCCATAGTTCACACTTTTCACTCATTCAAACCACACATACATACATATGGGAGTCATTCACATTTCCAAGTGTTGTGGTTACCCTAGATGTGTTGATTTTTGGCCTGCATGCACTTTTAAACATATGTAATTATTTCTAACTTTTGTATTCAGATTTCTATTTGCACACTATATATGAATTTCCAATTTGAACAAATTTTTTATATTTAAATAATACACTTCTTAGCCACAAAGTTTGCATGAAAGATAATTTCCTACTCCAAATAGGTTTTCAGATCTTTTACAAAATCCTAAATTGAAGTTTTTGGATTTGGAGACCTCATTTATCATTTTCTAATTATGCATACCTATTTTCCTATATTTTCAGATTTATTTCTATGCCTAAAAGTGAACTTTATTATTAAAATAGTTAGACATATCACTTAAACAGAATAGGTCCTGATCTAAAATGTTCAATAATATATTTTTGAACTTACTTTCTGATGTGAACCAATTTAAATTTATTTTACCAGTTTTCAGAATTATTTCCTAGCCCAAAAATATGTTTCTAGAAACAATAAAAATGAGCAACACTTAGGCAGATCTCATTTCAGCGTAAAATAAATTCTTAACTCATTCTAAAGGTTTTCCAAGTGCTAGGAGAGTTTAAATTTGCATTTACACATGTGTTTGCCTCACCTTTTAAATTTAAATCCTATTCACATATTCAAATTTCTGAATTTAATATCCTATAGGGTCTAAAAGGCAAATCCACCCTACTGCAGGGTTTAATTTACTATTTCCAAAATTTTCAGGGGCCTAATTACACATAACAGAGGGGTTTTTTCCTAATTTTTATTAAGTCCAAGGGTTAAAACTGATTTTTAAATGGATTTACATGAATTTCTGAAGGTCCAGGGGCTAGATCAGAAGTTTCCGGGGCTAGCTCGTATTTTCCGAGATCCTCAGGGGGTAGCGCGTAAGAATCCCGGCCTTTATAATGTGGGGCTGACGTGGGCCGTTGGATTAAAAAAACGGCTCAGATTAGATTGCCGAAGCGGTACGCGTCGATTTAATTTCTACCGTGCGATTTAAAATAGACGGCCCACAAGAGGCCACGTCGCCCCCGGCTGGAGTTCGCCCGTGCGCGCGGCGGCGCACGGCGGCAGAGGCGCGATCTCGCCGGCGAAATCTCGGTTTTTTGCCGCTGTGTGTTAGAACTCGCATCTTTTTGCACAGATCGACCGCGGAGGGGTAGGGGAGGCTCATCGAGGGGTCTTCCTGGGCATTGCAGGGTTGGAGTAGGCTCTGCGACGGCGACGGGCGAAGGAGCTCCTCGGTGCTCGATGGAGGAGTGGTTTGGCTCGGCGATACCTCGCGTTCTCCGGTCATCGTGCTTCCCTGCGGTTCGCAGATGGTGTACCGAGGGTCAGATAGGGTCGGGTCATGGAAATTCGATGGCTTCAAAGATGACCGACGGCTAGACTTCACTGGAGCTCGACGGCGTCGGTTGTTTTGGCGGCAATTCGTTCCGGAGTGGGCGTCACCGGCTAGTGTTCGATGCTGCGATGATGTGAAACCGGTTAGATGGACCAGAACGACGTTATGCCGAGGGGAATTCGGAGGTTGGGCGGCGGTGCTCACCGGCGGCAGAAGTTCGTGAGCGAGGTGGTGAGCAGAGGGGGTTTGCGGGAGTTTAAATCGGCCCTGAGTCCCGGGGTGGGTGTGTGCGTGCGGAATCGACGCTCGTGGGGGCGGATCCGTTGGTTGCGATCGAGGAAATCGGCCGGCGGCTCGCGATCAGCGTGGAAAGGTCGGTGGCGGTTGGGCGCGCGCGTGAGGAGGGGGATGCCGCGTGGGCCCCGCGTGTCAGTGAGAGGGTGAGAGGGGGGCGCGCGGGTTTGGGCTGGCTGGCGCGCGCGGTCTTAGGCCGGCTGGCGGGTTTCGGCCCACTGACCGGTTTTGGTTTTCTTTTTTCTTTTTCTTTTTCCTTATCCTTTTTCTGGTTTGATTCAAATCTAAATTCCAGTTTGAATTTGAATTTCTGCACCACATGCAATACATCCAAAAAATTTTAAATTCCCCTCTTTAGCAGGTTTTGGGGTGTTACAACTCTACCCCCCTTAAAAGAAATCTCGTCCTCGAGATTGATGATTCTAGGAAAACAAATCCGCAAACTGTGCCTTAAGCTCGTCTTCTCGCTCCCATGTGGCTTCAGCTTCCGAGTGATGCTTCCACTACACCTTGCACATTCGGATTCTTTTATTTCTTGTGAGGCGTTCCATTGTCTCCAAAATCTTGATTGGTTGCTCGGCATAAGAAAGATCCTCTCGTACATCCACCTCATTCATGGGTAACATTTCTTCGGGCGTTCTTAAATATTTCTTGAGCTGTGACACATGGAATACATCGTGCACATCTGATAGGCGAGCCGGTAGTTCTAGTTGATATGCCACTTCGCCTTTCCTCTCCAGAATCTGAAAGGGTCCGATGTATCGAGGTGATAGTTTCCCTTTCACTTTGAACCGACGAAGTCCTTGGATAGGGGACACCTTGAGATAGACATAGTCCCCCACGTTGAAAATAAGCTCTCTTCTCCGTACATTCTCTTATATGCTCCTTGAGCTCTCCCAGCTATTTGGAGTCCATCCGATAAGGCCTCTTGTATATTGGGGCTGTTCCAGGCACTAGCTCATCCACTTCACGATCGGGGGGCATACCTGGCAACTCCTCTGGAAAAATGTCTGGATATTCCCTGATAATCCTGATCTCTTCCACTTCCACCTCAACTTGATTGAGTTTAAGGTCCCTCCTAGGTTCTTGTACAGTTATGAACTTCACTCTTGTGCCACTAGGGTGAGTTAGTTCCACCGTTCTTGTCGAACAATGGATGATTCCTTTATGTTTGGTCAACCAATCCATACCCAAAATAATATCTATCCCTTGTGAGTCTATCACTATGAGGTTTGCAGTAAATACTACCCCATTAATGTCTAGATTCACCTTGGGACACACTTGTCTTGTCCTTATTTCTCCCCCTGGAGAGTTCACTGCTAACATATGGTTCATTTGTGTTGTTGCCAGATCATGCATCTTAACAAACCCTTGAGGAATGAACGAGTGGGTAGCACCAGAATCGAACAATAGGGTTGCAGTGTGTAAATTGGCAGGAAACTTACCAATCACCACGTCAGGTGCCTCTTGCACTTCCTCCATGGTCACGTGGTTCACCCGTCCTCGCATCACATTCTGCTGTTGTGGCTGCATGGGCTTCTTCTTTGGGCACTTATGGGTGTAGTGCCCCACTTCACCACAGTTGAAGCATTGTACCCCAACTTTAGGTGCCTAGCCTTTGTTGTCCTGGGGTTGGTTCGGTGGTCCTTGTCCTGCTGGTCGAGGTTGATATGTGGGGCGAGACTGCTGTACAAACTGACGCTGTGGCTATGCTGGTGCTGACGGAGGCCTGAAATTCAGGTTGTACCCTCTTGGTGCTGAGTAGGGTACCACAGCGCGGCTCGTCTGCCTTGCGGGTTGCTGCATCAGACATGGATGTGTGTTGCTACCTGAGGCTTGGTGTGACCATACCGCCTTCCTCTTGTTTTCATTTTCCAAGGCCTTCAGCTTCCTCTCCATGACAAATGCTCTATCTACCATCTTTTGGAAGCTTTCATACTTGTTGGAGGATATTGCACATTGCATTTCCATAGTAAGTCCTTCCACAAAACAGCCCTGTTTTTGCTCATCAGTTTCGATGTCCCGGGGTGCATAACGGGATAGTTGGGTGAACTTGGTGAGGTATTCCCTCACAGTCATGTTGCCTTGCTGCAGTCCCAAGAACTCCTTTCTCTTGTTTTTGAGTTCACGCCTTGGTATGTAGTGGTTGCGGAAACTGCGCTTGAACTCTTCCCAAGTGATGTTCTCGGGGTCATGATGGCTGCCACGTAAGCGGTCCACCAATCAGCAGCAGGTCCATGCAATTGGTGAGAGGCAAACAGCACCCTCTCATACCCTTGGCATTGTATGATCCTCATTTTGCTCTCTATGGTCTTTAACCAGTCGTCTGCCTCCAGAGGTTCAGCAGCACTTGCGAACTTTGGAGGTTGAGTCCCCAGAAACTCACTCAACCTTGGTTGGCGTGGTGTAGCTTGTGGGGGTGGAGCTTGGTGCAAGTTGGCCACCACTTGAGTTAGACTCTGGATGAGCTGATTCTGATTTTCAAACATTTGGTGGATAGGATCAGCTCCTTAACCCCTGTCTTGTCCTCCAGAAAGATGAGGGTTGTCGGCCTCATCGTTGTTGGTGGTGGGGTTGGCACCACGACCTTTTCCTCTTCCAACCATCTATCGTGATCAACCAAGTGTTAACTTAAAGCATTATGTATTAACTTCCCAAATTGCTTGTTTAAACTTAAACTCTTGAGGCCTTAATATATTAAACATTTTCTGAAGATTTCACGTAGATCTTTGGGCGTCACGTCTCACGCGAAAATAAAATGCATTATTGATTCATAAGGGTTCACACATCAAAGCAAAGCAACCTAAAGACGAGGTTGTGGACAAATGCCCATGGCTTCCACAACTCACGTCACACACCAAACATTAACACACAAATAACTAAGGTATTGACTCGACTACTCGATAACCTGCTGAAATAAGGGAAAGGACTCTAAACGACTCGTATCACTGAGCTGGCTCTTCGGGGTCTTCCTCATTATTGCGGCTACCCTCTAATTCCGCTTTGGGTGGGGAAGCTGCTGGTGGAGAAGTGCGGCGACGCTTGCTCTCCCGGCGGTCTGGAGAGTCAGGAGTCCATGTGTCATTCACGGTGACACACAGTTCATTCCCATCTCCCCTTTCTCTCGCCCTCAGGCTGGCGCGAAGCAATGCCTCAGTCTCCTTCAGGGTGTCACGAACATCCTGAAGCTCCTGCTGACACTCCTGCAGTCGAGTGCTGAGCATAGCAGCATCCTCCAAGCACAGGTCCATGTGCTCATGGGAAGTCGCCTGCTGCATTGGCGGGTACTTGTACTCCGCGGTGCCACTCTCACGCTGGAGGACATACATGTACTCAGTCCTGTCCAGGTGGTGACGGCTGATGTAACTCTGGCAGGTGATGGCCACCCAGGTGACATCCTTCTCAGCATCGGCCTGAGTCGCCCGACAAGGTGGAGAGCGGTGAATCTTGAGCAGCTGATTCTGATGGATAATCCTCACCTCCGAACTCCATTCTTCCCGCTTCTCACGGATGGTCCTGGTGGAGCTGTAGTGTATGATCAGCTTGCTCACATTGCCGGCGGCGTGGAGCATACGCTGAAGACGGCGCAACAAGCCTCCTACTGCCAACCCGTAGGAGTGGTACGTCACCGGACGGTTCTCCTCTCTCAAGGCAAGGGCAACTACAGGAACTCTCCCTCCGGTGGACTTGTGGGCGGTGCGGATCATGCGAACCATCTAAAACATAAAGCATTTAAAAATTAAGTTAGATAAGAGTTAAACAAAAATTGTATTTTGAATAAAAGTTGGGGCAAGATGAATAAAGTGACCCCATTAAATAACACTTTCAACCCACACCTTTGTAAAATAGTTTTTAATAAAATAGGGTCCTTAAATACGTCCATTTCTACCTAGGTCCACGTTCCTACGGGCAACCTTGGCTCTGATACCACTTCTGTCACACCCGGTTTCTCCGAAGAACAACCGAGTGAATGTCACATGTATGCCAGGATCATTTTCTCATACATGTGAATGACAAATAGTGAAGCATCATCATATTACAAGCCAGATATTCGAATAATAAATAAGTCTTACATAGCACACGTCTTGATGGACGATAATAAGTTCATAACATGTAAATAAAACAGCAGCGGAATATAAATCTTGTGGGCTCCATGACAGGCGTTGCCCGGGGGACTCCGTGAACCTAGAATCATTCTTCGGGTCTGAAGTCTTGGTCATTGAACACCACATCATCCCCTTGACTTGAGCAGCAATTTAAACCAACAGAAATGCAAGTTTGAGTACCGTTGGTACTCAGCAAGTGTGGGAAAGTTATGTCATGCATGGCTAGAGCAAGGAGAGGTTGAACTCATGGTTTAAGCACTACGCAATTAATACCTATCACCTTAGCTTATTAAGCACCTACATTACTACACAGGTGAAATGGTCCCAATCTCCCAACCCATCATCAAAATGAAGTAAACATAGTCTCATCTCCAATGTTAAGCTTCCCACTTAACATCCACAACTTCCCAATCCATCATCCTCTAATCATGAATAAGTCCAAGCCGCTCTTGACCGTGAGCATGGCTGTCATGACAGTTTTGACTCTGTAGAGTTTGCACCACTGTACCCACATGTAGCGATTTCATCCCCTGTTGCCGGGTGGACTAAAACAATCTCCATTACGCCAGTGGTCGCGAACCACATTCACACTTCCCAGGTGTGTAGCCAGGAGATCACTATGAGGCCTTTACAAAGGGATTCCCGACAAGCGTGGGCCCACTGAGGTTTCACCCCTAACAGCATACAAGAGCCTCCAACCCCGCTGCAGTGGCCCCCTCTTGAGCCTTGCGGTTCATATGGTAGTCCAGCTGGCACCTATTCCCCGCACCATCCAAACACCCATACTATGCCGGAGATACACCTAATTAATTGGCCAAGCTGCCCCATCTCAGCATGTGGTTGGCACGGCAAAGCCAGGTTACATGCTCCATGAACCGGTCCTTAGGATCCAGGCAAGTACTAAACACAAGCCCAAGTCTCGTGCACCCAGCACAAAGCAAATCATCCAACTTGCCTCGATCCCTACCTCTACATAACTCATAATGTCTCATTCAAGAGTAAGTTAAATAAGTTGATGATCTCATATCCCACTTATCCCATTCTAAGCATGGCTAAGCATAAGCATATAAATAAATGACATAATAAAATAAATTCCAACCCAGGCTACAAGGAAATAAGATAATGAAAATCTAGGGAAACTTCCTAACTTGGGTATCATATTTCAAATTGACAAATGCATTAAATTCTAACTACACATCCTAGTATAGGATCAAAGTGGTCAAGGACACTTGCCTTCTTCCTGCTGCTCTGGGTATGGAAAGTCTTGGTCTTGGAAGGGGAGAACTTGCTCTGGGGCAGGTTCTACTCATGCCAATACACATAGCAAAAGAAAACAACAATCCATAAGCCATAGTTCACACTTTTCACTCATGCAAACCACACATACATACATATGGGAGTCATTCACATTTCCAAGTGTTGTGGTTACCCTAGATGTGTTGATTTTTGGCCTACATGCACTTTTAAACATATGTAATTATTTCTAACTTTTGTATTCAGATTTCTATTTGCACACTGTATATGAATTTCCAATTTGAACAAATTTTTTATATTTAATTAATACACTTCTTAGCCACAAAGTTTGCATGAAAGGTAATTTCCTACTCCAAATAGGTTTTCAGATCTTTTACAAAATCCTAAATTGAAGTTTTTGGATTTGGAGACCTCATTTATCATTTTCTAATTATGCATACCTATTTTCCTATATTTTCAGATTTACTTCTATGCCTAAAAGTGAACTTTATTATTAAAATAGTTAGACATATCACTTAAACAGAATAGGTCCTGATCTAAAATGTTCAATAATATATTTTTGAACTTCCTTTCTGATGTGAACCAATTTAAATTTATTTTACCAGTTTTCAGAATTATTTCCTAGCCCAAAAATATGTTTCTAGAAATAATAAAAATGAGCAACACTTAGGCAGATCTCATTTCAGCCTAAAATAAATTCTTAACTTATTCTAAAGGTTTTCCAAGTGCTAGGAGAGTTTAAATTTGCATTTGCACATGTGTTTCCCTCACCTTTTAAATTTAAATCCTAGTCACATATTCAAATTTCTGAATTTAATATCCTATAGGGTCTAAAAGGCAAATCCACCCTACTGCAGGGTTTAATTTACTATTTCCAAAATTTTCAGGGGCCTAATTACACATAACAGAGGGGTTTTTCCTAATTTTTATTAAGTCCAGGGGTTAAAACTGATTTTCAAATGAATTTACATGAATTTCTGAAGGTCCAGGGGCTAGATCAGAAGTTTCCGGGGCTAGCTCGTGTTTTCTGAGATCCCAAGGGGGTAGCGCGTAAGAATCCCGGTCTTTATAATGCGGGGCTGACGTGGGCCGTTGGATTTAAAACAGACGGCTCAGATTAGATTGCCGAAGCGGTACGCGTCGATTTAATTTCTACCGTGCGATTTAAAATAGACGGCCCACAAGAGGCCACGTCGCCCCCGGCAGGAGTTCGTGTAAGGGCCTCAGTTTTTGACACACATTTGCAGTGTTCATCACCACACCACACACCTCATTTGAGTAAGAATGATGAACACAAATGAAGAGCAAGTAACAATTATCAACATGCTCATTAGAGAACAAACTTACACATTGCAAAAGTGGTATTTCCCACATGTGATATAGATGGGCTGGACATATGAAAACTCCTACACTTTACTAAGGATGTCCCTGCCAAGTTTCACCCAAATTCAAAACCTTTTTGAGGTCAGTTTGGGTATAGTTAGGAAGAGGGCAGTTTGAAACCTTATTCAAATTCAAACTGTTTTTATCCCATGAATTTAAAAGTGGAAGGCATATTCTTACTCAGCACATTTTTGTGAGCTCACACACCAATTTTCACTCCATTTGGAGTTGATCTTGACATGAGCTAAGTGGGAGAAATTCAAACTTTATTTGAATTTCAAACTGAACTTGTGCTGAAATTCATTCAAACCAAACCTCATTTGAATTTTGATCAATTCAAATGGCTCATGGGTGAATAATTTGAATTGCCAAGGGTAGTATGGGGTTCACTGTTTACAACAGTGATTAGGAGTAAATTTCAGAGGTTAAAACTGGAGGTGGGACCCACATGTCAGCCACTGCTCAGATCAAACCGACTGAGACTTTTTCACTCGGGTCGCCGAGCCGCAGCGGTGATCGCCACCGAGGCCAGCCGCCGCGCCACCAGCTGCTTGCCCACGCGCGGGCGTGAGGCGGTGCAGAGCCTTCTTAAGGCGCCTGCCCCCTCCTCGGCCGAGGTACCGCCGTTCTTCCCCGCAAGAACTCAGCGCCGGCCGAAAACTTCCGCAGCTCGGACTTGATCGGAGGACGCCGATCGCAGCTCCCTCCTTCCACTCCAGAGCCCCAGCAAGGTACTAGAGACCTTCCTCCGTCCTTCCCGTTGCTAGAATTCGGTTGAAACCGATTGATATCGGCTGGGCCGAAAGATCAAATTCGGGACATGGAACCGCCGCACCTTGGGCTCTCGTGGACAGCCCAACCAGGGCGTTGTCACGCCCGAGCCAAGGCACCCTTGGACGCGCGGGTGACCGGTGCTGCTCATCCCCGAGCCACAGCTCGAGTAGTTGCTCACCGGCGGCGAATTTCCACTTTTCCCCTTTCTGTGTGCAGAATGACCTTCGGGTACGATTCTGTTTAATTCGTGCTCTAGAAAGGATTAGAGGGCCTCAGGCCGCTCTCACACGAGCTAGACACGGTAACGCACAAGTTGCCTTCACAACTCTGGGCCGGAGAACCTCTGTGCCCGGCGTAATTTGAGGTCTACTAATGGCGGAACGAACGGGCGGCATCGGGCGCACGGTGAGGACCTATTTCAGGCCTTCCCCGAGCTGCCTCGAGCTCATGTCGACCTTCTCTGAGGTCCACTGATGCTCCCCGACCGGTTTCCCAAGTAGCTGAGGTGCTAGGGTAGTCAGCCGACATGGCCGAAGTCGTTCTGAGGTAGCGGCTCGACGCCGACCATGCTCCGGCCGTTGTCATGAGCAGCTGACCCTCGGATCCTGTTCCCCGAGTAAAAGTAGGCAGGGGCGGCCAGAATCGAGAAGTTTGGAGCTGTACAGCAGCCGGCGGCGAGCTCTCCAGCGAGATCCCTCGGCGGCGGGGCGCGGGTGTCGCGAGGTTGAAGAAGGGGGTGGACCCCAGCTGTCAGCGGGAGATATTTTGAATCGGGATCCGGCTGCGGCCGGGATCGGGTGTGCTGGCTCGCAAAATCCTTGTGGGCCGCGGTGTGCCATCGCCTCGGCGTGCGACGCGTGTCCCCTGGGCCCACGCGCGAGTTTAAACTTTTCCCCGATTTTTAGATTTCCTTAAAACTTCAAATCCTCATAACTTTGGATAGAAAGCTCCAAATTGAGTGAACCAAATTTTGCTGGATTCAGCTCTCTGAGTACTTTCCATAAAATCAAGTTTCACTTCATGAAATTCCTTATTTCTCCAGAATTAATTCCTCAAAGTTTAAACTGTTAGGAATTTTAACTGGAAGATCCTTTGGGGGAAAATCCTGAAATTTTGCTGGGATGTTCACCAAAATATCCCTGAACTACCATAAAAATTTCAGATCCATTTGAGCTCATCTGGTCCACCTAATGGTGTGATTAGTGAAACTGTTCCAAAGAAAATAGAAAATGTTCAGAAACATTTTCAGAATTTTCTCTGAAATTGTTTAGCTCATATCTTTAGTTAGGGGCTTCCAAATTAAGTGAGACCAAATCCATTAGAACCCTCTGAAAATCCAGTTTTCAGAAAGTCATATTTTGTTTCATGAAAATTCCTAGAACACCCTAAGAGTTCCAATTAAGGTCAAGGACATAATTAATTGTGGAGGGCTCAAATGAGCTTTGCTGCAACTAAAACTTGACCAAGTCTCTATTTAGGTTGTAACCAAGCCATAGTAAAAGTTTCACAGTCATTAGGTCTGTCTGGCAAGGGTTATAGACTTCACAACTTCAAAGTTAATACAAATGCATTTAAATTGATACATATGTTTCTTATATCATGTAGTCGCTAAGGTCGAGGAGGAACCCGAAGTCCTAGACTTCGTTACTCCGGAGGAACAGCTAGCCTACGACCAAGAGCAGCAAGGCAAGCTCCGGTTTGCATTAACCTTTTTACAAATTTTTATTGTTTTGAGCACATACTTGTTTCCTTTATTCTGTGCATTAGAGTCTTGTTTGGAAGCCCCACTGCATAGCCAAGAGAACCATGGGTTGGGTTTAGGATTGCAAACCCTGTTAGCCACTGCATTGCTAGGATAGAGTAGGATTCGGTACAAGTCGAGTAGTTGGAACTACTCGCGAGAATAGGCTAGAGGCACATTGCTCGGGTAGAGATAGCACATGATACACATGGCAAGAAAATGAGACCGAGCGGAGAGTAAGGGCAGCAGGACTTTGGGGCCTGTGTGCTGTAGCTCCGCTTGTGTCGATTGAGGACCGAGCCGTGTGCGGGCCTGTTGAACAAGCTAGAACAGTACCGAAGACCTACCGGCTATATGGGAACCGGGAAACTGATGTAACCCGGGTAGCTGGGTATTGAGGCATTGCCCGTCGTTCAGAGGGTAGGTTGAGAGCTCGAGGTGTAAATCGGCTGGCGGCACAGAGATGCGCGTGCAGAGACCTCTTGCTCGGGACGATGGGACCGGTTCAATATTTGGCTAACGGGTGAAAGGTAGTCGCGTACGGCGTCCGTGATGGTTGTTGTAGGCAACATCGAGTACGGGCGTACGTGACGGGTTGTTCGGGTAACCCTGCAGGTGTAAATCGATTATAATCGCCGTCCCTCACGGTCAGTGAGTACCACTTGTTCACTGTACCATGACGTAGAAAGAACAGGCTAGTTACATGTTAAAATGTTGCTGATTGAAAGCTGGACATTGATTGTTAATGATATGCTGTAGCTTAGAGCTAATTAATGTTCTTTTCAACTTTGGGCAAAGTACATGAGAGAAATGCGTTTCTTGTTTGATTGCGGCTCTCTCATGTGCCTTAGCGTAAGGTTCTCCACAACCTGCTGCTAAAACTTGAAAGTAAGGTTCTACTAATTAGGCGAGTCCTTGCAAATGATTTTTACCTCATGCAACCCATTACCCTCATGTATAAGTTCCATGTTTAGGTGAGACGGGTCAGACTTGCTGAGCCTTCGTGCTCACTGCTTGTGTTTGAAGCTTTTGCAGGGTTCTATGAGGAAGGGACTCCCGAAGAGGAGACGGAACCCCAGGAGGGGAACCCCGTCGAGTGGGAGTCGTGCACGCCGCAGAGTTAGTGTGCGTGTGTGCTAGCAAGGACACGTTCGAGGGCTGAACATGCACTTAATGCTTAGTCTACGCCCGCGAGTGTAGACTGAACTTATTTTGATGTAAACATGTTCATAAACTTGTTTATGTAATAAAACTTCCGCTTCCGCTTTGCACCTTTGATGTGTGTTATACGGTGCTGTGCAACGCAGCACCCCTCAGCGTGATCCTGGCTCGACAGGACCAATGGGGTCGTGTCAGCGTGGTATCAGAGCTCGCTTGAGGTTTAACACAGTACAAAGGTCTTCTTTTTCAAAAATCCAGTGAGGAACGAGTTAGTAGCCCGTATAAGGATGTTATTAGTATATAGAAAGTGGCTTATTAACCTATTTGTTATGTCGTAAAATCGTGCATCCCGGGACGTTCATGTCTTGGGGGGTGCACGTAAGCGCTGTCCACCAGTGCGCACAAGCTGAAGGGTGGAGCCCCACGGGTGGCAGGTAACCCGACCCGCTTTAGTATCCTCTACGACTCTTCATGTCGTTTGGGGTATTCGAGCAACGTCTGTCCCTGGCGTGCGTGGTGCAACATGGGAGACCCCGTCACGTGGTCTGAAACGTGAACACGTAACTCAAGGCGTGTTTGGCTTGAGAACATCCGGGCGAGTGATGACGGCCGGGTGTACCAACTGTATGGATTCTGGGCTCGGTGTGCAGCCGAGTCTGATGATTGTTTGAGTTTCTGCAGGTAGCCTGACCATGAAACGGTAGACGTGTAGCATCCGTGTGCGAGTGACGTTTAGTGCCACTGAAATAACGAAGCCGGCTAAGTCCGGTATAGGTTTTTCTTTGTGAGGACGTAGTACCGACAAAATCTGGTGACGCATCGACGTCACACCCAACTAAATAAACAACTTCATTGTAAAAACTGGAAGGTTTTAATCCAAAGTAGTAAAACTTGATGTAACTCCTTCCCTTGAACAGGATATTCAAAGTTAACAAGCTTTCAACTTATAGGATATTAAGGACAGAGCACTCTGTTTTCAGCTGAATCAAGGCTGAAGTTAATCAGAGGTTAGAGGTTGAGTTCTTTCGAGGTTGGGGTCGTATGATACATTTCTGGAAAGCGTTCGAAGAGCTTTACAACTCTTCTGTTGAGGTCCAGAGGTGTTTCATCCCTTAACCACTCGAAAAATGCAGTAGAGTTGAAACTGTCCAGAAAACAGGACAGAGCAAAGACTCTCTGTAAACTCTCTGTAAATTAAGCATAACTTCCTGCTTAAAAATCCAAAAATAGGAAATGAGGTACTTCTGGAAAGATTATGAGATGGGTTACGACTTTGTAACAGAAAGTTTTGTCAGATTGGGAACAGAATTAACTGGGATTCTTGGATCAATTCAGTACCTAAAGCAGGGAGGTGCTGTCCAATTGATTCCAGAAATTCTGTTAACTTTGACATCTCATAACTTTTGAACCAGGACAGATCTTAGGCCAACCAAATACTTTCTGGAAAGCTATTGAAGTTAACTTTAACTTTGATGTTGAGCTCCAGAATTGGTTTGCCTTTAACATGGCCTAAATCAGGTTGATATGGAAACTGGTCAAGGCTGTCATGGGAACAGCAGATCAGCAGTCAAATTTGTTTAAAATTTGAACTATGTTTCCAAGTTTTATGTAAGGGCCTCAGTTTTTGACACCCATTTGCAGTGTTCATCCCCACACCACACACCTCATTTGAGGAAAAATGATGAACACAAATAAAGAGCAAGTAACAATTATCAACATGCTCATTAGGGAACAAACTCACACATTGCAAAAGTGGTACTTCCCACATGTGATATAGATGGGCTGGACATATGAAAACTCCTACACTTTGCCAAGGATGTCCATGCCAAGTTTCACCCAAATTCAAAACATTTTTGAGGTCATCTTGGGTGTAGATAGGAAAGGGGCAGTTTGAAAACATATTCAAATTCAAACTGTTTTCACCCACTGAATTTAAAAGTGGAAGGCATATTCTTGCTCAGCACATTTTTGTGAGCTCACACACCAATTTTCACTCCATTTGGAGTTGATCTTGACATGAGCTAAGGGGGAGAAATTCAAACTTTATTTGAATTTCAAACTGCACTTGTGCTGAAATTCATTCAAACCAAACCTCATTTGAACTTTGATCAATTCAAATGGCTCTTGGGTGAATAATTTGAGTTGCCAAGGGTAGAATAGGGTTCACTGTTTACCACAGCTGTTAGGAATAAATTTCAGAGGTTAAAAGAGGAGTGGGACCCACATGTCAGCCTCAGCCTCAAAGCAAACCGACTGAACCACAGTTCAGTCGGTTCCCGGCTGTTGTGCGCGCGCGCCACCGAAGGGGCCGGCCGGCGCCAGCTCCTGCTGCGTGCCCCAAGCCGGAGGCCAGCCGGCCGAGCTATTTATTCCCTCCCCGGCGTGCCTCAGTCACCATTTCCCCGAGCTACCGACGTGCGCGACTGCTTTTCCCACTGCCATCGCCGCCGCTCGAGTTCCTGCTTGATCAAGCCGATCGCAGCTCCCTCTTTCCATTCCAAGGTCCCAGCAAGGTACTAGCAACCATCCTCCATCCTTCCCATTGATAGAAATCGATTGAAACCGAGTGATATCGGCTGTGCCGAAAGATCAAACTCGGAACTGGAAACCGCCGCACCTCGGGCTCTCGTGGACAGCCCAACCTGGGCGTTGTCACGCCCGAGCCAAGGCACCCTTGGACGCGCAAGTGATCGGTGCTGCTCATCCCCGAGCCACAGCTCGAGTGGTTGCTCACCGGCGGCGAATTTCCACTTTTCCCCTTTCTGTGTGCAGAACGACCCTCGGGTACGATTCTGTTTAATTCGTGCTCTAGAAAGGATTAGAGGGCCTCAGGCCACTCCCACACGAACTAGACACGGTGACGCACAAGTTGCCTTCACAACTCTGGGCCGGAGAACTTCTGTGCCCGGCGTAATTCAAGGTCTACTAATGGCGGAACGCACGGGGGGTATCGGGCGCACGGTGAGGACCTATTTCGGGCCTTCCCCGAGCTGCCCCGAGTTCATGTCGACCTTCTCTGAGGTCCACTGATGCTCCCCGACCGGTTTCCCAAGTAGCTGAGGCACTAGGAGCATCAGCCGACATGGCCGAAGTCGTTCCGATATGGCGGCTCGTCGCCGACCATGCTCCGGCCGTTGTCATGAGCAGCTGACCCTCGGATCATGTTCCCCAAGTAAAAGTAGGCAGGGGCGGCCAGAATCAAGAAGTTTGAAGCTGTACAGCAGCCGGCGGCGAGCTCTCCGGCGAGGTCCCTCGGCGGCGGAGCGCGGGTGTCGCGAGGTTGAAGAAGGGGGTGGACCCCAGCTGTCAGCGGCCGATATTTTGAATCGGGATCCGGCTGCGGCCGGGATCGGGTGTGCTGGCGCGCAAAAGCCTTGTGGGCCGCGGTGTGCTGTCGCTTCGGCGTGCGACGCGTGTCTCCTGGGCCCACGCGCGAGTTTAAACTTTTCCCCGATTTTCAGATTTCCTTCAAACTTCAAATCCTTATAACTTTGGCTAGAAAGCTCCAAATTGAGTGAACCAAATTTTGCTGGATTCAGCTCTTTGAGTACTTTCCAGAAAATCAAGTGTCACTTCATGAGATTCCTTAATTCTCCAGAATTAATTCCTTAAAGTTTAAACTGTTAGGAATTTTAACTGGAGAATCATTTGGAGGAAAATCCTGAAATTTTGCTGAGATGTTCACCAGAATATCCTTGAACTACCATAAAAATTTCAGATCCATTTGAGCTCATTTAGTCCACCTAATGGTGTGATTAGTAAAACTGTTCCAGAGAAAATAGAAAATGTTCAGAAACATTTTCAGAATTTTCTCTGAAATTGTTTAGCTCATATCTTTAGTTAGAGACTTCCAAATTAAGTGAGACCAATTCCATTAGAACCCTCTGAAAATCTAGTTTTCAGAAAGTCATAGTTTGTTTCATGAAAATACCTAGAACACCCTAAAAGCCTTTAATTAAGGTCAAGGACATAATTATTTGTGGAGGGCTCAAATGAGCTTTGCTGCAACTAAAACTTGACCAAGTCTCTGTTTAGGTTGTAACCAAGCCACAGTAAAAGTTTCACAGTCATTAGGTCTATCTAGTAAAGGTTATAGACTTCACAACTTCAAAGTTAATACAAAAGCATTTAATTAATACATACATTGTTCTTATCATGTAGTCGCTAAGGTCGAGGAGGAACCCGAAGTCCTAGACTTCGTTACTCCGGAGGAACAGCTAGCCTACGACCAAGAGCAGCAAGGCAAGCCCCGGTTTGCATTAACCATTTTATAAATTTTTATTGTTTTGAGCACATACTTGTTTTCTTTATGTTGTGCATCAGAGTCTTGTTTGGAAACCCCACTGCATAGCCAAGAAAACCATGGGTTGGGGTTTAGGATTGCAAACCCCGTTAGCCACTGCATTGCTAGGATAGAGTAGGATTCGGTACAAGTCGAGTAGTTGGAACTACTCGCGAGAATAGGCTAGAGGCACATTGCTCGGGTAGAGATAGCACATGATACACATGGCAAGAAAATGAGACCGAGCGGAGAGTAAGGGCAGCAGGACTTTGGGGCCTGTGTGCTGTAGCTCCGCTTGTGTCGATTGAGGACCGAGCCGTGTGCGGGCCTGTTGAACAAGCTAGAACAGTACCGAAGACCTACCGGCTATATGGGAACCGGGAAACTGATGTAACTCGGGTAGCTGGGTATTGAGGCATTGCCCGTCGTTCAGAGGGTAGGTTGAGAGCTCGAGGTGTAAATCAGCTGGCGGCACAGAGATGCGCGTGCAGGGACCTCTTGCTCGGGACGATGGGACCGGTTCAATATTTGGCTAACGGGTGAAAGGTAGTCGCGTACGGCGTCCGTGATGGTTGTTGTAGGCAACATCGAGTACGGGCGTACGTGACGGGTTGTTCGGGTAACCCTGCAGGTGTAAATCGATTATAATCGCCGTCCCTCGCGGTCAGTGAGTACCACTTGTTCACTGTACCGTGACGTAGAAAGAACAGGCTAGTTACATGTTAAAATGTTGCTGATTGAAAGTTGGATATTGATTGTTAATGATATGTTGTAGCTTAGTGCTAACTAAAGTTCTTTTCAACTTTGGGCAAAGTACATGAGAGAAATGCGTTTCTTGTTTGATTGCGGCTCTCTCATGTGCCTTAGCGTAAAGTTCTCCACAACCTGCTGCTAAAACTTGAAAGTAAGGTTCTACTAATTAGGCGAGTCCTTGCAAATGATTTTTACCTCATGCAACCCATCACCCTCATGTAGAAGTTTCATGTTTAGGTGAGACGGGTCAGACTTGCTGAGCCTTCGTGCTCACTGCTTGTGTTTGAAGCTTTTGCAGGGTTCTATGAGGAAGGGACTCCCGAAGAGGAGACGGAACCCCAGGAGGGGAACCCCGTCGAGTGGGAGTCGTGCACGCCGCAGAGTTAGTGTGCGAGTGTGCTAGCAAGGACACGTTCGAGGGCTGAACGTGCACTTGATGCTTAGTCTACGCCCGCGAGTGTGGACTAAACTTATTTTGATGTAAACATGTTAATAAACTTGTTTATGTAATAAAGCTTCCGCTTCCGCTTTGTACCTTTGACGTGTGTTATACGGTGTTGTGCAACGCAGCACCCCTCAGCGTGATCCTGGCTCGACAGGACCAGTGGGGTCGTGTCAGCGTGGTATCAGAGCTCGCTTGAGGTTTAACACAGTACAAAGGTCTTCTTTTTCAAAAATCCAGTGAGGAACGAGTTAGTAGCCCGTATAAGGATGTTATTAGTATATAGAAAGTGGCTTATTAACTTATTTGTTATGTCGGAAAATCGTGCATCTCGGGACGTTCATGTCTTGGGGGGTGCACGTAAGCGCTGTCCACCAGTGCGCACAAGCTGAAGGGTGGAGCCCCACGGGTGGCAGGTAACCCGACCCGCTTTGATATCCTCTACGACTCTTCATGTCGTTTGGGGTATTCGAGCAACGTCTGTCCCTGGCGTGCGTGGTGCAACATGGGAGACCCCGTCACGTGGTCTGAAACGTGAACACGTAACTCAAGGCGTGTTTGGCTTGAGAACATCCGGGCGAGTGATGACGGCCGGGTGTACAAACTGTATGGATTCCGGGCTCGGTGTGCAGCCGAGTCTGATGATTGTTTGAGTTTCTGCAGGTAGCCTTACCACGAAACGGTAGACGTGTAGCATCCGTGTGCGAGTGACGAGTAGTGCCACTGAACTAACGAAGCCGGCTAAATCCGGTATAGGTTTTTCCTTTGTGAGGACGTAGTACCGACATAATCTGGTGACGCCTCGACGTCACACCCAACTAAATGAACAACTTCATTTAAAAACTTGAAGGTTTTGATCCAAAGTAGTAAAACTTGATGTAACTCCTTCCCTTGAACAGGATATTCAAAGTTAATAAATTTTCAACTTATAGGATGTTAAGGACAGAGCACTCTGTTTTCAGCTAAATCAAGGCTGAAGTTAATCAGAGGTTAGAGGTTGAGTTCTTTCGAGGTTGGGGTCGTATGATACATTTCTGGAAAGCTTTGGAGGAGCTTTACAACTTTTCTGTTGAGTTCCAGAGGTGTTTCATCCCTTAACCACTCGAAAAATGCAGTAGAGTTGAAACTGTCCAGAAAACAGGACGGAGCAAAGACTCTCTGTAGACTCTCTGTAAATTAAGCATAACTTCCTGCATAAAAATCCAAAAATAGAAAATGAGGTGGTTCTGGGAAGCTTATGAGATGGGTTACAACTTTGTAACAGAAAGTTTTGTCAGATTAGGAACAGAATTAACTGGAATTCTTGGATCAAATCAGTACCTAAGGCAGGGAGGTGCTGTCCAATTGTTCCCAGAAATTCTGTTAACTTTGACATCTCATAACTTTTGAACCAGAGCAGATCTTAGGCCAACCAAATACTTTCTGGAAAGCTATTGAAGTTAACTTTAACTTTGATGTTGAACTCCAGGACTGGTTTTGCTTTTAACCTGGCCTAAATCAGATTGATATGGAAACTGGTCAGGGCTGTCATGGGAACAGCAGATCAGCAGTCAAATTTGTTTAAAAATTTGAACTATGTTTCCAAGTGTTAAGGGTTCAATGACATATCTTATGTTATAACTCAATGGTTTACTGTTTAAATAAATATTTGACATTTCTCAAATATATTTTTACAGATGGCAGCAGATAAACGGTTGGAGAACGGGTGGGTAGTTTCCCACTGCTCTGACCGTAGCGGCTACCCGGGAGCATTGTGGCTAATGCTCCAATATTTCGGGTACAACCAGATGCCGCAATACTTCGCCAAGGAAGAAGGCGAAGAGGGGAACAAGACGTGGACGATCCATGTCGAGGTTCCTGCAGGGCCTACGCCACCCGGTTGGGTGCCATTCACCGTCACGGTGAGAGGAAGACAACCGGAAGGGATGTGGCAAGTGGCAGCCCGTGACACTATGTCACGTTTCTGCCAACTACACGTACAGGCTATGGAGGGAACTCCATACGCACTCGTTCCGGTGGAGGGACGAGCTCAGCATGTGTGGGAAGAGAGGTACCTAGAGGCAACAAACCCGAGTTGCCCAAGGTACAACCCCGCGGAGGCAAATCTCAGCCTCCAAATGAGGGCGGGAAACGCTGTGATGGACAGCCAAGCTGTTCATACGGAGCATCTCGCCACCAAGCTCAAGGAGAGCACAAGCCGTGGAGATCATTTTGAGAGTGCTCACAGTGCACTCCGCAATGTGCTCCTTCCGACGATCAAGCGACTGAATGAACAACACAATCAGTTGCGTCGTCTGAAGAAGGCAAAGAAGAAGAGCCGTGTTGACATTGCGGCGTTGCAAGAGCTGGTGCAGACCCTAACCCAGCAGAATGAGGACCTTGCTCAAGAGCGGGACGACGCTATTGAGGAAGGACAAGGCTGGGAAGAGGACTACAACCAGGCTATGGACGAGGTGCATGCATTGCAGGACCTCGTGCCCCCGGTATTGGGCGTACCGGTAGTCTTGGGTCTTCCAGCCATGGGAGAACCTGGAATGGGAGAAGAGGTGGTAGACCCCGAGCCACCAGCAGAGGTACCGGAGGAGGACGACCCACAGGAGGTCGAGTTCTACTCCGAGTAGGGGGTTACGGTTGCCAAGTAGGGCAGCTAGGGTAGCGTAACCCAACTTTTGTAATCGGTGACATGTCGTGTAGACAGTAGCGTATGTATAGGTAGTGACGACATGAGCACGACTTCTCGGAGATCCGAGAATAATGTATCTTGTATAAAGTTTATGCTTTATCAATATATGTGAATGTTGTGCAAGTTAATCATGCGTCGCTTCAATACTTACTCCTGTTTATGGAATTTTGAGTAAGACATGTGCTAATTGCTGCTGTGTTGAATTTCAGAATGACGCGTACTCGTGCCAACCCCGATGTTGGAGGTACTAGCCAAGGGGGAGAGACCTCCCAACCACCTCCCGAGGACTCCTCGGGACAGCAGCAGCAACAGCAACAGCAAACACCGCCACCGCCACTGCCAACGGTTACATTGGCCGACATTGTCGCGGCAATGGCGGGTTCACATCAGCAGCATACAGAGCTGCTGCAAACGTTAATTGCGAATACGTCTCGCCCAGAGAGACGTCAAGATCGTGAGGAGCGCCAACAGAGCTCCTACTCTGACTTCCTGGCGACTCATCCCCCTGTATTCTCAAGGGCGGATGAACCACTTGACGCGGACAACTGGCTCCGCGCCATAGAGATGAAGTTCGGGCTGCTCCAAATCAGCGAGCAGCGCAAGACTCAGTTCGCGGTCCAGCAGCTCCAAGGATCCGCGAGCGCGTGGTGGGCCAACTTTTGTGCTTCACAACCCACCGACCGAGTGATGACCTGGGCGGAGTTCCGGACGGCCTTCCGGGCCTATCATATACCGCCCGGTTTGATGAAGAGGAAGACGCAGGAATTCCTACACCTGCAACAAGGGAGCCGGAACGCGCTGGAGTACTCCAGAGCGTTCAACGATCTCGCACTCTACGCGTCGTATCACGCAGATACGGACGAGAAGCGGCGGGACCACTTTTACCAGGGGCTTAACCCGCTCCTGAAGGACAAGCTGGCGATGTTCAATCGCGGCAGCCTCAACGACATAATTGATGCTGCGATTGTTCAGGAAGACTCCGGCAAGGAGTTGGCGGCGGCAGAGCGAAAGCGAAGCGCGCCGCAGAGCAGCGGAGAAGGAGGCGGTCCTTCTCAGAAGTTTCGGATGGTGAATCGCCCACCATCAGGTCCGCGCTGGCAGCCACCACAGCGGTCGATGCCGTTCCGCGGTCGGCCGTATTCTTCACCGGCATTCCGGCCGGCACTGCCAGCACCACCGCAACAACAACAGCAGCAGCGGGCGATGCCGCGTGCGTTTGCACCTCCGCAACGCATGCCGGGCTTTCGTCCACCAAGTACTCCACCAGCAGCGGCCACATGTTACAAGTGTGGTCGTCCAGGACACTTCGCGAGCAGTTGCCCGGAGAGGCAAGGCGGCGGAGTGGTACCACAGTTTCCGGGGAGGAATCAACCCCGGAACCCTACTAATGCGCGGCGGGCAAACCCTAGGCCCGGTACTGTCCACCAGCTTGCCATTGAGGACGTGCCGGAGGGCGAGCCAATCCTTGCGGGTATGTTCCAACTCCACCAGCATCCCGCTATAGTACTATTTGATTCAGGCGCCACGCATAATTTTATTAGCCAAGCTTTCATTGCTAAACACAGCTTGCCAATACTACCCACCGATAGTCCATATTTAATTTGTTCACCGGGTGGGAAGATTTCAGCAAGCGTAATGGTCTCCAAAGCACCATTATGCTTAGCGGGTAGAGTGTACCCCACGTCTCTCATTATCTTAGAGGGACAGAAGGTCGATGTCATCCTAGGGATGTCGTGGTTAAACCGCCACGGCGCTGTTTTAGACACCGTCCTCCGAGTCGTGCACTTAAACTCAGGAGTGCACGGTTCTCACTCATTATTTCTGGACAGTCCAGAAATAAAACTTCCAAGTGTCTATCAAGCCACAACCATCAGATTGGAAGACATTCCAGTGGTCCGAGAATTCCCTGATGTATTCCCGGATGATTTGCCGGGGATGCCACCCGATAGAGAGGTGGAGTTCAAGATTGAACTTGCACCGGGAACCATGCCAATATCCCGAAGGACGTACAAGATGGCGCCCAAGGAGTTGGCTGAACTGAAGACTCAGCTCACGGACCTTCTGGAGAAGGGTTTTATTAGGCCGAGCTCCTCGCCATGGGGCTGTTCGGCATTATTTGTCAAAAAGAAGGATGAAACGTTGCGGCTTTGCGTGGACTACCGTCCATTAAATGCCGTAACCATCAAGAACAAGTACCCGTTGCCACGGATCGACATGTTGTTTGATCAGTTGGTCGAAGCAAAGGTCTTTTCCAAGATGGATTTAAGATCCGGGTACCATCAGATTAAGATCAGGGCTGAGGACATTCCAAAGACAGCTTTTTCGACAAGGTACGGACTTTATGAGTACCTGGTCATGTCCTTTGGCCTCACCAATGCTCCAGCTCACTTCATGTACTTAATGAACTCGGTGTTCATGCCGGAGCTGGACAAGTTTGTCGTGGTCTTCATCGACGACATCCTGGTATATTCCAAGTCGGAGGAAGATCACAAGAAACATCTGCGTATAGTCTTGCAACGGCTGCGGGATCACAAGTTATACGCAAAGTTCAGCAAATGCGAGTTTTGGATATCGCAAGTGCCTTTCCTCGGGCATATCATCTCAGCGGAGGGTATCGCTGTGGACCCGAGCAAAATCACGCAAGTGCTGAATTGGAAATCCCCGAGAACTGTTCATGAGGTACGGAGTTTCCTCGGACTCGCGGGATATTATCGGAGGTTCATTCCGAACTTCTCGAAGATTGCCAAGCCAATGACAGAGCTGCTGAAGAAGGCTACCAAATATGTTTGGAGTCCAGCATGTGAAGCAGCATTCAAGGCTTTAGTCAAGCACCTGACATCAGCACCGGTTTTGGCGCAGCCAGACACAACAAAACCGTTCGATGTGTACTGCGATGCATCCGGCATTGGGCTCGGATGTGTGTTGATGCAAGACCGAAGGGTGGTCGCGTATGGGTCACGGCAGCTTAGGAATCATGAGCAAAATTATCCAACTCACGACTTGGAGCTCGCTGCCGTGGTACTTGCACTGAAAATGTGGAGGCACTACCTACTCGGTAACCTCGTACATTTATATACCGACCACAAAAGCCTCAAGTACATATTCACTCAGAAGGAGCTGAACATGAGGCAACGAAGATGGTTAGAACTGATAAAGGATTACGAGATAGAGATCCATTATCATCCGGGCAAGGCAAACGTTGTGGCAGACGCGCTAAGCCGCAAGTCACACGTCAATAATCTGACCATCACACCGTTGGAAGAGAGCGAACCACCACTACATGTGATTCCACATGGAGCTCTCTACAACCTAGCTTTGATCCCCACCATCCGTGAAGAGATAGCGGCAGCCCAGAAGAATGACAAGGGCATATCACATTTGCGGAGACGTGTAGACAGTGGGGAGTTGAAATGTTTCCGGAAGGACGGAGACGGCGTCCTATGGTTCAAGGACCGGATCGTCGTACCCCGAAACCCGGAGTTACGGAAGAAAATCTTTGATGAGGCTCACTTATCAAAGTTTTCTATTCACCCCGGCAGCAACAAGATGTATCAAGAACTCAGAAGCAAGTTTTGGTGGACACGGATGAAGCGAGAGACTGCAAAATACGTGTCCGAGTGTGATACATGTCGACGGGTGAAGGCAGACCACATGCGGAAACCGGGACTGCTGCAACCACTGGGCATTCCTGCCTGGAAGTGGGAGGACGTGAGCATGGATTTCGTCGTCGGTTTACCCACCACCTTACAGAAACATGATTCTGTGTGGGTGATCGTCGATCGGCTCACCAAAGTTGCCCATTTCATCCCGGTCAACACCAACTACAACGCCAAGAAGTACGCTGAACTGTACATCTCACGGATCCTATGCTTATACGGCGTACCCCGTACTATCGTATCGGACCGGGGCACTTTATTTGTGTCCCGTTTTTGGGAGCAGCTCCACGCTGCCTTGGGGACGAAGCTGATCCGTAGTTCAGCCTACCACCCGCAGACGGATGGGCAAACGGAGCGGGTAAATCAAATCTTAGAAGACATGCTACGAGCTTGCGCTATCGACCACGGCAAGAACTGGGATGATCACTTGCCGTTAGCCGAGTTCTCGTACAACAATGGGTACCAAGCCAGCATCAAGATGGCGCCCTACGAGGCGCTATACGGGAGAAAATGCCGCACACCATTGAATTGGTGTGAGTCTGGCGAGAGGGTTACCTTCGGGATTGATCTTGTCAACAACGCGGAAGAAAAGGTTCGATTAATTCAAGCGAACCTAAAAGCCGCTCAATCCCGACAGAAACAGTATGCGGACCGGAGAAGGCGTCCGTTACAATTCGAAGCTGGAGACCACGTATATCTACGAGTGTCTCCAATGAAGGGCGTAAACAGATTTGGGGTGAGAGGAAAGTTAGCACCCCGATTCATCGGTCCATTCCAGATTACCGAAAGATGTGGATCGGTGGCATACCGGCTAAGATTACCAGAAGCACTTTCCGGTGTGCACGACGTCTTTCACATTTCCCAGCTGAGGAAGTGTCTCAAGCTATCAACTACCGTTCAGCTGGAAGACATTGAAGAACTGCAACCGGATCTCACCTATCGGGAGGAACCGGTGCAGATTATTGATGAAAAGGCCCGAACCACACGCAACCGTACGTTGTGGTTCTACAAGGTTCTGTGGAGTAATCACTCCATGGATGAAGCGACATGGGAGAGCGAAGAATTCCTTCGCACTAACTACCCCGACTTTCTCACGTCGCATATCCGGTAATTTTTCCACCGTCCTCTCTCTCATTTTCACCTTATAATCTCGGGACGAGATTCTTTTAAGGGGGGAGGAATGTAAGGGCCTCAGTTTTTGACACCCATTTGCAGTGTTCATCCCCACACCACACACCTCATTTGAGGAAAAATGATGAACACAAATAAAGAGCAAGTAACAATTATCAACATGCTCATTAGGGAACAAACTCACACATTGCAAAAGTGGTACTTCCCACATGTGATATAGATGGGCTGGACATATGAAAACTCCTACACTTTGCCAAGGATGTCCATGCCAAGTTTCACCCAAATTCAAAACATTTTTGAGGTCATCTTGGGTGTAGATAGGAAAGGGGCAGTTTGAAAACATATTCAAATTCAAACTGTTTTCACCCACTGAATTTAAAAGTGGAAGGCATATTCTTGCTCAGCACATTTTTGTGAGCTCACACACCAATTTTCACTCCATTTGGAGTTGATCTTGACATGAGCTAAGGGGGAGAAATTCAAACTTTATTTGAATTTCAAACTGCACTTGTGCTGAAATTCATTCAAACCAAACCTCATTTGAACTTTGATCAATTCAAATGGCTCTTGGGTGAATAATTTGAGTTGCCAAGGGTAGAATAGGGTTCACTGTTTACCACAGCTGTTAGGAATAAATTTCAGAGGTTAAAAGAGGAGTGGGACCCACATGTCAGCCTCAGCCTCAAAGCAAACCGACTGAACCACAGTTCAGTCGGTTCCCGGCTGTTGTGCGCGCGCGCCACCGAAGGGGCCGGCCGGCGCCAGCTCCTGCTGCGTGCCCCAAGCCGGAGGCCAGCCGGCCGAGCTATTTATTCCCTCCCCGGCGTGCCTCAGTCACCATTTCCCCGAGCTACCGACGTGCGCGACTGCTTTTCCCACTGCCATCGCCGCCGCTCGAGTTCCTGCTTGATCAAGCCGATCGCAGCTCCCTCTTTCCATTCCAAGGTCCCAGCAAGGTACTAGCAACCATCCTCCATCCTTCCCATTGATAGAAATCGATTGAAACCGAGTGATATCGGCTGTGCCGAAAGATCAAACTCGGAACTGGAAACCGCCGCACCTCGGGCTCTCGTGGACAGCCCAACCTGGGCGTTGTCACGCCCGAGCCAAGGCACCCTTGGACGCGCAAGTGATCGGTGCTGCTCATCCCCGAGCCACAGCTCGAGTGGTTGCTCACCGGCGGCGAATTTCCACTTTTCCCCTTTCTGTGTGCAGAACGACCCTCGGGTACGATTCTGTTTAATTCGTGCTCTAGAAAGGATTAGAGGGCCTCAGGCCACTCCCACACGAACTAGACACGGTGACGCACAAGTTGCCTTCACAACTCTGGGCCGGAGAACTTCTGTGCCCGGCGTAATTCAAGGTCTACTAATGGCGGAACGCACGGGGGGTATCGGGCGCACGGTGAGGACCTATTTCGGGCCTTCCCCGAGCTGCCCCGAGTTCATGTCGACATTCTCTGAGGTCCACTGATGCTCCCCGACCGGTTTCCCAAGTAGCTGAGGCACTAGGAGCATCAGCCGACATGGCCGAAGTCGTTCCGATATGGCGGCTCGTCGCCGACCATGCTCCGGCCGTTGTCATGAGCAGCTGACCCTCGGATCATGTTCCCCAAGTAAAAGTAGGCAGGGGCGGCCAGAATCAAGAAGTTTGAAGCTGTACAGCAGCCGGCGGCGAGCTCTCCGGCGAGGTCCCTCGGCGGCGGAGCGCGGGTGTCGCGAGGTTGAAGAAGGGGGTGGACCCCAGCTGTCAGCGGCCGATATTTTGAATCGGGATCCGGCTGCGGCCGGGATCGGGTGTGCTGGCGCGCAAAAGCCTTGTGGGCCGCGGTGTGCTGTCGCTTCGGCGTGCGACGCGTGTCTCCTGGGCCCACGCGCGAGTTTAAACTTTTCCCCGATTTTCAGATTTCCTTCAAACTTCAAATCCTTATAACTTTGGCTAGAAAGCTCCAAATTGAGTGAACCAAATTTTGCTGGATTCAGCTCTTTGAGTACTTTCCAGAAAATCAAGTGTCACTTCATGAGATTCCTTAATTCTCCAGAATTAATTCCTTAAAGTTTAAACTGTTAGGAATTTTAACTGGAGAATCATTTGGAGGAAAATCCTGAAATTTTGCTGAGATGTTCACCAAAATATCCTTGAACTACCATAAAAATTTCAGATCCATTTGAGCTCATTTAGTCCACCTAATGGTGTGATTAGTAAAACTGTTCCAGAGAAAATAGAAAATGTTCAGAAACATTTTCAGAATTTTCTCTGAAATTGTTTAGCTCATATCTTTAGTTAGAGACTTCCAAATTAAGTGAGACCAATTCCATTAGAACCCTCTGAAAATCTAGTTTTCAGAAAGTCATAGTTTGTTTCATGAAAATACCTAGAACACCCTAAAAGCCTTTAATTAAGGTCAAGGACATAATTATTTGTGGAGGGCTCAAATGAGCTTTGCTGCAACTAAAACTTGACCAAGTCTCTGTTTAGGTTGTAACCAAGCCACAGTAAAAGTTTCACAGTCATTAGGTCTATCTAGTAAAGGTTATAGACTTCACAACTTCAAAGTTAATACAAAAGCATTTAATTAATACATACATTGTTCTTATCATGTAGTCGCTAAGGTCGAGGAGGAACCCGAAGTCCTAGACTTCGTTACTCCGGAGGAACAGCTAGCCTACGACCAAGAGCAGCAAGGCAAGCCCCGGTTTGCATTAACCATTTTATAAATTTTTATTGTTTTGAGCACATACTTGTTTTCTTTATGTTGTGCATCAGAGTCTTGTTTGGAAACCCCACTGCATAGCCAAGAAAACCATGGGTTGGGGTTTAGGATTGCAAACCCCGTTAGCCACTGCATTGCTAGGATAGAGTAGGATTCGGTACAAGTCGAGTAGTTGGAACTACTCGCGAGAATAGGCTAGAGGCACATTGCTCGGGTAGAGATAGCACATGATACACATGGCAAGAAAATGAGACCGAGCGGAGAGTAAGGGCAGCAGGACTTTGGGGCCTGTGTGCTGTAGCTCCGCTTGTGTCGATTGAGGACCGAGCCGTGTGCGGGCCTGTTGAACAAGCTAGAACAGTACCGAAGACCTACCGGCTATATGGGAACCGGGAAACTGATGTAACTCGGGTAGCTGGGTATTGAGGCATTGCCCGTCGTTCAGAGGGTAGGTTGAGAGCTCGAGGTGTAAATCAGCTGGCGGCACAGAGATGCGCGTGCAGGGACCTCTTGCTCGGGACGATGGGACCGGTTCAATATTTGGCTAACGGGTGAAAGGTAGTCGCGTACGGCGTCCGTGATGGTTGTTGTAGGCAACATCGAGTACGGGCGTACGTGACGGGTTGTTCGGGTAACCCTGCAGGTGTAAATCGATTATAATCGCCGTCCCTCGCGGTCAGTGAGTACCACTTGTTCACTGTACCGTGACGTAGAAAGAACAGGCTAGTTACATGTTAAAATGTTGCTGATTGAAAGTTGGATATTGATTGTTAATGATATGTTGTAGCTTAGTGCTAACTAAAGTTCTTTTCAACTTTGGGCAAAGTACATGAGAGAAATGCGTTTCTTGTTTGATTGCGGCTCTCTCATGTGCCTTAGCGTAAAGTTCTCCACAACCTGCTGCTAAAACTTGAAAGTAAGGTTCTACTAATTAGGCGAGTCCTTGCAAATGATTTTTACCTCATGCAACCCATCACCCTCATGTAGAAGTTTCATGTTTAGGTGAGACGGGTCAGACTTGCTGAGCCTTCGTGCTCACTGCTTGTGTTTGAAGCTTTTGCAGGGTTCTATGAGGAAGGGACTCCCGAAGAGGAGACGGAACCCCAGGAGGGGAACCCCGTCGAGTGGGAGTCGTGCACGCCGCAGAGTTAGTGTGCGAGTGTGCTAGCAAGGACACGTTCGAGGGCTGAACGTGCACTTGATGCTTAGTCTACGCCCGCGAGTGTGGACTAAACTTATTTTGATGTAAACATGTTAATAAACTTGTTTATGTAATAAAGCTTCCGCTTCCGCTTTGTACCTTTGACGTGTGTTATACGGTGTTGTGCAACGCAGCACCCCTCAGCGTGATCCTGGCTCGACAGGACCAGTGGGGTCGTGTCATTTTATGGGTTCAATGACATGTTTTATGTTATAACTCAGGGGTTTACTGTTTAAATAAATATTTGACAATTCTCAAATATATTTTTACAGATGGCAGCAGATAAACAGTTGGAGAACGGGTGGGTGGCTTCCCACTGTTCTGACCGTAGCGGCTACCCGGAAGCATTGTGGCAAATGCTCCAATATTTCGGGTACAATCAGATGCCGCAATACTTCGCCAAGGAAGAAGGCGAAGAGGGGAACAAGACGTGGACGATCCATGTCGAGGTTCCTGCAGGACCTACGCCACCCGGTTGGGTGCCATTCACCGTCACGGTGAGAGGAAGACAACCGGAAGGGATGTGGCAAGTGGCAGCCCGCGACACTATGTCACGTTTCTGCCAACTGCACGTGCAGGCTATGGAGGGCACACCATACGCACTCGTTCCGGTGGAGGGACGAGCTCAGCATGTGTGGGAAGAGAGGTACCTGGAGGCAACAGACCCGAGTTGCCCAAGGTACAACCCCGCGGAGGCAAATCTCAGCCTCCAAATGAGGGCGGGAAACGCTGTGATGGACAGCCAAGCTGTTCATATGGAGCATCTCGCCACCAAGCTCAAGGAGAGCACAAGCCGTGGAGATCATTTCGAGAGTGCTCACAGCGCACTCCGCAATGTGCTCCTTCCGACGATCAAGCGACTGAATGAACAACACAATCAGTTGCGTCGTCTGAAGAAGGCAAAGAAGAAGAGCCGTGTTGACATCGCGGCATTGCAAGAGCTGGTACAGACCCTAACCCAGCAGAATGAGGACCTTGCTCAGGAGCGGGACGACGGTATCGAGGAAGGCCAAGGCTGGGAAGAGGACTACAACCAAGCTATGGACGAGGTGCATGCCTTGCAGGACCTCGTGCCCCCGGTATTGGGCGTACCGGTAGTCTTGGGTCTTCCAGCCATGGGAGAACCTGGAATGGGAGAAGAGGTGGTAGACCCTGAGCCACCAGCAGAGGTACCGGAGGAGGACGACCCACAGGAGGTCGAGTTCTACTCCGAGTAGGGGGTTACGGTTGCCAAGTAGGGCAGCTAGGGTAGCGTAACCCAACTTTTGTAATCAGTGACATATCGTGTAGACAGTAGCGTATGTATAGGTAGTGACGACATGAGCACGACTTCTCGGAGATCTGAGAATAATGTATATTGTATAAAGTTTATGCTTTATCAATATATGTGAATGTTGTGCAAATTAATCATGTGTCACTTCAATACCTACTGTTGCGTATGGAATTTTAAGTAAGACATGTGCTAATTGCTGCTGTTTTGAATTTCAGAATGACGCGTACTCGTGCCAACCCTGACGTTGGGGGTACCAGTCAAGGGGGAGAGACCTCCCAACCACCTCCCGAGGACTCCTCGGGACAGCAGCAGCAACAGCAACAGCAAACACCGCCACCGCCACTACCAACGGTTACATGGGCCGACATTGTCGCGGCAATGGCGGGCTCGCATCAGCAGCACACAGAGTTGCTGCAGACTCTCATCGCCAATACGTCTCGCCCAGAGAGACGTCAAGATCGTGAGGAGCGCCAACAGAGCTCCTACTCCGACTTCCTGGCGACTCATCCCCCTGTATTCTCAAGGGCGGATGAACCACTTGACGCGGACAACTGGCTCCGCACCATAGAGATGAAGTTTGGGCTGCTCCAAATCAGCGAGCAGCGCAAGACTCAGTTCGCGGTCCAGCAGCTCCAAGGATCCGCGAGCGCGTGGTGGGCCAACTTCTGTGCTTCACAGCCCACCGACCGAGTGATGACCTGGGCGGAGTTCCGGACGGCCTTCAGGGCCTATCATATACCGCCAGGTCTGATGAAGAGGAAGACGCAGGAGTTCCTACACCTGCAACAAGGGAGCCGGAACGCGCTGGAATACTCCAGAGCGTTCAACGATCTCGCGCTCTACGCGTCGTATCACGCGGATACAGACGAGAAGCGGCGAGACCATTTTTACCAGGGGCTTAACCCGCTCCTGAAGGACAAGTTGGCGATGTTCAATCGAGGCAGCCTCAACGACATCATTGATGCTGCGATTGTTCAGGAGGACTCCGGCAAGGAGTTGGCGGCGGCAGAGCGAAAGCGAAGCGCGCCGCAGAGCAGCGGAGAAGGAGGCAGTCCTTCTCAGAAGTTTCGGATGGTGAATCGCCCACCATCAGGTCCACGCTGGCAGCCACCACAGCGGTCGATGCCGTTCCGCAGTCGGCCGTATTCTTCGCCGGCATTCCGGCCGGCACTGCCAGTACCACCGCAACAACAACAGCAGCAGCGGGCGATGCCGCGTGCGTTTGCACCTCCGCAACGCATGCCGGGCTTTCGTCTACCGGGTACTCCACCAGTAGCGACCACATGTTACAAGTGTGGTTGTCCAGGACACTTTACGAGCAGTTGCCCAGAGAGGCAAGGCGGCGGAGTGGCACCACAGTTTCCGGGGAGGAATCAACCCTGGAACCCTACTAATGCGCGGTGGGCAAACCCTAGGCCCGGCACTGTCCACCAACTTGCCATTGAGGACGTGCCGGAGGGCGAGCCAATCCTTGCGGGTATGTTCCAACTCCACCAGCATCCCGCTATAATACTATTTGATTCAGGCGCCACGCATAATTTTATTAGCCAAGCTTTCATTGCTAAACACAGTTTGCCAATACTACCCACCGATAGTCCATATTTAATTTGTTCACCGGGTGGGAAGATTTCAGCAAGCGTAATGGTCTCCAAAGCACCATTATGCTTAGCGGGTAGAGTGTACCCCACGTCTCTCATTATCTTAGAGGGACAGAAGGTCGATGTCATCCTAGGGATGTCGTGGTTAACCCGCCACGGCGCTGTTTTAGACACCGTCCTTCGAGTCGTGCACTTAAACTCAGAGGTGCACGGTTCTCACTCATTATTTCTGGACAGTCCAGAAATAAAACGTTCAAGTGTCTATCAGTCCACAACTATCAGATTGGAAGACATTCCAGTGGTCCGGGAGTTTCCTGATGTATTCCCGGATGATTTACCGGGAATGCCCCCCCGATAGAGAGGTGGAGTTCAAGATTGAACTTACACCAGGAACCATGCCAATATCCCGAAGGCCGTACAAGATGGCGCCCAAGGAGTTGGCTGAACTGAAGACTCAGCTCACGGACCTTCTGGAGAAGGGTTTTATTAGGCCGAGCTCCTCGCCATGGGGTTGTTCGGCATTATTTGTCAAGAAGAAGGATGAGACGCTGCGGCTTTGCGTGGACTACCGTCCATTAAATGCCGTAACCATCAAGAACAAGTACCCGTTGCCACGGATTGACATGTTGTTTGATCAGTTGGTCGAAGCAAAGATCTTTTCCAAGATGGATTTAAGATCCGGGTACCATCAGATTAAGATAAGGGCGGAGGACATTCCAAAGACAGCTTTCTCGACAAGGTACGGACTTTATGAGTACCTGGTCATGTCCTTCGGCCTCACCAATGCTCCAGCTCACTTCATGTATTTAATGAACTAGGTGTTCATGCCGGAGCTGGACAAGTTTGTCGTGGTCTTCATCGACGACATCCTGGTATATTCCAAGTCGGAGGAAGATCACAAGAAACATCTGCGTATAGTCTTGCAACGGCTGCGGGATCACAAGTTATACGCAAAATTCAGCAAATGCGAGTTTTGGATATCGCAAGTGCCTTTCCTCGGGCATATCATCTCAGCAGAGGGTATCGCTGTGGACCCGAGCAAGATCACGCAAGTGCTGAATTGGAAATCCCCGAGAACTGTTCATGAGGTACGGAGTTTCCTCGGACTCGCGGGATATTATCGGAGGTTCATTCCGAACTTCTCGAAGATTGCCAAGCCAATGACAGAGCTGCTTAAGAAGGCTACCAAATATGTTTGGAGTCCAGCATGTGAAGCAGCATTCAAGGCTTTAGTCAAGCACCTGACATCAGCACCGGTTTTGGCGCAGCCAGACACAACAAAACCGTTCGATGTGTACTGCGATGCATCCGGCATTGGGCTCGGATGTGTGCTGATGCAAGACCGAAGAGTGGTCGCGTATGGATCACGGCAGCTTAGGAACCATGAGCAAAATTATCCAACTCACGACTTGGAGCTTGCTGCCGTGGTACTTGCACTAAAAATGTGGAGGCACTACCTACTCGGTAACCTCGTACATTTATATACCAACCACAAAAGCCTCAAGTACATATTCACTCAGAAGGAGCTGAACATGAGGCAACGAATATGGTTAGAACTGATAAAGGATTACGAGATAGAGATCCATTATCATCCGGGCAAGGCAAACGTTGTGGCAGATGCGCTGAGCCGCAAGTCACACGTCAATAATCTGACCATCACACCATTGGAAGAGAGCGAACCACCACTCCATGTGATTCCACACGGAGCTCTCTACAACCTAGCTTTGATCCCCACCATCCGTGAAGAGATAGCGGCAGCCCAGAAGAATGACAAGGGCATGTCACATTTGCGGAGACGTATAGACAGTGGGGAGTTGAAATGTTTCCGGAAGGACGGAGACGGCGTCCTATGGTTCAAGAACCGGATCGTCGTACCCTGAAACCCGGAGTTACGGAAGAAAATCTTTGATGAGGCTCACTTATCAAAGTTTTCTATTCACCCCGGCAGCAACAAAATGTATCAAGAACTCAGAAGAAAGTTTTGGTGGACACGGATGAAGCGAGAGACTACAAAATACGTGTCCGAGTGTGATACATGTCGAAGGGTGAAGGCAGACCACATGCGGAAACCGGGACTGCTGCAACCACTGGGCATTCCTGCCTGGAAGTGGGAGGACGTGAGCATGGATTTTGTCGTCGGTTTACCCACCACCTTACAGAAACATGATTCTGTGTGGGTGATCGTCGATCGGCTCACCAAAGTTGCCCATTTCATCCCGGTCAACACCAACTACAGCGCCAAGAAGTACGCTGAACTGTACATCTCACGGATCCTATGCTTATACGGCGTACCCCGTACCATCATATCGGACCGGGGCACTTTATTTGTGTCCCGTTTTTGGGAGCAGCTACACGCTGCCTTGGGGACGAAGCTGATCCGTAGTTCAGCCTACCACCCGCAGACGGATGGACAAACCGAGCGGGTAAATCAGATTCTAGAAGACATGCTACGAGCTTGCGCTATCGACCACAGCAAGAATTGGGATGATCACTTGCCGTTAGCCGAGTTCTCGTACAACAATGGGTACCAAGCCAGCATCAAGATGGCGCCCTACGAGGCGCTATACGGGAGAAAATGCCGCACACCATTGAACTGGTGTGAGTCTGGCGAAAGGGTTACCTTCGGGATTGACCTTGTCAACAACACGGAAGAAAAGGTTCGACTAATTCAAGCGAACCTAAAAGCCGCTCAATCCCGTCAGAAACAGTATGCGGACCGGAGAAGGCGCCCATTACAATTCGAAGTTGGGGATCACGTATATCTACGGGTGTCTCCAATGAAGGGCGTAAACAGATTTGGGGTGAGGGGAAAGTTAGCACCCTGCTTCATCGGTCCATTCCAGATTACCGAAAGATGTGGATCGGTGACATACCGGCTGAAATTACCAGAAGCACTTTCCGGTGTGCACGACGTCTTTCACATTTCCCAGCTGAGGAAGTGTCTCAAGCTATCAACTACCGTTCAGCTGGAAGACATTGAAGAACTGCAACCGGATCTCACCTATCGGGAGGAACCGGTGCAGATTATTGATGAAAAGGCCCGAACCACACGCAACCGTACGTTGTGGTTCTACAAGGTTCTATGGAGTAATCACTCCATGGACGAAGCGACATGGGAGAGCGAAGAATTCCTTCACACTAACTACCCCGACTTTTTCATGTCGCATATCCGGTAATTTTCCACCGTCCTCTCTCTCATTTTCACCTTATAATCTCGGGACGAGATTCTTTTAAGGGGGGAGGAATGTAAGGGCCTCAGTTTTTGACACACATTTGCAGTGTTCATCACCACACCACACACCTCATTTGAGGAAGAATGATGAACACAAATGAAGAGCAAGTAACAATTATCAACATGCTCATTAGAGAACAAACTTACACATTGCAAAAGTGGTATTTCCCACATGTGATATAGATGGGCTGGACATATGAAAACTCCTACACTTTACTAAGGATGTCCCTGCCAAGTTTCACCCAAATTCAAAACCTTTTTGAGGTCAGTTTGGGTATAGTTAGGAAGAGGGCAGTTTGAAACCTTATTCAAATTCAAACTGTTTTTATCCCATGAATTTAAAAGTGGAAGGCATATTCTTGCTCAGCACATTTTTGTGAGCTCACACACCAATTTTCACTCCATTTGGAGTTGATCTTGACATGAGCTAAGTGGGAGAAATTCAAACTTTATTTGAATTTCAAACTGAACTTGTGCTGAAATTCATTCAAACCAAACCTCATTTGAATTTTGATCAATTCAAATGGCTCATGGGTGAATAATTTGAATTGCCAAGGGTAGTATGGGGTTCACTGTTTACAACAGTGATTAGGAGTAAATTTCAGAGGTTAAAACTGGTGGTGGGACCCACATGTCAGCCACTGCTCAGATCAAACCGACTGAGACTTTTTCACTCGGGTCGCCGAGCCGCAGCGGTGATCGCCACCGAGGCCAGCCGCCGCGCCACCAGCTGCTTGCCCACGCGCGGGCGTGAGGCGGTGCAGAGCCTTCTTAAGGTGCCTGCCCCCTCCTCGGCCGAGGTACCGCCGTTCTTCCCCGCAAGAACTCAGCGCCGGCCGAAAACTTCCGCAGCTCGGACTTGATCGGAGGACGCCGATCGCAGCTCCCTCCTTCCACTCCAGAGCCCCAGCAAGGTAATAGAGACCTTCCTCCGTCCTTCCCGTTGCTAGAATTCTGTTGAAACCGATTGATATCGGCTGGGCCGAAAGATCAAATTCGGGACTTGGAACCGCCGCACCTCGGGCTCTCATGGACAGCCCAACCAGGGCGTTGTCACGCCCGAGCCAAGGCACCCTTGGACGCGCGGGTGACCGGTGCTGCTCATCCCCGAGCCACAGCTCGAGTGGTTGCTCACCGGCGGTGAATTTCCACTTTTCCCCTTTCTGTGTGCAGAACGACCTTCGGGTACGATTCTGTTTAATTCATGCTCTAGAAAGGATTAGAGGGCCTCAGGCCGCTCTCACACGAGCTAGACACGGTAACGCATAAGTTGCCTTCACAACTCTGGGCCGGAGAACCTCTGTGCCCGGCGTAATTTGAGGTCTACTAATGGCGGAACGAACGGGCGGCATCGGGCGCACGGTGAGGACCTATTTCGGGCCTTCCCCGAGCTGCCTCGAGCTCATGTCGACCTTCTCTGAGGTCCACTGATGCTCCCCGACCGGTTTCCCAAGTAGCTAAGGTGCTAGGGTAGTCAGCCGACATGGCCGAAGTCGTTCTGAGGTAGCGGCTCGTCGCCGACCATGCTCCGGCCGTTGTCATGAGCAGCTGACCCTCGGATCCTGTTCCCCGAGTAAAAGTAGGCAGGGGCGGCCATAATCGAGAAGTTTGGAGCTGTACAGCAGCCGGCGGCGAGCTCTCCGGCGAGATCCCTCGGCGGCGGGGCGCGGGTGTCGCGAGGTTGAAGAAGGGGGTGGACCCCAGCTGTCAGTGGGAGATATTTTGAATCGGGATCCGGCTGCGGCCGGGATCGGGTGTGCTGGCGCACAAAATCATTGTGGGCCGCGGTGTGCCATCGCCTCGGCGTGCGACGCGTGTCCCCTAGGCCCACGCGCGAGGTTAAACTTTTCCCCGATTTTCAGATTTCCTTCAAACTTCAAATCCTCATAACTTTGGCTAGAAAGCTCCAAATTGAGTGAACCAAATTTTGCTGGATTCAGCTCTCTGAGTACTTTCCAGAAAATCAAGTTTCACTTCATAAAATTCCTTATTTCTCCAGAATTAATTCCTCAAAGTTGAAACTGTTAGGAATTTTAACTGGAAGATCCTTTGGGGGAAAATCCTGAAATTTTGCTGGGATGTTCACCAAAATATCCCTGAACTACCATAAAAGTTTCAGATCGATTTGAGCTCATCTGATCCACCTAATGGTGTGATTAGTGAAACTGTTCCAGAGAAAATAGAAAATGTTCAGAAACATTTTCAGAATTTTCTCTGAAATTGTTTAGCTCATATCTTTAGTTAGGGACTTCCAAATTAAGTGAGACCAAATCCATTAGAACCCTCTGAAAATCCAGTTTTCAGAAAGTCATATTTTGTTTCATGAAAATTCCTAGAACACCCTAAGAGTTCCAATTAAGGTCAAGGACATAATTAATTGTGGAGGGCTCAAATGAGCTTTGCTGCAACTAAAACTTGACCAAGTCTCTATTTAGGTTGTAACCAAGACATAGTAAAAGTTTCACAGTCATTAGGTCTGTCTGGCAAGGGTTATAGACTTCACAACTTCAAAGTTAATATAAATGCATTTAAATTGATACATATGTTTATTATATCATGTAGTCGCTAAGGTCGAGGAGGAACCCGAAGTCCTAGACTTCGTTACTCCGGAGGAACAGCTAGCCTACGACCAAGAGCAGCAAGGCAAGCTCCGGTTTGCATTAACCTTTTTACAAATTTTTATTGTTTTGAGCACATACTTGTTTCCTTTATTCTGTGCATTAGAGTCTTGTTTGGAAGCCCCACTGCATAGCCAAGAGAACCATGGGTTGGGTTTAGGATTGCAAACCCCGTTAGCCACTGCATTGCTAGGATAGAGTAGGATTCGGTACAAGTCGAGTAGTTGGAACTACTCGTGAGAATAGGCTAGAGGCACATTGCTCGGGTAGAGATAGCACATGATACACATGGCAAGAAAATGAGACCGAGCGGAGAGTAAGGGCAGCAGGACTTTGGGGCCTGTGTGCTGTAGCTCCGCTTGTGTCGATTGAGGACCGAGCCGTGTGCGGGCCTGTTGAACAAGCTAGAACAGTACCGAAGACCTACCGGCTATATGGGAACCGGGAAACTGATGTAACACGGGTAGCTGGGTATTGAGGCATTGCCCGTCGTTCAGAGGGTAGGTTGAGAGCTCGACGTGTAAATCGGCTAGCGGCACAGAGATGCGCGTGCAGAGACCTCTTGCTTGGGACGATGGGACCGGTTCAATATTTGGCTAACGGGTGAAAGGTAGTCGCGTACGGCGTCCGTGATGGTTGTTGTAGGCAACATCGAGTACGGGCGTACGTGACGGGTTGTTCGGGTAACCCTGCAGGTGTAAATCAATTATAATCGCCGTCCCTCGCGGTCAGTGAGTACCACTTGTTCACTTTACCGTGACGTAGAAAGAACAGGCTAGTTACATGTTAAAATGTTGCTGATTGAAAGCTGGACATTGATTGTTAATGATATGCTGTAGCTTAGAGCTAATTAAAGTTCCTTTCAACTTTGGGCAAAGTACATGAGAGAAATGCGTTTCTTGTTTAATTGCGGCTCTCTCATGTGCCTTAGCGTAAGGTTCTCCACAACCTGCTACTAAAACTTGAAAGTAAGGTTCTACTAATTAGGCGAGTCCTTGCAAATGATTTTTACCTCATGCAACCCATTACCCTCATGTAGAAGTTCCATGTTTAGGTGAGACGGGTCAGACTTGCTGAGCCTTCGTGCTCACTGCTTGTGTTTGAAGCTTTTGCAGGGTTCTATGAGGAAGGGACTCCCGAAGAGGAGACGGAACCCCAGGAGGGGAACCCCGTCGAGTGGGAGTCGTGCACGCCGCAGAGTTAGTGTGCGTGTGTGCTAGCAAGGACACGTTCGAGGGCTGAACGTGCACTTGATGCTTAGTCTACGCCCGCGAGTGTAGACTGAACTTATTTTGATGTAAACATGTTCATAAACTTGTTTATGTAATAAAACTTCCGCTTCCGCTTTGCACCTTTGACGTGTGTTATACGGTGCTGTGCAACGCAGCACCCTTCAGCGTGATCCTGGCTCGACAGGACCAATGGGGTCGTGTCAGTTCGCCCGTGCGTGCGGCGGCGCATGGCGGCAGAGGCGCGATCTCGCCGGCGAAATCTTGGTTTTTGCCGCTGTGCGTTAGAACTCGCATCTTTTTGCACAGATCGACCGCGGAGGGGTAGGGGAGGCTCACCGAGGGGTCTTCCTGGGCACAGGAGGGTTGGAGTAGGCTCTGCGACGGCGACGGGCGGAGGAGCTCCTCGGTGCTCGATGGAGGAGTGGTTTGGCTCGGCGATACCTCGCGTTCTCCGGTCGTCGTGCTTCCCTGCGGTTAGCAGATGGTGTACCGAGGGACAGATAGGGTCGGGTCATGGAAATTCGACGGCTTCAAAGATGACCAGCGGCTAGACTTCACCGGAGCTCGACGGCGTCGGTTGTCTGGGCGGCAATTCGTTCCGGAGTGGGCGTCACCGGCTAGTGTTCGATGCTGCGATGATGTGAAACTGGTTATATGGACCAGAACGGCGTTATGCCGAGGGGGATTCGGGGATTGAGCGGCGGTGCTCACCGGCGGCAGAAGTTCGCGAGCGAGGTGGTGAGCAGAGGGGGTTTGCGGGAGTTTAAATCGGCCCAGAGTCCCGGGGTGGGTGTGTGCGTGCGGAATCGGCACTCCTGGGGGCGGATCAGTTGGTTGCGATCGAGGAAATCGGCCGGCGGCTCGCGATCAGCGCGGAAAGGTCGGTGGCGGTTGGGCACGCGCGCGAGGAGGGGGATGACGCGCGGGCCCCGTGTGTCGTTGAGAGGGAGAGAGGGGGGTGCGCGGGTTTGGACTGGCTGGCGCGCGCGGTCTTGGGCCGGCTGGCGGGTTTTGGCCCACTGACCGGTTTTGGTTTTCTTTTTCTTTTTCTTTTTCCTTATCCTTTTTCTGGTTTGATTCAAATCTAAATTCCAGTTTGAATTTGAATTTCTGCACCACATGCAATACGTCCAAAAAATTTTAAATTCCCCTCTTTAGCAGGTTTTGGGGTGTTACATATGGCTTGCTCGAGTATTAGCGGAGATGATGAGTTCAGAAATCAGTATTCCGATACTGAAGGTGGATAACAAATCAGCTATAGCGTTGATCAAGAATCTAGTGATGCACGGGTATATCAAGCATATTGAAGTCAAATATCATCTGGTGCGTGATTTGGCTAAGAAAAAGAAGATTGAAGTAGAATTTATAAGAAGCAAAGATCAACTAAGTGATATTCGAACAAAGCCTCTTGGCAAGATGAAGTTTCAAGAGTTTCGTGCAAGAATTGGAGTCGTTGATGTGAGTGTTCGACACAACAAGACTTAGGAGGAGATTTGTTAGAAATAAACCTTGTGTGTCCAGGGAAGGAGTAGATGCGTCGAGTTATTGTGTAAGTTTGTTGGGAGTGTAACAACGTGCATGGACACGTTGACATTTGTAGGTTGAGCTCGGTTGGACGCTGTTTTGTCCAGGAGCGCGTCGTGCGGATTAATCAACGTGTGCATGGTGATGCATGCCAGGTACACCACATGTGGGAGGTGCACGATCCCATTTTTCGCTGTTTTCAGTTGCTATATGATCGATGAATGGAAAATAACGGAGCAGTTGTTTCCTCCAAAGACTTGGGTGTTCCTACCTGGTGTTCGTGTGTGTTATCCAAATATTCTTCCACAATCATCTTCACGGATCCCATTTGATCCTGACAGAGTCTCAGTTGTTTTTCATTGATCATGCATGCACACAGGTGAAGGGGGGCCTTGGCGCAGCGGTAAAGCTGTTGCCTTGTGACCATGAGGTCACGGGTTCGAGTCCTGGAAACAGCCTCTTGCAGAAATGCAGGGAAAGGCTGCGTACAAAAGACCCAAGTGGGTCGGGCCCTTCCCCGGACCCTGCGCAAGAGGGAGCTACATGCACCGGGCTGCCCCTTCCATGCATGCACACAGGTACTTACACAATGCCTTTTTAATACATGAATAGAGTGTGGACTCGGTCTAAACAAATGATCCACAAAAAACGCAACAGAACGGTGCACTCCGCACGTTATTGACGCGCTCCTGCACACGATGCGCGCAACGCTCCCGCGCACGACGCGATCGTCCGCAAAGGGCTCCACGACGCAGTCTTCCTGCCAACGACCTAACTGGAATCTCGGGCAGGATTATGTTCAACATACTCCCCCTAATCCTGGCGTGATTCAAGATCTCTAACACCCAGGCGATGACGCATGGTTTCCAACTTGCCTGCTGGTAACGCCTTCGTCAAGGCGTCAGCCCTCTGTTCTTCAGAGCATACGTACTCAACTGAAATCTGCCCCTCCTGCACACATTCACGAATGAAATGATACCGCGTGTGAATATGCTTGCTTCGTCCATGAAAGACTGCGTTTTTGATCAATGCAATCACCGATCTGTTATCAACAAGTAGCTTCACAGTTCCAGGTTCTTTGCCAATGAGTTCACCGAGCAGATTTCTTAGCCATAGTGCATGGCATGTTGCTGCAGCTGCTGCCATGAGCTCGGCTTCACAAGACGATAATGCCACTGTTCTCTTCTTCTGCGAGTTCCATGAGATATAAGACGTTACTCGAAATCTGTTTCAAAATTCATCAGTATCACGACCATGAAATCTACTTCTTAATCCGGACCACCGATCTTCTGTTGTGATTGTTTTTGTTTTCGTTTTCATATTTCACGAGTCTCTAAATCTTGAGCATCTCCAACTAACTCATTGAGACCTACACCAGGTTATGAAAAAAGAGTCCGGCAACTCTTGTTCTTGGTAAACCTCATCAATCTCAACATTCAACAAACTATCTTGGTACCCAGCATCATCTGGTCTATATAACTGCTCACGAGGATTCACCTTGTGTACAACCCACCAAGCATGTAGTTTTTTGCATGGATAATGTAAATAATACACTTGCTGGACTTGATAAGCAAGGACAAAGGTGTCGTAGCCTCGTAGCCGTTCATTATGTTTGACTTCTATCATGCCAAATTGGTTATGTCAAGTTTCGTTATTGTTGTCAAACCATTCGCAGTCAAAGAAGACTACTTTAAGCTCCTTATTCCCGTCAAAACTGAATTCAAGGATATTTTTAATGATCCCATAATAATTAGTTTCCCGTCCTTCGGCTTGAACAGCCGTAGTCACAACACCGGTATTACAAGTTGCCGCAAGTGGACGAACAGCTTCAAATTCAGTTGAACAGAATCGAAAACCATTGATGTCATATCGACCATAGCTTATAACTTTAATGGATCCGTAGGACAGCTGATGCAAGTCCTCATGGAAACCGGCATCTTTTTTGCACTGTCCAGAATATAGAAGACTATATCGAGCAATACTCGTAAGTCATATTAGAATGAAGACAAGAAAACGTTACATGATCTCTAAACCAGGATTTAAAGTTAGGCCCTCCATTTAGTCCATAATGCCGCATTGTTTCTACTTGCTTGCTCGTAGGTTGATGCATAGATTTCTAATTTTGGTGATCAAACTCACTACATATATAATAAAAATAACTATTACAATATATGTATGGCAAATTTGTACCAATTAGTATAGCTGGTGAACAAACACTTACTTGAAATATTTATCCATCCCGTCTATATTAGCGTACATATAGAGCAAAGCAACCGTCTTTTCTTCTATTTTGGCGGCGTAGATCATGCTGCTACCAACGGTAGTGCCTCTCGTTTGAAATATGGAGAGGTCACTAAACGGGGGTGCTTCATCGACATTGTATCGCAACGTAGGAGCATTAACATTGTGTTCTTCTGCAAAGTAAGCACTTGAGAAGTAGCCTATCTTCTTAAATGTAAATGCTTCGGCAATGCATCCTTCAACCCTTGCTCTATTGCGAACCATTGGTTTAAGACATCTGAGTGCACTTTCAATGTGGTACATCCACCTGTATTGAACAGGGCCGCCCACTTTAGCTTCATATGGAAGATGGATTAAAAGGTGTTGCATTGGGTTGAAGAACCCTGGAGGGAAAACTTTTTCTATCTTCCATAACCCCGCTGTTCTCCAACTGCACGCCCAAAAATGATGCAGCAGAGAATATTAGGGTTATGCTGTCAAAATCACATCCAGATCCAGACCCCGTACCTAACTCGTCAAAAGCACGTCCTCGGTCACTCTCATGCTATCCAAAAAGGGACAATCCTGAACTTCCACGCCTCACATGCCTATCGCATGTGAGACGTACAGATTCGAAATTGGTAATAAATTTCTATAGGTTATTTTACTTATTTTCATTCTTCAATCATTTACAAGATAGGAAAGAACGAGAAAGAGGGGGTAAGTTGGTCAGAGTTGAAAGTTCAAAGGGGCGACGTGTAACCGTTGAAAGTTACAAGTCATTGTCGCCGTTCGCCTTCGTGCTCGTCTCGACACAAAAGTTGCGACTAAAACCATCTGGGTCGTGATGGGTCGGGGCGGGATTGGGTCGTGCCTGATCGGGCCGGATTGGGCCTTGCCATGTCGGGCCAGGTTGGGCTGTGCCGGTTTGGGATGCGATTGGGTCGTGCCGGGTCACGTCGGATTGGGCATTGCCGGGTCGGGCCGGATTATGCCTTGCCGGGTCAGGCCGGGTCGGGCCGTGCCGGGTAAAACCGGCTCAAAACCCGTTAATATATGTATAAATAGTACGCACTCATAATCAATCAAATAACTAATTATAATCTAATTGAGAATTCGAAACAAAATGAACAATTAAATAATTTAAACAATAGTAAACTGGCGGGCAGGGCGGGCAAGGAGCGGACGGGCGGGGCGGGCAGGGGAGGGACCCAGCAGGCGTGGCGGGCAGGGCAGGGACCCGACGGCTAGGGAGCTAATTAATTAAAATTAATTAAAAATAAGATAATTAATTAAAAATAATTTAAAAACATCAATGGGTCTGGTCGGGGCGACGGCAGGGCGGGGCGGGGCCGGCTCTGAGGCGGGGCGGTCGGGGCCGATCGTTTCGGGGCGGGGCGGTCGGGGGCGGGAGGGCCGACCGGGGTGGCGGCAGCAAAGACGCGCGGGGAGGCCGGAGTGGGCGGCGGTGCGCGGGTAGGCCGAGGTGGGCGGCGGCGCGCAGGGAGGCCGTGGTAGGCGGCGGCGGCAGAACCGGTCGAGGACGGCGCGGGCGCTCACGACCCGGGCGGGTTGAATAAGCTAAACTAAACTAATTTAAAATAATTAACTAAACTAATTAAAGCATACTTACAAACTAAACTAAACTAATTATAAAATCAACCAATCTAATTAAAATAACCTAATTACAACTAGTAAACTAAACTAAAATGCGTTAATTAATTAAAAATAATTAAAAAACCACGGGTGGGGGCGCGGCGGTGCCGGGTCTGCCGGGCGGTCAGGGCTGACCAGGTCGGGGCAGGGCAGGCCGGGTCGGGGCGGAGCCGGCGACGGTGGCCGGCCGGGACGCGCAGGGGCGCTGTGGCGTCGGTTCGGGGCGGAGCCGGCGGCGGGTGGCCGACCGGGGCACGCAGGGGCGCGGGGGGACGGGGGCACGCTGGGACGGGCCCGGTGGCGCACGGCCCGGAGCACGGAGGGCCGGGGGCACGCGGGCCGGGCAGGACGGGGCGGCGGTGTGAGAGGGCAGCGAAGGCAGCCCGAGAGGGAGGCGACGGCGGCGACATACGGGCCGGGGTTGGTGCGGGCGTGAATGCCCACACCGACCTCAGCCCGGGCGGGTATATAACCCTTATTTACGACGGCCAGGGACCTGGCCATCATAAATAAGGTGTTATTTATGACGGGAACTGGTCCTGTCGTAAATAAGGAACTTATTCACGATGGCCAGGGCCTACCATCGTAAATAATGTGCTTATTTACGACGGTCTAGGTCAACCGTCGTGAATAATGCCTTTATTTATGACGGCCATTGGACACTGTCGTGAACATTTTAACGACGGTACGGTCGTTAATAACTTTGGTCGTCGTAAATTTGTCTTTTTCCTGTAGTGAATATTGGTATGGAAAGATATCAAAATAATAGAGTTTAATATTTGAAAATTTTCTTCCAAGCATGAAAGGTTGGTAGGCAGTTATCAAAGATAAGTCTGTTTTTTTGTTTCCAGAAGTACCAAGTCGCCATTATGAAGGTTTCCATGAAAATTGCTTGCTGGTAATTATTCTTGGTTGGCTACCTCCATCATACTAAAGAACGGTAGGTAGATCATGGTTCCGTTGGATGCCAAGGTGTTGCGAACATTGCCTGCTAAAAGTGCTTCCTTTTGTGCCTGCACACATGCGTCTATACGACTCCATGGCGGTCGACCACTAAAACTATAACCGGCGATCGTCCTTATTAGATAGAAAACATTGGTTTCTCGAAACAGAATTAAGTGGTTTGCTCCACATTTCTTTGCCGCCACACTTCTCCCACAGGCCTTGGGATCAAGATGGAATGAAGCTGAGTCCCAGCACTTCTACGCCGGAGGATCCCAGCTATCTTGCATGTGGACAGAAAAAGATAAAAGTTGCTGACATGGTCACATGCAAAATTTAAGACCAATCATATCATTTTGTTTGTTACGGCCAAAGCCTCAAAACTACACCCAACTTGCCTATATTTTGACGATTTTTCAAAGATACTAAATTTTTATTCTAACATTAACAAATATTGGCTGAATAAATTAGAATATTAGGTCATCAAAATAATATATTGACTCACTAGGATGAAATACTTTGTCAAAAAATAAAAATATTAAGTTAACAAAATAATATGTTGATTCATTAAGATGAAATATTGAGTCAACAAATAGACATGTTGGATCGATAAATTAATATATTGACTCACTAAGCTAAAATATATTTTCAATAAAATATAAAAATCTGGACATGTGAGTTTATGAGAAACAAAATATAGAAAATATGCCCAACAATATAAATTCTTTATTTCCTCACCCTCTCTTTCAATCTATGATTAGACGCATGGCCATGGGTCCTATTATATCATTGTCAATCTATTTTAGGTGATATTTTATCTTTTTTCAAATCGAAATTTTCCGTGATCCAACATGTCTATATACGATGTGATGCGCCTCGTCCATGGTATTTTCTCTTTGCACCTACACGCGATGCACCTGCACGCTATGCACCCTCACATCGAATAGTCAATCGCTATGCAGTAACAGTTGCTTCCAACGTGACATGGTGGATGTCTTGTGCGCAGCGGACGACGGCCGAAGGAGCAACTTGAGACTGAGCTCACCAAATACTTGACAACTAACTGAGGCTGCACCTCTCGAGGACACTGAGTTGGCTATTCCTGATGTCTCCAGATCCAAATGGTTTCTGTCAAATTAACAATCAATCGAAGCATGCCTGCTGACCTTATGGTATGGGTTGGTCGTTAGCTTTCTATAGCTTGTACAAACTTGATTCGGTGGGAAAATGAAACAAGCACTGGTAGGTGGAGGCGCTTTCAACATGGTCAAACTACCAGTACTATCAAGTATTTATGAATTATGTTCACATACAGGTTAGTGGTTGCCTCTTTTAATTCTAAAACTCATCACAATAGGGACAATCTTTCATTTTGCCACTTTCTATCTGCACTACAATAAGAATATTTCAGGAAGTCATAATTCTAAGTCACAGTATATGTATATAGATGTTTTTTTTTCTAATAACAAAACTGCTGGAACTGACCCCAAAAGAGATAGCACTGGAGGCATATTTCAGTTTCTATGGCTCTAGAACAATATGTGAAGCAATAAAGCACACACATCAACCTAATGCTATAGTCAGAGATGTGTACGTCTTATCTCTCGGGAGTGTCGCATAAGCTGCAACTGCTGTGCCTTTAGCAGCTGTGATCATAGTCCCTTCATGGAGGAGCAGCCGAACTGCATGGCTAGAGCGTGCACGTAGTGATATATATAGATGGCAATGTCATGAGGAAGGAACTCGATTCCTGGATGCTGGATAAGAGTACCGGAAAGCTGATCTTGAACGGATGCTTTGTGTGCGACCAGTTACCAGCTCATAGCCCAGAGTGACTGTAGTGTCATCAGGGTGCTCACTCTTTGTTTACGCGCATAGAACAGAGATGCGAGGGTGTTGGCTGAGCTCAAAGCCGAGTCTGTTAGAAATAAGCCTTGTGTGTCCAGGGCAGGAGTAGATGCGTCGAGTTTTTGTGTGCGTTTGTTGGGAGTGTAACAACGTGCATGGACACATTGAACGTTTGTAGGTTGAGCTCGATTGGACGCTGGTTTGTCGAAGAGTGCGTCATGCGTATTGATCGACGTATGCATGGCGATGCATGCAGTTGCATGCGAGTGCATGCCAGGTACACCGCGTGCGGGAGGCGCACGATCCCATTTTTTGCTGTTTTAAGTTGCTATATGATTGATGAATGGAAAACAACGGAGCAGTTGTTGCCTCCGAAGACTTGAGTGTTCCTACCTGGTGTTCACGTGCGTTTTCCAAATATTCTTCCACAATAATCTTTGCGGATCCCATTTGATCCCGACATTTGGCATCAGAGCCGGCTACGGGCTGTGCAGCGATCGAGGCAAGGAGGTTGTCGCTGGCATTGTGTCCACGTGAGAAGCAGAAGGTCTGATGGGGAAGATCGGAGGAAAAGGAGACGGTGCAACGGCGAAGGGAGAGGACACTGGAGAAGGGAGCAGATCGGTCTAGCGTGTGATCCGAGAGGTGAGCGGGGGAACTTCCTTCCCCATGCTCACGAAGACAAATTATTCGGATTGGGCCCTGCTTATGAAGGTAAAACTCAAGGCTAGGAAGCTTTGGGAGGCGATCGAGACCAGGAATGTGGAGCAGCACGAAGACATGCATGCGTTGTATCCACTGTGCACTGCGGTTATGCCGGAGTTGTGGCCAGTGATCGTAGACAAAGACACAGATAAGGAGGCATGGGATGCCATTGCCACGATGCGCATTGCAGACGACCGAGTCAGGAAGACGTCGGCTCATAATTTGCGTCGGCAGTTCGACGCTGCGACGTTCAAGGAAGGGGAGTCCGTGGAGAATTTTGCACATCGACTCAGTGGTATGGCATCAACTCTCACAACTCTTGGTGATAAGATTATGGAGACTCAAGTGGTAGAAAAAATGATCCACAGTGTCCCTTAGCGATTCCGGCAAGTTGTAGTAGCGATTACCACGTTACTCGACGTGTCGACACTCACGGTGGCCGATCTGACCGGGAGACTCAAAGCTGCCGAAGCTGCCTTCAAAGATTTGCCGTCGGTGATGCAGCATGACGGGAAACTCTATCGCACAGAAGAAGAGTGGCTGGCAAGGCAGAGGAAGCGTGAAGCCGGACATTTTTATGGAGAAAGTAGTCGCACCGGTGGGGGTCGTCGTGGTGGAGGAAGGCGAGACTGATAAAGTATGAGGAATAGTATTGAACGAGTTGATTAATTACCCAGCCCAAAGGCTGTTTATATAGAGTACACGAAGCGATACACGCTAACAAACTCAACAGAAGATCAATCTAATCACAATCGAAGGAGGATAGAGATAAGCGTCATATCAGATGCTTATCGTATACTAACTAACATCCCCCCTCAATCTCAACTTAGCCATGTTGAGATTGTTCCGAAATTTTTGAATCATCCTTGATGACATTGGTTTCGTCAGTCCATCAGCCAATTGATCCCCAGAGGATATAAACCGGATGTCAAGCAGTTTATTTGCCACTCGTTCTCGAACAAAGTGATAGTCAACTTCTATGTGCTTTGTACGAGCATGAAAAATAGGATTTGCTGAAAGATATGTGGCCCCTAAGTTGTCATACCAAAGACACGCTGGTCTTGTTTGCAGAATCCCTAATTCCTTTAGAACTGATTGAAGCCAAATAATTTCTGCTGTAGCGTTGGCCAATGCTTTATATTCAGCTTCTGTAATTGACCGAGACACGGTTGGTTGTTTTCTAGCAGTCCAAGAAATAATATTGGGTCCAAAAAAGACTACAAAGCCCCCTGTAGATCTCCTGTCATCAATATCTCCTGCCCAGTCCGCATCTGAGAAGGCACTCACAAGATGCGACTTAGACTTCAAAAATTTGAGACCAAGATCAATCGTCCCCTGAACATACCGCAAAATCCTTTTGACTGCTATCCAATGTTCACTTGTTGGCGCATGCAAAAATTGACATACTTTATTTACAGCAAAAGAAATATCTGGTCGAGTCATGGTTAAATATTGTAATGCTCCAACCAAACTACGATATGTCGTAGCATCTTCATCACACAAGGGTGTACCAACAGCGGAAGACATTTTCTCCGAGGTGACCATGGGAATATCTACCGGTTTGCACTTGTTCATATTTGCTCTAGTTAATAAATCTTTCGCATATTTGGACTGTGATAAAACAACACCATCAGAGACATGAGTAACTTCAATGCCCAAGAAATAATGCAACAGTCCAAGGTCCTTGAGAGCAAAATCTTCCCTCAATTCTATGAGTAGATCTGCAATAGCATTCTCTGAGGAACTAGTAACTATAATATCATCAACATATATTAGCATGAATATAGCAACATCCTTGTTGCGATAAATAAAAAGAGATGTATCCGACTTTGATGCCGAGAAACCAAGATTTTGTAACTTAGAACTCAGTCGAGAATACCATGCACGTGGTGCTTGCTTCAACCCATAAATGGCCTTCTGTAGTTTACACACATAATTAGACTTTATCTTATCAACAAACCCTGGCGGCTGCTTCATATATACTTCTTCTTCAAGAATACCATGAAGAAAGGCATTTTGTACATCGAGCTGATGAAGTTTCCATCCTTGAGATATTGCTATAGATATGACCAAGCGAACTGTTGCAATTTTAACAACGGGGCTAAAGGTGTCCTCATAATCAATACCATATTGTTGTTTGAATCCTTTTGCCACTAAACGAGCTTTATACCTTTCAATAGTTCCATCCGCCTTTCGCTTTACTTTATACACCCACCGGCAGTCAATTATATTTTTCCCTGCTTGTGGTGGAACCAAGGACCAAGTATTATTCCGACATAAGGCAACAATCTCAGTTTGCATAGCCTCTTGCCACTTGGGATCAGAAGCAGCTTCACGCCAGTTATTAGGCTCATCAGTAGATGAAAACAAACCATATCGAATCATACCCGGAAACAACGCCTTTGGTCGAACAATACCTTGTTGTAGCCTCGTAACCATACGAGATGGAGGCTGTTGTTCTTCAGTAAGCACAGGAATACAAGATGAAGTAGCCAATTCAGTAGTACTCGGACCATCTGCAGCTGTACCATGCTCCATGACCGGTGCATGCAATGTCGAGGCCACAGGTTGGTCACCTGGAATACTTGATGGCGCAGAAAATCCCTCAGAGATATTTGGTGCAGCACCGTCTACAGACATTTGCGCATGCATGTGCGAGCCAGAAGAAGTTGAGACGGGTTGGGTCCGGGGCATCGGAGCCGGCGCACCAATGGAATGACCGTACAGAGGAATGACCGGCGCAGAAGGCACATCAGCCTGTCCCGTAGCAGAATTTATTCCATGCCCCGAGACTGATTCCTGAGCAGAAAAGTCTGCCCCTGTTGCAGCACCAATGAGATCTTCCTGGGATCCAGTGCCCACCATATTTGTTACATTATTTTCTTCCTGTTGACAATGAGGCTCAGATAAAACATTAGTAGCACCAGGATTAGTATGCTGCACTTGATTAATCGGTAGAAAACTACCTCCAAGGCTAAATAAAGGGTTCAAAAGATTAGGTGGAAGTAGTAGAATTTCTTTGTGAAGGTGCGCACCAGCATTGTTATGGAGTGTGGAAAATGGAAAAATGGATTCATCGAAGACAACATCACGGGAAATATATACTCGGCCTGTTGAGATATCAAGACATTTGTATTCCTTGTGCATATTGCTATAGCCAAGAAATACACATTGTTTTGATCTAAATTCTAACTTGCGAGAATTAAAAGGTCGCAAATTAGGCCAACATGCACATCCAAAGGTACGAAGAAAAAGATAATTTGGTTTTTCCATAAACAGCCGCTCAAGTGGTATGTCAAAATTTATGACTTTACTAGGAATGCGATTTATCAAATATGTTGCTGAAATAAATGCCTCATCCCAGAACTTAAGTGGCATAGAAGCATGAGCAAGAAGGGAAAGGCCGACCTCAACAATGTGCCGATGTTTTCTTTCAGCAGATCCATTCTGCTGGTGCGCATGAGGACAGGAAACTCGATGGGAAATTCCAAGGCGGCGAAAAATAGAATCAAGTCGTTGATACTCGCCCCCCCCCCCCAATCAGACTGGATAGCAATAATTTTCTTAGAGAATGTTCTCTCGACATAGTTTTGAAAATCTTGGAATATTTGAAAGGCCTCGGATTTATGTTTGAGAAGATAAATCCATGTGAATTTTCTGTAGTCATCAATGAAGCTTATGTAATACTTGTTTTTATTAATAGAGTCCGGGGCAGGACCCCACACATCCGAAAAAACAAGTTGAAAAGGAGTATTGGAAACATGTGATGAACTAGAATAAGGCAATTGATGACTCTTTGCTTTTTGACAAGCATTACAAACTGACTCATGACATGACTCTTTAGAGAATGGAAGACTAAATCTATTTAATATCTGCCGCACTATCATGGAGGAAGGATGACCCAACCGATTATGCCATCTTGCATGTGTTGGTTTGGCCACACTAAGTGCATGCTTTATTGAAGAAAACGATTTTGTCGTCAAGGGATAGAGTCCCTCCACAACTCTACCTTGATGAAGAACCTTCTTCGATGCCTGGTCCTTGACAACAAAAAAATTGGGGTGAAGCTCAAGAAAGATATTATTATCACATGCAAGATGGTTTGCAGAAAGAAGACTTTTCTTGGCTTGAGGAAAATATAGAATGTTTTTCAGATTTAATTTAGAATTGGAGGTATTAAGTACCGAATGACCAATGTGCTTAATACTCATACCTGTGCCACTAGCTGTATGAACCTGATCATTGTCAAGATAACGATCTTTAACATGAAGTTGTCAAGATCACTTGTAATATGATCCGTGGCACCAGAATCAATATACCAATTAGTGTCAACCCCATAAGAATTTGAGGTTAGAGCTGCGGCAGCAGTCTTATCTTCCCCCATATAATTTTTCTGAAAACTTTTCCAACAACGGTTAACTTCATGCCCCATTTTTCTGCAAAGTTGACATTGTGGACGATCACCATCATTAGATCTGCGGCCTCCACCACCGCGTCCACCCTGATCACCGCGACCACGGCCGCCACCACGACCACCACCACGGTTCCAGGAGTTAGAATTCCCTCGGGCAGCAGAATTGACTGATGAGAGTGGTATACTTCCATTGCTTTGCAGATTGAGACGCATCTCAAAGCTAAGAAGGTGTGCATAAAGATCACTTAATGGTACTGCCTCAGATCTCGTAGTCATTGCAGTGACTACTGGATTCCAATCAGCATCCAAGCCAGCAAGAATATATGACGCAAGATCATCATCTTCCAGCGCCTTTCCGGCTGTTGCCATGGCATCTCCAAGAGACTTCATTTTTGCAAAGTACTCAGCAACAGATAAATCTTTCTTTTGCGTCGAAGCAAGCTGCAATCGAATCTGCATAACACGCGCCCGTGACTGAGAAGAGTACATACTCTGAAGTGCTTGCCATACCTCTGCTGCCGTGACCATAGAGGTCACCTGAGAGAGCACTTCTCGAGACAATGATGAAAGAAGATATCCAAGGACCTGTTGGTCTTGAGCCACCCAGATTGCATAGCTGGGATTGTCGATGACAGAGGTTTTCTCCCCACCGTTGTCATCTTTGCCCGTCACTTCAAGCTTCTCAGATGGCATCTTGATCGAACCATCTAAGAAACCCACCAGTCGATTGGCGCGCAGAGGCGGCATCACTTGTGCTTGCCAAAGCGGAAAATTTTCACGGGTCAGTTTCTCGGTCACAGTATTGTGCGCGAGAAGATTAGCAATGATAGTAGAACTCGTCGCCATGGAAATTGAGGATGAGCCTGGCTCTGATACCATGATAAAGTATGAGGAATAGTATTGAACGAGTTGATTAATTACCCAGCCCAAAGGCTGTTTATATAGAGTACATGAAGCGATACACGCTAACAAACTCAACAGAAGATCAATCTAATCACAACCGAAGGAGGATAGAGATAAGCGTCATATCAGATGCTTATCGTATACTAACTAACAGAGACCGTGGTCGAGGTCACAGAAATGATGGTGGATCATTTCCTGGTGGATCCAACAATAGCAGTAGGGACGAGTGCAGAAGGTGTGGAAAGCTCGGGCATTGGGCTCGGGATTGCTGAGTGAAACCGAAGAAAGAGCAAGCTCATGTCGTGCACGAGAAGGAGGAGGAGGCTTCTCTCCTTGTTGTCAAGTCGTCCCCATTAGTGTCTGCAGAAATGACACAAGATGACTCTGTGAAGGGAGGAGTGAAAGAGCAGGTTACGCCAGAAACTTTGGAGGAACAGGCGTCTGTACATATCCAAGACACAGAGCGACATGAGAAGGAAGTGTGGATCATGGACACAGGCGCCACGAACCATATGTCTGGGCATCGCGAGGTGTTTGTGGAACTGGACAGGAGTGTTGCAGGTTCAGTTCGCTTCGGTGATGACTCCATGACCAAAATAGAAGGAAATGGGACAATCATGTTTACTTGTAAGAATGGAGAGCGCAGGGAGTTCACCGGGGTTTACTATATTCCTCGACTGACCACAAATATTATGAGTATCGGCCAGTTGGAGGAAGAGAGCTACATGGTAGAAATCAAGAACGGGTCAATGAGGATCTATGAGCCAAGAGGTAGATTGTTGGCAAGCGTTGATCGTATGCAAAATCGTTTGTTCATACTGCATTTGCTGTTGGTGCGAGCAGACTGCCTGGTGATGAAAGCCAACGTGGAAGCCTGGAGGTAGCATGCACGGTTCGGGCATGTGAATGTGGCATCTCTGAAGAAGATGGCTCGAGAGGAGTATGTTCAAGGTTTGCCTGAAATTGACAAGTTGGATCATCTCTGTGAAGCATGTCTTGCCGGTAAGCAGAGAAGGTTGGCATTCTCGGATCAAAGCGATTATCGTGCTGAACGGCCACTAGAGCTTGTACATGGTGACCTGTGTGGTCCGATCACTCCGACCACGCCGAGTGGGAGTAAGTATTTCTTGCTAGTGGATGATTGGAGTAGATACATGTGGATAAAACCAATGCACTAAAGATTGTGCAGCCGAGGCGATCAAGTTTTTCAAAGCTGAAGCAGAGAGTGAGTCTGGCCTGAAGCTCGAAACACTTCGGACTGATAATGGAGGAGAGTTTACATCTCACGAATTTGCTTAGTATTGTGCTAAATAAGGGGTTCATCGTCAGCATTCGGCGCCTTACTGCCCACAACAAAATGGTGTTGTGGAACGCCAAAATGGCACCGTTGTTTCTGCAGCCAGGAGCATGCTCAAAGCCAAGAACCTACCGGGATGGTTATGGGGAGAGGCAGTGGTAACTTCCGTATATGTGCTGAACAGGTGCTCAACAAGGAGTGTGACCGGGATGACTCCATTCGAGGCATGGTTTGGGAGAAAGCCAGCAGTTCATCATCTAAGGGTGTTCGGGTGTATTGTTTTTGTCCGGAACACGACACCTCATCTCAGGAAGCTGGAGGATCAAGGGCGCAAGATGATTTTCATAGGGTATGAATGTGGATCAAAAGCCTACCGGGTTTATGATCCAGTCACAAGACGAGTGCATGTGTCCTGAGATGTGATTTTCGATGAAGAAGCTCAGTGGGACTGGGAGAGTGATCATATGCAAGATCGAGATGATAAGAGTGATGACATATTCACTGTCGAATACAATCCGAGACAGCAACAGCCTTTAGATGTGAGGGTAAGAAATCTGGAGGAGGTTGTTGAGGTCCTGGATAATGGTCTCATGTCACCACAGTTAGCTTCACCGGGAGTTGAACTGAGGGACCATGAGTAAGGCAGTGTCACACCAGGTTTTCTGTAAGGAACACCCGAGCGTATTCTCACATGTATGCCAGGATCAGTTGACTCATACATGTGCCGACAAGAGTGAAATATCATTATATTACAAGCCAAGTTCAACGTACAACATAATATTACATCATAAGACATAAAATACCAAATAAGAGTACTAATACACTAATAACATAACAGCGGAAGACTATAGCGTGTCGCTCTAGTTCACAGGCGTGGCCCGGGGTTTTGCCAGCCTAGAACAACTCCTCGGGATCGAAGTCCTCCTCATCAAAGTCTATATCTTCATTTGCACCTGGCAGCATAAGATATCCAACAAAAGCAAGTTTGAGTACCCAAAGGTACTCAGCAAATATAGGAAAGAATATTATGAAGGCTATTAGCAAGTAAAGGCTAACATGGTTAAGCACCATGCATTAATTCTAGACCTTAAGTTTAATTAGCAACCTCTATTACTAAGTGATAGAATCCCACCAACTTCGTAATTAAGTCATTAATGTTAGGTTACACCACCCAACAATCTCTTTCAAAACATATCCATGTTTCCCTATGTAAAGGCCTCAGTTTTTGACACATGTTTAAAGTGTTCATCACCACACAACACACCTCATTTGAAGAGAGTTTATGAACACATTTGAAGAGCAAGTAACCATTATCAACATGCTCATTAGAGAATAAACTCACAAAATGCAAAAGTGGTATTTCCCACATGCATCATTTAGGGGCTGGACATATCAAAACTCCTACACCTTGCTAGGAATGTCCATGCCAAGTTTCACCCAAATTCAAAACCTTTTTGAGGTACTTTTGGGTATAGCTAGAAAGAGGGTAGTTTGAACCAAAATTCAAATTCAAACTGTTTTTATCCCATGAATTCAAAATGGGAGGCATAATCTTACTCAGCACATTTTTGTGAGCTCACACACCAATTTTCACTCCATTTGGAGTTGGTCTTGACATGAGCTAAGTTTAGCAAATTCAAACTTTATTTGAATTACAAACTGAAAATGTGCTGAAATTTAGTCAAACCAAATCCAATTTGAATTCTAACAAATTCAAATGGCTCAGGGGTGAATAATTCAAATCACCATGGGCATTTTAGGGCTTACTGTTTACAACAAGGATATGGAGTTAATCTCAGAGGTTAAAATGGGGTGGGACCCACCTGTCATAGACTGCTGAAAACTTGCAACCGAAGCAGTGGACTTTGCCTCTGTGTGTTCAACGCCAACGAGGGCTGCTCGTGCGCCACCGAGGAGAACCGGCGCCGCCAGCTGCTTCCCGCCTCCGCACGTGAGCCCTGGGTCGGTCCGGGGTCTTCTTAAGGCGCCCCACGCCGTGGCCGAAGCCCCCTCGCCATTTTCTCCTCGCAAGAACACAGAGCCGGGAATTTTCCTCCGCCACTTGGAACCGATCGGAGAGCCCCGATCACAGCCACCCCGCTTCCTCCAGAGCTACGGCAAGGTACTAGGAACCTTCCTCCTTTTTCCCCGTCGCTAGAACTCGGCTGAAACCGGTTGATCTCGGCTATACCGAGAGCTCCATTGAGTAACCTAAAGCCGCCGCACTTCGGGCTCCCGTGGACAGCCCATCCGGGAGGTTGTCACGCCCGAGCTAAGGCGTCCCTGGACGCGCTAGTGATCGGTGCTGCTCACCCCCGAGCCACAGCCCGAGTGCTTGATCGCCGGCGGTGAATTTCCAGTTTTCCCCTTTCTTGGTACAGACCGACCTTCGGGTGCGGTTCTGTCAAATTTATACTCTAGGAAGGGTTAGAGAGTCTCAATCCGCTCCCACACAAACTAGACCCGGTAGCGCACAAGTTGCCTTCACAACCTATAGCCGGAGAACCCCTGTACACGGCATATTTCGAAGATTGCCAACGGCGGATCATGCGGGAAGCATCGGCACACGGTGAGGGCCTACTTCCGGCCTCCCCCAAGCTGCTTCAAGCTCATGTAGACCTTCCCTAAGGTCCACTGATGCTCCCCGATCGGTTGCTCGAGTGATTGAGGTGCTAGGGAGGTCGGCTGACACGACCGAAGTTCTCCCGAGGCCGCCGCTCGTCGCCGACCAGGTGCCGGCTATTTTCATGACGAACTGAGCCCGGAATCATGTTCACCGAGTGAAAGTAGGCAGGGGCAGCCAGAATCATGAAGTTTGTAGCACCACCGAGGCTGTCGGCGAGCTCTCCAGCGAGGCGTCGCGGCGGCTGAACGCGGGAGTCGGGAGGTAGACGAAGGGGGTGGACCCCGGCTGTCAGCGGTTCGGATTTTAAATCGGGATCAGTCTGCGGTTTGGATCTGGTGTGCTGGCGCGCAAAAACTCTGTGGACCCTGGTGTGCCGTCGCTCCAGCGCCCGACACGTGTACCGTGGACCCACGGGCAGAAGTTTAAACTTTTCTTCGATTTTCAGTTTTAGTTCAAACTTCAAACTCACATAACTTAGGCTAGGAAGCTCCAAATCGAGTGAACCAAATTTTGTTGGATTCAGCTCTTTGAGTACTTTCCAGCAAATCAAGTTTCACTTCATGAAAATCCTTAATTCTCCAAAATTAATTCCTCAAAGTATAAACTGTTTGGAATTTTAACTGGAGAATCCCTTGGAGGAAAATTCTGAAATTTTGCTGGGATGTTCACCAAAATATCCCTGAAATACCATAAACATTTCAGATCCATTTGAGCATTGATCCACCTAATGGTTTGATTAATGAAACTGTTCCAGAGAAAATAGAAAATGTTCAGAAACATTTTTCAGAATTTCTCTGAAATTGTTCAGCTCATATCTTTAGCTAGGAACTTTCAAATTAAGTGAGATCAACTCCATTAGAACCATCTGAAAATCTAGTTTTCAGAAAGTCATGGCTTGCTCTATGAAAAAACCTAGAATACCCTAAAGCCTCCAATTATGGTCAAGTACATAATTATTTATGGGGAGCTCAAATGAGCTTTACTGCAACTAAAACTTGGCCAAGTCTCTGTTTAGGTTGTAACCAAGCCACAGTAAAAGTTTCACAGTCATTGGGTCTGTCTAGTAAGACTTATAAACTTCACAAGTTCAATTCAATTCAAATGCATTTAAATTGATACATATACATGTATATCATGTAGTCGCTAAGGTCGAGGAGGAACCCGAAGTCCTAGACTTCGTTACTCTGGAAGAGCAGCTAGCCTACGACCAAGAGCAGCAAGGCAAGCTCCGGTTTGCATTAATCTTTTTACAAATTTTTATTGTTTTGAGCACTTACTTGAGTATCATTACTTCTTGCATTAGAGTCCTGTTTGAAACCCCAAATGCATAGCCAAGAAAACCATGGGTTGGGATTAGGATTGAAAACACCGTTTAGCGACTGCAATGCTAAGATAGTGTAGGATTCGGTACAAATCGAGTAGTTGGAACTACTCGCGAGAATAGGCTAGAGGCACATCGCTCGGGTAAAAATAGTAAATGAAACACATGGCAAGAAAAATGAGACCGAGCGGAGAGTAAGGGCAGCAGGACTTTGGGGCCTGTGTGCTATATCTCCGCTTGTGTCGATTGAGGAGGAGCCGTGTGCGGACCTGTTGAACAAGCTAGAACAGTACCGAAGACCTACCGTCTATATGGGAACCGGGAAACTGATGTAACTCGGGTAGCTGGGTATTGAGGCATTGCCCGTCGTTCAGAGGGTAGGTTGAGAGCTTGAGGTGTAAATCGGCTGGCGGCACTGAGATGCCCGTGCAGAGACCTCATGCTCGGGACGATGGGACCTGTTCAATATTTGGCTAATGGATGAAAGGTGGTTGCATACGGCATCCGTGATGGTTGCTGTATGTAACACCCCAAAACCTGCTAAAGAGGGGAATTTAAAAATTTTTGGACGTATTGCATGTGGTGTAGCAATTCAAATTCAAACTGAAATTTAAATTTGAATCAAAACAGAAAAGGAAAAGGAAAAAGAAAAAAACCGGTCAGTGGGCCGAAACCCACCCAACCGGCCCAAAACCCGCGCGCCCCCCCTCTTTCTCTCCCTCTCTCTGACGCGTGGGGCCCGCTTGTCATCTTCTTCCCCCTCCCCCGCGCACCCCAACTAACCCGATCTTCCCGCGCCGATCGCGGCTGCTCCAACCGGTTTCCACGCCCAATCTTCGGCAGAGCGCTACTGCATATCCAAACCAACCCTCCGCTGCCCTCCCTCGCCCATTTAAACGCCGGCAATCGCCTCTTTTTCCTCCCCGATCGGCCCTTTTTCTCTCCGGTGAGAACCGAAGCTTCTACCGCCGTTTTCCTTCGATCCTCGCTCGGATTTCCAGATCTAACGTGTTGATCATGTTCCACCACCACCAGGGAGTCTTGCAGGTGAAGGAAACCCGGTGTTTTGCACTCTAGACACAGCTCCGGCGAGCACCGCCGTGTTTTCACCTCGGACCTCGTCGTCGACCGCGTTCCAGGGCCTCCGAGCTCAAGAAAAACCCCGAGGTGAGATCCCCGACCTCCCCTCTTCCGTTCTATGCCAAGAAATCTAAGTTTTAGGAAGTATAGACGAAAACCCGAAGTTCTCCGGCGAGATCGCCGCCTCCCGCCGCCGGGCAGCGCCACCCGCACACGGCCAGGGCGACGTGGCCCCCTGAGGCTCGTCCATTTTAAATCATGCGGTTCCTATTAGATATAACCCGTACCGCTTCGCGTTATAATCTCAGTCGTCTGTTTTAAATCGGACGGTCCACGTCGGCCCCGCATTATAAAGGCCGGGAATCTTACGCGCTACCCCCTGGGGATCTCAAAAAACACGAGCTAGCTCCGGAAACTTCTGATCTAGCCCCTGGACCTTCAGGAATTCATGTAAATTAATTTAAAAATCAGTTTTAGCCCCTGGACTTAATAAAAATTAGGAAAACCTCTCTGTTATGTGTAATTAGGCCCCTGAAAATTTAGGAAATAGTAAATTAAACCCTGCAGTAGGGTGGATTTGCCTTTTTGGCCCTATAAGATATTAAATTCAGAAATTTGAACATATGAGTAGAATTTAAATTCAAAAGGTAATATAAACACATGTGCAAATACAAATTTAAACACTCCTAGCACATGGAAAACCTTTACAGGGAGTTAAAAATAGATTTTAGGCTGAAATGAAATCTGCCTAAGTGTTGCTCATTTTTATTATCTCTAGAGACACATTTTAGGCTAGGAAATAATTCTAAAAACTGATAAAATAAATTTAAATTGTTTCACATCAGAGAGGAAGTTCAAAAATATTTTATTGAACATTTTAGATCAGAACCTATTCTGTTTAGATGATATGTCTTACTATTTTAATATTAAAATTTACTTTTAGGCATAGAAAATAAATCTGAAAATATAGAAAATAAGTATGCAAAATTTGAAAATGTTAAATGAGGTCTTTATTTTCAAAAACTTCAAATTAAGATTTTGAAGAAGATCTGAAAACCTATTTGGAGTAGGAAACTTTCTTTCATGCAAATTTTGTGGCTAAGGAGTGTATTAATTAAATATAGAGAATTTGTTCAGATGGGAAATTAATATATAGTGTGCAACTAGAAATCTGAATACAAAAGTTAGAAATAATATATATATATATATGTTTAAAAGTGTATGTAGGCCTAAAATCAACACATCTAGGGTAACCACAACACCTAAACATGTGAATGACTTTAATATGTATGTATGTGTGGTTTGCATGAGTGAAAGTGTGGACTATGGCTTATGGATTGTTGTCTTCTTTTGCTATTTGTATTGGCATGAGTAGAACCAGCCCCATAGCAGGTTCTCACCTTTCAAGACCAAGACTTTCCACTCCTAGAGCAGCAGGAAGAAGGCAAGTGTCCTTGACCACTTTGATCCTATACTAGGATGTGTAGCTAGAAGTAAATTGCATTGTCAATATGGAATATGATACCCAAGCTAGGAAGTTTCCCTAGATTCTCATTATCTTATTTTCTTGTAGCCTGGGTTGGGATTTATTTTGTTATGTCATTTACTTATATGCTTATGCTTAGCCATTCTTAGAATGGGATAATTGGGACATGAGATCATCAACTTACTTACCTTACTCCTGAATGAGATATTATGAGTTATGTAGAGGTAGGGATCGAGGCAAGTTGGATGATTTGGTTGGTGCTGGGTGCACGAGACTCGGGTTTGTGTTTAGTACTTGCCTGGATCATAAGGACCGGTTCATGGAGCATGTAACCTGGTTTTACCGTGCCAACCGCATGCTGAGATGGGGCAGATTGGCCAATTAATTAGGTGTATCCCTGGTGTAGTATGGGTGTGTTGGATGGTGCGGGGAATAGGTGTCAGCTGGACTACCATATGAACCATAAGGCTCAAGAGGGGGCCACTGCAGCGGGGTTGGAGCCTCTTGTATGCTGTTAGGGGTGAAACCTCAGTGGGCCCATGCTCGTCGGGAATTCCTTTGTAAAGGCCTCGTAGTGATCTCCTGACTACACACCTGGGAAGTGTGAACGTGGTTCGCGGCCACTAGCATAAAGGAGGTTCTTTTAGTCCACCCGGCAACGGGGGATGAAATCACTACATGTGGGTACAGTGGTGCAAACTCTGTAGAGTCAAAACTGTCATGACAGCCGTGCTCACGGTCAAGAGCGGCTTGGACCTATTCATGATTAGAGGATGATGAATTGGGAAGTTGAGGATGTTAAGTGGGAAGCTTAACATTGGAGATGAGATTATGGTTACTTAATATTGATGATGGGTTGGGAGATTGGGACCATTTCACCTATGTAGCAATGTAGGTGCTTAATAAGCTAAGGTGATAGGTATTAATTGCGTAGTGCTGTAACCATGAGTTCAATCTCTCCTTGTTCCAGCCACGCATGACATAACTTTCCCACACTTGCTGAGTACCAACGGTACTCGAACTTGCTTTTCTGTTGGTTTAAATTGCTGCTAAGGTCAAGGGGATGATGTGGTGTTCAATGACCAAGACTTTGGACCCGAAGAAGGTTTCTAGGTTCACGGAGTCCCCCGGGCAACGCCTGTGACGGAGCCCACAAGATTTATATTCCGCTGCTGCTTCATTTACATGTTATGAACATATTATCGTCCATCGAGACGTATGCTATGTAAGACTTATTTATATTCGAACACTTGGCTTGTAATAAATGATGCTTCACTATTTGTCATCACATGTGTGAGAGAATGATCCTGGCATACATGTGATATTCACTCGGTTGTTATTTGGGGCAAACCGGGTGTGACACTGTAGGCAACATCAAGTACGGGCGTACGTGACGGGTTGTACGGGTAACCCTGCAGGTGTAAATCGATTATAATCGCCGTCCCTCGCGGTCAGTGAGTACCACTTGTTCACTGTACCGTGACGAAGAAAGAACAGGCTAGTTACATGTTAAAATGTTGCTGATTGAAAGATGAACTTTGATTGTTAATGATTTGTTGTAGTTTAGAGCTAATTAAATTTCTTTTCAACTTTGGAAAAAGTACATGAGAGAAATGTGTTTCTTGTTTGATTGCGGCTCTCTCATGTGCCTTAGCATAAGGTTCTGCACAACCTGCTGCTAAAACTTGAAAGTAAGGTTCCACTAATTAGGCGAGTCCTTGCAAATGATTTTTTATCTCATGTAACCTATCAACCCTCATGTAGAAGTTTCATGTTTAGGAGAGACGGGTCAGTCTTGCTGAGCCTTCGTGCTCACTGCTTGTGTTTGAAGATTTTGCATGGTTCTATGAGGAAGGGACTCCCGAGGAGGAGGCGGAACCCCAGGAGGGGAACCCCGTCGAGTGGGAGTCGTGCACGCTGCCGTGTTAGTGTGCGTGCGTGCTAGCAAGGACACGTTCATGGGCTGAACGTGAACTTGATGCGTAGTCTACGCCCGTGAGTGTAGACTGAACATATTTTGCTGTAAAAATGTTCATAAACCCGTTTTTGTAATCAAACTTTGCTTCCGCTTTGTACCTTTGATGTGTGTTATTCGGTACTGTGCAACGCAGCACCCCTCAGTGTGATCCTGGCTCGACAAGACCGTGGGGTCGTGTCAGAGTTGGTATCAGAGCTCGCTTGAGGTTTAACGCACTAAAAAGGTCATCTCTTTCAAAAATCCAGTGAGGAATGATTTAGTAGCCCATATAAGGATGTTATGAGAGTATAGAAAGTGGCATAGTAACCTATTTGATTATGTCCGAAAATCGTGCATCTCGGGACGTTTATGTCTTGGGGGTGCACGTAAGCGCTGTCCACCAGTGCGCACAAGCTGAAGGGTGGAGCCCCACGGGTGGCAGGTAACCCGACCCGCTTCAATATCCTCTACAACTCTTCATGTCGTTTGGGGTATTCGTGCAACATCTGTCCCTGGCGTGCGTGGTGCAATTTGGGAGGCCCCGTCACGTGGTCAGTAACGTGAACACGTAGCTCAAGGCGTGTTTGGCTTGAGAACATCCGGGCGAGTGATGACGGCCGGGTGTACGAACTGTATAGATACCGGGCTCGGTGTGCAGCCGAGTCTGACGATTGTGTTAGCTATCTGCAGGTAGTCTAACCACGAAACGGTAGATGTGTAGCATCCGTGTGCGAGTGACGCTTAGTGCCACTGAAATAACGAAGCCGGCTAAGTCCGGTATAGGTTTTTCTTTGTGAGGACATAGTACCGACATGATCTGGTGACGCATCAACGTCACACCCCATTAAATGGACAACTTCATTAAAAAACTTGCAAGTTTTGATCCAGAGCACTAAAACTTGATGTAACTCCTTCCCCTAATCAGGATATTCAAAGTAAACAAGTTTCAACTTATAGGATACTAAGGACAGAGTCCCCTGTTTTCAGATGAAACAAGGCTGAAGTTAATCAGTGGTTAGAGGTTGAGTTCCTTAGAGGTTGGGGTCATAGGATACATTTCTGGAAAGCTTTGGAAGAGTTTTATAACTTTTCTGTTGATGTCCAGAGGTGTTTCACCCCTTAACCCATCGAAAAATGCAGTAGAGTAGATACTGTCCAGAAAACAGGGCAGAGCAAACACTCTCTGTAAAATCTTTGTAAATTTTAGCATAACTTCCTGCATAATAATATAAAAATAGAAAATGAGGTAGTTCTGGGAAGCTTATGAGATGGGTTACAACTTTGTAACAGAAAGTTTTGTCAGATTGAGGGCAGAATTAACTGGGATTCTTGGATCAAATCAGTACCTAAGGCAGGGAGGTGCTGTCCAATTTTCTCCAGACATTCTGTTAAATTTGACATCTCGTAACTTTTGAACCAGGACAGATATTAGGCCAAGCAAATGGCAATCAACAAAGCAAAAGGTTGTTGCACAGTCCAGTTGTGAAGCTGAGTATATTGCAGCTGCGAATGCGGCATGCCAGGGAGTATGGCTTGCTCGAGTATTAGCGGAGATGATGAGTTCAGAAATCAGTATTCCGATACTGAAGGTGGATAACAAATCAGCTATAGCGTTGATCAAGAATCTAGTTATGCACGGGTATATCAAGCATATTGAAGTCAAATATCATCTGGTGCGTGATTTGGCTAAGAAAAAGAAGATTGAAGTAGAATTTATAAGAAGCAAAGATCAACTAAGTGATATTCGAACAAAGCCTCTTGGCAAGATGAAGTTTCAAGAGTTTCGTGCAAGAATTGGAGTCGTTGATGTGAGTGTTCGACACAACAAGACTTAGGAGGAGATTTGTTAGAAATAAACCTTGTGTGTCCAGGGAAGGAGTAGATGCATCGAGTTATTGTGTAAGTTTGTTGGGAGTGTAACAAAGTGCATGGACACGTTGACATTTGTAGGTTGAGCTCGGTTGGACGCTGTTTTGTCCAGGAGCGCGTCGTGCGGATTAATCAACGTGTGCATGGTGATGCATGCCAGGTACACCACATGTGGGAGGTGCACGATCCCATTTTTCGCTGTTTTCAGTTGCTATATGATCGATGAATGGAAAATAACGGAGCAGTTGTTGCCTCCAAAGACTTGGGTGTTCCTACCTGGTGTTCGTGTGTGTTATCCAAATATTCTTCCACAATCATCTTCGTGGATCCCATTTGATCCCGACAGAGTCTCAGTTGTTTTTCATAGATCATGCATGCACACAGGTGAAGGGGGGCCTTGGCGCAGCGGTAAAGCTGTTGCCTTGTGACCATGAGGTCATGGGTTCGAGTCCTGGAAACAGCCTCTTGCAGAAATGCAGGGAAAGGCTGCGTACAAAAGACCCAAGTGGGTCGGACCGTTCCCCGGACCCTGCGCAAGCGGGAGCTACATGCACCGGGCTGCCCCTTCCATGCATGCACACAGGTACTTACACAATGCCTTTTTAATACATGAATATAGTGTGGACTCGGTCTAAACAAATGATCCACAAAAAACGCAACAGAACGGTGCACTCCGCACGTTATTGACGCGCTCCTGCACACGATGCGCGCAACGCTCCCACGCACGACGCGATCGTCCGCAAAGGGCTCCACGACGCAGTCTTCCTGCCAACGACCTAACTGGAATCTCGGGCAGGATTATGTTCAACATACTCCCCCCTAATCCTGGCGTGATTCAAGATCTCTAACACCCAGGAGATGACGCATGGTTTCCAACTTGCCTGCTGGTAACGCCTTTGTCAAGGCGTCAGCCCTCTGTTCTTCAGAGCATACGTACTCAACTGAAATCTGCCCCTCCTGCACACATTCACGAATGAAATGATACCGCGTGTGAATATGCTTGCTTCGTCCATGAAAGACTGCGTTTTTTATCAATGCAATCACCGATCTGTTATCAACAAGTAGCTTCACAGTTCCAGGTGCTTTGCCAATGAGTTCACCGAGCAGATTTCTTAGCCATAGTGCATGGCATGTTGCTGCAGCTGCTGCCATGAGCTCGGCTTCACAAGACGATAATGCCACTGTTCTCTGCTTCTGCGAGTTCCATGAGATATAAGACGTTACTCGAAATTTGTTTCAAAATTCATCAGTATCACGACTATGAAATCTACTTCTTAATCTGGACCACCGATCTTCTGTTGTGATTATTCTTGTTTTCGTTTTCGCATTTCACGAGTTTCTAAATCTTGAGCATCTCCAACTAACTCATTGAGACCTACACCAGGTTATGAAAAAAGAGTCCGGCAACTCTTATTCTTGGTAAACCTCATCAATCTCAACGTTCAACAAACTATCTTGGTACCCAGCATCATCTGGTCTATATAACTGCTCACGAGGATTCACCTTGTGTACAACCCACCAAGCGTGTAGTTTTTTGCATGGATAATGTAAATAATACACTTGCTGGACTTGATAAGCAAGGACAAAGGTGTTGTAGCCTCGTAGCCGTTCATTATGTTTGACTTCTATCATGCCAAATTGGTTATGTCAAGTTTCGTTATTGTTGTCAAACCATTCGCAGTCAAAGAAGACTACTTTAAGCTCCTTATTCCCGTCAAAACTGAATTCAAGGATATTTTTAATGATCCCATAATAATTAGTTTCCCGTCCTTCGGCTTGAACAGCCGTAGTCACAACACCGGTATTACAAGTTGCCGCAAGTGGATGAACAGCTTCAAATTCAGTTGAACAGAATCGAAAACCATTGATGTCATATCGACCATAGCTTATAACTTTAATGGATCCGTAGGACAGCTGATGCAAGTCCTCATGGAAACCGGCATCTTTTTTGCACTGTCCAAAATATAGAAGACTATATCGAGCAATACTCGTAAGTCATATTAGAATAAAGACAAGAAAACGTTACATGATCTCTAAATCAGGATTTAAAGTTAGGCCCTCCATTTAGTCCATAATGCCGCATTATTTCTACTTGCTTGCTCGTAGGTTGATGCTTAGATTTCTAATTTTGGCGATCAAACTCACTACATATATAATAAAAATAACGATTACAATATATGTATGGCAAATTTGTACCAATTAGTATAGCTGGTGAACAAACAGTTACTTGAAATATTTATCCATCCTGTCTATATTAGCGTACATATAGAGCAAAGCAACTGTCTTTTCTTCTATTTTGGCGTCGTAGATCATGCTGCTACCAACGGTAGTGCCTCTCGTTTGAAATATGGAGAGGTCACTAAACGGGGGTGCTTCATCGACATTGTATCGCAACGTAGGAGCATTAACATTGTGTTCTTCTGCAAAGTAAACACTTGAGAAGTAGCCTATCTCCTGAAATGTAAATGCTTCGGCGATGCATCCTTCAACCCTTGCTCTATTGCGAACCATTGGTTTAAGACATCTGAGTGCACTTTCAATGTGGTACGTCCACCTGTATTGAACAGGGCCGCCCACTTTAGCTTCATATGGAAGATGGATTAAAAGGTGTTGCATTGGGTTGAAGAACCCTGGAGGGAAAACTTTTTCCATCTTCCATAACCCCGCTGTTCTCCAACTGCACGCCCAAAAATGATGCAGCAGAGAATATTAGGGTTATGCTGTCAAAATCACATCCAGATCCAGACCCCGTACCTAACTCATCAAAAGCACGTCCTCGGTCACTCTCATGCTATCCAAAAAGGGACAATTCTGAACTTGCACGCCTCACATGCCTATCGCATGTGAGACGTACAGATTCGAAACTGGTAATAAATTTCTATAGGTTATTTTACTCATTTTCATTCTTCAATCATTTACAAGATAGGAAAGAACGGGAAAGAGGGGGTAAGTTGGTCAGAGTTGAAAGTTCAAAGGGGCGACGTGTAACCATTGAAAGTTACAAGTCATTGTCGCCGTTCTCCTTCGTGCTCGTCTCGACACAAAAGTTGCGACTAAAACCATCTGGGTCGTGATGGGTCGGGGCGGGATTGGGCCGTGCCTGATCGGGCCGGATTGGGCCTTGCCAGGTCGGGCCAGGTTGGGCTGTGCCGGTTTGGGATGCGATTGGGTCGTGCCGGGTCGCGTCGGATTGGGCATTGCCGGGTCGGGACGGATTATGCCTTGCCGGGTCAGGCCGGGTTGGGCCGTGCCGGGTAAAACAGGCTCAAAACCCGTTAATATATGTATAAATAGTACGCACTCATAATCAATCAAATAACTAATTATAATCTAATTGAGAATTCGAAACAAAATGAACAATTAAATAATTTAAACAATAGTAAACTGGCGGGCAGGGCGGGCAAGGAGCCGACGGGCGGGGCGGGCACGGGAGGGACCCAGCGGGCGTGGCGGGCAGGGCAGGGATCCGACGGCTAGGGAGCTAATTAATTAAAACTAATTAAAAATAAGCTAATTAATTAAAAATAATTTAAAAACCTCAATGGGTCTGGCCGGGGCGACGGCGGGGCGGGGCGGGGCCGGCTCTGAGGCGGGGCGGTCGGGGCCGATCGTTTCGGGGCGGGGCGGTCGGGGGCGGGAGGGCCGGCCGGGGTGGCGGCAGCAAAGACGCGCGGGGAGGCCGGAGTGGGCGGCGGTGCGCGGGTAAGCCGAGGTGGGCGGCGGCGCGCAGGGAGGCCGGGGTAGGCGGCGGCGGCAGAACCGGTCGAGGACGGCGCGGGCGTTCATGACCCGGGCGGGTTGAATAAGCTAAACTAAACTAATTTAAAATAATTAACTAAACTAAACTAATTAAAGCATACTTACAAACTAAACCAAACTAATTATAAAATCAACCAATCTAATTAAAATAACCTAATTACAACTAGTAAACTAAACTAAAATGCGTTAATTAATTAAAAATAATTAAAAAACCTCGGGTGGGGGCGCGGCGGTGCCGGGTCTGCCGGGTGGTCAGGGCTGACCAGGTCGGGGCAGGGCAGGCCGGGTCGGGGCGGAGCCGGCGACGGTGGCCGGACGGGACGCGCAGGGGCGGTGTGGCGCCGGGTCGGGGCGGAGCCGGCGGCGGGTGGCCGACCGGGGCACGTAGGGGCGCGGGGGGACGGGGGCACGCTGGGACGGGCCCGGTGGCGCACGGCCCGGAGCACGGAGGGCCGGGGGCACGCGGGCCGGGCAGGACGGGGTGGCGGTGTGAGAGGGCAGCGGAGGCGGCCCGAGAGGGAGGCGACGACGGCGACGGACGGGCCGGGGTTGGTGCGGGCGTGAATGCCCACGCCGACCTCGGCCCGGGCGGGTATATAACCCTTATTTACGACGGCCAGGGACCTGGCCATCATAAATAAGGTGTTATTTATGACGGGAACTGGTCCTGTCGTAAATAAGGAACTTATTCACGATGGTCAGGGCCTACCGTCGTAAATAATGTGCTTATTTACGACGGCCTAGGTCAACCGTCGTGAATAATGCCTTTATTTATGACGGCCATTGGACACTGTCGTGAATATTTTAACGACGGTACCGTCGTTAATAACTTTGGTCGTCGTAAATTTGTCTTTTTCCTGTAGTGAATATTGGTGCGGAAAGATATCAAAATAATAGAGTTTAATATTTGAAAATTTTCTTCCAAGCATGAAAGGTTGGTAGGCAGTTATCAAAGATAAGTCTGTTTTTTTTCCAGAAGTACCAAGTCGCCATTATGAAGGTTTCCATGAAAATTGCTTGCTGGTAATTATTCTTGGTTGGCTACCTCCATCATACTAAAGAACGGTAGGTAGGTCATGGTTCCGTTGGATGCCAAGCTGTTGCGAACATTGCCTGCTAAAAGTGCTTCCTTTTGTGCCTGCACACATGCGTCTATACGACTCCATGGCGGTCGACCACTAAAACTATAACCGGCGATCGTCCTTATTAGATAGAAAACATTGGTTTCTCGAAACAGAATTAAGTGGTTTGCTCCACATTTCTTTGCCGCCACACTTCTCCCACAGGCCTTGGGATCAAGATGGAATGAAGCTGAGTCCCAGCACTTCTACGCCGGAGGATCCCAGCTATCTTGCATGTGGACAGAAAAAGATAAAAGTTGCTGACATGGTCACATGCAAAATTTAAGACCAATAATATCATTTTGTTTGTTACGGCCAAAGCCTCAAAACTACACCCAACTTGCCTATATTTTGACGATTTTTCAAAGATACTAAATTTTTATTCTAACATTAACAAATATTGGCTGAATAAATTAGAATATTAGATCATCAAAATAATATATTGACTCACTAGGATGAAATACTTTGTCAAAAAATAAAAATATTAAGTTAACAAAATAATATGTTGATTCATTAAGATGAAATATTGAGTCAACAAATAGACATGTTGGATCGATAAATTAATATATTGACTCACTAAGCTAAAATATATTTTCAATAAAATATAAAAATCCGGACATGTGAGTTTATGAGAAACAAAATATAGAAAATATGTCCAACAATATAAATTCTTTATTTCCTCACCCTCTCTTTCAATCTATGATTAGACACATGGCTATGGGTCCTATTATATCATTGTCAATCTATTTTAGGTGATATTTTATCTTTTTTCAAATCGAAATTTTCCGTGATCCAACATGTCTATATACGATGTGATGCGCCTCGTCCATGGTATTTTCTCTTTGCACCTACACGCGATGCACCTGCACGCTATGCACCCTCACATCGAATAGTCAATCGCTATGCAGTAACGGTTGCTTCCAACGTGACATGGTGGATGTCTTGTGCGCAGCGGACGACGGCCGAAGGAGCAACTTGAGACTGTGCTCACCAAATACTTGACAACTAACTGAGGCTGCACCTCTCGAGGACACTGAGTTGGCTATTCCTGATGTCTCCAGATCCAAATGGTTTATGTCAAATTAACAATCAATCGAAGCATGCCTGCTGACCTTATGGTATGGGTTGGTCGTTAGCTTTCTATAGCTTGTACAAACTTGATTCGGTGGGAAAATGAAACAAGCACTGGTAGGTGCAGGCGCTTTCAACATGGTCAAACTACCAGTACTATCAAGTATTTATGAATTATGTTCACATACAGGTTAGTGGTTGCCTCTTTTAATTCTAAAACTCATCACAATAGGGACAATCTTTCATTTTGCCACTTTCTATCTGCACTACAATAAGAATATTTCAGGAAGTCATAATTCTAAGTCACAGTATATGTATATAGATGTTTTTTTTCTAATAACAAAACTGCTGGAACTGACCCCAAAAGAGAGCACCGGAGGCATATTTCAGTTTCTATGGCTCTAGAACAATATGTGAAGCAATAAAGCACACACATCAACCTAATGCTATAGTCAGACATGTGTACGTCTTATCTCTCGGGAGTGTCGCATAAGCTGCAACTGCTGTGCCTTTAGCAGCTGTGATCATAGTCCCTTCATGGAGGAGCAGCCGAACTGCATGGCTAGAGCGTGCACGTAGTGATATATATAGATGGCAATGTCATGAGGAAGGAACTCGATTCCTGGATGCTGGATAGCCTGGATAAGAGTACCGGAAAGCTGATCTTGAACGGATGCTTTGTGTGCGACCAGTTCCCAGCTCATAGCCCAGAGTGACTGTAGTGTCATCAGGGTGCTCACTCTTTGTTTACGCGCATAGAACAGAGATGCGAGGGTGTTGGCTGAGCTCAAAGCCGAGTCTGTTAGAAATAAGCCTTGTGTGTCCAGGGCAGGAGTAGATGCGTCGAGTTTTTGTGTGCGTTTGTTGGGAGTGTAACAACGTGCATGGAAATGTTGAACGTTTGTAGGTTGAGCTCGGTTGGACGCTGGTTTGTCCAGGAGCGTGTCGTGCGTATTGATCGACGTATGCATGGTGATGCATGCAGTTGTATGCGAGTGCATGCCAGGTACACCGCGTGCGGGAGGCGCACGATCCCATTTTTTGCTGTTTTAAGTTGCTATATGATTGATGAATGGAAAACAATGGAGCAGTTGTTGCCTCCGAAGACTTGAGTGTTCCTACCTGGTGTTCACGTGCGTTTTCCAAATATTCTTCCACAATAATCTTTGCGGATCCCATTTGATCCCGACATTTGGCATCAGAGCCGGCTACGGGCTGTGCAGCGATTGAGGCAAGGAGGTTGTCGCTGGCATTGTGTCCACGTGAGAAGCAGAAGGTCTGATGGGGAAGATCGGAGGAAAAGGAGACGGTGCAACGGCGAAGGGAGAGGACACTGGAGAAGGGAGCAGATCGGTCTAGCGTGTGATCCGAGAGGTGAGCGGGGGAACTTCCTTCCCCATGCTCACGAAGACAAATTATTCGGATTGGGCCCTTCTTATGAAGGTAAAACTCAAGGCTAGGAAGCTTTGGGAGGTGATCGAGACCAGGAATGTGGAGCAGCACGAAGACATGCATGCGTTGAATGCACTGTGCAGTGCGGTTCTGCCGGAGTTGTGGCCAGTGATCGTAGACAAAGACACGGATAAGGAGGCATGGGATGCCATTGCCACGATGCGCATTGGAGACGACCGAGTCAGGAAGACGTCGGCTCATAATTTGCGTCGGCAGTTCGACGCTGCGACGTTCAAGGAAGGGGAGTCCGTGGAGAATTTTGCACTTCGACTCAGTGGTATGGCATCAACTCTCACAACTCTTGGTGATAAGATTATGGAGACTCAAGTGGTAGAAAAAATGATCCACAGTGTCCCTTAGCGATTCCGGCAAGTTGTAGTAGCGATTACCACGTTACTCGACGTGTCGACACTCACGGTGGCCGATCTGACCGGGAGACTCAAAGCTGCCGAAGCTGCCTTCAAAGATTTGCCGTCGGTGATGCAGCATGACGGGAAACTCTATCGCACAGAAGAAGAGCGGCTGGCAAGGCAGAGGAAGCGTGAAGCCGGACATTTTTATGGAGAAAGTAGTCGCACCGGTGGGGGTCGTCGTGGTGGAGGAAGGCGAGACTGATAAAGTATGAGGAATAGTATTGAACGAGTTGATTAATTACCCAGCCCAAAGGCTGTTTATATAGAGTACATGAAGCGATACACGCTAACAAACTCAACAGAAGATCAATCTAATCACAATCGAAGGAGGATAGAGATAAGCGTCATATCAGATGCTTATCGTATACTAACTAACATCCCCCCTCAATCTCAACTTAGCCATGTTGAGATTGTTCTGAAATTTTTGAATCATCCTTGATGACATTGGTTTCGTCAGTCCATCAGCCAATTGATCCCCAGAGGATATAAACCGGATGTCAAGCAGTTTATTTGCCACTCGTTCTCGAAAAAAGTGATAGTAAACTTCTATGTGCTTTGTACGAGCATGAAAAATAGGATTTGCTGAAAGATATGTGGCCCCTAAGTTGTCATACCAAAGACACGCTGGTCTTGTTTGCAGAATCCCTAATTCCTTTAGAACTGATTGAAGCCAAATAATTTCTGCTGTAGCATTGGCCAATGCTTTATATTCAGCTTCTGTACTTGACCGAGACACGGTTGGTTGTTTTCTAGCAGTCCAAGAAATAATATTGGGTCCAAAAAAGACTGCAAAGCCCCCTGTAGATCTCCTGTCATCAATATCTCCTGCCCAGTCCGCATCTGAGAAGGCACTCACAAGATGCGACTTGGACTTCAAAAATTTGAGACCAAGATCAATCGTCCCCTGAACATACCGCAAAATCCTTTTGACTGCTATCCAATGTTCACTTGTTGGCGCATGCAAAAATTGACATACTTTATTTACAGCAAAAGAAATATCTGGTCGAGTTATGGTTAAATATTGTAATGCTCCAACCAAACTACGATATGTCGTAGCATCTTCATCACACAAGGGCGTACCAACAGCGGAAGACATTTTCTCCGAGGTGACCATGGGAATATCTACCGGTTTGCACTTGTTCATATTTGCTCTAGTTAATAAATCTTTCGCATATTTGGACTGTGATAAAACAACACCATCAGAGACATGAGTAACTTCAATGCCCAAGAAATAATGCAACAGTCCAAGGTCCTTGAGAGCAAAATCTTCCCTCAATTCTATGAGTAGATCTGCAATAGCATTCTCTGAGGAACTAGTAACTATAATATCATCAACATATATTAGCATGAATATAGCAACATCCTTGTTGCGATAAATAAAAAGAGATGTATCCGACTTTGATGCCGAGAAACCAAGATTTTGTAACTTAGAACTCAGTCGAGAATACCATGCACGTGGTGCTTGCTTCAACCCATAAATGGCCTTCTGTAGTTTACACACATAATTAGACTTTATCTTATCAACAAACCCTGGCGGCTGCTTCATATATACTTCTTCTTCATGAATACCATGAAGAAAGGCATTTTGTACATCGAGCTGATGAAGTTTCCATCCTTGAGATATTGCTATAGATATGACCAAGCGAACTGTTGCAATTTTAACAACGGGGCTAAAGGTGTCCTCATAATCAATAACATATTGTTGTTTGAATCCTTTTGCCACTAAACGAGCTTTATACCTTTCAATAGTTCCATCCGCCTTTCGCTTTACTTTATACACCCACCGGCAGTCAATTATATTTTTCCCTGCTTGTGGTGGAACCAAGGACCAAGTATTATTCCAACATAAGGCAACAATCTCAGTTTGCATAGCCTCTTGCCACTTGGGATCAGAAGCAGCTTCACGCCAGTTATTAGGCTCATCAGTAGATGAAAACAAACCATATCGAATCGTACCCGGAAACAACGCCTTTGGTCGAACAATACCTTGTTGTAGCCTCGTAACCATACGAGATGGAGGCTGTTGTTCTTCAGTAAGCACAGGAATACAAGATGAAGTAGCCAATTCAGTAGTACTCGGACCATCTGCAGCTGTACCATGCTCCATGACCGGTGCATGCAATGTCGAGGCCACAGGTTGGTCACCTGGAATACTCGATGGCGCAGAAAATCCCTCAGAGATATTTGGTGCAGCACCGTCTACATACATTTGTGCATGCATGTGCGAGCCAGAAGAAGTTGAGACGGGTTGGGTCCGGGGCATCGGAGCCGGCGCACCAATGGAATGACCGGACAGAGGAATGACCGGCGCAGAAGGCACATCAGCCTGTCCCATAGCAGAATTTATTCCATGCCCCGAGACTGATTCCTGAGCAGAAAAGTCTGCCCCTGTTGCAGCACCAATGAGATCTTCCTGGGATCCAGTGCCCACCATATTTGTTACATTATTTTCTTCCTGTTGACAATGAGGCTCAGATAAAACATTAGTAGCACCAGGATTAGTATGCTGCACTTGATTAATCGGTACAAAACTACCTCCAAGGCTAAATAAAGGGTTCAAAAGATTAGGTGGAAGTAGTAGAATTTCTTTGTGAAGGTGCGCACCAGCATTTTTATGGAGTGTGGAAAATGGAAAAATGGATTCATCGAAGACAACATCACGGGAAATATATACTCGGCCTGTTGAGATATCAAGACATTTGTATTCCTTGTGCATATTGCTATAGCCAAGAAATACACATTGTTTTGATCTAAATTCTAACTTGCGAGAATTAAAAGGTCGCAAATTAGGCCAACATGCACATCCAAAGGTACGAAGAAAAAGATAATTTGGTTTTTCCATAAACAGCCGCTCAAGTGGTATGTCAAAATTTATGACTTTACTAGGAATGCGATTTATCAAATATGTTGCTGAAATAAATGCCTCATCCCAGAACTTAAGTGGCATAGAAGCATGAGCAAGAAGGGAAAGGCCGACCTCAACAATGTGCCGATGTTTTCTTTCAGCAGATCCATTCTGCTGGTGCGCATGAGGACAGGAAACTCGATGGGAAATTCCAAGGCGGCGAAAAATAGAATCAAGTCGTTGATACTCGCCCCCCAATCAGACTGGATAGCAATAATTTTCTTAGAGAATGTTCTCTCGACATAGTTTTGAAAATCTTGGAATATTTGAAAGGCCTCGGATTTATGTTTGAGAAGATAAATCCATGTGAATTTGTTGTAGTCATCAATGAAGCTTATGTAATACTTGTTTTTATTAATAGAGTCCGGGGCAGGACCCCACACATCCGGAAAAACAAGTTGAAAAGGAGTATTGGAAACATGTGATGAACTAGAATAAGGCAATTGATGACTCTTTGCTTTTTGACAAGCATCACAAACTGACTCATGACATGACTCTTTAGAGAATGGAATACTAAATCTATTTAATATCTGCCGCACTATCATGGAGGAAGGATGACCCAACCGATTATGCCATCTTGCATGTGTTGGTTTGGCCACACTAAGTGCATGCTTTATTGAAGAAAACGATTTTGTCATCAAGGGATAGAGTCCCCCCACAACTCTACCTTGATGAAGAACCTTCTTCGATGCCTGGTCCTTGACAACAAAAAAATTGGGGTGAAGCTCAAGAAAGATATTATTATCACATGCAAGACGGTTTGCAGAAAGAAGACTTTTCTTGGCTTGAGGAAAATGTTGAATGTTTTTCAGATTTAATTTAGAATTGGAGGTATTAAGTACCGAATGACCAATGTGCTTAATACTCATACCTGTGCCACTAGCTGTATGAACCTGATCATTGTCAAGATAACGATCTTTAACATGAAGTTTTCAAGATCACTTGTAATATGATCCGTGGCACCAGAATCAATATACCAATTAGTGTCAACCCCATAAGAATTTGAGGTTAGAGCTGCGGCAGCAGTCTTATCTTCCCCCATATAATTTTTCTGAAAACGTTTCCAACAACGGTTAACTTCATGCCCCATCTTTCTGCAAAGTTGACATTGTGGGCGATCACCATCATTAGATCTGCGGCCTCCACCACCGCGTCCACCCTGATCACCGCGACCACGACCACCACCACGGTTCCAGGAGTTAGAATTCCCTCGGGCAGCAGAATTGACTGATGAGAGTGGTATACTTCCATTGCTTTGCAGATTGAGACGCATCTCAAAGCTAAGAAGGTGTGCATAAAGATCACTTAATGGTACTGCCTCAGATCTCGTAGTCATTGCAGTGACTACTGGATTCCAATCAGCATCCAAGCCAGCAAGAATATATGATGCAAGATCATCATCTTCCAGCGCCTTTCTGGCTGTTGCCATGGCATCTCCAAGAGACTTCATTTTTGCAAAGTACTCAGCAACAGATAAATCTTTCTTTTGCGTCGAAGCAAGCTGCAATCGAATCTGCATAATACGCGCCCGTGACTGAGAAGAGTACATACTCTGAAGTGCTTGCCATACCTCTGCTGCCGTGACCATAGAGGTCACCTGAGAGAGCACTTCTCGAGACAATGATGAAAGAAGATATCCAAGGACCTGTTGGTCTTGAGCCACCCAGATTGCATAGCTGGGATTGTCGATGACAGAGGTTTTCTCCCCACCGTTGTCATCTTTGCCCGTCACTTCAAGCTTCTCAGATGGCATCTTGATTGAACCATCTAAGAAACCCGCCAGTCGATTGGCGCGCAGAGGCGGCATCATTTGTGCTTGCCAAAGCGGAAAATTTTCACGGGTCAGTTTCTCGGTCACAGTATTGTGCGCGAGAAGATTAGCAATGATAGTAGAACTCGTCACCATTGAAATTGAGGATGAGCCTGGCTCTGATACCATGATAAAGTATGAGGAATAGTATTGAACGAGTTGATTAATTACCCAGCCCAAAGGCTGTTTATATAGAGTACACGAAGCGATACATGCTAACAAACTCAACAGAAGATCAATCTAATCACAACCGAAGGAGGATAGAGATAAGCGTCATATCAGATGCTTATCGTATACTAACTAACAGAGACCGTGGTCGAGGTCACAGAAATGATGGTGGATCATTTCCTGGTGGATCCAACAATAGCAGTAGGGACGAGTGCAGAAGGTGTGGAAAGCTCGGGCATTGGGCTCGGGATTGCTGAGTGAAACCGAAGAAAGAGCAAGCTCATGTCGTGCACGAGAAGGAGGAGGAGGCTTCTCTCCTTGTTGTCAAGTCGTCCCCATTAGTGTCTGCAGAAATGACACAAGATGACTCTGTGAAGGGAGGAGTGAAAGAGCAGGTTGCGCCAGAAACTTTGGAGGAACAGGCGTCTGTACATATCCAAGACACAGAGCGACATGAGAAGGAAGTGTGGATCATGGACACAGGCGCCACGAACCATATGTCTGGGCATCGCGAGGTGTTTGTGGAACTGGACAGCAGTGTTGCAGGTTCAGTTCGCTTCGGTGATGACTCCATGGCCAAAATAGAAGGAAAGGGGACAATCATGTTTACTTGTAAGAATGGAGAGCGCAGGGAGTTCACCGGGGTTTACTATATTCCTCGACTGACCACAAATATTATGAGTATCAGCCAGTTGGAGGAAGAGAGCTACATGGTAGAAATCAAGAACGGGTCAATGAGGATCTATGAGCCAAGAGGTAGATTGTTGGCAAGCGTTGATCGTATGCAAAATCGTTTGTTCATACTGCATTTGCTGTTGGTGCGAGCAGACTGCCTAGTGATGAAAGCCAACGTGGAAGCCTGGAGGTAGCATGCACGGTTCGGGCATGTGAATGTGGCATCTCTGAAGAAGATGGCTCGAGAGGAGTATGTTCAAGGTTTGCCTGAAATTGACAAGTTGGATCATCTCTGTGAAGCATGTCTTGCCGGTAAGCAGAGAAGGTTGGCATTCTCGGATCAAAGCGATTATCGTGCTGAACGGCCACTAGAGCTTGTACATGGTGACCTGTGTGGTCCGATCACTCCGACCACGCCGAGTGGGAGTAAGTATTTCTTGCTAGTGGATGATTGGAGTAGATACATATGGATAAAACCAACGCACTAAAGATTGTGCAGCCGAGGCGATCAAGTTTTTCAAAGCTGAAGCAGAGAGTGAGTCTGGCCTGAAGCTCGAAACACTCCGGACTGATAATGGAGAAGAGTTTACATCTCACGAATTTGCTTAGTATTGTGCTAAATAAGGGGTTCATCGTCAGCATTCGGCGCCTTACTGCCCACAACAAAATGGTGTTGTGGAACGCCAAAATGGCACCGTTGTTTCTGCAGCCAGGAGCATGCTCAAAGCCAAGAAGCTACCGGGATGGTTATGGGGAGAGGCAGTGGTAACTTCCGTATATGTGCTGAACAGGTGCTCAACAAGGAGTGTGACCGGGATGACTCCATTCGAGGCATGGTTTGGGAGAAAGCCAGCAGTTCATCATCTAAGGGTGTTCGGGTGTATTGTTTTTGTCCGGAACACGACACCTCATCTCAGGAAGCTGGAGGATCAAGGGCGCAAGATGATTTTCATAGGGTATGAATGTGGATCAAAAGCCTACCGGGTTTATGATCCAGTCACAAGACGAGTGCATGTGTCCTGAGATGTGATTTTCGATGAAGAAGCTCAGTGGGACTGGGAGAGTGATCATATGCAAGATCGAGATGATAAGAGTGATGACATATTCACTGTCGAATACAATCTGAGACAGCAACAGCCTTTAGATGTGAGGGTAAGAAATCTGGAGGAGGTTGTTGAGGTCCTGGATAATGGTCTCATGTCACCACAGTTAGCTTCACCGGGAGTTGAACTGAGGGACCATGAGTAAGGCAGTGTCACACCAGGTTCTCCGTAAGGAACACCCGAGCGTATTCTCACATGTATGCCAGGATCAGTTGACTCATACATGTGCCGACAAGAGTGAAATATCATTATATTACAAGCCAAGTTCAATGTACAACATAATATTACATCATAAGACATAAAATACCAAATAAGAGTACTAATACACTAAATAACATAACAGCGGAAGACTAGCGTGTCGCTCTAGTTCACAGGCGTTGCCCGGGGTTTTGCTAGCCTAGAACAACTCCTCGGGATCGAAGTCCTCCTCATCAAAGTCTATATCTTCATTTGCACCTGGCAGCATAAGATATCCAACAAAAGCAAGTTTGAGTACCCAAAGGTACTCAGCAAATGTAGGAAAGAATATTATGAAGGCTATTACCAAGTGAAAGGCTAACATGGTTAAGCACCATGCATTAATTCTAGACCTTAGATTTAATTAGCAACCTCTATTACTAAGTGATAGAATCCCACCAACTTCATAATTAAATCATTAATGTTAGGTTACACCACCCAACAATCTCTTTCAAAACATATCCATGTTTCCCTATGTAAAGGCCTCAGTTTTTGACACATGTTTAAAGTGTTCGTCACCACACAACACACCTCATTTGAAGAGAGTTGATGAACACATTTGAAGAGCAAGTAACCATTATCAACTTGCTCATTAGAGAATAAACTCACAAAATGCAAAAGTGGTATTTCCCACATGCATCATTTAGGGGCTGGACATATCAAAACTCCTACACCTTGCTAGGAATGTCCATGCCAAGTTTCACCCAAATTCAAAACCTTTTTGAGGTACTTTTGGGTATAGCTAGAAAGAGGGTAGTTTGAACCCAAATTCAAATTCAAACTGTTTTTATCCCATGAATTCAAAATGGGAGGCATAATCTTACTCAGCACATTTTTGTGAGCTCACACATCAATTTTCACTCCATTTGGAGTTGGTCTTGACATGAGCTAAGTTTAGCAAATTCAAACTTTATTTGAATTACAAACTGAAAATGTGCTGAAATTTAGTCAAACCAAATCAAATTTGAATTCTAACAAATTCAAATGGCTCAGGGGTGAATAATTCAAATCACCATGGGCATTTTAGTGCTTACTGTTTACAACAGTGATATGGAGTTAATCTCAGAGGTTAAAATGGGGTGGGACCCACCTGTCATAGACTGCTGAAAACTTGCAACCGAAGCAGTGGACTTTGCCTCTGTGTGTTCAACGCCACCAAGGGCTGCTCGTGCGCCACCGAGGAGAACCAGCGCCGCCAGCTGCTTCCCGCCTCCGCACGTGAGCCCAGGGTCGGTCCGGGGTCTTCTTAAGGCGCCCCACACCGTGGCCGAAGCCCCCTCGCCATTTTCTCCTCGCAAGAACACAGAGCCGGGAATTTTCCTCCGCCACTTGGAACCGATCGGAGAGCCCCGATCACAGCCACCCCGCTTCCTCCAGAGCTATAGCAAGGTACTAGGAACCTTCCTCCTTTTTCCCCGTGGCTAGAACTCGGCTGAAACCGGTTGATCTCGGCTATACCGAGAGCTCCATTCAGTAACCTAAAGCCGCCGCACTTCGGGCTCCCGTGGACAGCCCATCCGGGAGGTTGTCACGCCCGAGCTAAGGCATCCCTGGACGTGCTAGTGATCGGTGCTGCTCACCCCCGAGCCACAGCCCGAGTGCTTGATCGCCGGCGGTGAATTTCCAGTTTTCCCCTTTCTTGGTACAGACTGACCTTCGGGTGCGGTTCTGTCAAATTTATACTCTAGGAAGGGTTAGAGAGTCTCAATCCGCTCCCACACAAACTAGACCCGGTAGCGCACAAGTTGCCTTCACAACCTATAGCCGGAGAACCCCTATACACGGCATATTTCGAAGATTGCCAACGGCGGATCATGCGGGAAGCATCGGGCACACGGTGAGGGCCTACTTCCGGCCTCCCCCAAGCTGCTTCAAGCTCATGTCGACCTTCCCTAAGGTCCACTGATGCTCCCCGATCGGTTGCTCGAGTGATTGAGGTGCTAGGGAGGTCGGCTGACACGACCGAAGTTCTCCCGAGGCCGCCGCTCATCGCCGACCAGGTGCCGGCCATTTTCATGACGAACTGAGCCCGGAATCATGTTCACCGAGTGAAAGTAGGCAAGGGCAGCCAGAATCATGAAGTTTGGAGCACCACCGAGGCTGTCGGCAAGCTCTCCGGCGAGGCGTCGCGGCGGCTGAACGCGGGAGTCGGGAGGTAGACGAAGGGGGTGGACCCCGGCTGTCAGCGGTTCGGATCTTAAATCGGGATCAGTCTGCGGTTTGGATCTGGTCTGCTGGCGCGCAAAAACTCCGTGGACCCTGGTGTGCCGTCGCTCCAGCGCCCGACACGTGTACCGTGGACCCACGGGCAGAAGTTTAAACTTTTCTTCGATTTTCAGTTTTAGTTCAAACTTCAAACTCACATAACTTTGGCTAGGAAGCTCCAAATCGAGTGAACCAAATTTTGTTGGATTCAGCTCTTTGAGTACTTTCCAGCAAATCAAGTTTCACTTCATGAAAATCCTTAATTCTCCAGAATTAATTCCTCAAAGTATAAACTGTTTGGAATTTTAACTGGAGAATCCCTTGGAGGAAAATTCTGAAATTTTGCTGGGATGTTCACCAAAATATCCCTGAACTACCATAAACATTTCAGATCCATTTGAGCATTGATCCACCTAATGGTGTGATTAATGAAACTGTTCCAGAGAAAATAGAAAATGTTCAGAAACATTTTTCAGAATTTCTCTGAAATTGTTCAGCTCATATCTTTAGCTAGGAACTTTCAAATTAAGTGAGATCAACTCCATTAGAACCATCTGAAAATCTAGTTTTCAGAAAGTCATGGCTTGCTCCATGAAAAAACCTAGAACACCCTAAAGCCTCCAATTATGGTTAAGTACATAATTATTTGTGGGGAGCTCAAATGAGCTTTACTGCAACTAAAACTTGGCCAAGTCTCTGTTTAGGTTGTAACCAAGCCACAGTAAAAGTTTCACAGTCATTGGGTCTGTCTAGTAAGACTTATAAATTTCACAATTTCAATTCAATTCAAATGCATTTAAATTGATACATATACATGTATATCATGTAGTCACTAAGGTCGAGGAGGAACCCGAAGTCCTAGACTTTGTTACTCTGGAAGAGCAGCTAGCCTACGACCAAGAGCAGCAAGGCAAGCTCCGGTTTGCATTAATCTATTTACAAATTTTTATTGTTTTGAGCACTTACTTGAGTATCATTACTTCTTGCATTAGAGTCCTGTTTGAAACCCCAAATGCATAGCCAAGAAAACCATGGGTTGGGATTAGGATTGAAAACACCGTTTAGCGACTGCAATGCTAAGATAGTGTAGGATTCGGTACAAATCGAGTAGTTGGAACTACTCGCGAGAATAGGCTAGAGGCACATCGCTCGGTTAAAAATAGTAAATGAAACACATGGCAAGAAAAATGAGACCGAGCGGAGAGTAAGGGCAGCAGGACTTTAGGGCCTGTGTGCTATATCTCCGCTTGTGTCGATTGAGGACGGAGCCGTGTGCGGACCTGTTGAACAAGCTAGAACAGTACCGAAGACCTACCGTCTATATGGGAACCGGTAAACTGATGTAACTCGGGTAGCTGGGTATTGAGGCATTGCCCGTCGTTCAGAGGGTAGGTTGAGAGCTTGAGGTGTAAATCGGCTGGCGGCACTGAGATGCGCGTGCAGAGAGCTCTTGCTCGGGACGATGGGACCTGTTCAATATTTGGCTAACGGATGAAAGGTGGTTGCGTACGGCATCCGTGATGGTTGCTGTATGTAACACCCCAAAACTTGCTAAAGAGGGGAATTTAAAATTTTTTGGATGTATTGCATGTGGTGTAGCAATTCAAATTCAAACTGAAATTTAAATTTGAATCAAAACAGAAAAAGGAAAAGGAAAAAGAAAAAAACCGGCCAGTGGGCCGAAACCCACCCAGCCGGCCCAAAACCCGCGCGCCCCCCTCCCTCTCTCCCTCTCTCTGACGCGCAGGGCCCGCTTGTCATCTTCTTCCCCCCTCCCCCGCGCGCCCCAACTAACCCGATCTTCCCGCGCCGATCGAGGCTGTTCCAACCGGTTTCCACGCCCGATCTTCGGCAGGGCGCTACTGCATATCCAAACCGACCCTCCGCCGCCCTCCCTCGCCCATTTAAACGCCGGCAATCGCCTCTTTTTCCTCCCCGATCGGCCCTTTTTCTCTCCGGTGAGAACCGAAGCTTCTACCGCCGTTTTCCTTCGATCCTCGCTCGGATTTCCTGATCTAACGTGTTGATCATGTTCCACAGTCACCGGGGAGTCTTGCAGGTGAAGGAAACCCGGTGTTTTGCACTCTAGACACAGCTCCGGCGAGCACCGCCGCGTTTTCACCTCGGACCTCGTCGTCGACCGCGTTCCAAGGCCTCCGAGCTTAAGAAAAACCCCGAGGTGAGATCCCCGACCTCCCCTCTTCCGTTCTATGCCAAGAAATCTAAGTTTTAGGAAGTATAGACGAAAACCCGAAGTTCTCCGGCGAGATCGCCGCCTCCCGCCGTCGGGCAGCGCCGCCCGCACACGGCCAGGGCAACGTGGCCCCCTGAGGCTCGTCCATTTTAAATCATGCGGTTCCTATTAGATATAACCCGTACCGCTTCGCGTTATAATCTCAGCCGTCTGTTTTAAATCGGACGGTCCACGTCGGCCCCGCATTATAAAGGCCGGGAATCTTACGCGCTACCCCCTGGGGATCTCAGAAAACACGAGCTAGCCCCGGAAACTTCTGATCTAGCCCCTGGACCTTTAGAAATTCATGTAAATTCATTTAAAAATCAGTTTTAGCCCCTGGACTTAATAAAAATTAGGAAAACCTCTCTGTTATGTGTAATTAGGCCCCTGAAAATTTAGGAAATAGTAAATTAAACCCTGCAGTAGGGTGGATTTGCCTTTTTGGCCCTATAAGATATTAAATTCAGAAATTTGAACATATGAGTAGAATTTAAATTCAAAAGGTAATATAAACACATGTGCAAATACAAATTTAAACTCTCCTAGCACATGGAAAACCTTTAGAGGGAGTTAAAAATAGATTTCAGGCTGAAATGAAATCTGCCTAAGTGTTGCTCATTTTTATTATCTCTAGAGACACATTTTAGGCTAGGAAATAATTCTAAAAACTGGTAAAATAAATTTAAATTGTCTCACATCAGAGAGGAAGTTCAAAAATATTTTATTGAACATTTTAGATCAGAACCTATTCTGTTTAGATGATATGTCTTACTATTTTAATATTAAAATTTACTTTTAGGCATAGAAAATAAATCTGAAAATATAGAAAATAAGTATGCAAAATTTGGAAATGTTAAATGAGGTCTTTATTTTAAAAAACTTCAAATTAAGATTTTGAAGAAGACCTGAAAACCTATTTGGAGTAGGAAACTTTCTTTCATGCAAAAGTTAGAAATAATATATATATATATATATATGTTTAAAAGTGTATGTAGGCCTAAAATCAACACATCTAGGGTAACCACAACACCTAAACATGTGAATGACTTTAATATGTATGTATGTGTGGTTTGCATGAGTGAAAGTGTGGACTATGGCTTATGGATTGTTGTTTTATTTTGCTATGTGTATTGGCATGAGTAGAACCAGCCCCATAGCAGGTTCTCACCTTTCAAGACCAAGACTTTCCACTCCCAGAGCAGCAGGAAGAAGGCAAGTGTCCTTGACCACTTTGATCCTATACTAGGATGTGTAGCTAGAAGTAAATTGCATTGTCAATATGGAATATGATACCCAAGCTAGGAAGTTTCCCTAGATTCTCATTATCTTATTTCCTTGTAGCCTGGGTTGGGATTTATTTTGGTATGTCATTTACTTATATGCTTATGCTTAGCCATGCTTAGTATGGGATAATTGGGACATGAGATCATCAACTTACTTACCTAACTCCTGAATGAGATATTATGAGTTATGTAGAGGTAGGGATCGAGGCAAGTTGGATGATTTGGTTGGTGCTAGGTGCACGAGACTCGGGTTTGTGTTTAGTACTTGCCTGGATCCTAAGGACCGGTTCATGGAGCATGTAACCTGGCTTTACCGTGCCAACCACATGCTGAGATTGGGTAGGTTGGCCAATTAATTAGGTGTATCCCCAGTGTAGTATGGGTGTGTTGGATGGTGCGGAGAATAGGTGTCAGCTGGACTACTATATGAACCACAAGGCTCAAGAGGGGGCCACCGCAGCGGGGTTGGAGCCTCTTGTATGCTGTTAGGGGTGAAACCTTAGTGGGCCCATGCTCGTCGGGAATCACTTTGTAAAGGCCTCGTAGTAATCTCCTGGCTACACACCTGGGAAGTGTGAACGTGGTTCGCGGCCACTAGCATAAAGGAGGTTCTTTTAGTCCACCGGCAACGGGGGATGAAATCACTACATGGGGTACAGTGGTGCAAACTCTGCAGAGTCAAAACTGTCATGACAGCGGTGCTCACGGTCAAGAGCGGCTTGGACCTATTCATGATTAGAGGATGATGAATTGGGAAGTTGAGGATGTTAAGTGGGAAGCTTAACATTGGAGATGAGATTATGGTTACTTAATATTGATGATGGATTGGGAGATTGGGACCATTTCACCTATGTAGTAATGTAGGTGCTTAATAAGCTAAGGTGATAGGTATTAATTGCGTAGTGCGGTAACCATGAGTTCAATCTCTCCTTGTTCCAGCCATGCATGACATAACTTTCCCACACTTGCTGAGTACCAACGGTACTCGAACTTGCTTTTCTGTTGGTTTAAATTGCTGCTCAGGTCAAGGGGATGATGTGGTGTTCAATGACCAAGTATTTGGACCCGAAGAAGGTTTCTAGGTTCACGGAGTCCCCCGGGCAACGCCTCTAACGGAGCCCACAAGATTTATATTCCGCTGCTGCTTCATTTACATGTTATGAACATATTATCGTCCATCGAGATGTATGCTATGTAAGACTTATTTATATTCGAACACTTGGCTTGTAATAAATGATGTTTCACTATTTGTCATCACATGTGTGAGAGAATGATCCTGGCATACATGTGATATTCACTCGGTTGTTCTTTGGGGCAAACCGGGTGTGACACTGTAGGCAACATCAAGTACGGGCGTACGTGACGGGTTGTTCGGGTAACCCTGCAGGTGTAAATCGATTATAATCGCCGTCCCTCGCGGTCAGTGAGTACCACTTGTTCACTGTACCGTGACGAAGAAAGAACAGGCTAGTTACATGTTAAAATGTTGCTAATTGAAAGATGAACTTTTATTGTTAATGATTTGTTGTAGTTTAGAGGTAATTAAATTTCTTTTCAACTTTGGGCAAAGTAAATGAGAGAAATGTGTTTCTTATTTGATTGCGGCTCTCCCATGTGCCTTAGCATAAGGTTCTGCACAACCTGCTGCTAAAACTTGAAAGTAAGGTTCCACTAATTAGGCGAGTCCTTACAAATGATTTTTTATCTCATGTAACCTATCAACCCTCATGTAGAAGTTTCATGTTTAGGAGAGACGGGTCAGTCTTGCTGAGCCTTCGTGCTCACTGCTTGTGTTTAAAGATTTTGCATGGTTCTATGAGGAAGGGACTCCCGAGGAGGAGGCGACACCCCAGGAGGGGAACCCCGTCGAGTGGGAGTCGTGCACGCTGCCGTGTTAGTGTGCGTGCGTGCTAGCAAGGACACGTTCACGGGCTGAACGTGAACTTGATGCATAGTCTACACCCGTGAGTGTAGACTGAACATATTTTACTGTAAAAATGTTCATAAACCCGTTTATGTAATCAAACTTTGCTTCCGCTTTGTACCTTTGATGTGTATTATTCGGTACTGTGCAACGCAGCACCCCTCAGCGTGATCCTGGCTCGACAAGACCGTGGGGTCGTGTCAGAGTTGGTATCAGAGGTCGCTTGAGGTTTAACGCACTAAAAAGGTCATCTCTTTCAAAAATCCAGTGAGGAACGAGTTAGTAGCCCATATAAGGATGTTATGAGAGTATAGAAAGTGGCATAGTAACCTATTTGATTATTTCCGAAAATCGTGCATCTCGGGACGTTTATGTCTTGGGGGGTGCACGTAAGCGCTGTCCACCAGTGCGCACAAGCAGAAGGGTGGAGCCCCACGGGTGGCAGGTAACCCGACCCGCTTTAATATCCTCTACAACTCTTCATGTCGTTTGGGGTATTCGTGCAACATCTGTCCCAGGCGTGCGTGGTGCAATTTGGGAGGCCCCGTCACGTGGTCAGTAACGTGAACACATAGCTCAAGGCATGTTTGGCTTGAGAACATCCGGGCGAGTGATGACGGCCGGGTGTACGAACTGTATGGATACCGGGCTCAGTGTGCAGCCGAGTCTGACGATTGTGTTAGCTATCTGCAGGTAGTCTAACCATGAAACGGTAGATGTGTAGCATCCGTGTGCGAGTGACGCTTAGTGCCACTGAAATAATGAAGCCGGCTAAGTCCGGTATAGGTTTTTCTTTGTGAGGACATAGTACCGACATGATCTGGTGACGCATCAACGTCACACCCCATGAAATGGACAACTTCATTAAAAAACTTGCAAGTTTTGATCCAGAGCACTAAAACTTGATGTAACTCCTTCCCCTAATCAGGATATTCAAAGTAAACAAGTTTCAACTTATAGGATACTAAGGACAGAGTCCCCTGTTTTCAGCTGAAACAAGGCTGAAGTTAATCAGTGGTTAGAGGTTGAGTTCCTTAGAGGTTGGGGTCATAGGATACATTTCTGGAAAGCTTTGGAAGAGTTTTACAACTTTTCTGTTGATGTCCAGAGGTGTTTCACCCCTTAACCCATCGAAAAATGCAGTAGAGTATATACTGTCCAGAAAACAGGGCAGAGCAAACACTCTCTGTAAACTCTCTGTAAATTGAGCATAACTTCCTGCATAATAATCTAAAAATAGAAAATGAGGTAGTTCTGGGAAGCTTATGAGATGGGTTACAACTTTGTAACAGAAAGTTTTGTCATATTGAGGGCAGAATTAACTGGGATTCTTGGATCAAATCAGTACCTAAGGCAGGGAGGTGCTGTCCAATTTTCTCCAGACATTCTGTTAAATATGACATCTCGTAACTTTTGAACCAGGACAGATATTAGGCCAAGCAAATACTTTCTGGAAATCTATTTAAGTTAGCTTTAACTTTGATGTTGAGCTCCAGAATTGGTTTTGCTTTTAGCATGGCCTAAATCAGGTTGAAAGGGAAACTGGTCAGGGCTGTCATGTTGGACAGCAGATCAGCAGTCAAATTTGTTTAAATTTGAACTATGTTCCCAAGTTTTATGAGTTCAATAACATGCTTTGTGTTATAAATCAATGATTTACTGTTCCAATAAATATTTGACATTTCTCAAATATATTTTTATAGATGACAGCGGATAAACAGTTCGAGAATGGGTGGGTGGAATCTCACTGTTCTCGCCACAGCGGCTATCCGGAAGCATTGAGACAGATGCTTCAATATTTCGGGTATGACACGATAGTTCGAGAATGGGTGGGTGGAATCTTACTGTTCTCACCACAGCGGCTATCCGGAAGCATTGAGGCAGATGCTTCAATATTTCGGGTATGACACGATGCTGCAGTACTTCGCCAAGGGAGAAGGCGAGGAGGGGAACAAGACGTGGACGATCCATGTCGAGGTTCCTGCAGGACCTACGCCACCCGGGTGGGCGCCATTCACCGTCATGGTGAGAGGTAGACAACCCGAGGGAATGTGGCAAGTGGCATCCCGTGACACCATGTCAGGTTTCTGCCAGCTACACGTGAGAGCGATGGAGGGCACTCCATACGCACTCGTTCCGTTGGAGGGACGGGCTCATCATGTGTGGGAAGGGAGGTACCGGGAGGCAACCGATCCGGGTTGCCCAAGGTACAACCTCGCGGAGGCAAACCTTAGCCTCCAGATGAGGGCGGGAAAGGCCGTGATGGACAGCCAAGCTGTCCATACGGAGCATCTCGCCGCAAAGCTCAAAGAGAGCACAAGCCGTGGAGACCATTTTGAGAGTGCTCACAGCGCACTGCGCAATGTACTCCTTCCGACGATCAAGCGACTGAACGAACAGCATAATCAGTTGCATCGTCTGAAGAAGGCAAAAAAGAAGAGCCGTGTTGACATCGCGGCGCTGCAAGAACTGGTGCAGGCTCTGACCCAGCAGAATGAGGACCTTACTCAAGAGCGGGACGACACTATTGAGGAAGGGCAAGGCTGGGAAGAAGACTACAACCAAGCCATGGACGAGGTGCATGCATTGCAGGACCTCGTACCTCCGGTATTGGGCATACCGGTGGTCTTGGGTCTTCCGGCAATGGGAGAACCCGAGATGGGACGGGAGGTTGTAGATCCGGAGCCACCAGCAGAGGTACCGGAGGAGGACGACCCACAGGAGGTCGAGTTCTACTCCGAGTAGGGGGTTACCGTTGCCAAGTAAGGCAACCAGGATAGTGCAACCCAAACTTTTGTAACCGGTGACATGTCGGTTAGGCAGTAGCGTATGTATAGGTAGTGACGACATGAGCACGACTTCTCAGAGACCGAGAATAATGTATCTTGTATAAAGTTCATGCTTTATCAATATATGTGAATGTTGTGCTAATTATTCATGTGCCGCTTCAATACCTACTGTTTCATATGGAATTTTTAAGTATGACATGTGCTGATTGCTGCTGTTTTGAATTTCAGAATGACTCGTACTCGTGCCAACCCGGACGTTGGGGGTTCTAGTCAAGGGGGAGAAACCTCCCAACAGCCTCCCGAGGACTCCTCGGGACAGCAGCAGCAACAGCAACAGCAAACACCGCCACCGCCAACGGTTACATTGGCCGACATCGTTGCGGCAATGGCGGGTTCTCATCAGCAGCACACGGAGTTGCTGCAAACTCTTATTGCCAATACGTCTCGACCAGAGAGGCGTCAAGATCGTGAGGAGCGCCAACATAGCTCCTACTCCGACTTCCTAGCAACTCATCCCCCGGTATTCTCAAGGGCGGATGAACCCCTCGATGCGGACAAATGGCTCCGCACAATAGAGATGAAGTTTGGGCTGCTCCAAATAAGTGAGCAGCGCAAGACTCAGTTCGCAGTCCAGCAGCTCCAGGGATCCGCGAGCGCGTGGTGGGCAAACTTCTGTGCTTCACAGCCCACCGACCGAGTTATGACCTGGGCGGAGTCCCAGACGGCCTTCAGGGCCTATCATATACCGCCGGGTCTCATGAAGAGGAAGACGCAGGAGTTTCTACACCTGCAGCAAGGGAGCCGGAACGCGCTGGAATACTCCAGAGCGTTCAACGATCTCGCACTCTACGCGTCGTATCACGCCGATACTGACGAGAAGCGGCGGGTCCACTTCTACCAGGGGCTTAACCCGCCCCTGAAGGACAAACTGGCGATGTTCAATCGTGGCAGCCTCAACGACATAAATGATGCTGCGATTGTAAAGGAGGACTCCGGTAAGGAGTTAGCGGCGGCGGAGAGAAAGCGAAGCGCGCTGCAAAGCAGCGGAGAAGGAGGCGGTCCTTCTCAGAAATTTCGGATGGTGAATCGCCCACCATCAGGTCCACGCTGGCAGCCACCACAAAGGCCGATGCCATTCCGCAGTCGGCCGTATTCTTCACCGGTATTCAGGCTGGCACTGCCAGCACCACCTCCGCCACCACAACAGCAGCAGCGGGCGATGCCACGTGCGTATGCACCTCAGCAGCGCATGCCAGGCTTTCGTCCCCCGAGCACCGTACAAGCAGCGGTCACATGCTACAAATGTGGTCGGCCAGGACACTTCGCCAGCAGTTGTCCGGAGAGGCAAGGCGGCGGAGTTGCACTGCAGTTTCCGGGGAGGAATCAGCCCCGGAACCCTACTAATGCGTGGCGGGCAAACCCTAGACCCGTCCCCGTCCACCAGCTTGCCATAGAGGACGTGCCGGAGGATGAGCCGATCCTTGCGGGTATGTTCCGACTCCACCAGCATCCCGCCATAGTACTATTTGATTGAGGCTCCACGCACAATTTTATTAGCCAAGCTTTCATTGCTAAATATAGCTTGCAAATACTACCCACCGATAGTCCATATTTAATTTGCTCACCGGGTGGGAAGATTTCAGCAAGCGTAATGGTTTCCAAAGCACCATTATGCTTAGCGGGTAGAGTGTACCCTACGTCTCTCATAATCTTAGAGGGACAGAAGGTCGATGTCATCCTAGGGTTGTCGTGGTTAATATGCCACGGCGCTGTTTTAGACACCGTCCTCCAAGTTGTGCACTTGAACTCAGAAGTGCATGAATCTCATTCCTTATTTCTGGACAGTCCAGAAATAAAACTTCCAAGTGTCTATCAATCCACAACCATCAGATTGGAAGATATTCCAGTGGTCCGAGAGTTCCCTGACGTGTTCCCGGATGATTTACCGGGGATGCCGCCCGATAGAGAGGTGGAGTTCAAGATTGAACTTGCACCGGGAACCATGCCAATATCCCGGAGGCCGTACAAGATGGCGCCCAAGGAATTGGCTGAATTGAAGACCCAGCTAACGAACCTGCTAGAAAAGGGTTTTATTAGGCCGAGCTCCTTGCCATGGGGCTGTTCGGCATTATTCGTAAAGAAGAAGGATGAGATGTTGCGGCTTTGTGTGGACTATCGTCCACTAAATGCCGTAACCATCAAGAACAAGTACCCGTTGCCACGGATCAACATGTTGTTTGATCAGTTGGTCAAAGAAAAGATCTTTTCCAAGATGGACTTAAGATCCGGGTACCATCAGATTAAGATACGGGCTGAGGATATTCTGAAGACGGCTTTCTCGACGAGGTACGGGCTTTATGAGTACCTGGTCATGTCCTTCGGTCTCACCAATGCTCCAGCTCACTTCATGTATTTAATGAATTCGGTATTCATGCTGGAGCTGGACAAGTTTGTCGTGGTCTTCATCGACGACATACTGGTATATTCCAAGTCGGAGGAAGATCACAAGAAGCATCTGCGTATAGTCTTGCAACGGCTGCGGGATCACAAGCTATACGCAAAATTCAGCAAATGCGAATTCTGGATATTACAAGTGCCTTTTCTCGGGCATATCATCTCAGCGGAGGGTATCGCTGTAGACCCGAGCAAGATCACACAAGTGCTGAATTGGAAGTCCCCGAGAACGGTTCACGAGGTACGGAGTTTCCTTGGACTCGCGAGATATTATCGGAGGTTCATCCCAAACTTCTCAAAGATTGCCAAGCCGATGACGGAGCTGCTGAAGAAGGCTACCAAATATGTTTGGAGTCCAGCGTGTGAAGCAGCATTCAAGGCTTTAGTCAAGCACTTAACATCAGCACTGGTTTTGGCGCAGCCAGACACAACAAAACCGTTCGATGTGTACTTCAATGCATCCGGCATTGGGCTCGGATGTGTGCTGATGCAAGACCGAAGAGTGGTCGCGTATGGGTCACGGCAGCTTAGAAACCATGAGCAGAATTATCCAACTCACGACTTGGAGCTCGCTGTCGTGGTACTTGCACTAAAAATATGGAGGCACTACCTACTCGGTAACCTCGTACATTTATATACCGACCACAAGAGCCTCAAGTACATATTCACTCAGAAGGAGCTGAACATGAGGCAGCGAAGATGGTTAGAACTGATAAAGGATTACGAAATAGAGATCCATTATCACCCCGTCAAGGCAAACGTGGTGGCAGATGCGCTGAGTCGCAAGTCACACGTCAACAATCTGACCATCACACCGTTGGAAGAGAGCGAATCACCACTGCATGTGATTCCACTCGGAGCTCCCTACAACCTAGCTTTGATCCCCACCATCCGTGAAGAGATAGCGGCAGCTCAGAAACATGACAAGGGCATGTCGCATTTGCGGAGACGTGTAGACAGTGGGGAGCTGAAATGTTTCCGGAAAGACGGAGACGGCGTCCTATGGTTCAAGGACCGGATCGTCGTACCCCGTAACCTGGAGCTACGAAAGATAAATTTTGATGAGGCTCACTTATCAAAATTTTCTATTCACCCCGGCAGCAACAAAATGTATCAAGAAATCAGAAGCAAGTTTTGGTGGACATGGATGAAGCGGGAGATCGCAAAGTACGTGTCCGAGTGTGATACATGTCGAAGGGTGAAGGCAGATCATATGCGGAAACCGGGACTGCTACAACCACTGGGCGTTCCTGCCTGGAAGTGGGAAGATGTGAGCATGGACTTTATCGTCGGTTTACCCACCACTTTTCAGAAGCATGATTCTGTGTGGGTGATCGTCGACCGACTCACCAAAGTTGCCTATTTCATCCCGGTCAACACAAACTACAATGCCAAGAAGTATGCTGATCTGCACATCTCACGGATCCTCTGCTTGTACGGCGTACCCCGTACCATCATATTGGATCGGGCACTTTATTTGTGTCCTGTTTTTGGGAGCAGCTATACGCTGCATTGGGGACGAAGCTGATCCGTGGTTCAGCATACCACCCGCAGACGGATGGGCAAACCGAGCGAGTAAATCAGATTCTAGAGGACATGCTACGAGCTTGTGCTATCAACCACGGCAAGAATTGGGATGATCACTTGCCGTTAGCCGAGTTCTCGTACAACAATGGGTACCAAGCCAGCATCAAGATGGCGCCTTACGAGGCGCTATATGAGAGGAAATGCCGCACACCACTGAATTGGTGTGAGTCTGGCGAAAGGGTCACCTTCGGGATTGATCTTGTCAACAACGCGGAGGAAAAGGTTCGACTGATTCAAGCGAACCTAAAAGCCGCCCAATCCCGACAAAAACAATATGCGGACCGGAGAAGGCGCCCACTACAATTTGAGTTCGGGGATCACATATACCTACGTGTGTCTCCAATGAGGGGTGTGAACAGATTCAGGGTGAGAGGAAAGTTGGCACCCCAATTCATCGGTCCATTTCAGATTACCGAAAGATGTAGATCAGTAGCATACCGACTGAAATTTCCAGAAGCACTTTCCGGTGTGCACGGCGTCTTTCATATTTCCCAGCTGAGGAAGTGTCTTAAGCTATCAACTACCATTCAGCTGGAGGACATAGAAGAATTGAAACCGGATCTCACCTATCGGGTGGAACCGGTTCAGGTTATTGATGAGAAGGCCCAAACCACACGCAACCGTACATTGTGGTTCTACAAAGTTCTATGGAGTAATAACTCCATGGACGAAGCGACATGGGAGAGTGAAGGATTTCTTCGCGCTAACTACCCCCAACTTTTTCACGTCGCAAATCCGGTAATATTTCCACAGTCCTCTCTCTCATTTTCACCTTATAATCTCGGGACGAGATTCTTTTAAGGGGGAGGAATGTAAAGGCCTCAGTTTTTGACACATGTTTAAAGTGTTCATCACCACACAACACACCTCATTTGAAGAGAGTTGATGAACACATTTGAAGAGCAAGTAACCATTATCAACATGCTCATTAGAGAATAAACTCACAAAATGCAAAAGTGGTATTTCCCACATGCATCATTTAGGGGCTGGGCATATGAAAACTCCTACACCTTGCTAGGAATGTCCATGCCAAATTTCACCCGAATTCAAAACCTTTTTGAGGTACTTTTGGGTATAGCTAGAAAGAGGGTAGTTTGAACCCAAATTCAAATTCAAACTGTTTTATCCCATGAATTCAAAAGTGGGAGGCATATTCTTACTCAGCACATTTTTGTGAGCTCACACACCAATTTTCACTCCATTTGGAGTTGGTCTTGACAGGAGCTAAGTTTAGCAAATTCAGACTTTATTTGAATTACAAACTGAAAATGTGCTGAAATTTAGTCAAACCAAATCCAATTTGAATTCTAACCAATTCAAATGGCTCAGGGGTGAATAATTCAAATCACCATGGGCATTTTAGGGCTTACTGTTTACAACAGTGATATGGAGTTAATCTCAGAGGTTAAAATGGGGGTGGGACCCACCTGTCATAGACTGCTGAAAACTTGCAAACGAAGCAGTGGACTTTGCCTCTGTGTGTTCAACGCCACCGAGGGCTGCTCGTGCGCCACCGAGGAGAACCGGCACCACCAGCTGCTTCCCGCCCCCGCACGCGAGCCCAGGGTCGGTCCGGGGTCTTCTTAAGGCGCCCCACGCCGTGGCCGAAGCTCCCTCGCCATTTTCTCCTCACAAGAACACAGAGCCGGGAATTTTCCTCCGCCGCTCGGAACCAATCGGAGAGCCCCGATCAAAGCCACCCCGCTTCCTCCAGAGCTACGGCAAGGTACTAGGAACCTTCCTCCTTTTTCCCCTGTGCTAGAACTCGGCTGAAACCGGTTGATCTCGGCTATACCGAGAGCTCCATTCAGTAACCTAAAGCCGCCGCACTTCGGGGTCCCGTGGACAGCCAAACCGGGAGGTTTTCACGCCCGAGCTAAGGCGTCCCTGGACGCGCTGCTGATTGGTGCTGCTCACCCCCGAGCCACAGCCCGAGTGCTTGATCGCCGGTGGTGAATTTCCAGTTTTCCCCTTTCTCGGTACAGACCGACCTTCGGGTGCGGTTCTGTCAATTTATACTCTAGGAAGGGTTAGAGAGTCTCAATCCGCTCCCACACAAACTAGACCCGGTAGCGCACAAGTTGCCTTCACAACCTATAGCAGGAGAACCCCTGTACACGGCATATTTCGAAGATTGCCAACGGCTGATCATGCGGGAAGCATCGGGCGCACGGTGAGGGCCTACTTTGGTCTTTCCCCGAGCTGCTTTAAGCTTATGTCGACCTTCCCTAAGGTCCACTGATGCTCCCCGACCGGTTGCTCGAGTGATTGAGGTGCTAGGGAGGTCGGCCAACACGACCGAAGTTCTCCCGAGGCCGCCGCTCGTCACCGACCAGGTGCCGGCCATTTTCATGATGAACTGAGCCCGGAATCATGTTCCCCAAGTGAAAGTAGGCAGGGGCGGCCAGAATCATGAAGTTTGGAGCACCACTGAGGCTGCCGGCGAGCTCTCCGGCGGCCGAACGCGGGAGTCGGAAGTAGACGAAGGGGGTGGACCCCGGCTGTCAGCGGTTCGGATTTTAAACCGGGATCAGTCTGCGGCTCGGATCTGGTGTACTGGCACGCAAAAAATCTGTGGACCCCGGTGTGCCGTCGCTCCAGCGCCCGACACGTGTACCGTGGACCCACGGGCAGAAGTTTAAACTTTTCTTCGATTTTCAGTTTTAGTTCAAACTTCAAACTCACATAACGTTGGCTAGAAAGCTCCAAATCGAGTGAAACATATTTTGTTGGATTCAGCTCTCTGAGTACTTTCCAGCAAATCAAGTTTCACTTCATGAAAATCCTTATTTCTCCAGAATTAATTCCTCAAAGTTTAAACTGTTTGGATTTGTAACTGGAGAATCCTTATTTCTTTTTCTTTTTTTCCTTTTATTTCTTTATTTCTTTTTTCTTTTCTCCTTTTCTTTTCCTTTTTTCTTATTTCTTTTCTCTTTTTCCTTTTTCTTTTTTTTTTCTTTTTTCTTTTTCCCTTTTTCTCTTTTTTTTTCTTTTTTCCTTGTTCTCATATCTCTTCCTCTGTTTTACTTCATTTATATTGGGTTTCATGTCTAGCTGACCCCGACAAGCTTGGGATAAAGGCTTGGTTGTTGTTGTTGTTGTAGTAGAATCCCTTGGAGGAAAATTCTGAAATTTTGCTGGGATGTTCACCAAAATATCCCAGAACTACCATAAAAATTTCAGATCTATTTGAGCTCATTTGATCCACCTAATGGTGTGATTAATGAAACTGATCCAGAGAAAATGGAAAATGTTTGGAAACATTTTTCAGAATTTCTCTGAAATTGTTCAGCTCATATCTTTAGCTAGGAACCTTCAAATTAAGTGATACCAACTCCATTAGAACCATCTGAAAATATAGTTTTCAGAAAGTCATGTCTTGCTCCATGAAAAACCCTAGAACACCCTAAAGCCTCCAATTATGGTCAAGTACATAATTATTTGTGGGTAGCTCAAATGAGCTTTACTGCAACTAAAACTTATCCAAATCTCTGTTTAGGTTGTAACCAAGCCACAGTAAAAGTTTCACAGTCATTGGGTCTGTCTAGTAAGACTTATAAACTTCACAAGTTCAATTCAATTCAAATGCATTTAAATTGATACATATACTTGTATATCATGTAGTCGCTAAGGTCGAGGAGGAACCCAAAGTCCTAGACTTTGTTACTCCGGAAGAGCAGCTAGCCTACGACCAAGAGCAGCAAGGTAAGCTCCGGTTTGCATTAACCTTTTTACAAATTTTTATTGTTTTGAGCACTTACTTGAGTATCATTACTTCTTGCATTAGAGTCCTGTTTGAAACCCCAAATGCATAGCCAAGAAAACCATGGGTTGGGATTAGGATTGAAAACCCCGTTTAGCTACTGCAATGCTAATATAGTGTAGGATTCGGTACAAGTCGAGTAGTTGGAACTACTCGCGAGAATAGGCTAGAGGCACATCGCTCGGGTAAAAATAGCAAATGAAACACATGGCAAGAAAAATGAGACCGAGCGGAGAGTAAGGGCAGCAGGACTTTGGGGCCTGTGTGCTATAGCTCCGCTTGTGTCGATTGAGGACCGAGCTGTGTGCGGGCCTATTGAACAAGCTAGAACGGTACCGAAGACCTACCAGCTATATGGGAACCAGGAAACCGATGTAACTCGGGTAGCTGGGTATTGAGGCATTGCCCGTCGTTCAGAGGGTAGGTTGAGAGCTTGAGGTGTAAATCAGCTGGCGGCACTGAGATGCGCGTGCAGATACCCCTTGCTCGGGACGATGGGACCGGTTCAATATTTGGCTAACGGGTGAAAGGTGGTTGCATACGGCGTCCATGATGGTTGCTGTAGGCAACATCGAGTACGGGCGTATGTGACGGGTTGTTCAGGTAACCCTGCAGGTGTAAATCGATTATAATCGCCGTCCCTCACGGTCAGTGAGTACCACTTGTTCACTGTACCGTGACGTAGAAAGAACATGCTAGTTACATGTTAAAATGTTGTTGATTGAAAGATGTACTCTGATTGTTAATGATTTGTTGTAGTTTAGAGCTAATTAAAGTTCTTTTCAACTTTGGGCAAAGTACATGAGAGAAATGCGTTTCTTGTTTGATTGCGGCTCTCTCATGTGCCTTAGCGTAAGGTTCTCCACAACCTGCTGCTAAAACTTGAAAGTAAGGTTCCACTAATTAGGCGAGTCCTTGCAAATGATTTTTACCTCATGTAACCTATCAACCCTCATGTAGAAGTTTCATGTTTAGGAGAGACGGGTCAGTCTTGCTGAGCCTTCATGCTCACTGCTTGTGTTTGAAGCTTTTGCAGGGTTCTATGAGGAAGGGACTCCCGAGGAGGAGGCGGAACCCCAGGAGGGGAACCCCGTCGAGTGGGAGTCGTGCACACCGCCGTGTTAGTGTGCGTGCGTGCTAGACATATTTTGATGCGTAGTCTACGCCCGTGAGTGTAGACTGAACATATTTTGCTGTAAAAATGTTCATAAACCCGTTTATGTAATCAAACTTTGCTTCCGCTTTGTACCTTTGATGTGTGTTATTCAGTGCTGTGCAACGCAACACCCCTCAGCGTGATCCTGGCTCGACAAGACCGTGGGGTTGTGTCACTCTAATCATGGACAAGTCCAAGCCGCTCTTGACCATGAGCACAGCTGTCATGACAGTTTGGTTCTCTGCAAAGATTGTACCATTTTACCCGCAAGTAGTGATTTCATCCCCTGTTACCAGGTGGACTAAGAACCTCTCTGATATCCGTGGTTGCAAGCCACATTACACACTACATTTGGTGTGCGATCAGGGGATCACTACATGGCCTTTACAAAGGGTCTACCGGCAAGTACAAGCCCACTGAGGTTTCACCGCTGTAGTTCCTGGGAGTAAACCCTCCCCTGCAGAAGCCCCCTCTTGAGCCTTGCAGGTCCCAGGGCAGTCAAAAATGGACTCCCATTTTCCGCACCATCCAAACACTCATACTATACCGGCAAACACCTAATTAATTGGCCAAGCTGCCCCATCTTAGTCTTGTGGTGGCACTGTAAAGCCGGGTTAACTGTTCCAAGAACCGGTCCTTAGAATCTAAGATAGGCACTATCACTAACTCGAGTCTCGTGCACGAAGCACCATCCAAAACAACCAGCCTATCTAGATTCCTATCACTATGACACACACTTGTATTTTTCATATAATCCACAAGACTAGCAATAACAAGGATTCATTCATTTTCTAAGTTCTAAGCATGGTTGACCACATAAAATGATAACCAACAAATTCTAACTAAATCCCTCCATGGTTTTGCAAGGAAGGATAAGGAATAAAACTAGTGAAACATCCTAAACTGCGTTTCATATTGAAGACAACACGCAATCATTCTAACTAATCATCCTAGAATAGGAGCAAAGTGGTCAAGGAACACTTGCCTTTGAATGGTTGTTCGTTCACATCGAAATCTTGCTCTTGAAGATTAGGAGGTACTCCTTGTGATGGTTCTACCCGTGTATATGCACACAAAATAATGCAAACCATGCAATAAGAAACTAATCAACACATTTCAAACATATATATACCTGATTATACACATATACCACTTATTTTCTATTTATTTTCTCCATAAAATTATAGTTTCATATTATTTCATGTGTTTTAGAATGAATATAAGTATCAACTTGACATATATATCTTTACTTTATCTTTATTATGGTAAAACACTCATTTTTTCTAATTTTGTAGTTATTTTTAATAATTTTTGGAGTGTATATATGCATATATACTAATTTTATAATTAATTCAGACCTAAAAACTACTTTAAAAGTATTGCTGTAATTATTTCCAGAACATATATTGCTGTTATTATATTTTCAGAATTTATCTGTGCATTTTAATGGATTTCTACAATTTTTTCTGAAGTATATATGGTTTTTAATCAAATTTTAGTATTAATTTATCACCTAGAATATATTTTTAACCTATGGAAATGATTATTTTAAATTTCAGAATATATATACTGATAAAAAAGGCTTAAACAGAATCTTTAATAAATTTTTACCACTTTTCTGAAGTTATTTAGCCCATTTTCATTATTTACAGAATTAAAATTTAAATTTCTAAACTGCTCTGGACTAAAATGTAATACTTACAGTTTTCTAGGGTCCAAAATGTATTTACAGAATTATTTTATCAATTTACAAAACATACAGGGGCTATTTGGCTATTTTACAGTGAATTTCCAAATTTCTATAAAGCCTAAGTTTTAATTTGCAAAGCACATGGTCTGTTTTCTAGTTATTTAAATCTCTAGGGGCCTAGCTATCAAATTCCCAATGTATATAACTATTTTAAATGTGGACCGTTGGATCCGAGATCAACGGCCCAGATTTAAAATAACTCAACTGGTATCTGTTCTTTTATTCTTAACGGCTCACTTCGGATCCGAGGGTCCAGAGGTGGCCACGTCGCTCTCCCCCTTCTCCTACCTCGCGCACGGTGGCGCTCACCGGAAACCTGCGGCTACCTCGTCGGAGAAGACCGATCTTCGCCGATTCTCACCCATTTCTTGCGTTTCTTACTCCAAATCGAAGAGAAGGTCACTGTGAACTCACCTAGGGTGTCCCTTTGGTCTTGGAACGACCGGAAGGGCGTCGGCAATGGTGCTTGGTGGAAAACTCCGGTGATCTTCGTCGGTGAAGCATTCCAAGCACGTTTCTTCGGAGTTTCTTGTTGGGAAAGCTTCCTCTCGGCCTTGTGACAGCGTAGGAGTTGTTGAATTGAAGAATGTAGTGATGATTGTGGCAAAATTTGGAGGTTAGGGCTCGGGAATGACGGTTCTTACCGGGTGAAATTGAGTGCGAGTGGTGAGGGAATGCCAGCGGTTTGTGTTGGGATTTATAGGGGAGAAGAGGGTGGCGATTTGGAGGCGTCGGTTGGGGAAGAGTCATAAGATTTTGACACATGGCCAGAAGAAATCGTGCACATGTGATAATAGAGAGGAAAGAGAGGAGGGGTGGCGGTTGCTTGAGGAAGAAGAAGCAAATGACAAGTGGGTCCCACTTGGAAGTGAGGTAGGATAGAGAGGAAGGTTTTAATCCATGTGAGGAAGAATTTTTGGTTGTTACAGGCAGGGAGTATGCCACACTACCCAGCAGTTGTTATGAACGTCTGGATGTTGATCATGATGAAGCAGTACCTTTCAAGTTCAGGAAAATTGATGATATCATGAGAGAAACACAACCACATGGCCATGTACCACGTGCATTGACTGCTAGAGAGCAAAGTGTGGAAGATTCAAATGAACCAATCTCTTTCTCTCAAGCCTATGATCATCCATGCTGGAAAAAAGAAATGAGGGAAGAACCGGACTCGATAGAGGAGAATAATACTTGGTCACTCGTTGATCTGCCCCAGGGTCGACAAGCGATAGGTTTGAAGTGGGTATACAAACTCAAAAAGGATGAACGTGGTGCTGTGGTAAGATATAAGGCTCAGTTAGTCGTGAAGGGGTATGCCCAAAAGTCCAGGGTCGATTACGATGAGGTCTTCGCGCCAGTGGCTCGCCTGGACAGTGTACGTATGCTCATTGCTCTTGCTTCGCATAAAGGATGGGAGTTACATCATATGGATGTAAAATCAGCATTTCTAAATGGGGATCTTCAAGAGGAAGTTTATGTGCAACAACCGATGGGTTTTGAAAGTCTTGGAAATGAACATAAGGTGCTCAGGTTGAGGAAAGCACTCTATGGATTGCACCAAGCACCCCATGTGTGGAATAAAAAATTGGATGGGACTCTATTGTCTTTCAGGTTCAAGAAGAGTTTATCCGAGCACGCAATCTATACTAGCTAGATGTGGAAATAACCATCAGTTGGTTGCGTCGGTCTATATATGTTGATGATCTAGTGATTACAGGAGAGAGTCATGAAGATATCAAAAGCTTCAAGATGCAAATGGCCAAAGTGTTCAGGATGAGTGATTTGGGCCTCCTCCATTATTATCTAGGCATCGAAGTGGTGCAAAACAGTGAAGGCATCTCCATGAGTCAGGGAACATATGCAAGAAAAATTCTTGAGAGAAGTGAGATGGCTGGATGCAATACTTGTCAAGTACCAATGATAAATTGACTGAAGCTAAGCAGGGTGAGCAAAGAACCTCCTGTTGATGCGACTGCTTATCGAAGTATGGTGGGGAGCTTGAGGTATTTAGTGAATACATGCCCGGACTTGGCTTTTTCGGTCGGATATGTGAGCAGATTTCTGAAAGATCCGAGGCAAGATCACATGGCAGCTGTTAAACACATATTAAGGTATTTGGAAGGAACAAAGAATTGGGGTCTGTGGTACAAGAAGAAGAAAGAAAAGATGGAGCTGATGGGCTTCAGTGACAGTGATTATGCAGCAGATATTGACTCAAGAAAGAGAACTACTGGGGTTATGTTTTCTTAGCCGACAGCCCAATCACATGGCAATCAACAAAGCAAAAGGTTGTTGCACAGTCCAGTTGTGAAGCTGAGTATATTGCAGCTGCGAATGCGGCATGCCAGGGAGTATGGCTTGCTCGAGTATTAGCAGAGATGATGAGTTCAGAAATCAGTATTCCGATACTGAAGGTTGATAACCAATCAGCTATAGCGGTGATCAAGAATCTAGTGATGCACGGGTATATCAAGCATATTGAAGTCAAATATCATCTGGTGGTTGATTTGGCTGAGAAAAAGAAGATTGAAGTAGAATTTATAAAAAGCAAAGATCAACTAAGTGATATTCTAACAAAGCCTCTTGGCAAGATGAAGTTTCAAGAGTTTCGTGCAGTCGTTGATGTGAGTGTTCGACACAACAAGACTTAGGAGGAGATTTGTTAGAAATAAGCCTTGTGTGTCCAGGGCAGGAGTAGATGCGTCGAGTTATTGTGTAAGTTTGTTGGGAGTGTAACAACGTGCATGGACACGTTGACGTTTGTAGGTTGAGCTCGGTTAGACGCTGGTTTGTCCAGGAGCGCGTCGTGCGGATTGATCGACGTGTGCATGGTGATGCATGCCAGGTACACCACATGTGGGAGGCGCACGATCTCATTTTTCGCTGTTTTCAGTTGCCATATGATCGATGAATGGAAAATAACGGAGCAGTTGTTGCCTCTGAAGACTTGAGTGTTCCTACCTGGTGTTCATGTGCGTTATCCAAATATTCTTCCACAATCATCTTCGCGGATCCCATTTGATCCCGACAGAGTCTCAGTTGTTTTTCATTGATCATGCATGCACACAGGTACTTACACAATGCCTTTTTAATACATAACTAGAGTGTGGACTCGGGCTAAACAAACGATCAACAAAAAACGCAACAGAACGGTGCACTCCGCACGTTATTGACGCGCTCCTGCCCACGACCCGCGCAACGCTCCCACGCACGACGCGATCGTCCGCAAAGGGCTCCACGACGCAGTCTTCCTGCCAACGACCTAACCAGAATCTCGGGCAGGATTATGTTCAACATACTCCCCCTAATCCTGGCATGATTCAAGAACTCGAACACCCAGGAGATGACGCATGGTTGCCAACTTGCCTGCTGGTAACACCTTCGTCAAGGCGCCAGCCCTCTGTTCTTCAGAGCATACGTACTCAACTGAAATCTGCCACTCCTGCACACATTCACGAATGAAATGATACCGTGTGTGGATATGCTTGCTTCGTCCATGAAAGACTGCGTTTTTGATCAATGCAATCACCGATCTGTTATCAACAAGTAGCTTCACAGTTTCAGGTGCTTTGCCAATGAGTTCACCGAGCAGATTTCTTAGCCATAGTGCCTGGCTTGTTGCTGCAGATGCTGCCATGAGCTCGGCTTCACAAGACGATAATGCCACTGTTCTCTGCTTCTGCGAGTTCCATGAGATTAAACTCTGGTTGAAGAAGAATGCCATACTTCCAGTACTTTTACAATCTTCAGAGTCTCCAGCCAGGTCACTATCTGAATATCCAGTGATCTGGTACCTCCCTTCTCCTCTGGGGTATGCAAGGCCGAAGTGAATTGTCCCTTTCAGATATCTGAGAACATGCTTCACTGCCTTTTGATGAAGTGCAGTTGGCCTTTCCATATATCTACTTAATACTCTCACAGCAAAAGAAAGATATGGTCTGGTGTGGAGTAGGTACCTCAGACAACCTATAGTTCTTCTGTATTCAGTTACATCAATAGCTTCTCCTTCAGTATCCTTGTTCAGTTTTCCTTTGTTCTCCATTGGAACTCTTACTGGTCTGCATTCAGTCATACCGAGTTGGCTTAGAATCTTGTTTGCATAAGCACTTTGTTTGATGAAAATCCCATCTTTCTGCTGGCTGGCTTCATTTCCCAGATAAAAATTCAGTAAGCCTAGATCACTCATTTCAAACTCGATCATCATCTGCTGTTTAAAATATTTTATCACAGTAGTGTTTCCTGCTGTCACTATGAGATCATCTACATACACACCAAGGAGAATCCCCTCTGTGCCTTCTCCCTTTTTGTAAACAGCATGATCTTGAGTGCATCTCACAAAACCAATGTTTTTCAGACTCTTGTCAAGCTTCAAGTTCCAGGCTCTGGGGCCTGCTTCAACCCCATACAGAGCCTTCTTGAGTCTGAATACCATGCCTTCCTTGCCTCTGACCATCAACCCTTCAGGTTGAGTAACTTAAACCTCTTTCTCAAGCTCTCCATGAAGGCAAGCTGATTTAACATCGAGGTGATGCACCTCCCAACCTCTGTCAGCAGCTATAGCTAGCAAGACTCTGACAGTATCAAGTTTGGTCATTGGAGCAAACACTTCCTCATAGTCAATACCTTGTCTCTGCACATAACCTTTGGCAACAAGTCTTGCCTTGTGCTTCACTATCTCCCCCGAGGAATTTTTCTTCAGTTTGTAAACCCACTTAACTCCTATATCTTTATGCCCTGGTGGAAGTTCTGTCAGAGTCTAGGTTCCATTTCTCTCAATGGATTCAATCTCCTTTGCCATGGCTTCATCCCATGCTGGCTTTCCAGTAGCTTCACTGAAGTTTGTTGGCTCCTCTGCTTCGGCGAAGAGTGCCTCTTCATCTGAATCTCCATAAGATAGTTTCACAACAGGTGCCTTTTGCATTACTTCAGAAAGAGGTTTGTACCTTATTGGGCCATCTTCAGTTCTCCATCCTTCGGATATGGAAGATGTTGCAGCTGAACCTTGGATGTTAGATGAGACACCTGACCATTGACTAGATGATGCTGGTGTAGCAGTTTCTGCTATATTGCCTGAGGGGTTTGCAGAGAGTTGATAAGCATCAGATACATCTCTCACAGGAGTATGTGGAAATGCTGCTGAACTTTCAGGTGTTGCTGGCACATGTTCCTGATCTTCTTCAGGTTCATCTCCACCTGTTAGTGTATTCTGAAGACCAGACATATCTTCTGTCAGTTGATCCTCAACAACAAAGTCTATTGTTCCTTCATCTACTCCCCAATTCCACTCCAGGTTTTCTTCAAATATTGCATCTCGGCTGACAGTGATTTTCCCACGGCTTGGATCAAAGAACCGGTGTGCTTTATATCCTTCTTCAATGCCAAGGTACACCACTCTCTTGCTTCGGTCATCTAGCTTCTTTAGATGTGGTGTCACTGTCTTAACGTGTGCCACACATCCAAATACATGAACGTGTCCTAGATGTGGTTTCCAGCCATTCCATGCCTCAAAAGGAGTCTGGTCACCCATAGCCTTGTTTGGTAGGCGGTTCAAGATATACACTACATGCCTTACGTCTTCACCCAAAAACTTAGTTGGCATGGTCTTAAGTGTTATGAATATTGTCTGTATTATTGATGGGCTAGAGACTCTAATTTATAGAGTACATGATGATTACAAATATGCAAATAAGCCCCTAATATATCATCTAATATAATATTCACTATTATATCTCTAACACCCCCCCTCAAACTCAAGGTGCATCAGAAACACTGAGTTTGGAGAGATAAAAACCATGCTGAGCCCGAGTCTGTGCCTTCGTAAAGAAATCAGCCAGCTGAAGCTCTGAAGGCACATACTGAAGATCAACAACACCATCCTGTACCTGTGCTCGTGTATAAGAAGCATCAACACCAATATGTTTGGTAAGCTCATGCTTGACCGGATCACGAGCAATACTGATAGCACCTGTACTGTCAGACAAAAGAGGAGTCGACATCCCAACAGAAACACCAAAATCCTCAAGCAACCACCGCAACCAAGTAACCTCTGCACTCACAAGAGCCATAGCACGCAATTCAGCCTCTGCACTCGAACGAGAAACTGCTACCTGCTTCTTTGTCTTCCAAGCAATGAGGGAACCACCAAGAAAAACACAATAGGCAGAAAGAGATCGACGATCAGAGGAATCACTAGCCCAAGTGGCATCACAATACGCCTTGAGCTGTAAGGAGCTAGAGCGTGGAAAGAACAAACGCCTAGAGATAGTCCCACGAAGATAACGCAAGACACGAAGTAAGTGGCTGTAGTGAATCTGAGTCGGAGCTGAAACAAACTGACTCAGAATGTGAACGGAATATGAGATATCAGGACGAGTGACACCAAGATATACTAGACTCCCTACAATATGACGATAACGAGTAGGATCATCAAGAGGTTCACCATCAGTGGATCGAAGGTGAACATTGAGCTCCATAGGAGTCTCAACAGTGCGGTGATCAGTAAGAGAAGCCCGATCAAGAAGATCCTGAATGTACTTCTCTTGAGACAGATATATCCCCTCAGAGGTAGAGGAAACCTCAATCCCAAGGAAGTAACGGAGAGGACCAAGATCGGACATAAGAAACTGATCACTAAGACGAGCCTTCACGAAGGCTATGTACTCAGGGTCGTCTCCAGTGATGATCATATCATCAACATAGAGAAGAAGAAGTGTACGACCACGAGACGAGATATGCACAAAGAGCGCAGGATCATGAGCACTGGCAGAAAAACCAGCAGCAGTGACCACAGACGCAAAACGCTGAAACCAAGCACGAGGAGCCTGTTTAAGGCCATAAAGAGAACGTCGAAGACGGCAAACCATACCCTCAGGAACAGAATACCCAGGTGGTGGCTGCATATAAACCTCCTCACGCAGCTCACCATTAAGGAAGGCATTCTTCACATCAAGCTGAGATATGGACCAGTTACGAACAGAGGCCACAGCAAGTAGAGTGCGAACAGTGGTCATGTGGGCAACAGGAGCAAAGGTCTCATCATAGTCACGACCATGTTCCTGCTGGAAGCCACGGGCGACTAAACGAGCCTTATAGCGCTCAAGTGAACCATCAGAGCGGGTCTTAACCTTATAGACCCACTTACAGGTGATAGGACGAACACGTGGAGGACATGGCACAAGTTCCCACGTGCCAGTGCGCTCGAGAGCAGCAATCTCCTCGGCCATCGCATGTTGCCATTCCGGATAAGGAACAGCATCACGATACGTAGCCGGCTCATGCAGAGCAGCAACAGCAAAGCTAGAAGGAGAATACCGATCAGGAGGCTGTCGAGGACGATGACCACGTCCAAGAGGCTGCTCAGGAGAAGAATCATCGGAAGGAGATGATCTCTCAGGAGAGGAGGACGTACTAGGAGAGGCAGACTGATCTGCAGAAGATGGATCATCACAAGGTGACCCAACTGGGGTAGACGACTCATCAGAAGATGGTACGTCTGAAGGAGGGACAACTCGTCGAGTATAGACCTGCATCTCAGGAGCCTTCAAAGTATAATCGGGAACCAAAGAAGCAGGTTTCGAAGGAGAATAAATCTTGGAACGCGACACCGAGTGTGAAGGTGGTACACCAGAAACTGGAGCATCTGGAAAGAACAGAAATGAAATGGGATCGACGACAGATACAGAAGAAGTATCAGAAGAGGGACGAGGATAGAAAGGACGTGTCTCATCAAAAACAACATCTCGTGAAATCCTCATCCGTCGATCAATAGAATCCCAACAACGATACCCCTTATGCTCCGAACTATATCCAAGGAAAACACACTCGACCGACTGGGCAGTCAGCTTAGTGCGCTCACGAGGTGCGAGCAGCACGTAGCAAACACATCCAAAAAGACGAAGGTTGGTGTAGTTAGGCGTCTTACCCGTAAGACGCTCAAAAGGAATCCCCCCTCTAAGTGCCGACGATGGTTGAATGTTAATTAAATAAGTGGCAGTCGAGACCGCCTCGGCCCAAAAATGAGGAGGAACAGAGGAAGCAATCAGAAGAGTACGAGCCGTCTCAAGAAGATGACGATGCTTACGCTCAGCAACACCATTCTGAGCATGAGCACCAGGACAAGAAAACTGGGCAAGAGTACCTTGCTCAGAAAGAAACTTACGAAGAGCATCAGAAAGGTATTCACCTGCGGAATCGGCTCGAAAAATACGAATAGGAGTGGCAAACTGAGTGCGGACCATAGTCGAGAAGGACTTATAGATAGATAATGCCTCACTACGATGTTTCATAAAGTAAACCCATGTGTGCCGCGAAAAATCATCTATAAAAATGATATAGTATTTATGTCCTCCTTTTGAAGCAAAAGGTGCAGGTCCCCATACATCTGAATGAATTAGATCAAAAGGACGCTCAGACACCGACTCACTAGAATGATAAGTAAGCTGAATCTGCTTTCCTAACCGACAACCCTGACAATGAGCTAAAGACTCAGAACTAGAGACTGATCCTAAAAGACCACGCCGAACTAGAACGGACAAACGAGAGTCACAAAGATGACCCAAACGGTGGTGCCACTGAGCAAACGTCAAAGTGGACGAAGCAACAAGACTGGCAGGCGCAGCGGAAGGAAGACGAAGCCAGTCAAGCTCCCAAAGACGCTGTGAATCACGACGACGAGGGCCAGTACCAACCAGGCGACCCGTGTGACGATCCTGAACATAACAAATATCATGATCAAGAATCACTCGACAATCACTATCAGTGAGTTGACCAGCGGATATAAGCTGCATTGTAAGTCCAGGAACAAAGGAAACATCAGGAACAGTAAAAGAGTCAGATAGAAGAGTGCCTTGTCCAACAACCGAAAGAGGAGAACCATCGGCAGTATGAACAGTAGAAGAACGATACGAAGGACTCAAGGAGGACAAGCTGGTACGATAAGGAGTCATATGGAAGGAAGCACCAGAATCAAGAATCCATGGACAAGTACCTGGAGCAGAAGTAGGAGGTGGTCCCTCAATGGAAGATGAAGAAGCAGCAGCAGTACTCGAAGGTGCAGAAGACTGAGTCACAGAACCAGCAGCTCCTGATGGTGCAGAAGTAGCAAGGCAACGAAGAAGCATGAGTAATTGTGCATCTGTAGTAGCAGAACTCCCCTGAGATCCTCTAGTACTAGCACCACCAGCACCCTGTGAAGACCGACGAGCCTGAGCCTTCTTCTTCCTGAAACAATACGCCTCCACATGACCATCTTTACCACAATAATCACAGCGAAGAGCACCACGCCCCCCAGCCGTAGAAGGAGGAGCAACTGAAGACGGAACGGTCGGTGGAGGAGCCGTGTGCGTAGGTGTTGTAGAGCGAGCCGCCAATACCGAAGAAGTAAGCAGTAACCCAGCAGCCTGAAGACGAGTCTCCTCATTACGAACACTCGTCAGAGCATCCATAAGGGAGACACATGGGTGACGAGCAAGTAACTGAGCACGAAGAGGCTCAAATTCGGCACGAAGACGGGTCAGAAAATCATAAGTGCGTCGAAGCTCAAGTGCAGCCTTCTGACTCTGACAAGACTGACAAGTATCTATCGACAATCGAGGACCAAGAACATCAAGCTGACGCCAAATAGCAGACATCTGACTGAAGAACTCCTCTACTGTAGCATCTCCCTGCTGTAACAACTGCTCCTGACGAATAGCAGCAAGGTAGGTAGACTGTCCAGTAGGCTCGTAACGAGAGCGTAGAAAATCCCACATCTGGTGTGCATACTCAAACTCAACTATATCAGCAGCAAGACGATCCTCCATACTGGCAGCAAGAATAGCACCAGCTCGAGCATCATCATCCAACCAAGTCCTGTATAAGCTGAAACGAGACTCATACGCAGACAGGCGAGTCTCATAATCCGCAAGCAATTTCTTCTCATCATCATCAGTAGCATTATCTGAAATAATAGGCTCAGAAGGAACCGCGGGGCAAGGTGGACATTTGAGATCACCTGTGAGATACTCCCAGAGTCGTAGACCACGCATGTGCAGACGCATGCGGGGAACCCAGTCGCGGTAATTGGTACCATTGAAAAGCACCGGACATCGCACGACTGGAACCCCACCCGAAGAAGTCATCCTGATAGGATAACCGGCGACGGCGAGAGCGTAAAATAAGCAGCGGCGGGCGACGGCGAGAGCGCAAAAGAGAGCGGCGCAAGCTGCAACTTTTTTTTCTTTTTTTTTTCTTTTTTTTTCTTTCTTTTTTTTTCTTTTCTTTTTCTTTTTTTTTACTGTTAGGGATTACTAGAGACCCCGCAAACAGGAAAACGTATCTATAGTGCACGATCACGCAATTTCCAGAGGCTGAGCACGTGGATCGGAGAGAAAAAAAAACAGCCAGGGGCGGTACCTATCAGGCGCACGGGAGGCCGTGTAGATAGAGCAGCCCTGTTGGTAGTGAGCAGCCAGGCAGGGCCCTCAGGCCGTAGCTGCTGCACGCATGCAGCCTCTGGCAGAAGCACAGCACGTCACCTCACAGCAGATGCCCTCAGGCCCTAGCTGCTGCACGCATGGAGCCGCTGGCTGACACATCACATCACAGCAGATTGTAGGGGTGGGCAGCGACCAGGACTCAGTCCTGCGAAGCGACGGCAGAACTCACGCGCGGTGACGAGCGGCAAGAAGAAACCGCAGCCGCAGAACAGAGATCCGATCGGAGGAAAAAAAAAAGAGAGAAGCCGACGGCGCAAGGGAAAAACGCCGGCTAGGGTTGAGAGAAACTAACCCTAAATTTTGGCTCTGTTACCATGTTATGAATATTGTCTGTATTATTGATGGGCTAGAGACTCTAATTTATAGAGTACATGATGATTACAAATATGCAAATAAGCCCCTAATATATCATCTAATATAATATTCACTATTATATCTCTAACATTAAGCAATGATCAGGCCATAGCCATGATTGTTCTGTTTCGACGCTCCACTACACCGTTTTTTGGGGGTATACGGTGCGGTGTAGTGTCTTTCTATCCCAGCTTGCTCACACAAATTTGCAAAGGTTGCCGACAGGAACTCACCTCCCCTATCAGTTCGAAGTGTCTTGATTCGCTTGTCCTTTTTGTTCTCAACCAGAACTCTGAACTTTGTAAACACCTCTGTTGTCTGATCTTTTGTCTTGATGAGGTACACCCACATCTGACCAGAAAAGTCATCCACTATCAACATAAAGTACTTGTTACCTGCTATTGTTGGAGGAGTAATAGGACCACATAAATCAACATGCAGTAACTCCAGTGGATCTTGAGCTCTGTATTGTGCCACAGCAGGAAAGGGCCTCATTGTCTGCTTTGCCACCAAACAATTATGGGACAGCTGTTCTGGGTGATTGATCAGAGGTACACCCCCAACCATCTTCTCTGAAATCATCTTGAGAGCTCTGAAATTTACGTGTCCCATCCGTGCATGCTATAGCCATACAGGATCTCCAAGACTCGTCAATAAACATTCAGGTACAGCTTGTTTCAGTCTTATGTGATAAAGACGATTTGGAGACCGAAATACCTTCATTATCAGGCGCTGTGGATTCTCCTCAAAGACTTCAAGCACATTGTCCTCCAACACTACTCTGTGGCCATGCTCAGTGAGTTGGCCTAAACTCACTAAATTACTTCGGAGCCTTGGAACAAAATAAACTTCCTGGAGAAGCCACTGATCTCCATTCTTACAGGCAAACAGGACTGACCCTTTGCCCTTGATCTCCACAGTGGAGCTATCTCCAAACCGAATTGAGCCGTTTATGCCTTCATCAAGTTCTTGAAACTTGGTCTCGTCACCAATCATGTGACTTCTCGCTCCATTGTCCAAATACCAAACATCAGTTGGAGGATCACTTTGTCCTGATAATAACAGCTCCTGACGTTTTCCTTCCTCATTCAGAAAGGCTACACCGCTCTGTCCGTCGGAATAAGATAGTGGTGGTTCTTCAGTCATGGCGAGCATCAAGGCTGGTTCCTCTTCTTCCTTTAACAGGTTAGCCTCGTCCTTCTTTGGTGCTCGACATTCACTTGCATAGTGACCAAAATTATCACAACTAGAACACTGGATGTGGCACTTGTCTCGCGTCTTCCCCCGCCCACCAGTGTTCCCTCCTTTGGATGTCGGCTCGCCATGCCCGCCGTGACCACCTCCACGACCTCCCCGGCCTCGCCAGCAGCCTTCTGGTGACTTGCTCTTCCTCGCTGCCTCAGTCACCTCCTTCTTATGTCATGCCTCCCACTCGGCACGAGTGAGTAGGAGTTGGCCGTCCCCGCCGCCTCTTCCTGACGTATGACTGATCCATTCGTCGTAGGCCTTCAAACATCCCAGTGCTTCCTCGAATGAGATTGTCCTGAGGTCCCAAAACTGTTCCATCCCGGCAACACAGTGTACAAAATGATCTGGTACAGAATCACTCCAAAGAGCTGCCAAGATTTGAGTAGCGCAATTCTTCCAGAAAGTTGATTCGAGCGTTTCTCCTTCCTTCATACGCATCGCGTCAAACTCTCCTTTGAGCGTCTGCAACCTCGCTTCCTTGACGCGATCCGCACCCACTAACTGCGCCTTGAGGCAGTCCCAGACTTCCCTGGCGGTCTTGTACCTCGCGACCTCGAGGATCAGACCCTCCAGCAATGCCTGGAGAAGGCGCGCTCTCGCCCTCTTGTCCATCCTTAGATCAACATCAGTACTGCCTGAAGATTCTACCGCCTCCCAAAGGTCCTCCGCCTCCATCACGGCTTGAACCTGGATCGCCCAGGTGATATAATTGGTTGCCGTCAGCTGCGGCAACTGGAACGACGCGCCACCGTTCTCTCTTTCCAGCGACATGATGGTGGTGGTGGATTTGGAATCTCTGACCTGCTCACAATGGCTCTGATGCCAGATGTAGTGTGATCAGGGTGCTCACTCTTTGTTTACGCACATAGAATAGAGATGCGAGGGTGTTGGCTGAGCTCAAAGCCAAGTCTCAGTTGTTTTTCATTGATCATGCATGCATACAGGTACTTACACAATGCCTTTTTAATACATAACAAGAGTGTGGACTCGGGCTAAACAAACGATCCACAAAAAACGCAACAGAACGGTGCACTCCGCACGTTATTGACGCGCTCTTGCGCACGATGCGCGCAACGCTCCCCTGCACGACGTGATCGTCCGCAAAGGGCTCCACGACGTAGCCTTCCTGCCAACGACCTAACCGGAATCTCAGGCAGGATTATGTCCAACAGTGACTAGATATCGGACAATTTCCTCAAGGAATATCTGACGATCTGTTCCCTCTTTCTCTGCAACCTTGAAACAAAAGTACTCGTAGGTGTCTGTATGAAAATCCGCTTAAGTACTTGTTTGGGTATATTGAATCCACATGCATAGGAGTGAAATGGTATAGAAAATGGACTAATTTATCTCAATCTCTCACAATCCACGTTGATTGGAGAGGATTCTCCTCTATCCAAATAGGCACTAAGATTCAGATGGCTTTTGGAATTTTCCGTATAAGTTATAATGAATTTATGTCATCATCTATTAGTTACAAATTTCTGTATTGAAGGTTATAATGTGCATTTCTAAACTCTTAGGGTTCTGGTGTAAAAAATTGTGAGTCATTATGGATGCAAAAAAATGTATACTACTATAAAATTACTTTTGATGAGTGGCAAAACACCAAACCACTACATTAGGAAACATTTAGCAGATAAGACAAAAACACTGCTATAAATGCTAGATAGTAGGTCCCACATAAATGCACGCCATATAAATAAAACAGTAGCGACGCGTGCTTAAAGCACCACAGAAAAAACGAAGTCAATGACAGTGGTGAGCCTACTAAGCATCCATCACTATATATAAAAGCAAAATTTATAGTAGTGGGCGAGTTAAGCTGTCTGTCACTGCCTCTAGGCCTCATTTTCAGCGACCGTCATTAAACGTTTGCCACTGAAAATTCATTTTCAGAGACGGACGATCATGTGTGACACTAGATATCTATTTCTAGTAACGGTCATCTAATACGCCCATCAATGGGAATTCCCCGTTACTGCTATTGCTTCCGCTGCAGAGGATGGGTATCGGCTGCCCGGGCCTTGGAATTACCTGTCCCGGCCGCTTTAGCCGCTGCGACCAGTCTTAGAAGCCGTCACTGAAGCCTTTTTTAGTAGTTGTATGTAATTCTATTTGCTAAATTCATGAAACCGTGCTCCGATCCCCAGTTCAGATGAAGCAACAGGACTAAAGTAAGCATTTATGAATTATTAGCATATCCATGTTGAAGATAATTGTGTCTTCTGGAAATAGAAAATTAACTATAGGACCACCAGCTTGTTGCTCTAAATCACCTTTCTTTTAATGTGTGAGCTCTGCATACAGAATATATACCTGTTGTTGTAATCAATTTATTTTATGACAGCAGTAGAGAAGAACGTGCAAGCTAGTGGCTCTGTAGCCAATCATCATTTCATTTGTCAAACCACATTATTAGTGGGTGGATGGAACAAATCACCACGTTAATTAAATTAAATTAAATTGACAATAAAACTCCGCCGTACGTTTTGAATACTCCTGATGCTTCACTATGTACCATCCATCAACCTAGAAAAAACTCTCAGAAAATTGACTGAAGAGCATGCATGGCAATGTACCTCTCCTAAAAACTACATCAGAACTCTGGAGCATTCTATACATGAGCAAACAGCTTGGATTCAATAATTTCTGGTATCTCCCTTGACAACATCCAGGTTTCTGATTACCTCTTTATAAACTACACAATAAAACAAACTTATTCGTTTTTGCATGGCTAGAGAGTGCACTTAGAGATAGCAATAATATTGGCATTTAACAAATACCACTTTCTAGGCTCCTCTCAAATAGTGCGCTCAGCAGTACCAAAAAATCCCCCTTGACGAGAACTGGGCAGTGGCCGGGTGGTTAGCGTCTCCGTTGCGAGGGCAGCCCACCCAGGTTTGATTCTTTTCGAACCCACTGTGTCTCATCGGGGTTTATTCTTGAAATAATATTTCCAGTGTGCAACATTGTTCAAGTCTGAGAAACTTGTGATTTTCTCACTTGCATTTCCTCTCCAGCGATCTACTCTGCTTTCTCCTCTGAAGTTGTCGGTTACATCAACCCATGACGGAGGGGAGGAAAAGAAAAACGGTGAAAGGTGTTGTTTTAGTAAGTGATTCCATTTAGATGACAGCGTTACTCGGGGAATGATTCACCCGGAAAAGGAGGCTCAGGTGGATAGAATGATGGCACGTCCGAATCCGGTGACGGTAAAATCTGAAGCAGTGGTTCTTGATGATGTTGATGACCCCCAATTGATTGATCCTGATCGTGCTATTGTTTGCAAAGTTTTAGCCGCAAACACTCTCCATCTGAATACAGTCATGGCTGCTTTGAGGTGTGCATAGAGAAATCAAAGGCTTACTATTCAATTCAGTGGGTAATAACTTATTCATTGCTGAATTTTCTACCATGGAAGCTAGGGATCATGTGATCGAAGGTTCTCCATGGAGAGTTAGTAAGCTTGTAGTCTTATTGAAGAAATATGATGTGGATATTCAACTGCGGAAGATTGATTTTAATCGGATGGCAATTTGGGTCAGAATTTCTGTTCTTCCCACTAGATTGATGAATAAACAAAGAGGTGAGCAAATTGCTAAACCAATCGGAAAAGTGCAGAAAATTAAAAAATTGATTCTCTTGGTCGGTGTTGAGGCGGCTCTATGTGTTTAAGATTAGAAATCAATGCGCATGAACTGCTGATCTGCTATGTGACTGTTTTCTCTCAACGCCTTCAGTTAATGGAAAGATCTCGGGTTCAGTATGAGAAATTACCACTATACTGTTTTTATTGTGCTCTTCTGGATCACTAACTTTGATTTGTTTAAATTCGGCTGATCCTGATGACAAGAGTGATCTTCCATATACTGCTAAGAGAATTTCAGTTCAAGGATGCTTCATGGAAAATAATTGGCTCCCTCTCTAGTGCAGGAGATGATCATTTTGCTTCAAATAATCCAAGGCTTTCTGGTGCTAAGTGAAAAGATGATAATGATATTTCAAAAGATGACCACTTTCAGAAAGATCATCGGATTAGTTCTTCTTTGACAGAGAATGAGAAGAGCAGGTATGTAGGAGTGATCCACTTGTTATGATAATGTACAAAATTTTAATAAAGGAAAAGTAATTGTTAGGGAAGAAAGTATGCAAACCATGAAAGGAAAGAAACGCGCGTAAAGCTAAAGTACCAATTCAGAATAATCTGATTATTGATAACTCCGCAGCTAAAAATAATTCTGGTACTTTAATGATGTTCGATACAGAAACAATTCCAGAAATAGAATCTAACGAAGCTCTGGGCTTGGAATCAGGGAAGAAGACGAAAACTATCAAAATCAGCTGATCTGGCGGAGGCTGTTATGCAGCCCCGTCATAAGTAATGAGTCTCTTAGTGCGGAACAGTCACGGCTTAGGACCAGACATGACAGTTGGCGAACTTTGCTATCTAGTGAAGTTAAATTTTTAGATAATGGGAAAAAATCCTGACCTTCCCCTTTGAATGAGGTTATGATCATCTTATTACAATGAGCAGTAAACTGACACTAAACAACTCCAAAATACACACAAAAATAAAGAAGCGTACAATAAGTTCTCTAGTAATTATTAAACCATCAACCTATAACTAAATCTCCATCCGTAGCCAATAAACATGCTCATAGCTGTAGACTCCAACGCCCGGCACACCTCTCTAATCGTTTTGGTATGCTTCTCACATCTTTGTAGTGACGCCCAAGTTCAGCACCAATAAGTTCCTATGAACAGGACCTACATATATGTTTTCATTGCACATTTATCAAAAACAATATCATTTCTGCTCAACAAGATAGCCCAGCAAATTGCTGCTGCACCTGTTATTACAATAGTTCTACTCCTGCCATTAAAGGTAGTTAACCAATTGCTAAATATGAGTAACATTATATGGAATATCAACACCAAAAGTAACCTGACAAACTCATCAAATGAATCTAGCATAGTGACAATCAAACAATAGATGCTGAATTGTTTCTAACTGTTAACAAAAAGCCTATTTTTATCTCTTTTCCAATTACGTCTTGTCAGATTATCCTTAGTAAGAATTACTCCCCTACATAAATACCACATAAACATTTTAATTTTCAATGGTGACCTAAACTTCCACAAAATCCTATTGCATCTCACATTGCCATTTGATATCATGAAGTTATACATCGATCATATAGAAAAAATTTCACATTGATGTAAACTCCATTTAAATGAATCACTTCTATCGTTCAGACGCACATGGATAATTGATGCCAGTAAATTATTCCACCTTGTAAGATCTGCATCTACCAATCCATGTCGGAAAGACACATTCAATGGAGTAGAACTGAAAACAGAATCAATAGTTGCAAGCTTGCGCATAACTATATTGTATAATTAAGGATATTTATCTTGTAATTAGTAATTTCCTAACCGTTTATCTTCCCAAAATCTAGTACCTCTTCCATTATTCACCTGAAAGTTACCAAAGTTCAAGAACTTATCCTTTACTTTCATTAAACTCGTCCAGAAATGTGAATCTCCAGGTTTCCTTTGCACTTGTTAATAGTATGATTGTTTAAATTATTCTTTCTTAATAATTGTTGCCATACTCCATCCTCCTTTATTAGCTTAAAAAGCCATTTACTTAGAAGGCATTGATTCTGAACATCAACATTATGAATATCTAGACCACCTTGGTCCTTTGGATGACACAATATGCTACATCTATATTCCTTCTTGTGACTATCAGCCTGCCAAAAAAATCTTGACCTATAGTAATCCAACTTCTCAAGAACACCTCTAGGTATCTCAAAAAAATAACAACATAAATGTCAATAGGCTTGTCAACACTGAATTAATGAGAACCAGCCTACCCCCAACTGAGATATTTTTGCCTTTGCAGCTACTGAATTTTTTCTCAAATCTTCGTTCAAGAACATGCCAATCGCTATTATTTAATTTCTTGTAGTGCATAGGAATCCCAAGATATCTACACGGATGATTTCCTATCTGACACCCAAATAATTGCGAGTATTGTTGTTCACACATTTGAGCATCCCCAAAAAAATATATCTCACTCTTGTGAAAATTAATTTTAAGGCTGGATAATTGTTCGAAAGCACTTAAAAGTAGCTTTAACTTCCGTGCCTGATCTACATCATGATCCATAAAAATAATCGTATCTTCCGCATATTTTAGACTTGATAACCCATTTTAAATTAAACGAGGAACAATCTTAAGTCCAATCTTTTTACCCCTGTTTTTAGTACAGACAACATATCCACCATAATATTAAACAGTACTGGAGATAATGGGTCACTCTGTCTTAAGCCTTTCTTAGTCTAAAAAAATTTACTGACCTGACCATTAATTTTAATACCTACATGCCCCCCTTGTACAAGGACTCGATCCACTTACACCATGTCCTTGAGAAGCCCTTCATCCGAAGCACCATTTGTACAAAAGGCCACAACATTATCATATGCTTTTGTAACAGTCACTTAAATCGGGGGAATGAAAGTTGCTGCAAATTTAAACTTGAAATTTAAAAACAACAAGTGGGAACAAAAAAATTGATCCATTTTTCCTGGCACGGCCCACTCTTCCCTCTCCCCCCTTTCCCCTCGCATGGCCCACCCGGCCCAACGTTGTGCTTCTTCCTCCCCTTCCCCTGCCTCCCGCACGCTCGAGTCAGGACAGCACCGCGCCGCTCCGCCAGAAATCCCAGCGATGGGATGTCGCCCGTCACATCGTCGCTCGCCGCCTCTGCCCATTGCAATAAACTCGCCAGCCCGCGCCTCCTCCCCTCAAAAGAGCACGCCACGCCACCCTCGCACCCACAGCCTCAGTTGGGAGACAGCCCGGCCGATTGAGTGAAGAATTGAAGAAATCCCCGCCTTCTCCTCCGGCGCCGGCCGACCCCGATTGACTGCCGGTAAGCCTCAGGGAGAGCAAAATCCTTGAGAGAAGTGGGATGGCTGGATGCAATACTTGTCAAGTACCAATGATAAACCGACTGAACCTAAGCAGGGAGAGCAAAGAACCTTCTGTTGATGCGACTGCTTATCGAAGTATAGAGGGGAGCTTGAGGTATTTAGTGAATACACGCCCGGACTTGGCTTTTTCGGTCGGATATGTGAGCAGATTTCTGGAAGATCCGAGCCAAGATCACATGGCAGCTGTTAAACACATATTAAGGTATGTGGAAGGAACAAAGAATTGGGGTCTGTGGTACAAGAAGAAGAAAGAAAAGATGGAGCTGATGGGCTTCAGTGAAAGTGATTATGCAGCAGATATTGACTCAAGAAAGAGCACTACTGGGGTTATGTTTGTCTAAGCCGACAGCCCAATTACATGGTGAATGTAACCTAGAGAGGGGGTGAATAGGCTTTTCGATACTTTGTTGAAACCTGAAACATTTAGTAGTCTATCAAATACAGAGAAACCGGACTAGTCCGGTAGAGTGCGGACTAGTCCGTTTTCTAAACAGAGAAAAATCAGACTAGTCCGGTACTGGACGGACTAGTCCGGTATACGTGGATCGGGGAGATCAAGGTTGATCAATGTTCACTTCTAATACTTTATGCAGCGGAAATTAAATGATAACTCAGATGTATTGCAACAATAATACAATGAATGACAGGAATCAACTTGATGTTAATGTTTGAACGTGAGTTTCAAAGTATTGATTAAACACTCTAAAATGATGAACAATTTAATAAACAAGAGTGGGACACAAGTGTTTATCCCGAGGTTCGATTCCACGAAGGCAATCTACGTCCCCGTTGAGGAGTCCACTAAGGACTGAGTTTTCTCCAACCCTACCCTAGTCGAATCGCCACAAAGGTCAATTCTGTTCCACAAATCACAAATGGCAATAAATTTGTTCAAGGGGCCTTCTCACAAGTTAAGGGCTCCCCAAGAATTACAACAAATAAATCAACACGTCTCAACACACTCAACAAATGAACAATTAACAATGAAAAGTGTGCGAGAGATCAAATCCAAGAGTTCAAGATGATGTAGAACTAGTCTCTCCTTTGATCAATTGCCAATCCACAAGAATTGATCCTTCTTGGGTTATAATGTATGGAGAGAGGTGAATTTTGGGCTCTTGGGAGGTGTGACGGCGCGGGGGGGTCCAAAGTTGTGTTGGTATGGCCGTACACCTCTTTTTATAGTTGGGTTTCCAAAGGGTACGTTAGGGTTTGCAATGTCCGGACTAGTCCGTGGTTGACTCCGGACTAGTCCAGTATGCGGTGTTTAGAAAACCCTAAGTGTTGTGAGATATCGGACTAGTCCGTGATTTTGCGGACTAGTCCGTTTTCTGTCTAGAGACAAAATCGGACTTATCCGGATGATATCGGACTAGTCCGTTTTCTGGTCAAAAACAAAATTGGACTAGTCCGGCTGATATCGGACTAGTCCAGCCGTGTTGAAATTGTGCAGTAAGTTTAATTTCTTTCTCTTGAGCTCTTGGGGTGTGTTTCTCCAACACACTCTATACTAAGTGATCTATTCTTTTCAGTTCTTGAGCTCTTATCCATTTGGATCCTCCTTCTCCTTTCTTTTTGCGCTTTCGTCTTAATTTCTTTGAGTACCTGCGCTTATTATCAACAATTTTGTTAGGGTCTCATTTGTTTGTCATAAATCAACCAAAACCCACAAGGGGTGCCTAGATGCACTTTCAATCTCCCCCTTTTTGGTGATTGATGACAACCAATTGAGATCTCACAAATATGACAATAAGAATTCAGATTTTCATAAAGTGTGCACATATGAGTTTTGAACAAAAATGGGCAATTAAGACATGAAAACATATGTGCACTCTTTATGGTGGGCTGCAAAACTACATGGTTGAGCAGTAATTTTGATGTCAATATCATTATGAGCATAATTATCAAGAGTTATAGCATACATCATTCATCAAAAACATAACATAGTCAACTCACAAAAGCATAATGATAACTCACAAAAGCATAATGATAATATAAGTTTTACAAACGCATAATGGTCGCATAAGTCTTACACAAGCTTGTCTCATAAGATAGGATACAAAAAGAGACCTACACGACCTAGGACTCCCCCTCAATCTCTCCCCCTTTGGCATCAAGACACCAAAAAGAAGGAGCGAAGGGATATGCTTGTCGTGGCCGGCTCACTCCTCGCTATCCGTCCTTTCTTCATCTTCGTCATCAGCCTGAGGAAGAGGAGGAGAGGAACCACTCGTCGTGCCAAAGTAGGCACACTCTAAAGGAGAGAGAGGAGGAAGCTCTGTAAACTCAGATGCATAGTCCTCTGAGATGATCGGGGATCCAACGGGCTCAATCTCCAGTTTTTGGCATATTTCCTTAACATTGGCCTTCATGTATCTCATCTCTGCTTTTCTTGCCTTGTTCATCTTATGTAGATTCACTTCAGTTTTGCGGCAAGAGCTGAAGATAGCAGCCAAAATCTTCATGATCCCACTGGAGGAACCTTTCTGTGGAGAGGCCCTAGTCTTGGATGCAGGCCTTGCCTCTTCATGCGCTCTCTCTGGATGTTCTTCAGGTGATCCAGGTGAGGGAGCAGCCGGGAGGGAGGTCTACGGAGGCTTTTGAGGCCTTAGAGCGGTGTGCTCTACATCCTTCACAAACTCAATTCCTGTGCCTTTCTCAATCATGAACATCAAGAAAGGAGCATGGCCACAGGAGCGGTTTGGTGTGCAGGATATGTTTACCATGTCATTCCAAATATAGTCGAAGATGTTAAATCTTCTCCTCCTGCTGATCACTTTCATCAAGGTTCTAAGATAACCTTGGATGCTCCCGGCATCTCCATCCTCTGGAGCGATTGTCTTTCGGAGCACTCTGTTGGAACAATGAAGAAAGGCTTCATGTTCTTGGTTGAGGGAGGGTTGAAAGGAAGTCGAGTATCATAGAGGAATTTCATCTTGTCCTTCTCCACCACTCTCAGATTGTGAATCACAATCTCATCATCATCGGTGTCCTCAAGATGCAGCATTCTGGCAAATTCAGTGTAGGAGATTGTGTACTTAGATCCATGTGCCATCCAAGTCACTCTATCTTCTCCATCATGAGCAAAATGGCAGGTCGAGTAAAACTGGGCGATGATCTCACCATTCCAGTTGTACTTGAAGGCGAGCAAGTCCTTGAGTCCATGTCTCTCTGCAGCCTCTGTGACCTCCTCAAAAGCTTCACAACTTTTCCTTTCAAAGTATGTCCAATCGATCCATTGACTTCGGACCACTGGAGTCTTCATTTGGAGGTACACTGAACTGTAGTAGTCCGAGTGAATGTTACTCCAAAATCTCTTGTCGGCTGTCTTTTTGCCGGAGCTGTAGGCATCAACCTTCCTCAGGTTCCATGCCGCTTCGCTCCATTTGCCATTGAATTTCTGCTCCGAGGGATCCCTATGTCCCTGCCTTGGAGCTGTCATCTTGAGGGGACTGATTGGGCCAGAAGCAAGCCCCTTTCCCTTGCCCTTGACTTGGCGTTGAGCCGCCGAGCTAGAGCCAGCCACATTTGCTCTTTAGGCTGGTCTCTTGATTGTGACCTTTCGGCGAACTCTAGGTGGGGTGAGCGAGGGCTCGTCAACGTGATCTTGTCTCTTTTTGGAGCGAGACGCTGGATGATGAGATATGACATCTTGATCCATTTCTACCTTAAAGTCGGGGAGACTTTCATTTGATCCCGACATGTTTTCTGACAAGGAAGATAAAGTGGGTATGAATAATCAAGAATGACAAAGGATTGCATAAGCTAGGATCCCTAACAAGATTTCTGAATCAGGGCATATCGGACTAGTCCGTTATGTGGCTGCTCAAGCCCTAATTCGTTGAAATTTGAGATTATTCATTGCAAATGTGATCTAGGGTACATGTAATACATCAATGAAGCATGTATTGACTAGAGTATCTAAGCTATTTGAGCAAAAACAAGATAGATTGTTCTATGGTTTTTAAAAAAATTACCAAATCCTTCGATTCAAGGCGTTGAGGGAGTTTTTGATCCGGACTAGTCCGGGGTCTTTGATCCCTTGGTGGTGGAGAATGATTTCCACGGAAATTTGAGAGGTTTTGGTGGATAACTTGTAAATTCACCTTGGGAGACTTGAGTGAGGAGAGAGAGAGTTGGGATGGTTGTGAGCATGAATGAGATTAGGTTTGAGCCGTCCTTATGGTTATGGAGTCAAAATATTAGACTAGTCTGGACCATATCGGACTAGTCCGTTTTCTGTCCAGAGAGAAGATCGAACTAGTCTGTGGTTGTCCGGACTAGTCTGGACTAAGTGCGGACTAGCCTGCCAGTGCGGACTAGTCTAGTCCGTGGTCCCTTGTACAGAGGTGTATAAAATATATATATATATATATATATATATATATATATATATATATGTATGTATGTATTCAAGGGTTTCTATTGGGAAACAAGGTACAAAGGCACATAGGTATTCTTGATGAATATGATCAGTAAACATACAACAATCAAGCTATGACCATAATTCATCAAGATCAAGTAATTAACATAGTTTTTAAGAGAAAAATAGAGAGAGAGATGATTTTTCAATATCATTAACATGATTTTGAGGATGACATACATATATGCAAGTTTTCAAGCCACGTTTGGAGTATCAAGGATATTTAGTTCATTTCGGAGCTCACAAAAGCGTTTTTCATCAAGTGGCTTGGTAAAGATATCGGCTAGTTGTTTTTCAGTGTTGACATGGGAAATGACTATGTCTCCTTTCATTGAGTGATCTCTCAAGAAATGATGACGGATATCTATATGTTTGGTTCTAGAGTGCTCAGAAAGGGTTATGGGCAATTTTGATAGCACTCTCATTGTCATAAAGAAGTGGAATACAGCTCATATTTAACCGTAATCCCTTAGAGTTCGTCGCATCCAAAATAGTTGTGCACAACAACTCCCGGCCGCAACATATTCCGCTTCGGCTGTGGATAGAGCAATTGAGTTTTGTTTCTTGGAGGACCAAGAAACTAGGGATCTACCTAGGAATTGGCAAGTACCAGACGTACTTTTTCGATCTACCTTACATCCGGCATAATCTGCATCGGAGTATCCAATGAGATTAAATTTTGAACCTTTGGGATACCAAAGTGCTAGGTTGGTGTATGAACTAAATATTTTAAGATCCTTTTAACGGCTGTCAAGTGACATTCCTTAGGATTGGCTTGAAACCTTGCACACAGACATACACTCAACATGATGTCAGGCCTAGATGCACATAGATAGAGTAAGGAGCCAATCATGGAACGATATACCTTTTGATCCACATTAGGTCCGTCTTCATTTAGATCCAAGTGTCCATTTGTCGCCATGGGAGTCTTTATGGGTTTTGCTTTGTCCATTCCAAACTTCTTGAGAATGTCTTGAGTATACTTTGTTTGGCTTATGAACGTCCCGTCCATTTTTTGTTTCACTTGGAATCCTAAGAAGTATCTCAGCTCTCCCATCATGGACATCTCAAATCTATCTGTCATAATCTTGCTAAATTCTTGACAAAAAGATTTGTTAGTTGAACCAAATATAATATCATCAACATAGATTTGGCAAATGAAGAGATCATCATCAAAGTGTTTAGAGAACAAGGTGTAATCAGCTTTTCCAATTTTGAAGTCATTTTCAATCAAAAAGTCTCTAAGACACTCATACCAAGCTCTAGGAGCTTGTTTGAGGCCATAGAGAGTCTTACGCAGTTTGAATGCGTAGTCGGGGTGCTCTTGATCTTCAAAACCGGGTGGTTGCTCCACGTACACCTCCTCCTTGATTGGCCCGTTGAGAAAGGCGCTTTTCACGTCCATTTGATAAAGCTTGAAATCATGGTGAGTAGCGTATGCAAGTAATATAGGAATCGATTTGAGCCTAGCTACGGGAGCAAAAGTCTCATCGAAATCCAAACCTTCGACTTGTGAGTACCCTTTTGCCACAAGTCGTGCCTTGTTCCTTGTTACCACTCCATGTTCGTCTTGCTTGTTGCGGAAGACCCATTTAGTGCCGACGATGTTGGACTTGGGTCTCTCAACAAGCTCCCACACTTCGTTCCTTTTGAAGTTGTTCAGTTCTTCTTGCATCGTCATCCCCCAGTCCGGATCTTTTAATGCATCCTCGACCTTGTATGGTTCCAAAGAAGATACAAAGGAATAGTGTTCACAAAAATTAGCTATGTGAGATCGAGTTACTACTACCTTTCGGATGTCACCGATTATGTTGTCAATGGGGTGATCTCTTTGGATGCTTTGGTGTACTCTTGGATGTGGCATTTGTGGTCTTGAATCTTCATTATCATCTTCTTCTCCCCCTGGATAGTTGCCCTCATTGATGTTTTGGCCTTCTTGGTTTTCTTGAGGTTGATCTTGTATGGAAGCTCCCCCTTGATCATTTTCCTCCATCTATGGTTCATTTTCGTCATTCACATTTGAAGGTGGCACTTGTGGTCGAACATCGCCCAAAGTCATTCTTCTCAATGCTTGACATGGAGCTTGTTCTTGATCTAGCACACACTGATCAACTTTCTCTTCTTGAGAGCCGTTAGTTTCATCGAACACTACGTCATGTGCTACTTCAACTAGTCCGGAGGTTTTGTTGAAGACACGATAAGCGTAGGAGTTTGTATCATAGCCAAGTAAGAAACCTTCATCGGACTTCGAAGCAAACTTCGAGGCCCTTGGCTTCTTATTTAAAATGTAGCATTTTGAACCAAAGACTCGAAAGTACAAAATATTTGGCTTGTTACCCGTGAGTAGTTCATAAGAGGTTTTCTTGAGCAGCCGATGAAGATATAGTCGGTTTATGGCGTGACAAGCGGTGTTAACCGCTTCGGCCCAAAACCTGTCCAAAGTCTTCTATTCATCGAGCATTGTCCTCGACATCTCATTGAGAGTTCTGTTCTTTTTTTTTTTGGCTACTCTGTTTTGTTGAGGAGTGTATGGTGCTGAAAATTCATGCTTTATCCCTTCTTCATCTAGATACTCCTCAACTTGGGTGTTCTTGAATTCTGTTCCATTGTCACTTTGTATGTTCTTGATATTCAATAAGAATTTATTTTGGGCACGCTTGATCAACTTCTTGAGAGTTCCTTGAGTTTCTGTCTTATCAAGCAAAAAGAAAACCCACGTGAAGCGTGAAAAATAATCAACAATGACTAGACCGTATTTATTACCGCCGATGCTTATGTAGGCAATTGGACCAAATAGATCCATGTGAAGGAGCTCAAGCGGTCTTGTTGTAGTGATGACATTCTTTGCGGGATGGGGTGCTCCTACTTGTTTTCCTGCTTGACATGCTCTACATGGCCTGTCTTTCACAAAAACAACATCCTTTAAACTTCGGATGTGATCGCCTTTGAGGAGTTTTTGAAGATTCCTCATACCAACATGTGCTAGCCGTCTATGCCACAGACAACCCATGTTGGTCTTTGCAATCAAGCATGTGTCAAGTTCAGCTTTATCTTTGTTGAAGTCAACTAGATAAAATTTTCCCTTCAACACACCTTTGAATGCAATTGAGTTATCACTCCTTCTAAAGACAGTCACACCCTCATTAGTGAACAAGCAATTATAACCCTTGTCACATAATTGAGATATGGACAACATATTATAATCTAGGGAGTCAACATGTAAAACATGAGAGAGAGTATGTTGTGATGAAATTGCAATTTTACCGGTACTAAGTACTTTTCCTTGACTATTATCACCAAAGTAAATGCCTTTGCTTGGATTTTCATTTTCTTCATATTCCATGAAACATTCTTCTTTCTCCGGTCATATGATTGGTGCATCCGCTATCTAGCACCCATTTTGCTCCGCCGGATGAATACGTCTGCAAAAAATAAATTATGCCTTGGTCTTAGGTAGCCAAGCTTGCTTGGGTCCTTTGAGGTTAGTCACAAGTGATTTGGGCACCCACACATGAGACTTGGTATTCCCATGGCATGGCCCAACATGTTTAGCATAAACTCTTCCAAGATTACTTTTCATAAGTACGTATGAAGCATCAAAGGTTCTAAAAAGACGTTTCTGTTCATATGTGTTCACATTGTTAAATTTATCAACATTACTCAGCTTAGTAGTTTGAGAAGAATTTCCCTTGACAAAGGCAATGTAATCCTTGTTATTATTGTGGTTTCTAGCATTGTGATTTTCACCATTAGAATATCCAATGCCATATTTGACATTAGAAGGTCTTGTGACCGAGTATGCACTGCGTGCATAATTGATCTTCTCCTTGTCAAATATGCCATTTTGAGAAGATTTCTTATCCTTTTGTCAAGTTTGGCTTTTTCTTCATGTTAATGTCATTTTTGGCACATGTACAAGTGATGCTGGTTTTAGATTTTGTGTGTTGATAATGTGAGCTAGTAGTTGATGAAGAACCATTTTGTTTGAGTGACTCAACTTGTCCCTCAAGGATCTTGTTAACTTTGGTTAAGTTAGCAAGTTCATCCATGATGGCGGTGTTTGAGTCTTTTAGCTTCAAGCAAAACTCCTTGCTTGAAGCTAATTCAAGCTCTAGTGATTTATTTTGTTCCTTTTCAAAATCAAGAAGCTTTTCAATCTCAAGATATTCCTCCTTTTGTGAGATGATCATATCTTCCTGACGATTGACTAGCCTCTCCATATCAACAAGCTTATTAAGTAGAAATTTCATTTTAGCAGCTATCTTTTTGTCTAAACCTCTAAGCATATACTCATCTTCATCACTGCAATCATCTTCACTAGAGTTATCACTATCACTAGTAAAAGAATGCAGGAAGGAAGATTTAGTCGGTACCTTTCGTTTACCTTCCTTTGCCATTAGACAGGTGTTGTCAGTGTCATTCCTTGCGCCCATGGTTGGGAAGAGAGTCGATCTCTTGGTAGTCTTCTTTGTGGCTATGGTGGCCATCTCTTCTTCTTCTTCGGATGAAGATTCATCATTGGAGTCCCACTCCTTCCCTAGTGTGCTTGGCCATATTGCTTCATCTTCTTGAACATTTTCTTTGGTTGAGACCTGTTATCCTTTGTCTTCTTATTGTTTTCATCAAGTGGACAATCTACTATGAAGTGATCGTATCCTCCGCAGTTATAGCACGCCCGTCTCATCTTGGATCCTTGTTTGTCTCTTTGTCTTCCTTCATTTGAGCTGTTGCCCTTTCTTCTTCTCATCATTTTCTTGAACTTCTTCATGAACAAGATCATGTCTTCTTCATCGATATCACTGCTTTCATCGTCGCTGTCATCTTCTCCATAAGCTTCTCGAGCTTCCTTTGATACGGGTTTACAAGTTGACTTAAATGCAACTCCTTTCTTCTTTGCCGAGGTGAGATCGGCAATTTCCATAACATGCTTGGCTTGCTTCTCCATCATCTTAAAGTTGATGATCTTGCCAAGAAGTTTGTCTGGGGTCATTTTCCGGTACCCGGGGCTTTCTCTGCTCATAGAGCAAAGGGTTACGTTGCGAGGCATGAATGCTCTGAGAATCAGCTTCACAACCTCATGGTCGTTCCACTTCTTGCTGCCATAAGCTCGAACTTTGTTGATGAGATTCTTTAGTCGGTTGTACATATCTTGTGGTGATTCATCTTCTTCTATAGCGAATCTTCCCAATTCACCTTCAATCATTTCTATCTTGGCTTCACGTACGTGATGATCACCTTCATGTGCAGTTTGTAGTGTGTCCCATATCTCCTTGGCAATTTCAAGCTCATCCACCTTGGTGAACTCGTCTCGGCTTAATGATGACGTGATCACAGCTGCAGCTTGAGCATTTCGATGAATGGCTTGTTCTTGGATTGGGGTCAGCTCTTCATCATCATCCGGGATATCTATCCCTGTACACACTATATGCCACAAACTCGGGTTAAGAGATATGAGATGCATTTTCATGTTTTGTCTCCACATTGAATAATCGTTTCCATCAAAGTACGGTGCTTTTCCTAGGGAATTGATAAGTAATGATTATTGTGAGAATTCAAACGCTCATAATCAAAAGGATATCGGGAGTAGTCTGTGTGACTACCCCCTTTCTTCTTCTTTTCATCATCGGTGTTCCTATTCCCTTTTGGGGAGATTGCCTTCTTCCTTAGAAGAGCCTTGAGTTGGAGCACCTCCTCATCATCGTCCTCACTGTCTTTAATGACATCAAGTAGCTTCTTTAGATTTTGAGTCCTTTCATCATTTCTTATTTCGTCGTCGATCTTCTTGTTTGCATCCTTGACGTCCATATCGTCTCTTCGAGCGGTGAGTCTCTTTTGAAGAGTTTGGCTTTGATATGTGGGGACCACCCCGTGGTTCACCCACTCCATGATCGCATAGGGTGGTGCCGTGCGATGCAGCACCTAACAACACACACGGAAAGAATAAAGAACAACATACAAACTTTTATTTAATATAAAACAGCGGAAGTCTTTTACAAAACCTAATTAACAGCGGAAGTATTATACGTAGATGGCCTCTCATTCTAACTATGCAAAAGTGCAGCCGTCCAGCCCGGGGACGCTACACACTAGCAGCAAGTAACTGGAGATCACGGTGGCGTGCAGGGCTCCAGCTCGGCCGTGTACCCCGACGGGGGCATCGCCTCGTCCTCAGAACCTTCCTCATAACTCTCACCTGCACACAGCTCAAATATTGCAACCGTGAGCACGAAGGCTCAGCAAGTCTTAACCGTCAACCCTAGGCATGGAACTCTACATGCAAGGATGTGTAAGATAGGAAAAGGACTTTGCAATAAATACACGCCTACATGTTGATCCTTACTTTCAGTTTTATAGCAACAGTTTATTGAGCCTTAGGCAGCCCTCACATCGGAAGTCCACAACCAAACAAGAAACACTTTCCTCCGATGTGGAGATGCCCAAAGTGGAATATAAACTTAATTAGCTCTATAACTACATCATACAAGGCTTCAAGACATTAATAGTTCAATGCAACATATTCAATTGGCTTATTTCACTTCTTACTACGTCACAACGCAGTGAACAAGCGGGTACTCAAATGATCGCGAGGGACGGTGATTGCAATCAAGACACACCCGGACAACAAGTTGCATACACCCACTTTCAGAAGCGTGATTCCACACCCCTTCCTACTCTGTTGTTTGCAACAACCTTTCAAAGGCAACCCAAATACCGAACCGGTCCATCCGTAACGGGCAGGAGGTCCCCACGTGGAGCGTGACTATGCCCACCGGCAGATTTACACCTTGCTACCCTCAACCCACTCCTATTTACGATTGGGAAAGCCTCGGCACCCAGGTTAACCAATTACATCGGTTTCCTGGTTCCCATATGCCAGTATGCATCCGGTACTGTTTGATACTTGTCCTGCAGGGCCGCACACGGACGGTCCTCAACCGACGCCAACAGGGCTACGCACGTGAGACCTATGCTCACTGCATCCTATCCCTCTGCTGGGTCTCATTTTCACAATTCAAGCCATTTTCTACCTCTTCTCATCCCGTGTGATAAGTACTATCTCGCGAGTAGCTTCCATCCACTCGACTTCTACCGAGATCCTAAACATTAGCATGGCATTCTCTACTCGTCGAGTTTGTAAACTACCCAACCCTCCATAGGATTTAAAGGTTATGCAAGTGGGGTTTCAATCACCCTAACTCTAATGCAAGCATTCACCCTTGACATAGGTGATACAAATGACAAGCTTTATAAAAGGTACTTAAGTGCAAACCGGGACTTACCTGGTTGCGAGTTAAATGAGAAGTCAGCTTCAGGTGGAAGGACGTCCAAAGGCTCCGGTGCATCTTCAACTTCGGTCACTATTATGAAATGTAATAAAATAAATGTGTAAGTATTAAGGATTTATGAGAATTGGACTTCTATTCATAGCTATTGCTATTTAGAATCCTTAACTGGCTTTGGGATTTTTACAGTGGATACTAGACTCTCTAAGAATGATTTGAGCAAAATTTGGAGCATTGTCATTGCACATTGTGGCCTCCAAAATTCCCACAAGCACAAGGATTCTCTGAATTTTGAACCCAAATCAGGAGCTTTGACATAGCTAACAGTGAAAGATCTGATTAGGGTAAGTCTCCATGGTTCTAACAAAATTTGTTTCACCATTTTTGGAGCTACCAACAGAGAGATATGAATTTTTGAAGTTGGACAGGAGTTCTGAAAAGTTTCTGCTTAAATTTGAATTTCCAAATAAAGGCTGAACTTTGGAAGGCAGTTTAGACTAGCAAATGAGCTCCAATGAAGCCCACATTTTTACTGGAGATCAGTAACTATGAAAAGGACTAGCTGCCCAAATTTGGGAATATTTCATAACGAATTGCTCCTGCAATAAATACCTAACAGATTTGTTAAAAACAATTCTACAGAAATTCCTGGGCATTTTCATAGCAAGCAATTTCTTCCTCTGTGAAGTACTTCTCATGAGGATTCCAACAAAATTGGTCTCACCCTTTTTGGAATTTTCTACACAAAGTTATGAGCCTCCAAAGTTTGAACTGTATTAGGAAATTCTGGAAATGTTAAATCCCAGCGGTGGGTCCCACCCGTCAGTTCTTTCTTCTCCCTCGCGCCAAACAGAGGAGTCCGCGGCGGTTGCTCCGGCGAGGGTGGCAGGAACGGCTCTCCTGGCCATCCCTCGTAGATAGTCCTCGCCTTCCCATGTCGCTTCATCAGCGGTATGGTTACTCCACAAGACCTTGTAGAACCTTACGGTCCGGTTTCTTGTGGCGCGAGTCTTTTCATCGATAATCCGGATTGGATACTCCGTGTACGTGAGGTCCGGTTGAAGAACTTCTATGTCTTCAGTGCGTATTTCAGCGGAGGGTTTGAGGCACTTTCTCAGCTGAGAGATGTGGAAGACATTATGAATTCCTGCGAGTGACGCCGGTAACTCCAAGCGATATGCCACGGGTCCGCATCTTTCAATGACGGTGAACGGACCAATGAACCGCGGCACAAGTTTACCCTTCACACCGAAACGATGAACTCCCTTCATCGGAGACACACGGACATAAACCTGGTCCCCGATGTCGAAGTGGAGAGGGCGGCGTCTTTTATCCGCATAGCTTTTCTGACAATATTGAGCAGCCTTGAGATTGACTTGTATTACTCGCGCTCGTTCTTCAGCTTCATTTACAAGTTCAATGCCGTAGATAACACGCTCGCCGGACTCACACCAATTGAGAGGTGTGCGACATTTCCGGCCGTAGAGAGCTTCATACGACGCTATCTTGATGCTAGCTTAATAGCCATTGTTGTAAGAAAACTCCACCAACGGCAAATGATCGTCCCAATTTTTGCCGTGGCGGATGGCACAAGCGCGTAGCATGTCTTCAAGCACTTGATTCACCCATTCAGTTTGACCATCCGTCTGCGGGTGATACGCGGAGCTTCGGATCAGTTTAGTCCCCAACGACGCGTGCAGCTGTTCCCAAAACCGAGAGACGAACAGCGCACCGCGATCTGAAACAATGGAGCGGGGAACACCGTGCAAGCACAAGATCCTTGCAATATATAGTTCCGCATATTGCTTGGCCACATACTTTGTATGTACGAGGATAAAATGAGCCGACTTGGTTAGTCGATCGACTATTACCCAAATCGAGTCATGCTTGTGAGATGTGAGAGGTAAACTAACAATGAAGTCCATGCTGATATCCTCCCACTTCCACGCCGGAATGTTCAATGGTTGCAGCTGTCCGGCTTTACGCATATGGTCGGCGTTCACATGCCGACACGTACCACATTCGTATACGTACTTTGCGATTTCTCTTTTTATCCATGTCCACCAAAACCTGGTTTTCAGATCCTGGTACATCTTGTTGCTGCCCGGATGAATAGAATACTTGGACAAATGAGCCTCGTCCAAGATTTTCTTCCGAAGCTTCATGTCACGGGGTACCACTATACGGTCTTTAAACCATAAAGTGTCGTGTTCATCTCTTCGGAAGCATTTTATTTCGCCATTCTTCATCCTCCTCCGAATGTGCGACATTCCCACGTCTTTCTTCTGTGCTTCCATAATCTTCTCTCGTATTGTAGGGACGAGAGCAAGATTATACAATGCCCCATATGGAACCAAGTACAGACTCGGTTTCTCCTCTTCAAGTGGGGTGATGGACAGATTGTTGACATGAGATTTGGGGCTCAAGGCGTCGGCAACCATGTTTTCCTTCACAGGATGGTAGTGAATCTCTATCTCATAGTCATTGATCAACTCTAACCATCTCTGTTGCCGCATATTCAACTCCTTTTGAGTGAATATATATTTCAGACTTTTGTGGTCGGTGTAGAGGTGCACTAAGTTCCCAAGCAAATAGTGCCTCCACATTTTCAATGCCAACACCACAGCAGCGAGCTCAAGATCATGAGTTGGATAGTGCTGCTCGTGGTTACGAAGTTGACGTGAGCCATAGGCGACCACTCTTCCTCCTTGCATCAATACACAACCAAGCCCGATGCCAGACGCATCACAATATACGTCAAAGGGCTTGGTTGTATCTAGTTGAGCTAACACTGGGGCTGTTGTAAGATGCTTCACTAATGTTTGGAAAGCTTCTTCACAAGCTGAGCTCCAAACATATTTGATCCCCTTCTTCAACAGTTCCGTCATCGGCTTAGCAAGCTTGGAGAAGTTCGGTATGAATCTCCGGTAATATCCTGCTAACCCGAGGAAACTTCTGACTTCGTGGACTGATGTGGGGGACTTCCATTTCAGCACTTGTTCGATCTTGCTTGGATCAACTGCAATGCCTTATGCAGAAATAATGTGACCCAAAAATGGCACTTGGCTGATCCAAAACTCGCACTTGCTGAATTTGGCATAAAGCTTATGGTCTCGCAATCGTTGAAGCACGATATGCAAGTGTTTGGCATGTTCTTCTTCAGACTTGGAGTAAACCAAGATGTCGTCTATGAACACCACCACAAACTTGTCCAACTCCGGCATGAACACTGAGTTCATGAGATACATGAAGTGTGCCGGGGCGTTGGTGAGATCAAAGGACATGACGAGGTATTCATACAACCCATATCTCGTCGAGAAGGCCGTCTTCGGAATATCCTCTGCTCGGATCTTGGTTTGGTGATATCCGGAGCGAAGATCCATATTCGAAAATACACTCGCACCCACAAGTTGATCGAATAAGATATCGATGCGGGGCAGTGGATATTTATTCTTGATGATGATGGCGTTGAGAGGCGGTAGTCCACACACAACCTCAAGGTTTCATCCTTCTTCTTCACAAACAGCGCCGAGCATCCCCATGGCGAGAAACTCGGTCGAATGAAACCCTTCTTCATTAAATCATTGAGCTGCTCCTTTAATTCAGCTAGCTCATTCGGAGCCATCTTGTATGGTCTCTGTGATATCGGCGTCGTTCCGGGTACAAGTTCAATCTTGAACTCGACATTTCTTTTGGTTGGCATACCTGGAAGATCATCCTGAAATACATCCGGGTATTCACGGACCACAAGAATATCCTCTAGTTTTGTGGCTTCCGTGTTATATGTGGCTGGAGCTTCTTGAACCGAACGGTCAAGAATAAGAACATGTGGTTCATGAAGTGGAGAGTTTAAACGAACCACACGTGGAATGATGTCCAGAACAGCACCATGGCGATGTAGCCATGACATTCCTAAAATGACATCAAGATTTTGACTCTCTAACATGATTAGAGAAGTCGGATATAGATTCCCACTCAAACATTTACTCGCTCGAAATGATACGTGAAATGCAAAAACTTTTCGACTCCAACTTTCTGTTTTACAACAGCCACTGGACGTCGAACGGTGAAACTAAGTATTTTGGTGGAAACACTTCAACATGGTGCTCACTGTCCAGCTTCTGGTCCAGCTGACCAGTCTGGATAATTCAACAGTTTTGACCTCTATAGAAGCAAAATCTGGACTAGTGTTCAACAACAAAGTTGTAGCACATTTCCTGCACTTTCCAATGGTGTCTTACTTGACCCTTAGAAATTTTTCTACAGGAAGTTGTGGTTGAAATACAGAAAATTTTCAGAGAGCATTTTGGTCTGCCCTGTTTCTTGGCAGTAGCTACTCATCTGAGATTTCCACCCATTGGGAGGGAGATTTTGTTCTGGAGCTCCACAGAAAAGTTGTAGAGGACTTCTAAACCTTTCCAGAATGGTATCCCGCACCTCCATTGGTTCAACCAATATTAAGTTATGCCCTGTTAAAAATTCAGCAACATTTCTGCCGAAACCAGGGGAGATTATTCCTAAGCTTTTGAGATTGAACCTATACTCCCAATTGACTCTTAGTTAAATATAGGAGTTTACTAACCCCTAAATGAATTCCTAAACTTCATTGTGATTCTTTTCTTTGAAAATAAACTTTTATGCAGTCGGTACTACGTTTCCTCACCAAAGAAAAATCCTAAACCGGTATTCCGGCTTATACATGTCAAATGGTGGAACTAAAGACGTCACCCACAAATGGTTTCTATACGTCATGCACTAACGTGGTTAGTGTACCTGCAGAAGAACACACAATAATGGTGCACACAAAGGTTTTAGCATTTCAGGCAGTTCCATATCATAGTTAAAAACATACGGTCTGTATCATTGCCATACGGATCGTCCTTGAGTCAAGCCACGTCTCAAGTTACATGGTCGTGTTTTCACACCACACGACGGGGAACCCGAGTAGAGCGCGAACGGGTCGTCACGGTTTGTAATTTTATCAACACAATGGATACCACCTACTGCCTCATGACCGTTGAGGCACGCCGATGGCGAGCGATGCGTATGGCCCTTTGAACATTGAACGTTGAAGAGTTGCATACTATCGTGTTGCTTACCACACGATGGGGTATTCTCACCTTTGCCTAAGGCACGCTGGAGATCAGCGTTTTCATATGCTCTCAGAACCATGGAGAGGTTCAGAGACTCATATTAACTACCGTGCCAAGCCACAGTATATCTTTCCATACTATTACTCGTATGGTGAGTTACCGCAATTGATCCGCCTGCAGTGGCGTACCATACCTCTTACCTGACGTCGGAGCGTCGTTACATAATGTATAACACATAAGTTAGCTTTTCCACCTTAGTAACTACTACTATCATAGACCTTATGTGGGCATAGTGACTAATTCTCACTCGACTACTTCTAAGTTTTCAAAATAGGCTCTTTTCGAGCGTGCTATTCCCAATGCGGCTCTGATACCACGTCTGTGGGGACCACCCCGTGGTTCACCCACTCCAGGATCGCATAGGGTGGTGCCGTGCGATGAGGCACCCAACAGCACACACGGAAATAATAAAGAACAACATACAAACTTTTATTTAATATAAAACAGCGGAAGTCTTTTACAAAACCTAATTAACAGTGGAAGTATTATACATAGATGGCCTCTCATCCTAACTATGCAAAAGTGTAGCCGTCCAGCCCGGGGACGCTACACACTAGCAGCAAGTAACCGGAGATCACGGCGGCGTGCAGGGCTCCAGCTCGGCCGTGTACCCCGACGGGGGCATCGCCTCGTCCTCGGAGCCTTCCTCATAACTCTCACCTGCACACAGCTCAAATATTGCAACCGTGAGCACGAAGGCTCAGCAAGTCTTAACCGTCAACCCTAGGCATGAAACTCTACATGCAAGGATGTGTAAGATAGGAAAAGGACTTTGCAATAAAGACACGCCTACATGTTGATCCTTACTTTCAGTTTTATAGCAACAGTTTATTGAGCCTTAGGCAGCCCTCACATCGGAAGACCACAATCAAACAAGAAATGATTTTCTCCAATGTAAGATGCCCAAAGTGGAATATAAACTTAATTAGCTCTATAACTACATCATACAAGGTTTCAAGACATTAATAGTTCAATACAGCATATTCAGTTGGCTTATTTCACTTCTTACTACGTCACAGTGCAGTGAACAAGCGGGTACTCAAATAACCACGAGGGACGGTGATTGCAATCAAGACACACCCGGACAACACGTTGCATACACCCACTTTCAGAAGCGTGATTCCACACCCCTTCCTACTCTGTTGTATGCAACAACCTTTCAAAGGCAACCCAAATACCGAACCGGTCCATCCGTACGGGCAGGAGGTCCCCGCGTGGAGCGTGACTGTGCCCACCGGCAGATTTACACCTTGCTACCCTCAACCCACTCCTATTTACGGTTGGGTAAGCCTCGGCACCCAGGTTAACCAATTACATCGGTTTCGTGGTTCCCATATGCCAGTATGCATCTGGTACTGTTTGATACTTGTCCAGCAGGGCCGCACACGGACGGTCCTCAACCAACGCCAACAGGGCTACACATGTGAGACCTCTGCTCACTGCATCCTATCCCCCTGCTGGGTCTCATTTTCACAATTCAAGCCATTTTCTACCTCTTCTCATCCCGTGTGATAAGTACTATCTCGCGAGTAGCTTCCATCCACTCGACTTCTATCAAGATCCTAAAAATTAGCATGGCATTCTCTACTCGTCGAGTCTGTAAACTATCCAACCCTCCATAGGATTTAAAGGTTATGCAAGTGGGGTTTCAATCACCCTAACTTTAATGCAAGCATTCACCCTAGACATAGGTGATACAAATGAAAAGCTTTATAAAAGGTACTTAAGTGCAAACCAGGGCTTGCCTGGTTGCAAGTTAAATGAGAAGTCAGCTTCAGGTGGAAGGACGTCCAAAGGCTCCGGTGCGTCTTCAACTTCGGTCACTATTATGAAATGTAATAAAATACATGTGTAAGTATTAATGATTTATGAGAATTGGACTTCTATTCATAGATATTGCTATTTAGAATCCTTAACTGGCTTTGCGATTTTTAAAGTGGATACTAGACTCTCTAAGAATGATTTGAGCAAAATTTGGAGCATTGTCATTGCACATTGTGGCCTCCAAAATTCCCACAAGCACAATGATTCTCTGAATTTTGAACCCAAATCAGGAGCTTTGACATAGCTAACAGTGGAAGATCTGATTAGGGTAAGTCTCCATGGTTCTAACAAAATTTGTCTCACCATTTTTGGAGCTACCAACAGAGAGATATGAATTTTTGAATTTGGACAGGAGTTCTGAAAAGTTTCTGTTTAAATTTGAATTTCCAAATAAAGGCTGAACTTTGAAAGGCAGTTTAGCCTAGCAAATGAACTCCAATGAAGCCCAAATTTTTACTGGAGATCAGTAACTATGAAAAGGACTAGCTGCCCTAATTTGGGAATATTTCATAATGAATTTCTCCTGCAATAAATCCCTAACAGATTTATTAAAAACAATTCTACAGAAATTCCTGGGCATTTTCATAGCAAGCAATTTGTTTCTCTGTGAAGTACTTCTCATGGGTATTCCAACAAAATTGGACTCACCCTTTTTGGAGTTTTCTACACAAAGTTATGAGCCTCCAAAGTTTGAACTTTATTAGGAAATTCTGGAAATGTTTAAATCCCAGCGATGGGTCCCACCCGTCAGTTCTTTCTTCTCCCTCGCGCCAAACAGAGGAGTCCGCGGCGGTTGCTCCAGCGAGGGTGGCGGGAACGGCTCTCCTGGCCATCCCTCAGGCCTAAACTCGCCGCTCCCCAATATTTGACTGTGCTGAACACTTTTGGAGGGTCGCCGGTGGCCGTAGTTCACCGGAAACCACCGCGCACCGGTGACAGCAAGACTTTGAACTCCAGCAATGTCAGGAACCCTCATTCCTCCTTCACACGATCGGTTCTCGGGCTCTAGAGCATCAGTGAACGATGTAGGAGCCCGTAAGGTACTGGCCGCCGGTGAAACAGCCAGCAACCGGGGGCTCCACGGCGACCCGAGGTGCTTTTGCACCGGCGACTAAGAAAACAGCTAGGGCTCCCTCGTTTCTTGATGTTTTTGCTTGGTTCTTCGTTGAGGAGAGGCGCTAGGAAGTAAGGAAGCTCTGTGCAAGCTTACTCGAGGTCTAAAGGATCGTGCACCACGAATTTTCGGTTAGACCGAGCACTACCCGTTGGTGTACAGTTTGGGGAAATGGTGAAATTCTCGCCACCGGTTCTAGCAATCACTAAACGGCCTCCGGCTACACGACCAGGACATGTCCAAGCACCTTTCGTGTACAGAAAGTTGGGGCAGAGGGTGACCTAGGCGTTCTGACCACGGTGGCCTGACTTCGGTTCCCGCCGATGGCTTCAGTTCCTGGCGCCGATCCCCGGATTAGGGCCAACAGCAGCTCCAAGCGTCAAAGTTGACCGTGGGACTACCTTGTACCCACGTCGGTGCTCCTCTATTGCGTTGGCAACTCAGCGAGGAGGGATCAGTACTGGCTGGCGATCGAAAATGGTCGAGACAGCGCCGGCGGCTCGCGCTTGCGCGGGAGAAGCAGAGCAGAGGCCGAAGCACGAGCTGTAAGTGGCGAAATGCTTCTGTGGCATTCAGGGCGAGCTGATCAAGACGAGCAGCGGCGAGGAGACCCTGAGGTGGCGCGGTGGAAGCCTCGGGCGCGGGGAAACATCGAGCGCGGGCGCGCTGTGATCGCCTGGGGAGAAAACAGTCGGTTGAGTTGCTTTGTGTGGCTGACAACTGGGTCCCACCTCCCCCTTTGTTTAGTCAAATTTCCTCTGATATTTTCCAATCCAGCAACTCAAAATTAAAGGCTTTGATTCACCTCAAAGTCATAGTTTGAACTTTCTGAATTCAAAGGATTCGAATTCTGGTGTGAAATTTGAATTGTGTTTGACCCCTTTGAATTTGAAATGGAGTTTGAATTCTCCACTTTGGTTTGTCCCCAAACACGTAGCAAACCAGCCCCAAAATTTCCAATTTGTGGCATGGCTGCTCATTCAAAGGTGGAGAACACATTTGTGAAACCAAATTTTCAAATTGAGGGGATTGGAATTTGAAACTGAATTTGAAATTCAGATTAGAGGGCTTTTCCTTTTAATCCCAAACAAATATAAAAATTCCTCCAAATGAGCTAAAATTTGGAAGGGTGAAAATTTGGAATATGAAGATCCAATATGTGCATTTAGATCTCCATGTTTGGAAGTTTTGGGAAGTCTAAACCCTCACTTTGAACTTACACCATTATAATTCAAAGTTTTAATTCCCCTCATTTTTCATAAGTGTACCTTAGCTGAATTTTCCTTGCTACCACTTTTGGATATTTTACATGATACTAATTGAATGTAGCCTAGAGGGGGTGTGAATAGGCTTTTCGATGCTTTGTTGAAACCTGAAACACTTAGTAGTCTATCAAATACAGAGAAATTGGACTAGTCCAATAGAGTGCGGACTAGTCCGTTTTCTAAACAGAGAAAAATCGGACTAGTCCGGTACTGGGCGGACTAGTCCGGTATACGTGGACCAGGGAGATCAAGGTTGATCAATGTTCACTTCTAATACTTTATGCAGCTTAAATTGAATGATAACTCAGATGTATTGCAACAATAATACAATGAATGACAGGAATCAACTTGATGTTAATGTTTGAACGTGAGTTTCAAAGGATTGATTAAACACTCTAAAATGATGAACAATTTAATAAACAAGAGTGGTACACAAGTGTTTATCCCGAGGTTCGATTCCACGAAGGCAATCTACGTCCCCGTTGAGGAGTCCACTAAGGACCGGGTTTTCTCCAACCCTACCCTCGTCGAATCGCCACAAAGGCAGATTCTGTTCCACTAATCACAAAGGACAATAAACTTGTTCAAGGGGCATTCTCACAAGTTGAGGGCTCCCAAAGAATTACAACATATAAATCAACACGTCTCAACACACTCAACAGATGAACAATTAACAATGAAAAGTGTGTGAGAGATCAAACCCAAGAGCTCAAGATGATGTAGAACTAGTCTCTCCTTTGATCAATTGCCAATCCACAAGAATTGATCCTTTTTGGGTTAGAATGTATGGAGAGAGGTGAATTTTGGGCTCTTGGGAGGTGTGACAGCGTAGGGGGGTCGAAATTTGTGTTGGTATGGCCGTACACCTCTTTTTATAGTTGGGTTTCCAAAGGGTACGTTAGGGTTTGCGATGTCTGGACTAGTCCGTGGTTGACTCCGGACTAGTCCGGTGTGCGGTGTTTAGAAAACCCTAAGTGTTGTGAGATATCGGACTAGTCCATGATTTTGCGGACTAGTCCGTTGTCAAAGTGTAGCTGTCGACACTTCCCCCGGGCCTGCACTGGGCAGCCCGCGGAGGTTCTTTTTCGGAGGGGCTAGTCCCCCACAGAGAGCTTAAGCGTAGTAGGACGAAGGAAATAGATGAATACAAGGGTTTTTTTACGTGGTTCGGGCCGCCGGAGCGTAATACCCTACGTCCACGGTGAGCAGAGGTGCTTGTTGTATTGCTTGGTGCTCAGAACCGGAGTTCTGAGCTTGAGGATGAGCTGAGAGCTTGAATTAGGGTGCCAATTTGCGAACCCCTTGTAACGTTGCCTACCTGAGCCTTTTATAGTCCAAGGCTCGGGCGGCTTACAAGGTGGGCCCGGGACCCGACAGGTGGTCGCGGGGAGATTGCCTGCCATCTACCGTATCCTGCAGTTACGCCGGTAGCTGTCTCTGGCGAGGGCTTCTGAGTCTTCGTCTTGCCACCCTGCCCACGCCGCAAGCTAGGCGTAGTGGTTGATGACGGCAGGGGCGGCAGGGTATGTCTTGTCCCTGTGTTTATTGATGTGCAGCTTCTGACGTGGCGTGCCAGTCTTCACTGCAATGTGACTGAGCACAACGGCACCTGACAGTGGCGTGCTCCGCGTCTCCGCGTCTTGGGAAGGCGCGGGTCTTGAATACCTTGTACGGACAAGGTATGGCGCATATTTACTCTTTCCGCTTACCGCGCGGGGGCCGGTAGCGCTGTTCCGCTGGCCACGTGGCAGGCCCGGAGCTCTCCTATAAGGAGAGGGAGGTCCGGCCCCGTCGGACACGTGGAGCCTTCAGAGCTCTCCCCGCGGAGGGGCGAGGTCCGGCTCTACTGGCCACGTGGCGGGCCCGGAGCTCTCTGATGAGGAGAGGGAGGTCTGGCCCTATTGGACACAAGGAGCCTTCGGAGCTCTCCCCGCGGAGGGGGGAGGTCCGGCTCTGCTGGCCACGTGGCGGGCCCGAAGCTTTCCTCTGAGGAGAGGGAGGTCTGGCCTCGCTGGACACGTGGAGCCTTCGGAGCTCTCCCTGCGGAGAAGGGAGGTCCGACTTTGCTGGCCATGTGGTGGGCCCAGAGGTCTCCTCTGAGGAGAGGGAGGTCCGGCCCCGCTGGACACGTGGAGCCTTCGGAGCTCTCCCCGCGGAAGGGGGAGGTCTGGCCTTGCTGGCCAGGTGGCGGGCCCGGAGCTCTCCTCTGAGGAGAGGGAGGTCCAGCCCCGCTGGACACGTGGAGCCTTCGGAGCTTGCCCCTGCGGAGGGGGCAAAGTCCTTAGGCGATTTCCCCTGTGCGCGGTGGTACCCCATATTGAGGGTACCGACAGTGGCCCCCGGGCCCATCTCGGGGGAGATAACGAGCCCGAGGTGAGGCCCCCGTCTCTTCTACTTCGCGCACCTTCCCGAAGACCCGCTTTTACCGTTGCTGGAGCACGAACAGTCATGGGATCGTGGGGGCGTGAGCCCTGTTTGATGGCTGCTTTTACTGTGGCAGTTCCCAAGGCTGCCACTTCTGCACGTTGTAGCCCCTTTTCGGGAACCGCTGGGTTCTCCGCCTGGGGTCTGACCTCTTGGTCTACCGCTTCTGCAGGATGGCCTGGGCCTACTTGTCATCGACTCCAGGGCTTGGAGCTGAAGCGGTTGTCCCAAGCAGCGTATTCGAAGAGTTTCGAATCGCTTTAAATCGCGTCTGGAAAGTTTAAAAGGGGATCTCATCTGCATCGCAGGCTTCCCTTTGCACTTCCCCACGCCTGAGCCCTCCAGAGTCCTCTGAGCGCTCAAGCCTTCTCAGCCCCCAAGTTCTTGCGCCTCCGTCGCCCATGGCTTCCAACCTGTCTCCGCCGCGTCTCGCCCGGTCGGCCGAGCTTGGGGTAGTACGCAAGCTGCTGGGCTGGCACGCGGAGGAGCAGAAGCGCTGGCTCTGGCGGGGATCTCTCCCCTTGTGTATGGATAGGGGGGAGATTGTTTTCTTCACCGCCTACGCCTTGGCGGTGTTCGTCCTGCCAATTTCTTCCTTCTTCGTGACGCTGCTGGAGACGTACCGTCTCCAGCTTCATCACCTATCCCCCAACTCCTTCGCGATGGCCGCCGTCCTCGTGCACTTCTGCGAGATGTTCATGGGAGTGCGCACTTCGGTGACGCTCTTCCGCTACTTCATGCTGCGGACGACTGGGCGCGGCTCGAAGAATTAGCTGAGGGCGTACTACTTCCAGCATCGCTGCAAGGATCCGAAGGTCTCTGGGTACCTTCTTCCTTTCAGCGCGGCGAGGTGGGAAGGCTTGAGGGAGAACTGGGTGATTGTGAAGATCGACGAGCATGATCGCCTTCAGCTGCCAACTGCCGGCCCGACCACCGAGCGTCGCTTCTGGGAGGAGATCTCAGAGCTTGAGCCGGAGTACGCTCCGGTCTTGGAGCGGATCCGGTTTCTGGCCAACGAGGGGCTGACATCCCTGATGGTGCTGACAGACTTCCTATCACGCCGTGTTGCGCCCCTGCAACAGCGCAGTCGTCCGGCGTGGTACTACACCGGCGAAAACGACTGCACCAGGTTGGAGACGGGTCTCGGCTCCGACCCATCTGAGGAGATGTTGTACGAGATTGTGGCAAGGGTGAGCGGGGGCTTCATCGACGGCGGCGTCCTCACTTTCCCAGCCTCCTGCACTCCTCTCTTCTTGGAGCCAAGGTGGAGGGCGGAGCTGTTGCGGAAGATGCCGAACCTGGATGACATCGGGATCGCTGTACGCCAGGTCGGAGACGCCTTCCGAGGGATCTCGATCCCCGGGGTCGAGCGCTCTGGAGCGGAGCGTGATGCGTCAGCTGATGCCCAACCCGCGTCGAGGGTCGACAAAGCTCGGACCGTCGACAAGGGGAAGGGGAAGGAGCTGGCCTCCGAGCAGCCGGAGAAGAAGCGTGCCCGGTCCCCTCCGAGGGTGCTGTTTGCGCCAAGCCAGGGGACCGGGGTACCCTTGCGCCCATCTTCAGGAGGCGTCGGTTCATCGGGCGGCGACCCCAAGAGGCCTCGGGTATTCCGCTCCGACGGGGCTCCTCTCGGACAGCGGCGGTCCGAGGAGCCCCGGGCGTCCCGCCCTCCTTCCTCAGGTGGAGGAGCTCCGAGGGGGGACGCCGGTGCAGCGATGCCCGGGGGTGAGCCGAGGGCTCAGGCGCCCCGGCCAACGAACGTCCCGGCTGCAGGCTCGGCAGGCGGCGGCGCTAGAGGGGGCAGCGCCAGGACTCAACCGGGGATGCAGGTGCCCCGGGCTTCAGGGACTGGATCGGCGAGCTGCACCAGAGGCGCTGCCGGTGAGAGCCCTACTACTCCGCCTCCTAGGGGGGCTCCGGGTGCGCCTCCTGCTCCGCCGGTCCGGGTACCTGCGGTGCAGGCGCAGGCGGCAGCGGCAGGCTCCGGTGGTTCTGTCCCGGCTCGGAAGCAGGGGCTCCATGCCCGTTGGAGCGTCCGCGTCCCTTGGTAAGTGTTGTTCTTTCTGTATTTTAGAACTAGTGTTCTTTTCTCCTTTTCTTAGCCTGAGAGCTTTCCATGTTGGCAGGGACTCATCGGCTGCCGGGGGCGAGTCTGTTCCCCGGCCATCTCCGACTAGCGGAGGATCTGCGCTGCAGCGTTCGGAAGCTATGGCGGCTTCGCCGACCCCCAAGTTGGCGCAGGCTTCTTCTGCGCCGGCGGGATCAACCCCTGCGGCGGCGGCAGCACCCGTTCGTCCCCCTTCGGCAGCTCGGAAGCCGGCGGTTGTTGAGGGCTCGGCGGAGCCGGCTGGTGGTGTCCGACCCTCCGGTGCTGAGGCGGGAGGAGCAGCTGCAGGCCCTCCGGCTTCCCTAGATCGGCGCCTCATCCCGGTCGCCGAGATGCCGGCATCTCCTCCACCGGACGACGACGTGATGGAGGAGGTCGGGGGCGTGGCTTCGGCCTCTTCCGCCCCGCTGCCTCTAGCGGACGCCTTGGAGCTTGCCCAGGCGAGCGCTTGGCAGGTCTTGGCCGCCCTGGAGTGAGAGCGGGAGGTGCTGGCAGGGGAGAGGAACCGCCTCCTCAGCTGGGGGCACCTCTTGAAGCAGCGGACTCAGGAGGTTAGGGCAGAGCTCGACTCGAGGCGGTCGAGGCTCGATGTCGTGGAGGCGCTCCTGGACCTTCAAAAGAAGGCCGTCGACCGCCTGGACTCAGAGACCTGGTGGCTCCACCAGGAGACCCGCGAGGCTCATGCCAGGGCCGAGGCACACTCCACTGCCATGGAGGAGCTGCGGCTGCAGCTGGCGCGCCGCGAGTGCGCCGTCGCGGTCGGGAGCACGCTGTGGCGGTCGAGGAGAAGAAGGTCGCCGCACGGTTGGAGGCCAGCGAGGGTGACCTGAAGGCCAGGGCCGGAGAGCTGGAGCTTCGGGAGGCAGCTCTGGCCGAGAGGGAGGAGCAGGCCTCCCGGGAGCGTCAGGCAGCGCTGGAGCGGGAGCTAGCGGCCGACTTCCAGGCGTCAGAGCTAGAGCGGCTTGACAGGGACCTCGAGCTCCGGGAGAATTCCCTCTCGGCCAAGGAGAAGAAGTTCTCCGAGGAGGGGCCCGGCGCCCTACTGGCAGCCCGCCAAGAGGTGGAGAAGCTCCAGGCTTTGCGGTCCGTCGAGGCCCGAGTGGTCTGGAACTTCGTCGGCGAGGCGGGGTCCGCCCTGGTACCCCTTGGCTTCAGCTCCGTGAGAACGGGGGCTCCGATGCAGGAGGTGACCGAGGCGATTCCCGCGCTCGAGTCCATCGGCGCCAAGCTGGACAGGCTCGAAGCCGTGACCGCCGACGATCTTGAGGCAGAGGGACGGGGCTTGGCGTAGGAGGTCGCCACGCACGTGCTGGCGTGCTTCCGGAGCCGGGATCCTTCCCTCTCTCTGGAGCCGGTAAGACTGGGCCCCGTCGTCGAGCGGGAGGAAGCTGCGATGGTCGAAGTCGGGGACGTGGCCGCCCTCATAGCTTCCAGGTTCTAGCGGGTGTCCGGGGACTCCTAGGCAGTCGCCCCCGCGGCCGGAAGGCCTTGTATCTTTTTCCTTTTTGTTTTTGTTGAGTCTGTAGTCCAGCTCATGGAGCTTTGATGAATGAAAAGACTCTTGTTATTTTTTGTGTCTGTGTTCTTTTGTCTTCTTCTTGGCTTGGCCCGCCCGAGTCCTTAGCTCCGCAAGGACTTCAAGAGGTCTTCACCGATCTTGACGTCTTGCACAGACACCTTCCTTGGGTCCTTGTTGTGATAAGGGCCCGAGGGGTCTTCGGACCTCGCCCCGTGAGGACGGGGGGAGGTCCAGATCTGCTGGCCACGTGGCGTGCCCGGAGCTACTCTGAGGAGAGGGTGGTCCGGCCCCGCGGGACACGTGGAGCCTTTGGAGCTCGCCCCTGAGGAGGGGGCGAGGTCCGGCTCTGCCGGCCATGTGGCGGGCCCAGAGCTGTCCTCTAAGGAGAGGGGGGCCCCGGCCCCGTTGGACATGTGGGGCCTTCAGAACCCGCCCCTGCGAAGGGGGCGAGGTCCGGATCCTCCGGTCTTGCGTTGGAGTAGTCAGGAGCTCCGGTCTTTCTTCGCGCGGTCCCCGTAGTGGCCCCTTGGTAGGTGTGGCCAATGGTTTGGGCACACCTACCATACTCCTGCGAGGGAGCTAAGTCCAGGAGGTCTTGTACATAAGTAAGGGAACCATAATTCTCGTTGGGGGTTCTCCCCTCCCTATCTCATAGTCTTATTTGGCTTACGATCCTGGTCCGGTATACGGGGCTTGGGCAATTCAGTGCGCTCGGCGCCGGGGGTCCGGCTCCCTCCGAGGTCAGGGTACGACCGTCCGGCCCCTAGTACTAGACCGTAATGCTGGGCAGGCAGAGTGCATAGGCTTTCGGTACGGAACCAGGCAAAGCAGGTTGTGCTCCCCTGGACCTCCGAAGGGCAGGGCGCGCACGCTTTGGGTTGGAACCAGGCAAAGCAGGCTATGCACCTCGGACCCCCATGCACAGCGCAGGCTTTTCCTGGAGGTGACCAACCGGCATCGCAGCACCTGACTGGGGGAGGCCTGAGAGGCCCCCTGGCCATCGGCAGGTACCTCAAGCGTGACCGTCTTCGGTAGGATAGCAAATGCTGACTAGGGATGAGAGTGGGAAAAGAGAGCTAAGTGTACGGTGAGCATACACGGAAAGTGCGATCATAAAAAATAATGCGTAATTTAAATGAGCACAAGGGTAAGAGCGTGGCAGGACAGGCTTCTTTCTATATGAATATCCATAGGAGGAAGGCAGGCTAAACATGGAGACAATGACACGCCCCATTAAGAAGGGAAGCAAGAATCTACGCGCTTAGGGTCGGAACCAGGACAAGCTGAACCTTAGTCCTGGACCGTCCCCTGGGACTTAGCTGCTCCGAGCGCTGTTCCTGGACTCTATATGATTTGTTACAGAAAGAAAAAGAACTGTCCTACTACTGCTCTAGGGATAGAACTTACGGAGGTGTTCTATGTTCCAAGGGTTCGGGAGCGGATCCCCATCCTCGGTGGAAAGGCGTACGCACCCGGGGCGGCAAACTTTTGTGACTCGGAAGGGACCTTCCCAGCTGGGGAGAGTTTGTCGGTCCCTTCACAAGAAAGTATGCGCCACAGCACCAGGTCGCCTTCTTGGAGCTCCCGAACACGCACGGTCCTTTGGTGGTAGCGCCGGAGCCCCTGCCGGTACCGTGCGTTGCGGAGCGTTACGTGTAATCGAGCCTTGTCAACGAGGTCGATGTCTTCACGCCGGAGGTTGTCCTGCGTGGCTTCGTCATAAGCTCGGACACAGAGAGACCCCATGGTGATTTCCGGGGGAAGCACAGCTTCGGCCCCGTACACCATGAAGAAAGGAGTCTCCCCGGTGGCCCGGCTTTGGGATGTCTGGTTAGCCCACAGTGTGCTCGGAAGCTCATCCACCCACTTGGCACCATGTTTCTTCAAGCCGACATAGGTGCGAGTCTTGAGGCCCCAAAGAATCTCGGCGTTGGCCCTCTCGACTTGCCCATTGCTCTTTGGGTGAGCAACGGAGGCATAGCACACCTGGATGCGAGCTCTTTGCAGTAGTCTTGGAACGCTGCGCTGGTGAACTGGGTCCTGTTGTCGGTGATGATTCTGTTCGGGACCCCGAACCTGCAGACGATCGACTTGATGAACTTGACTGGGGATTGCTTGTTGATGGTGATGACGGGTGTAGCTTCCGGCCACTTGGTGAACTTGTCGATGGCGATGTAGAGTACCGGAATCCCTCGACGGCTTTGGGGAATGGCCCCAGGATGTCCAACCCCCATACCGCAAACGGCCACGAGGGCGGGATCATCTGTACCGCCTGAGCCGGTGTGTGGATCTGCTTGGCATGAAACTGGCACGCCTTGCAGCTCTTGACCAGCTTGACGGCATCTCAGAGTGCTGTCGGCTAGTAGAAGCCATGCCGGAAGGCTTTACCGATGAGCGTGCGTGAGGAAGAGTGACTCCCACATTCGCCTCCATGGATCTCAGCGAGCAAGTCGCAGCCTTCCCCTGGGTTATGGACCGCAATAGGACGTGGTTGGCGCCACGCCGGTAGAGATCCCCTTCTACCAGCGCGTATCTTTTAGCCATGCGCACGATCCGTTCAGCGGATACACGTTCATCAGGGAGGATATTGTCTTTCAAGTAGTCCCGGATCTCCGTAATCCATGCATCAGGTCTGACTTGAGCTTCTGGATCTTGAGCGCTGGGTAGCACGGAGTCCCTAGTGATGCTTACGATCCTTGGCAGCGTCCATGGTAGCAGGGCCGCCGGGACCGCCAGCTTCAAGGTGCTGGTCCCGCCCCCTTCGCCCGGCTCGGCAGGCCGGGCTGTGGGCCGCAGCAACGTCCTCTCGAAGACTCCTTCGGGCACCAGGGCTCCGGTGGAGGCCTTCGTTGAGAGGTCGTTGGCAGCAGCATTGTCGGTGCGCGGTACATGGCGCAGGTCCAAGGCGAGGAAGTCTTTCTCCAGCATCTGCACATGGAGCAGATAGGCAGCTAGTTGCGGGTCATTGCAGGAGCATTCACCCTTGACTTGGTTGATGACTAGCTGGGAGTCGCCCTGTGCCAACAACTGGCGAGCGCCAAGAGACAGTGCTGTCTTTAGGCCAAAGATGAGGGCTTCATACTCTGCCATGTTGTTGGTTGCCTTGAAATTGAGACGCACCATGTACCCAAACTGCTCCCCCGATGGCATGAGAAGCAGTACGCCGGCACCGGCCCCCTGCTTTCGCGAGGAGCCATTGAAGAAGAGCATCTAGTGAGGCCCGGTGAAGACCGGAGCTTGGGGCTTTGGTTCACTGTCTTCGTGGCCCCCTGGGTTGGTTGGCGATGGCATCCACTCAGCCACGAAGTCAGCCAGTGCTTGGCTCTTGACCGCATGTCGAGGTAGGAAGTCCAGCTCGAATTCCGCCAACTCCGCTGCCCACTTAGCGATGTTGCCGGTCGTGTTGGGGCTGTGAAGAATGGCCTTCAGCGGTAGGAGGTGACCACCGAGATCCGGTGGGCTTGGAAGTAGTGGCGGAGTTTCCTGGACGCCACGAGTACTGCATACAACAACTTGTGGACCTCCAGGTACCTTGTCTTGGTGTCATGGAGGACTTCGCTGATGTAGTAGACAGGCCTCTGGATGGTCCGGACCCTCCCCCCTGGGCCTGAAATGTCTTCCTCCATTGGCTCAGGCCGACAGGAGGTAGACAGGTCCGGGGGAGGCTCCGGGAGCTGGGACCCGGGGGCTTCTAAGTCGTCCTGGACCTCCGGGAGGTCCCGTTGGACTTCCGGGTGGTCGTCCTGGACCTTCGGGAGGTCGTCTTGCTCTCCTGGGAGGTCCCTTTAGACCTCCGGGAGGTTATCTTGGAGCTCCGGGTGGTCCCGCTAGGCCTCCGGGAGGTAACCTTGGAGCTCCGGGAGGTCGTCTTGAGCCTCCGGGGTCTCCCGGTGCTTGGCTTCTACTACCGGAGCAGGTTGCGGCGATGAGGGGTCCGGCCGCTCTGTGACGAGCACCATGCTCACCACCTCTGTTGTCGCCGCGATGTAGAGAAACAAGTGCTCTCTGGGCTCGGGGGCTACCATGATGGGTAGGATCGTCAGGAGCTGCTTCAACTCCTGGAATGCTTCTTCTACTTTGTCGGTCCAAGCAAAAGGACCGGATTTGCGCAGGAGCTTAAAGAAGGGAAGTGCCCGCTCTGCTAGCCTCGGTATAAACCGACTTGGCGCAGCTAAGCATCCCGTGAGTTTCTGGACATCCTTGACACGGGCGGGGGGCCGCATCTGGTCGATGGCCTTGATATTCTCTGGGTTGGCTTCAATCCCTCGGTGTGAGACCAGGAACCCTAAGAGCTTCCCAGAGGATACGCCAAAAACACATTTATCTGGGTTTAGCTTAGTGCGCGTGGAGTGTAGTTTGTCAAAGACTAGAGCTAGGTTATCTAAGAAGGATGAGCTCTGCCTAACTTTGACAACGATGTCATCGACATACACCTCAACGAAGTCTCTTATTAGCTCTCCAAAGGTTTTGTGCATAGCACGCACAAAGGTGGGAAGAGCATTCTTTAGGCCGTAATGCATAGAGACATAACAATACAGACCGTCTACTGTGATAAAAGAAGTGTGTTCTTCATCCTCTCTAGACATAGGGATTTGGTGAAAGCCTGAGTAGGCGTCTAGGAAGAACAACAAATCACAACCTGATGTAGAGTCTACTATTTGATCTATTCTAGGGAGAGGGAATGGATCTTTGGGACATGCCTTATTGAGACTGGTGTAGTCGATGCACATCCGGAGCTTTCCGCCGGCCTTTGGGACGACGACGGGGTTCGCCAACCACCGGGGGTGGTGGACTTCCCGTATGAAGCCAGCGTCCAGCAGCTTCTTGATTTCTTCACGGATGAAGTTCTACCGCTCGATGGACTGCTTACATGGCTTCTGTTGGATTAGCCGGGCGTCGGGGAAGATCTTCAGATGGTGCTCGATCACCTCCCTAGGGATCCCCGGCATCTGCGACGGTTGCCATGCAAACACATCAACGTTGTGCCGGAGGAAGGTGATGAGCGCACCTTCCTATTTGCTATCCAGGCCCCCGGCAATCCGGGTGGTCTGGGCAGCTTCGGCGCTGTCACACCCGGTTTTTCCGAAGAACAACCAAGTGAATATCACATGTATGCCAGGATCATTTTCTCATACATGTGATGACAAATAGTGAAGCATCATTTATTACAAGCCAGGTGTCGAATATAAATAAGTCTTACATAGCAAATGTCTCGATGGACAATAATAAGTTCATCACAAGTAAATAAACTAGCAGCGGAATATTATTCTTGTGGGCTCCGTTACAGGCGTTACCCGGGGGACTCCATGAACCTAGAAACCTTCTTCGGGTCCAAAGTCTTGATCATTATACACCACCTCATTATCTTGACCTGAGCAGCAATATAAACCAACAAATATGCAAGATTGAGTACCGATGGTACTCAGCAAGTGTGGGAAAGTTATGTCATGCATGGCTAGAGCAAGGAGAGGTTGAACTCATGGTTAAAGCACTACGCAATTAATACCTATCACCTTAGCTTATTAAGCACCTACATTACTACACAGGTGAAATGGTCCCAAACTCCCATCCCATCATCATAATCAAATAACCATAACATCATTTCCAATGTTAAGCTCCCCGCTTAACATTCTTAACTTCCAAAACCATCACTCCTCTAATCATGAATAAGTCCAAGCCGCTCTTGACCGTGAGCACGACTGTCATGACAGTTTTGACTCTGCAGAGTTTGCACCATTGTACCCACATGTAGTGATTTCATCCCCCGTTGCCGGGTGGACTAAAAGAACCTCCATTATGCCAGTGGCTACGAACCACATTCACACTTCCCAGGTGTGTAGCCAGGAGATCACTACGAAGCCTTTACAAAGGGATTCCCGATGAGCGTGGGTCCACTGAGGTTTCACCCCTAACAGCATACAAGAGGCTCCAACCCCGCTGCAGTGGCCCCCTCTTGAGCCTTGCGGTTCATATGGTAGTCCAGCTGACACCTATTCCCCGCACCATCCAACACACCCATACTACGCCGGGGATACACCTAATTAATTGGCCAAGCTGCCCCATCTCAGCATGTGGTTGGCACGGTAAAGCCAGGTTACATGCTCCATGAACCGGTCCTTAGGATCCAGGCAAGTACTAAACACAAACCCGAGTCTCGTGCACCCAGCACCAACCAAATCATCGAACTTGCCTTGATCCCTACCTCTACATAACTCATATCATCTCATTCAAGAGTATGGTAAAATAAACTGATGATATCATATCCCCAAATATCCTATTCTAAGCATGGCTAAGCATAAGCATGTAAATAAATGATATGATAAATCCCAATCCAAGATACAAGGAAACAAGGTAATGCAATTCTAGGGAAACATCCTATCATGGGTTTCATATTTCAATTGACAATGCAAATAATTCTACCTACACATCCTAGTATAGGATCAAAGTGGTCAAGGACACTTGCCTTCTTCTTGCTGCTCTGGGAATGGGTAGTCCTGATCTTGGAAAGGAAGAACTTGCTCTGGAGCAGGTTCTACATCATACCATCACACATAGCAAAAGGAAACAACAATCCATAAGACATAGTTCACACTTCCACTTCATACAAACCACACATTCACATTTATGAAAGCCCTTCACATTTCTATGTGTTGTGGTTACTCTATATGTGTTGATTCTGGCTTACATGCACTTTTAAACATGTGTATATGATTTCTACTTTTGTATTCACATTTATGTTTGCATACTATATATGAGTTTCCAATTTAAATAAATTCCTTATATTCAATTACTACACCTTTTAGCTACCAAGTATGCATGAAAGGTATTTTCCTACTCCATATGTGTCTTCAGACCTTCTACCAACCCTAAACTGAATTCTTTGGATTTTGGAAACTTCATTTATCATTTTTTAGTTCTTCATACCTAGTTTGCTATATTTTCAGATTTATATCCTATGCCTAAATGTGAACTTTATTATGAAAATAGTAAGACACCTCATCTAAACAGAATAGGTTTTGGGTCTAAAATATTAAATGATATATTTTTGAACTTCTCCTCTGATGTGAACTATTTTACATTTATTTTACTAATTTTCAGAATCATTCTCTACTTAAAAATTGTGTCCCTATAACTAATAAATGTGAATAATCAATTAAACAGATTTATTTCAGCCAAAAATCTATTTTTATCTCACTCCAAAGTTTTCCAAGTACTAGGAAAGTTTTTAATTTGAATTTGCAATGTGTTTGTCCCATCTTTTAAATTTTAAATACTAAACACATAGTCAAATTCCTAAATTTAATATCACATAGGGTTAAAAGGTAAATTCACCCCACTACAGGGTCTATTATATTATTTTAAGAATTTCCAGGGGTCTAACGACACATAACAGAGGGATTTTGCTAATTTTTATTAAGTCCAGGGGCTAAAACTGATTTTTAATTGAATTTACATGAATTTCTGAAGTTCCAGGGGCTAGATCAGAAGTTTCCGGGGCTAGCTCTTATTTTCCGAGAACCCTAGGGGGTAGCGCGAAAGAATTCCAGCCTTTATAACACGGGGCTGACGTGAACCGTCCGATTTAAAACAGACGGCTGAGATTATAACGTTGAACCGGTACGCGGGGATTTAAATTCTACCGTGCGATTTAAAATAGATGGCGCACAAGCGGCCACGTCGCTCTGATCGAGCGCGGGCGTCGCTGCCCGGCGGAGCACGGCGGCGGGAGGCGGCGATCTCGCCGGAGAGTTTCGGATCTTCGTCAATTCTTCCTAGAACTGTGATTTTATGGCATAGATCGGCAGAGGGGAGGTCGGGGATCTCACCTCGGGGGTTTTCTTGAGCTCGGAGGTCCTAGAAGGCGGTCGGCGACAAGGTCCGAGGTGATTTCATGGCAAAGCTCGTCGGCGCTGTGTTTGAGCCGCAAACCACCGAGTTTTCTGCACCTGCGCGGTTCCCCGGAGGCGGTGAATCAAGACCAGCGAGTTAGATCAGAATTCCCGAGCGAAGATCGAGCAGAATTTGCCAGAGAAACCCGGGTTCTCACCGGAGAGAAAAACAGCGGATCGTGGGGGAAAAAAGGGACGATGCCGGGGTTTTTATAGACGGGGGAGGGCGGCGTGTTAGTTTAGATCGAGTTGGAGTCCTCTGGAACCAGAATTCAGCTGGGAACGTGCGGTTTTCCGGGTTAGTTTCGATCGGGTGCGCGCGGAGGAGTCCCGGGTTCGGACGAGCGGGAGGTCGGGGATGACAGGTGGGTCCCGCCTGTCTGCGAGAGGTGCGCGGCCGCGCGGCAGCGGGCTGGCGCGGGGGATGGGTGGGCCGGCTGGTGGGTTTCGGCCCACTGGCCGGGGGGTTTATTTTTTTCCTTTTCTTTTTCTTTTTCATTTCTGTTTTGAGTTTAATTTGAATTCCAGTTTGAATTTGAATTTTTGCAATACATGCAATACGTCCAAAATTTTTTAAATTCCCCTCTTAACAGGATTTTGGGGTGTTACAGGCGCCGACTTGGACGTCCTTCAAGGGGCGCATGGCGCACTGCTCCCCTGCCCCTCTGGGCGGGTCTGCCTCACAGTGCACGCACTACAGGTGCCTGAGCCCCTTCAGAAGCGTGCTCCCGGTGTGCCTGAACCCTGGCGGATCTCGTGGGGGCCATCTGGGAATTACATTATTATGTGATAGGGTGAAACCTGAGGGTGGCCCGATCTTCACGGCAGTAGGTATGACGAAGGGCAAATGAAAACATCGGACAGTGGAACGAACAATGGTAACTAGCTGAAAACAGCGGGGTAACTAGCTTTATACCTGCCAAGGTTGGATGCGACCAAGTGATGGGGATAGAGGCACCGAAGGCTTTGAGAACTTCGACTCGATCTCCGAACAACCACAGAACCACAATCCGAGATAACTAGCTTTATACCAGCCAAGGTTGGTTGCGACCAAGCGACGGGGAGAGAGGCACCGAAACCTTGAGGATTTCGACTCATCTCCGAATGACCGTAGAACCACAAACCACAAACTAATCCAAACAAAAGGCCCGGAAGCCTAGAGCATGAATTAGGGGACCCCTGAGGGATCACTTCACAAGTCCATGAAGAACCAGGAAGAACAAAGGTGTGCAAGGCACTCAGAATTATATTGTTTATCAAACGATCAATGGTTCTTTTTCTAGGAGCACAAGGGTGTTATTTATACTAGGAACAGCCCTCCTAGCTATGTGTGAACTGAAGTCACCATGTTTTGAAGTTGAGGGCCTGCTAGTGAGCAATTCACGAAGCAGTCTTTGGTCCTCGGGCGTCTGCTTGCCTTCTACAGTCTTTAGTAATTTGGCCATAACTCCAGCTTGGGAACTCCAAACGACGCACCGTTTGTTGCGTGGAAACTATACTTGATAAGCTTTCACACCATGTGTATTATGCCCCCTGGAACGTGACAGATTGGTACAAAATTACACGTGAAGTTGAGGCTGCTGCAGTGCACCCGTTTTCAGATCAGATGGTGCAAATTAACTTGGTTCTATTTTGTGGCAGCCAATGATGCTCCTTCATGTGTAAACCTGAGTATCATTGAATCACACGACTTAGGTTGCATATTATTCTCATTAGTATTAAAATTTAATGTAGAGAGGAAAGCATTGACTTGTTGTTCAAGTTTCTTAGCACGAGTTCGTGTAATCGGTCCTTCGTAGGATTGTTTATGTGTGTCCTTTGCTGTGATGTCCACATCATCCTCCCCCTCTTCAAAAGGAGTCGTCCTCAACTCTTCTTCTCCAAAGTAAGGAGACAGGTCAGCAACATTGAGTGTTGTACTTACGCCATATGTACATGGAAGGTCAATCTCATAAGCATTGTCATTGATCTTTCGAAGTACTTTGAAAGGACCATCTGCTCGAGTCTGCAATTTGGACTTGCGATGCGCAGGAAATCATTCCTTGAGTAAGTGCATCCAAACCAAATCTCCTATTGCAAATTCCACTTTCTTGCGACCCTTATTGGCACGCCTCTCATAGAATTTTGTCATTTTCTCTATGTTTGAACGCACATGATTATGAATTTTCTTGACAAATTCAGCACGCTTGCTTGCATCAAAGTTCTCACGTTCCTACAAAGGCAAAGAAAGAAGATCGATAGGAGCAGTGGGTTTGAAACCATATACTGTCTCGAATGGACAAACATTTGTTGTTGAGTGTACTGCCCTGTTGTAAGCAAATTCCACATTTGGCAAACTTTCTTCCCATAGTTTCAAGTTCTTCTTTAGAACAGCTCGTAATAATGTTGATAATTTGCGATTCACCACTTCGGTTTGCCCATCTGTTTGCGGATGTCATGTTGTGGAAAATAGCAGTCGTGTACCAAGTTTTCCCCACATGGTCTTCCAAAAGTAGCTCAAAAACTTGGTGTCACGATCTGAAACAATAGTCCGCGGTACACCATGAAGTCGTACAATTTCTCTGAAAAACAATTCAGCAATATATGAAGCATCATCGCTCTTTTGACAGGGAATAAAATGAGCCATTTTACTAAATCTGTCCACTACAACAAAAATTGAATGTCTCCTCCTCTTTGTTCGAGGTAAACCCATAACAAAGTCCATAGAAATGTCTTCCCACGGAACACTAGGAATAGGTAGAGGGGTATATAGACCATGAGGGTTCAAGCGCGACTTAGCTTTGTTGCAGGTGACACAACGTAGAACATGCCTCCACGTCTCTTCTTATCTTGGTCCAAAAGAAGTGATCGACCAGCACTTGCTCTGTTTTCTTGGCACCAAAGTGACCCATGAAGCCTCCAGCGTGAGCTTCCTGCACAAGCATTAGACCAAGAGAGCAATGTGGAATGCAAAGTTTGTTAGCTCGAAATAAAAATCCATTATGCATATGAAATTTCTTCCATCCTTTTCCATCACAAGACTTAGAAAATGGTTCAGAAAAATATGAATCAGTGGCATACAAGTCTTTGCTACTTTGTAAGCCAAGCACTTTTAAATCAAGTTGAGACAACAAAACATGGCGTCTAGATAAAGCATCCGCAACAACATTGTCCTTCCACTTCTTGTACTTTACAATGTAAGGAAATGTCTCAATAAATTCACTCCATTTTGCATGTCTTTTGTTCAGTTTTAATTGACCTTTAAGATGTTTCAAAGATTCATGATCTGAATGTATGATAAATTCTTTAGTCAAAAGATAGTGTTGCAAAGTTTCTAAACATCTAACAAGAGCAAATAATTCGTTGTCATAAATTGAGTAATTGAGAGTTGGTTGGATCAATTAGCTTTTCACCGTAATGTGCAATTGGTCAACCTTCTTGCATAAGAACGCCTCCAACTCCTACTCCACTTGCATCACATTCAATCTCAAAAGTCTTACAAAAATCCAGGAGAGCAAGTAGTGGGGCTGTTGTCAACTTCTTTTTCAGCTCTCCAAATGCTTTTGTTTGTGTTTCTCCCCAATGAAAAGGTACGTCCTTCTTTGTCAACTCATTGATTGGGGCAGCAATGGTACTAAAATCATTCACAAAACGTCGATAGAAACCTGCAAGTCCAAGAAAGCTTCGTACTTGGCTGACATTTTGTGGATGCATCCACTCCCGAACAGCTTTAACCTTTTCTTCATCGACCTCCACGCCTTGTGCTGAAACAACAAAGCCAAGAAAGACTACCTTGTCGGTGCAAAAGGTGCACTTTGCAAGGTTAGCAAACAAGCATTCTTTTCTCAAAACAGCAAGCACACATTTTATATGTTCCACGCGTTCATTAAGAGACTTGCTGTAAATTAAAATATCATCAAAGTAAACCACAACAAAATTTCCAATAAAGGCTCTAAGAACATGATTCATCAATCTCATAAAAATACTAGGAGCATTTGTCAATCCAAAAGGCATCACCAACCATTCATATAAGCCAAATTTGGTTTTAAAGGCTGTTTTCCATTCATCTCCTTCTTCCATTCGGATTTGGTGATAGCCACTTCTCAAGGCAATTTTGTAAATATGATAGCACCACTAAGCTCATCAAGCATGTCATCAAGTCTAGGTATGGGATGTCTATACCTTATGTAATGTTATTTATGGCTCGGCAATCAACACACATCCTCCATGAACCATATTTCTTTGGAACTAAAAGAACAGGAACTGCACAAGGTGAGAGACTTTCCCTTACATACCCTTTTGTTGATGAGCTCCTGTACTTGACGCTGAATTTCTTTTGTTTCCTCCGGGTTGGTGCGGTATGGTGCACGATTAGGAAGCGGAGCACCAGAAACAAGGTCAATTTGATGCTCAATTCCCCTCTTTGGTGGCAGCCCTGGTGGTACTTCTTCCGGAAATACGTCTTCATATTCCTGCAATACATCAAAAACAGCGTGTGGCAATGTAGAGGAGAAATCATTAGTTGTAAGAAAATTGTCCTTGTACAGGAGTACATAGAACGTGACATTGGGTTCACTCAATTCTTTTAAATCCCCTTTTGTAGCTATCATCACTAAAACCTCTTTTCCGTTTGGCTCAGTTCTTTGCGGCTGTGGAGTTTTATTTGGCTGTGGAATCACCCCCTCACTATGTTTGTGGGTCACTCGCAAGTTGTTCTCACTCTCTTGCTGTTTTCTTTTCAGATCATCCTTCACAGTTTCCTCTGGTGTCAATGGAAGTAGAGTGAGACGCTCTCCATTGTGCATGAAGATAAGCTTGTTAGCATGACCACAAATATGAACATCGCGATCATATAGCCATGTTCGTCCTAACAATAGCTGACAAGCGTGCATGGGGACGACGTCACTTTCCACTTGGTCATTATACTTCCCAATAGAGAAAGGAACAATTATGGTGTTTGTGACACGTAGTGCCCCACAATCATTAAACCACTGCATCTTGTATGGGTTAGGATGACGCTGCTGTTTGAACCCCATTTTCTCCACTAATTCTTGACTTGCAACATTATTGCAGCTGCCATTATCAACAATAATTTTGCATACTTTGTCTTTGATCATGCCTCTAGTATGAAAAAGATTGTGGCGCTGTCCATTATCTTCTTTTACAGCCGTGACACTAAGCACTCAATGAGAAATGAAGCAATTATCATCACCTTCTTCGGGTTGGATCTCATTCTCATTATCTTTAATTTCTTCATCATAGCATGGTGCATCTTCTGGTTCACTTTCAGATTCCCATTCTCCTTGTTCATTCACAATCGTAGTCCTTCGAGTAGGACACTCAGTAGCAACATGTCCACGCCCTTGGCACTTGTGACACACAATGCTTCGGCTATTTGAAGAGGACACAGCTGCGGATGCAACAGAAGGGGCTGCTGTACTAGTAGTGCGATATTGTTGCTCTTGTTGAATTGTAGGCGAAGAAGCAACTGAATCTAATGTTTTTGCAGTACCAATGGATGGAGAACACTTAGCTGCACCACCTTGAGATTTCCCCTCAATGAAAGATGTACCGGGTTGCTGCCAGTTCCAAGGAAAACATCGACCACCATAGGATCGACTTCGTCGAGCTTGCTAAAATTTTCTTTCGGTGCGCATAGCTTGATCCACAAGGCTCTGCATATTGTGGTATGGAAACATCTCAACAAAATCAGAGATTTCAGCATTAAGACCATGCAAAATTCTTGCCATCTTTGATTCTTCATCTTCTCTAATTCCCAATCAAATCAGCAGCAACTCCATTTCCTTGTAATACTCATCAACCGATTTGGATCCTTGTCTCAATTGCTACAACCTATTATGAAGGTCACATTGATAGATGGATGTTACAAAGCGTCTTCTCATCACTTGCTTCATCTCATTCCATGTGTTGATATGATCAGTCCCAACACAAGTTGATTTTCTTGTATTTGATTCCACCAAGCGAGCATAACCTGAAAATTGGACGGAGACAAGGTTTACACACCATCGGTCGGAGAGATTATGCACTATAAATGTTTGGTCACATTGCTCCTCCCATTCTAGATATGCATCTGCATCTTCTTTTCCTGAAAACTTTGTGACACTTAGTTTCACACGAGCAATGCTGTCCTGATCATCCTCATTGTGTTGACAACAAAGTTCTCCATTATAACCAGCACCTTGATGACGATCATGGTGATGTGCAAAAGGTCCTCGATTTGCAAAAGGGCTATCATTTGACTCATACCCATCGTATGAGTTCTCATTTATTCCTGCTCATCATCAAAGTGCACATGGTTGCCGTGACCACGTCCTTGCATTCTTCCTCCACGCCGATCATTGTGACCAGCACGCCTACACATGGTGTGAAGTCGTATCAAGTCTATTTGCCAACGCAACAACGGTGTGTCGTTTGGAGTTCCCAAGCTGGAGTTGTGGCCAAATTACTAAAGACTGCACAGAAGGCAAGCAGACGCGTGAGGATCAAAGACTACTTCGTGAATTGCTCACTAGCAGACCCTCCACTTCAAAACGTGGTGACTTCAGTTCACACCTAGCTAGGAGTGTTGTTCCTAGTATAAATAACACCCTTGTGCTCCTGGAAAAAGAACCATTGATCATTTGATAAACAATATAATTCTGAGTGCCTTGCACACCTTTGTTCTTCCTGGTTCTTCATGGATTTGTGAAGTGATCCCTCAGGGGTCCCCTAATTCGTGCTCTAGGCTTCTGGGCCTTTTGTGTGGATTAGTTTCTGGTTTGTGGTTCTGCGGTCATTCGGAGATCGAGACAAAATCCTCAAGGTTTCGGTGCCTCTCTCCCCGTCGCTTGGTCGCAACCAACCTTGGCTGGTATAAAGCTAGTTATCTCGGATTGTGGTTCTGTGGTCGTTCGAAGATTGAGTCGAAGATCTCAAAGACTTCGGTGCCTCTATCCCCGTCACTTGGTTGCATCCAACCTTGGCAGGTATAAAGCTAGTTACCCCGCTGTTTTCAGCTAGTTACCATTGTTCGTTCCGCTGTCCGATCTTTTCATTTGCCCTTCGTCGTACCTACTGTCGTGAAGATCGGGCCACCCCCAGGTTTCACCCTATCGTTTGGTATCAGATTTTTGGTTTACACGGTAGGTACGATCCTCATATCGTCCATTTGTTATCACCATTTTTTTCTGTTATCCATCTCGTGTTTTTCTGTGCCATACCTATAGTCCACTAAACCACCACAAAAAGTAACCGAACCTTGGTGTAGTACCGCTGATCTTATGTCATTTGCATCATTTCTTGTTGCCATATCCACCTACATTGTGTTGGTCAGCCCGCATCTTGTTTGCATAAAAAAAAAGAAAAGAGACAAGTGAAAAAAAGAGTGAGAAAAAAGGAAAGATTTAAAGGGCTGCAAGATTATAATCATTGTTGAAAGAATTTTCAGATTGGGCAACAAAGTTTTACTCATCTTTTTACTTGGTTTATGAAACTTGATTTACGGTGCTACAATCCTTCCTTGTTCAGCCATCCTAGCTCCAAAAAAAATACCGTAACCAGATCCCTCGACTCATAGTCCTTTCAGCCGCTTAATCACAGCAGCGATACTACCACATTTTGCATACTCGCAGTCCTTGAGAACGGGTAAGAACTTTGGTAAGCAAGAAGTGAGATTGTGTGATTTCACAAAAAAAAATTCCTATACCATTTTCCTCCACTGTTCTAACATGGTAGGATCTGGTTCGAGTGTTCATGGTAGTAACACTGGAAGGCAAGAACCACCGATTGCAAGAGGTGAACTATGCCAACTCGAAGACTCACTATTGGAGGCCATGGCGAGTATGTTCAATGAACGTCTCCCTTCAGCTGATGGCAGGGCTCCACGACATCATAATGAAGAATTTGGCGATGAAAATTTTGGTTTTGGGAATGGTTTCTGGAACCATTTTTGAAATGAACGTGGTGGCCTTGACGGTGGTACATTCGTAGTGAAATAGGGGTTATGCATCCTAATGGCTTAAATTCAGGGAGAATTTTGAAACTTGGGAAGTCTATGTGTGAATCTGAAATTAAAATAATATGAGCACAGTATTTCATGCATATATGACTTTGTGATTCCTTTTTCATGCTGAAAGTTCTTACTACATTACTCGTGTTATGCATTTTGTAGTTTTTACCATGTCTAGTAATTGGAATAATTACTTACACTAAATCTGGTCATGGTCGAACTTTCTTGCTGTTTTGAACTTGTTGCATGCTCACAAGTGCTTTTAATCATAAAGAATTAATCAAGTAATCAACTCACATGTTGAGTTTTTATGTTCAAATAAAAAATGAGAAAAGATCAAGAGAATATGCATGCATCACACTTCTTCTTTTGAGATGGCTTATCATTGCACTTATATATAAACTTGAAAGGAGTTATGTATGACTAAAACTATGTCCTTAAGCTTCTGATTGTCAAATGACATAGGCTTGGCTTCGTTGGTTAGCATAAGGCTGATGCTGCATATAATCTCTTGCAAATGTCATAAGATCAAAATTTGTGCTTTAAATATTAAATAAAATGCAGCAACAAGTGTCATGCTTTCAGGTCTTGAAATAGTTAAGTTTGTGAGATCATGACTTGCTTAAATTGAAAATTACACTTGATCTCTAGCATGGCTTACACTACTTTATGTATCTCATTGATGTGTTAGTGTAAGTTACTTGATAGTATGATTTGGATGAGCTTTGTTTTATATGTATATGTTATAATGTGCTCATAACAAATTAAAATTTCTCTTTTGTACCTTGCTGAATACATTGTCAAAGGGGGAGAAATTGATCACATATTGCACACAATCACAAGTGTTTTGGCACGATTCTTCTTAGGGGGAGAATTTTTGGTATTTTTGTTTTTCTTCTCATTTTATTTCTGATTTACAAAGGAGGAGAAATTGTTTTCAAAACTTTTCATGTGAATAAGCCAATGTTCGGATTTTAAGTGGTGTTGCCAATGCATTCATCAAGGGGGAGATTGTGAGACCTATGTGTGCTGAATACATTGGCTTTGACGATAAAAGTTTTTAATACTACCAAAACACCTTTTTAACAAGGTCCGACTCTAGGTCCGAGCTCCTGCAAGGTCCGACGATAGGTCCGACTTGTTTTGGATAGCTCTGGCAAGGTCCGACGTAAGGTCCGACTTGCTTTGTCTAGGTCTGACTTATTATGACTAGGTCCGACTTGCTTTTGCTAGCTCCGGTGCTAGGTCCGACTAGCTTTGGTAAGTTCCATGCTAGGTCCGACTAAGCTTTAGTAAGTTCCAGCGCTGGGTCCGACTAGTTTTGGTAAGCTCCGGTTCAAGGTCCGGTTAGCTTTGGTAAGGTTCGGAGCTTGATTGCAATGGTTCTGCTTTTAACTTGCAATGTTTCGAACTTGCTTTACTCTTATGGAAAGTTTACTTAGTATTATTTTACTAAGTTTTTGGTGTGTTTTGATGGTTATGGCTGATATCATTTTGCTATGGTTTACAACATGCTTATGTGAGGTGCTCACGTAAGATGTTGTAGTTTCGGAACTAATGAGAGTCAAGTCGAGGACTTGTGCTCGGAAGTATTGGTTATTTATTCATGTGCAGGTGTTGCTTGAGTTCAAGATATGGCTGATGACGGGATCCATTGAACTAGTCTTAGGGAGAAGATGAGGTTCAACAACCAAGTTCGGGAGGAATTGTGGTTGAGTTGATCAGGAGGTTGCGCAGTATGTTTGAATCAAGAACAATGCATATGAAGGTATCTTGGACATCAATGAAAGATGTTTGAACGTGTGCAAGGAGTGCATGGATGTGGCTGCATGGTTCCAAGGCGTGATGAAGAGATGTGGACGTAAAGGATTGGTCGGAAAGGTCCAACCGACTAGGTTATGGACTCAGGCTGCGGCTGAGTCGTGTTTGACTCAAATATGGAAAGTTTTGAGTTGGTTATGATAGGATTTCGTGTGGGTCACGAATTTGAGTTATTTTAGAAATGTTTGGGACGTTCCTAAGGTGTTTGGAAGTCTTAAGATTGCTTCTATCTGCGTATAGAAGAGTCTTGAGCAGTATTGAAAAGTTATAATTTGAATCCAAGTAGGAGTAGGAGTCCTAGTTTGAATTGGATTGGCCATAGAGCTGGTTATATAAGCAAGGGAGGCCAAGGCTCGTGTGTATCACGACTTTGGGACTGTTCCTCTTGTGTTTTTATAAATAAAATTCGTATTCTAAAGGAATTTTTGTGCCTTGTTCGTCCGACTTGTTTCAGACAAGTTTTTCTCGTCGATTTTCTGTTCAGCACTACCTTGCTTCGGTGGTTTTATCATAACTCGAGTTTTACAGATCCAATTGATGTGATTCTTTTTGGGTTATCTTCACAACTTGATTATCTATCATTTTTGAAAATTTTACGGTCATTGAATTTGTGGTTTCTGATCTACACTAGTTTCTTTGCAGTATTCCAGAACTGTTTTTCTCGCGTAGGACAGATTGACCTTTGTTCGATCTTTGGATCGTAACTTGAGTTTCTCTCAAGGGATTTTCATGATTCTTGTTGTGACGTCTTCGTGACTTGATTCTCTACAATCTATACTAGTTTTGTCACAGTTGAACACGTTTAGATTAGTCGCACACACGGTTTCTTTAACAGATCGGTTTTCTGCTGAGGGGTGTTTTGTTGCTTCCGCTGAAAAGTTTTTATCTACCATTCACCCCCCTCTGGTAGATTTACACGTGTACTTCGATCCTACAGCGTGTCTTTGTTGCAAAGTCTTTTTTCCTATCTTACACATCCCTGCATGTAGAGTTCCATGACTAGGTTGTCGGTTAAGCCTTGCTGAGCCATCATGCTCACGGTTGCAATATTTGAGCTGTCTGCAGGTGAGAGCTATGAGGAGGGGTCCGAGGACGAGGCGGTTCCCCCATCGGGGTACACGACCGAGCTGGAGCCCTGCACGCCGCCGTGATCTCCGGTTACATGTTGCTAGTGTGTAGCGTCCCTGGGCTGGACGGCTGCACTTTTGCTTAGTTAGGATTAGAGAGTAGTAATGTATATTACTTCTGTTGTATAATTAAGTTCTGTAAAAAGACTTCCACACTGTTTTATATCAAATAAAAGTTTGTATGTTGCTCTTATTCTTTTCTTGGGTGATGTTGGGTGCCGCATCGCACGGCACCACCCTTTGCGATACCGGAGTGGGTGAACCACGAGGTGGTCCCCAAACTCTGTCGAGCTAAGGCCTGTCATTGCAACATATTAGAACACATGTTTATTCTTAAAATGATAAAAATTTAAAATACAGTAATTTAAATTACTTACCTCCACCGTTGCCTGCATCTGAGTCATGAGGTTGGCCTGGTACTCCTTGGTGGCCCTCGTCCCGTCGAGCTCCTCTTGGTTCCGCGCTGTGACGCCCTCAATTCTGTGGAAAAACCACGGAACCGAGAACTAATGCATATGTGTGCCCAGGATGTTCATCACACATACACATATGTTCCACAAACTGAATTCAGATTATATATTACCACGAATAACAGAGTTTATTACAATACCTCATGAGTCTTGGACTCATGCTCACAGCGGAAGTCTTTATTCTAAAGCGGAAGCAATTTAGCTAATGCGGAAGCAAATCTAAGAAGAAGTGGCTCCATCTCTACTCCCTCCACAGGCAAGGTTGAGAACAGATCACACGCCATAATGCTCCACTTGGTCTTCATAGTAGACTTCTCCTACTGCTGATGACGAAGTAATAATGCAAGTTTGAGTACAATGATGTACTCAGCAAGTGTGGGAAAACACATGATATGCAGCTCATAAAGGTAGGTATAAAAGGCTTATTTGCAGAAAAGCAAATTTATAAAATCATGATAAAACAGCAACTTAACTTTAAATGAATGTAATCCTAGCATGTATTAAATCACCAACATACCTCCATCACTTCCCGTGTTCCATCCGAACATTAACCAACCTTTATTCATACTCACGAATACCTCCTCGTATTCGCTACCACCTCACGAATACCTTCTCGTATTCGCTACCATCTCATCTCATGAAACAACCTCGTCTCACACCGAGACTAAACTTGTTTCCATGACTCAACAGTCATGCAACCATCTTATCACCCGGACTCAACAGTCCCAACAACCAAACCATAACCAAACCCATAACCATGACCAAGACCCTTCCCAATAACCTTCCCAACTAATCATGGCAGTTTAGCCAGGTGCTCGTGACCGTAAGCTCGGCTATCATGATAGTTTTAGACTCTACAGAGTTTGCACCTCTTTACCCATAAGTTTGTGATTTTGTCACCCGTCGGCGACTGCAGAACCTCCATTATACCAGTACACATCCGTCGGTGTATGGTCAAGAGATCACAAAATAGCCTTTACAAATGGGTTACTAGATGTATGGACTCACTAAGGTTTCACCGGCAGGCTAGAATCTCCAATTCTCCCACCCACGGGCCCCCTCTTGTGCCATGCAGTTCCCAGGACAGTCCTCACTCGACTCCCATTCCCCGCACCCTCCACAGTCCATAACACTCTAGCAACTTACCTAATTACTCAGCTAAGCCGCACCCATACTTGGCCTTGTGGTGGCACTGTTATCCTGCCATGTGCATGCATGAACCGGTCCTTAGATCTATGGCAAGTAAACCACCATCTCATGCTACCTCATTCACAAACCCAGGCTTGCCTAGATCTCCCTCCGATCCATGTTCATTATCAACATCAGCTCCTCATTATCATTACGAGTGCAGTTATCTAGACACATCTATCTCGCTTCCCAATCCCCTGGACTCAGCGAAGCATAAAGCAAAAACCATACCCGACTCATAAACTTTCCAGGCGACAAGGGTGGTTCAACCAAAACTAGTAAACTCCTATAAAATGGTTTCCCATCATGTTTGACTCAGCACACACACTTTTTCGCAAAACAAAATAGTTTTACCCAAAACATAGGATCAACATGGTCAAGAAGCACTTGCCTTGTTCTTGCGGTTCCGGTTGTTCTTGGATCTCAAAACCTGGTTGCAGCAGTTCGTCATAAACAGCTCCCTGAGCTTGTCCTGCTAGGTAGGATCCCGTGCATACAAGATTCACAGCAATCAATATCATGCACAAACCTTAAACTAGATGCGATGATGCACATGCATGCCATCCTATGATTAATTTTATTAGATTGGTCTGTACGTGTTTTTGCATGGCTTGCATGGACAGAGGTGTTCGGATCAAAGGTGGGCGTGGCAATGATCTTGTCTTTAGATCAACCTGATCATCAAGTGATCTGTCCACGAGAAGGCTTCTGTTCGAAAGGAATCAAAGAACAGATGCAAAGAAAACACAACGATATCGTAAGGTGGTATTGGGGCCTACCTTACGTTCCTCTCGGTCTTCGAGGTCCTCCTCAGACCGCTGGGCTTTCCTCCGGTGATCTTCCTTGCCGCGCTCCGGCGATGGCTTTCTCAGCGAGTTGGGGCTATGGCTGTAAGTCATCGGCTCAGGAGTTGGAAAAGAAGTCTGTGGTTTCGGCCAGAGGTTCTGGGTTCTATTTATAATCGGGAAGAGAAGAGTCCTAACCCGATTGTATCCTGAATAAGAGTCTTATTCAGATCGTCGTTGGATCCTATCATCTTATCTTTAGTTGATTTGGTGCGGTAACGTTGTGGAATTCAGGTCGGTTTCCTTTACGTACCAGTATTCTTACGCGTAACAGCCGCTCCAGAACTCGTTACCTTCGCGGCGATGAGCTCCGGAGGCTCCACGTGTCCTTCCGGGGCCTGGTATCTCCTTTTCCGCAGAGACGAGCTCCTGTTGTGCCGCATGTCAACGAGCGAGACCTCCCCCTCCTTTGAAGGTGAGCTCCGCGCACGCCACGTGTTGGCGCCGGTCTTTCCTCTCTTCTTTTTTCAGGGACATGCCCCGAGGTCGACATGTGTCCAGCAGCGACAGACCTCCCGGAGATAAGCTCCTGTGACGACGCGTGTGCAATAGAACAGGACCTCTCGGAGATGGGCTCCGAGATCGACACGTATCCCGCGCAACTGGTCCTCTGATTTCCGCGAGGACTAGCTCCGAGGATGACACGTGTCCTGCGGAAATGCCTTTGCTTCTTCCGTAGAGGCTAGCTCCGTGGGCAACACGTGTCCCACAGGATCGGACCTCTCCCCTTTTGCGGAGACGAGTCCTGAACCTGCCACGTAGCTATTTTAGCGGCGGACCTCTCCCCACCTCGCAGGGACGAGCTCCGAACACGCCACGTGGCCAGCGGCTGCGGTAAGTTATCTTCGGCGCTTTCTGAGAGCTGGATTCGGCTCTTATTGGCTATCCTTTTGGTATTTTTTTCTGTCCCTACTTTTCTTAATGTGTTTCCTCCTCATAAAACATGAACATATGCTGACACCCGAGATGAGGGTGTCACAAACCTACCCCCCTTAAATTGAATCTCGCCCTCGAGATTCGTTAGTAGAAAATAGATGGGGAAATTCTGCCTTGATATTTTCTTCACGCTCCCATGTAGCTTCAGCTTCGGTGTGATGGCTCCATTGTACCTTGCACCATCGAATCACCTTGTTCCAGGTGACCCTTTCCTTTACGTCCAAGATTCGGACAGGGTGTTCCGCATAAGTCAGGTCCCTTTGAAGTTCAAGCTCTCCTATTGATACTTGTTCCTCTGGTACTCTCAAGCACTTCTTGAGCTGGGATACATGAAACACGTCATGTACGTCGGAGAGGTGGGTTGGGTTCTCTAGTTGATAGGCTACTTCTCCTCGCTTGTCCAAAATCTTAAATGGTCCGATGTAGCGAGGTGCTAGCTTGCCTTTGACGTTAAAACGTCGTTGGCCTCGGATAGGCGACACCTTAAGATATACGAAGTCTCCTACTTCGAAGGTCAACTTCCTACGCCTATTGTCCACATAGCCTTTCTGTCATGACTGAGCAGCCTTTAAGTTCTCCCGTACCGTTTGGACTTGCTTTTCAGCTTCTTGTAGCACTTCGGGTCCAAACACCTGGTTCTCTCCGGTCTCGTTCCAAAACAGTGACGTTCTACACCGTCTACCATATAATGCTTCAAAAGGCGACATCTTCAAGCTAGCTTGATAGCTGTTGTTATAGGAGAATTCGGCATACGATAAACTCCTATCCCAACTACGCCCACGTTTCAAGGCGCAAGCTCTCAACATGTCCTCCAAAATTTGGTTTGTCCTTTCGGTTTGTCCATCTGTTTGTGGGTGATAGGCGGAGCTAAAATCCAGTCGTGTACCCATGGCTTTCTGCAGCTTCCTCCAGAATCTAGAGGTAAACTGAGAACCTCGATCTGAGACTATCCTCCTCAGAACTCCGTGACGGCACACGATTTGCTCCATGTACAACTCTGCCAATTGTGCAACGTTGTAACTGGTCTTTACAGGGAGAAAATAGGCGGTTTTCGTCAATCGGTCCACGATAACCCAGATGGAGTCATAACCCGACTGAGTACGTGGCAATCCGACGATGAATCCATACTGATATCCTCCCACTTCCATTCGGGTATCTTCAAGGGTTGCAAATCCAGCGGGTCTTTGATGTTCGGCCTTCACCCATTGGCATGTGTCGCATAGTGCAACGTATTCGGCTATATCCCTCTTCATACCATCCCACCAATAACAAGTTTTCATGTCCTTGTACATTTTGGTGCTTCCGGGATGTATGGAATAGGGGGAATCATGTGCCTCCTTCAATATCATGTCGCGGAGGTGTCTTATGTTCGGCACACAAATCCTTTTTCCTAGCCAAAGCGTACCCTTTTCAGCCTCCTTGAAATCCTTCTCTATTCCTTGTCGGATTCTTTCCTTGATCTCCTTGATCTCCTCGTCCGTTGCTTGGCCCTCTCTTATTTATTGCTCTAATGAGGAGTGGATCTCTATTATTTCCATGTTATTCACAAATCCGAGGTGTAACCGTTCGAACTCCTTACGTAGTTCGGGTGGTAGCTCCCGAACTGTGAGTTGGTGACATGCTCCCTTTCTGCTCAATGCATCAGCTACTACATTGGCCTTCCCAGGGTGGTAATTGATTCCAACATCATAATCCTTGATAAGATCTAACCATCGACGTTGCCTCAAATTCAAATCTGTTTGGGTAAATATGTACTTGAGGCTTTTATGATCCGTATAGATCTCACATCGATGACCAAGGATATAATGTCTCCAAATCTTCAATGCATGCACTACTGCTGCTAACTCCAAGTCATGTGTAGGATAGTTAAGCTTGTGCTTCTTTAATTGCCGTGAGGCATAGCCTACCACTTGTCCTTCCTGCATGAGCACACATCCGAGCCCTTGTCTGGATGCGTCACAATATATGTCAAAGCTCTTGCTTACGTCTGGCAATACCAGAACTGGTGTTGTGGTTAGCTTTTTCTTGAGTTCCTCAAAACTTTGTTGGCAGGCTGCTGTCCATTGAAAGACTTTTCCCTTCATTAGCAACTCTGTCATAGGTTTTGCTATCTTAGAGAAGTCTTTAGTGAAGCGCCGATAGTATCCTGCCATCCCAAGGAAACTCCGAATATCCCTCACGCTCTTCGGTTGGTCCCACTTCAGAACATCTCTCACCTTTCCAGGATCAACCGATACCCCTTCCTCGGAGATAATGTGGCCTAGGAAAGATATTTCCTTTAGCCAAAATTGACACTTGTTGAGCTTGGTATACAATTGATGCTCATGCAACTTCTGCAAGGTCAATCTCAGATGTTCTTCATGCTCCTCCTCACTTATTGAATACACCATAATGTCATCGATGAAAACCACGACGAACTTGTCCAAGTCCTCCATGAAAACCTTGTTCATAAGGTACATGAAGTGGGGGGTGCATTTGTCAACCCAAAAGACATAACGGTATATTCATACGAACCATACCGTGTCCGTAAGGCTGTCTTAGGTATATCGGAGGGCTTAATCTTCAGCTGGAAGTATCCCAACCGAAGATCAATCTTGGAGAACACTCGAGCTCCTTTCGTTTGGTCGAACAGGTCCTCTATACGGGGCAGAGGGTATTTGTTCTTGATGGTTACCTCGTTGAGGGACCTATTGTTCACGCACATCCTTTGGGTTCCATCCTTCTTGTCTATGAAGAGCACCGGAGCTCCCCATGGTGACGAGCTTGGACGGATAAAACCCTTTTCCAACTGTTCTTGAGTTTGCTTCTTGAGTTCAACTTGCTCGTTGACGGGCATCCTATAGGGTCTCTTGGCTATGGGTGCAGTTCCGGGTACCAAATCGATGGCAAACTCGATGTCCCGGTCAGGTGGCATACCTGGAAGCTCTTCCGAAAACACGTCCGAAAATTCCTGAACCACTGGAATGCTGTCCAATGTTGTTCCTTCAACCTTATTCAAATTCGCCCATTCGGTTGTTTGCTGGGCTGACTCAAACTCGACACGAATACCGTGCTCGTTTGTCAACTGCACGCTCCTTTCAGCACATTGGATTACTCCATTGTGCTTGCTTAGCCAATCCATTCCGAGTATGATGTCAATCCCTTGGGAGTCCAAGACAATAAGGTTGGCAAGGAAGTCTACCCCCCTTATTTTAAGGCTTACTTTAGGACATACTATATTAGTCCTCATTTCTCCTTCGGGAGAATTAAGTAACATAGCACATTCTAAGTGGGATACGGGTAGATGATGCTTGGCAACATATTTGGATGATATGAGGGAATGTGATGCTCCAGAATCAAATAAGATGGTGGCTGGGTTGGAGTTGGCAAGGAACATACCAATTACGACGTCCTCAGCCTGTTGTGCTTCCTCGGTAGTGACATGGTTCACGTGGCCACGAGCATAGTTCTGCTGTCCACGGTTCCCTTGATTGTCTCCTCCGTTCGGTCGCGGGTTCTGCTTGGGCATGTTACCTTGCTGTCCAGGGCCTCTCCTCGGGCACTGGTTCGCGAAGTGTCCTACTTCCCCGCATGCAAAGCATGCCCTGTTGCCTACGGCAGCAGGTACATTGGGGCGGGGGTTTTGAATAGGGGCGCCATTGTTAGGTCGGGGCACAGGAGGCATGGGCACACGAGGTGCCGGTGCAACGAATTGTTGCTGTAAGTGGCTGACCAGGGCGGTACGCAAGAGTGGTCAACCCATACTGCAGTGCAGGGGGCATGTACCTAGGTCGTACGTTGCTCCCTTGGGGCTGGTATGACATCTTCCTCTTGCACTCTCGCTAGATCTCTCGGATCTTGTTTTCAACCACTATAGCCTTGTCAACCAGCTTCTGGAAGCTTACGTAGTCATTGTTGAGGAGCTGAACCTGGATCTCATTGTTCAACCCTCTCATGAACAGGTACTGCTTCCTTTGGTCTGAGTTGACATCTTCGGGGGCATACCGGGACAGTTGTATGAACTTGTTGAGATACTCATTCACACTTTTCTGTCCTTGGCAGAGACCTTCGAACTCCTTCCTTTTGAGCATCATTACACCAGCAGGGATGTAGTGAGAGCGGAAACTTTCCTTGAACTCAGTCCAAGTGATTGTCTCTGGGTTGGCATGAGCGTTGCTCAGGGCATCCCACCAGTCAGCAGCGGCTCCCATAAGTTGGTGCGACGTGAAGAGAACCTTCTCTCGGTCATTGCACTGAACAATGGCAAGCTTTTTCTCCAATGGATTTTAACCAATCATCGGCCTCCATGGGATCACTAGCTTGAGCAAAGGTGGGTGGTCGATTCCTCATGAACTCTCCCAACCTGTTATGAGCCGGCGGTGGTGGTGGCGGTGGTGCCAGAACGGGGTTTTGGTTGGCCTGCAACTGACCCAAAGTTTGGATCATGGTTTGCATAAGCTGGTTTTGCATGGCCATCAACCTTTCCAGATGGTTTTCGCCAGCTCCTGGGTTAGCAGGAACTTCATCATGGTCATCCTCCTGGATGTTCCTTCGGCCGGCGTTTCCTCTCACCATCTGTGAGAGAGATCGAAATAGAATAGGATGTTAGAAGGTTAGGTAGATTCCCTCTAACTATATGCATCAAGGTGAGTTGGACAATGTATATATTAGCCCACATGAGGATGTGAGCAAGTGTCGAGACATCTCACACCTCTTTCTTTTTACGTGTGGATATGGACAACGTTTTGAGACGTCCCACAACTCACACTAAGCACATAATCACAAATAATCATCACAAGGGCCCACACAACTCCAATTGAAGGATGGTTTCCTATGTCAAGGTGAGTTTAAAGGCCAATCTATACTATTCACCCTAGGACGATTCCTTTGGTTAGCGTGGCTTAGTTACCTGTGACTCCTATTTAGGGGTGTAACTTGCTGTTAACCCAGGGCTCAATTATCAATCTAAGTTTTCTATCTAGGCGTATAACCTACTGTCAACTCGTGGCTCTGATACCAATCTGTGACACCCTCAATTCTGTGGGAAAACCACGGAACCGAGAACTAATGCATATGTGTGCCTAGGATGTTCATCACAAATACATTCCACAAACTGAATTCAGATTATATATTACCACGAATAATAGAGTTTATTACAATACCTCATGAGTCTTGGACTCATGCTCACAGCGGAAGTCTTTATTCTAAAGCGGAAGCAATTTAGCTAATGCGGAAGAAAATCTAAGCAGAAGTGGCTCCATCTCTACTCCCTCCACAGGCAAGGTTGAGAACAGATCACACACTATAATGCTCCACTTGGTCTTCATAGTAGACTTCTCCTGCTGCTGATGACAAAGTAATAATGCAAGTTTGAGTACAATGATGTACTCAACAAGTGCAGGAAAACACATGATATGCAGCTCATAAACAAGGTAGGTATAAAAAGGCTTATTTGTAGAAAAGCAAATTTATAAAATCATGATAAAACAGCAACTTAACTTTAAATTAATGTAATCCCAGCATGTATTAAATCACCAACATACCTCCATCACTTCCTGTGTTCCATCCGAACATTAACCAACCTTTATTCATACTCATGAATACCTCCTCGTATTCGCTACCACCTCACGAATACCTTCTCGTATTCGCTACCATCTCATCTCATGAAACAACCTCGTCTCACACCGAGACCAAACTCGTTGCCATGACTTAACAGTCATGCAACCATCTTATCACCCGGACTCAACAGTCCCAACAACCAAATCATAACCAAACCAATAACCATAACCAAGAACCTTCCCAATAACCTTCCCAACTAATCATGGCAGTTTAGCCAGGTGCTCGTGACCGTAAGCTCGGCTATCATAATAGTTTTAGACTCTGCAGAGTTTGCACCTCTTTACCCACAAGTTTGTGATTTCGTCACCCGTCGGCGACTGCAGAACCTCCATTATACTAGTACACATCCGTCGGTGTATGGTCAAGAGATCACAAAATAGCCTTTACAAAGGGGTTACTAGATGTATGGACTCACTAAGGTTTCACCGGTAGGCTAGAATCTCCAATTCTCCCACCCACGGGCCCCCTCTTATGCCATGCAGTTCCCAGGGCAGTCCTCACTCGACTCCCATTCCCCGCACCTTCCACAGTCCATAACACTCTAGCAACTTACCTAATTACTCAGCTAAGCCGCACCCATAATTGGCCTTGTGGTGGCACAGTTATCCTGGCATGTGCATGCATGAACCGGTCCTTAGATCTATGGCAAGTAAACCACCGTCTCATGCTATCTCATTCACAAACCTAGGCTTGCCTAGATCTCCCTCCGATCCATGTTCATTATCAACATCAGTTCCTCATTATCATTACGAGTGCAGTTAGCTAGACACATCTATCTCGCTTCCCAATCCCCTGAACTCAGCGAAGCATAAAGCAAAAACCATACCTGACTCATAAACTTTCCAGGCGACAAGGGTGGTTCAACCAAAACTAGTAAACTCCTATAAAAGGGTTTCCCATCATGTTTGACTCAGCACACACACTTTTTCGCAAAACAAAATAGTTTTACCCAAAACATAGGATCAACATGGTCAAGGAGCACTTGCCTTGTTCTTGCGGTTCCGGTTGTTCTTGGATCTCAAAACCTGGTTCCTGCAGTTCGTCGTAGACAGCTCCCTGAGCTTGTCCTGCTAGGTAGGATCACGTGCATACAAGATTCACAGCAATCAATATCATGCACAAACCTTAAACTAGATGCGATGATGCACATGCATGCCATCCTATGATTAATTTTATTAGATTGGTCTGTACGTGTTTTTGCATGGCTTGCATGGACAGAGGTGTTCGGATCAAAGGTGGACGTGGCAATGATCTTGTCTTTAGATCAACCTAATCATCAAGTGATGTGTCCACGAGAAGGCTTCTGTTCGAAAGGAATCAAAGAACAGATGCAAAGAAAACACAACGATATCGTAAGGTGGTATTGGGGCCTACCTTACATTCCTCTCGGTCTTCGAGGTCCTCCTCAGACCGCTGGGCTTTCCTCCGGCGATCTTCCTTGCCACGCTCTGGCGATGGCTTTCTCGGCGAGTTGGGGCTAAGGCTCTAAGTCATCGGCTCAGGAGTTGGAAAAGAAGTCTGTGGTTTCGGCCAGAGGTTCTGGGTTCTATTTATAATCGGGAATAGAAGAGTCCTAACCTGATTGTATCCCAAATAAGAGTCTTATTCAGATCGTCGTTGGATCCTATCATCTTATCTTTAGTTGATTTGGTGTGGTAACGTTGTGGAATTCAGGTCGGTTTCCTTTACGTACCGGTGTTCTTACGCGTAACAGCCGCTCCAGAACTCGTTACCATCGCGGCGATGAGCTCCGGAGGCTCCACGTGTCCTTCCGGGGCCTGGTATCTCCTTTTCCGCAGAGACGAGCTCCTGTTGTGCCGCGTGTCAACGAGCGAGACCTCCCCCTCCTTTGGAGGTGAGCTCCGCGCACGCCACGTGTTGGCGCCGGTCTTTCCTCTCTTCTTTCTTCAGGGACATGCCCCGAGGTTGACACGTGTCCAGCAGCGATAGACCTCCCGGAGACAAGCTCCGGTGACGACGCGTGTCCAATAAAGCGGGACCTCTCGGAGATGGGCTCCGAGATAGACACGTATCCCGCGCGACTGGTCCTCTGATTTCCGCAAGGACTAGCTCCGAGGATGTGACACCCTCATCTCGGGTGTCAGCATATGATCATGATTTATAAAGAAGAAAAACATTTTTACAGAAAGAAGGAACAGAGACAAGTATCAGAAGGCTAGCCAATAAATCTCTCCGAGAGCACCGAAGGCAATTTCCACGGCCAGCAGACCACGTGGCGCGTTCGGAGCTCATCCTCGAGAAATTTGGGAGGAGGTCCGCCGCTAAACTAGCTACGTGGCAGGCTCGGGGGTCGCCTCCACGATTGGAAAGAGGTCCGACCCTGTGGGACACGTGCTGCCCGCGGATCTAGCCTCTGCGGAAGAAGCAAAGGCATTTTTCGTAGGACACATGTCATCCCCGGAGCTAGTCCTCATGGAAATAAGAATACCAGTCGCGCGGGATACGTGTCGATCTCGGAGCTCATCTCAGATAAGTCCGGATCTATCATGTAGCCACCGGAGCTTATCACCGGAAGGTCCGTCGCAGCTAAACACGTGTCAACCTCGGGGCATGTCCCTGAGGAAGAAGAGGGGGAAGACCGGCGCCTACACGTGGCGCGCGCGGAGCTCGTCTCCGAAGAAGAGGGAGGTCTCGATCTATTGACACGCGGCATAACCGGAGCTCGTCTCTGCGGATGAGGAGATGCCAGGCCCGGAGGACACGTGGAGCTTCCGGAGCTCATCATCACGAAGGTAACGAGTTTGGAGCGATTTTTACGCGTAAGGACACCGATACGCAACAGAAACCGATCTAAAACACACAATGGTTACCGAAGATAAGACGTCAGGATCTAACAAAGATCTGAATAAGACTCTTATTCGGGATCCAATCAGATTAGGACTCTTCTCTTCCCGATTATAAATAGAACCCAAAACCTCTGGCCGAAACCACGAACTTCTCTTTCAACTCCTGAGCCGACGACATAGAGCCCTAGCCCTAACTCGCCGAGCCAACCATCGCTGAAGCACAACAAGGGAGATCATCGAAGAAGAACCGAGCGGTCTGAGGAGGACCTCGAAGAACGCGAGGTAGGACTTCAATATCATTGTGTTCATCTCCTTGCATCTGTTCTTCAATTCCTTTCGAACAGAAGCCTTTTCGTGGGCAGAACACTCGATGATCAGTTTGATCTAAAAACAAGATCATCGCCACGTTCATCTTTGATCCGAACACCTCTGACCATGCAAGCCATGCAAGCACACGTACAGATCAATCTAATAAAACTAATCATAGGATAGCATGCATGTGCATCATCACATCTAGTTTAGGGTTTGTGCATGATATTGATTGCTGTGAATTTGTATGCACGTGAATCCTACATAGGAGGACAAACTCAGGAAGCTGTCTACGACGAGCTGCAGCAACCAGGTTTTGAGAATCAAGAGCAACCGGAACTGCAAGAACAAGGCAAGTGCTCCTTGACCATGTTGATCCTATGTTTTGGGTAAAACTATTTTGTTTTGCGAAAAGGTGTGTGTGTGCTGAGTCAAACATGATGGGAAAACCCTTTTATAGGAGTTTACTAGTTTTGATTAAACCATCCTTGTCGCCTGGGAAGTCTATGAGTCAGGTATGGTTTTTGCTTTATGCTTCGCTGAGTCCATGAGATTGGGAAGCGAGATAGTTGTGTTTAGCTAACTGCACTCGTACTGATAATAAGTAATTGATGAGGTTAATGAACATAGATCAGAGGGGAGATCTGGGCAAGCCTGGGTTTGTGAATGAGGTAGCATGAGATGGTGGTTTTGCTTGCCGTAGATCTAAGGACCGGTTCATGCATGCACATGCCAGGATAACAGTGCCACCACAAGGCCAAGTATGGGTGCGGCTTAGCTGAGTAATTAGGTAAGTTGCTAGAGTGTTATGGACTGTGGAAGGCGCGTGGAATGGGAGTCGAGTGAGGACTGCCCTGGGAACTGCATGGCACAAGAGGGGGCCCGTGGGTGGGAGAATTGGAGATTCTAGCCTGCCGGTGAAACCTTAGTGAGTCCATACATCTAGTAACCCCTTTGTAAAGGATATTTTGTGATCTCTTGACCATACACCGACGGATGTGTACTGGTATAATGGAGGTTCTGCAGTCGCCGACGGGTGACGAAATCACAAACTTGTGGGTAAAGAGGTACAAACTCTGCAGAGTTACTAAAACTATCACGATAGCCGACCTTACGGTTACGAGCACCTGGCTAAACTGCCATGATTAGATGGGATGGTTAATGGGATGGTTATTGGAATGGTTATTGGGAAGATTCTTGGTTATGGTTATTGGATTGGTTATGGTTTGGTTTGGAACTGTGGAGTCCGGGAGATGAGATGGTTGCATGACTGATGGGTCATGACATGAGATTGGTCTCGGTGCGAGACAAGGTTGTTTTATGAGGTGAGATGGTAGCGAATACGAGGAGGTATTCGCGAGTATGAATAAAAGATTGGTTAATGTTCGGATGGAACACGGGAAGTGATGAAGGTATGTTGGTAATTTAATACATGCTGGGATCACATTCATCTAAAGTTAAGTTGCTGTTTTGTCATGGTTTTATAAATTTGCTTTTCTGCAAATAAGCCTTTTATACCTACCTTGTTTATAAGCTGCATATCATGTGTTATTCCCGCACTTGCTGAGTACATCATTGTGCTCAAACTTGCTTTATTATTTCTTCATTAATAGCAAGAGAAGCCTACTATGAAGATCAAGTGGATCATTATGGCGTGTGATCTATTCTCAACCTTGCCTGTTGAGGGAGTAGAGATGGAGCCACTTCTGCTTAGTTTTGCTTCCGCATTAGTTTTTGCTTCCACATTTAAATAAAGATTTCCGCTGCGTAGAAATAAAGACTTCCGTTGTGAGCATGAGTCCAAGACTCATGAGGTGCTGTAATAAACTCTGTTATTCGTGGTAATATATAATCTGAATTCAGTTTGTGGAACGTATGTGTATTTGTGATGAACATCCTAGGCACACATATGCATTAGTTCTCGGTTCCGTGGTTTTCCACAGAATTGAGGGCGTCACAGATTGGTATCAGAGCCACGGGTTGACAGTAGGTTACACGCCTAGATAGAAACCTTAGATTGATATTAGAATCACGGGTTAACAGCAAGTTATACCCCTAAATGGAAGCTACGCGGACCAAAGGCAGCATCCTAGGATGAATAGGTTAGATTGGCCTTGAAACCACCTTGACATAGGAAACCATCCTTGAATAGGAGTTGAGTGGGCCCTTGTGATGATTATTTGTGAATATGTGCTTAGTGTGAGTGGTGGGACGTCTCAAAAACGTTGTCCATATCCACACATAAGAAGAAGGAGGTGTGAGATGTTTCGGCACTTGCTCACATCCTCATAAAGGGCTAATATATATAGTCCAACTCACATTGATGCATATAGTTGAAAGGACCTACCTAACCTTCTAACCTTCTATCTCACAGATGGTGAGAGGAAACGCCAGCCGAAGGAACGTCCAGGAAGATGACCACGAGGAAGTTCCTGTTAACCCCGGAGCTGGCGAAAACAACCTAGAAAGGTTAATGGCCATGCAAAACCAGCTTATGCAAACCATGATCCAAACTTTGGGTCAGTTGCAGGCCAACCAACACCCCGTTCCGGCACCACCGCCACCACCACCGCCGGCTCATAACAGGTTGGGAGAGTTCATGTGGACTCGACCACCCACCTTTGCTCAAGCAAGCGATCCAATAGAGGCCGATGATTGGTTGAAATCCATGGAGAAGAAGCTTGCCATTGTACAGTGCAACGACCGAGAGAAGGTTCTCTTTGCGTCGCACCAACTGATGGGAGCAGCTGCTGACTGGTGGGATGCCTTGAGCAACGCCCATGCCAACCCGGAGACAATCACTTGGACTGAGTTCAAGGAAAGTTTCCTCTCCCACTACATCCCTGTTGGCGTAATGATGCTCAAGAGGCAGGAGTTTGAAGGTCTCCGCCAAGGGCAGAAAAGTGTGAACGAATACCTCAACAAGTTCATACAACTGTCCCGGTATGCCCCCGAAGATATCAACTCAGATCAGAGGAAGCAGTACCTGTTCATGAGAGGGTTGAACAATGAGATCCAAGTTCAGCTCCTCAACAATGACTACATAAGCTTCCAGAAGCTAGTTGATAAGGCTATTGTGGTGGAAAACAAGATCTGAGAGATCGAGCGAGAGTGCAAAAGGAAGATGCCATACCAACCCCAAGGGAGCAACGTACGACCTAGATACATGCCCCCTGCACCGCAGTATGGATCGACCACTCCTACGAACCGCCCTGGTCAGCCACCACAGCAATGGTTCGTTGCACCGGCACCTCGTGTGCCCATGCCTCCTGCGCCCCGGCCTAACAATGGCGCTCCTGTTCAAAACCCCCGCCCCAACGTACCTGCTGCCGTAGGCAACAGGGCATGCTTTGCATGCGGGGAAGTAGGCCACTTCGCTAACCAGTGCCCGAAGAGAGGCCCTGGACAGCAAGGTAACGTGCCCAAGCAGAACCAGCGACCAAACGGAGGGGACAACCAAGGGAACCGTGGACCGCAGAACTATGCTCGTGGCCACGTTAACCATATCACTGCTGAGGAAGCACAACAGGCTGAGGACGTCGCAATTGGTATGTTCCTTGCCAACTCCAACCCAGCCACCATTTTATTTGATTCCGGAGCATCACATTCCTTCATATCATCCAAATATGTTGCCAAACATCATCTACCCGTATCCCACTTAGAATGTGCTATGTTAGTTAATTCTCCCGGAGGAGAAATGAGGACTAGTATAGTATGTCCTAAGGTAAGCCTTAAAATAAGGGGGGGTAGACTTCCTTGCCAATCTTATTATCTTGGACTCCCACGGAATTGACATCATACTCGGAATGGACTGGTTAAGCAAGCACAACGGAGTAATCCAATGCGCTGAGAGAAGCGTGCAGTTGACAAACGAACACGGTATCCGTGTCGAGTTCGAGTCAGCCCAGCAAGCAACCGAACGGGCGGATTTGAACCATGTTGAAGGAGTAGCATTGGACAACATTTCAGTGGTTCAGGAATTTTCGGATGTGTTCCCGGAAGAACTTCCAGGTATGCCACCTGACCGGGACATCGAGTTTGCCATAGATTTGGTACCTGGAACTGCACCCATAGCTAAGAGACCATATAGGATGCCTGTCAACGAGTTAGTTGAACTCAAGAAGCAAATTCAAGAACAGTTGGAGAAGGGTTTTATCCGTCCAAGTTCGTCACCGTGGGGAGCCCCGGTACTCTTCGTGGACAAGAAGGACGGAACCCAAAGAATGTGCGTGGACTACAGGTCTCTCAACGAGGTGACAATCAAGAATAAATACCCTCTGCCCCGTATAGAGGACCTGTTCGATCAAATGAAAGGAGCCCAAGTATTCTCCAAGATTGATCTTCTGTCGGGATATTTCCAGCTGAAGATTAAGCCCTCCGATATACCTAAGACAGCCTTTCGGACACGGTATGGTTCATATGAATATACCGTTATGTCTTTTGTATTAACGAATGCACCCACGTACTTCATGTACCTTATGAACAAGGTTTTTATGGAGTACTTGGACAAGTTCGTTGTAGTTTTCATCGACGATATTATGGTGTATTCAAAAAGTGAGGAGGAGCATGAAGAACATCTGAAATTGACCTTGCAGAAGTTGCGTGAGCATCAATTGTATGCCAAGCTCAACAAGTGTCAATTCTGGCTAAAGGAAATATCTTTCCTAGGGCACATCATCTCCAAGGAAGGGGTATCGGTTGATCCTGGAAAGGTGAGAGATGTTCTAAAGTGGGACCAACCGAGGAGCGTGAGGGATATTCGAAGTTTCCTTGGAATGGCAGGATACTATCGGCGCTTCATTAAAGACTTCTCCAAGATAGCAAAACCTATGACGGAGTTTCTAACGAAGGGGAAGATCTTTCAATGGACACAAGCATGCCAAGAAAGTTTTGAGGAACTCAAGAAAAGGCTAACCACAGCACCAGTTCTGGTATTGCCAGACGTAAGCAAGAGCTTTGACATATATTGTGACGCATCCAGACAAGGGCTCGGATGTGTACTCATGCAGGGAGGACAAGTGGTAGCCTATGCCTCACGACAATTAAAGAAGCACGAGCTTAACTATCCTACGCACGACTTGAAGTTAGCAGAAGTGGTGCATGCATTGAAGATTTGGAGACATTATATTCTTGGATATCGATGTGAGATCTATACGGATCATAAAAGCCTCAAGTACATATTTACACAAACGGACTTGAATTTGAGGCAACGTCGATGGTTAGAACTCATCAAGGATTATGATGTGGGAATCAACTACCACCCCGGGAAGGCCAATGTGGTCGCTGACGCATTGAGCAGAAAGGGAGCATGCCACCAACTCACGGTTCGGGAACTACCGCCTGAACTGCGTAAGGATTTCGAACGGTTACACCTCGGATTCTTGTATAACATGGAAATGATGGAGATCCACTCCTCATTGGAGCAAGAAATAAGAAAGGGACAAGCAACGGACGAGGGGATCAAGGAAATCAAGGAAAGAATCCGACAAGGGATAGAGAAGGATTTCAAAGAGGATGAAAAGGGTACGCTTTGGCTAGGAAAAAGGATTTGTGTGCCAAACCTAAGACACCTTCGCGACATGATATTGAAGGAGGCACATGGTTCACCCTATTCCATACATCCAGGGAGCACCAAAATGTACAAGGACTTGAAAACTTGCTATTGGTGGGATGGTATGAATAGGGATATAGCCGAACACGTTGCCCTATGCGACACATGCCAACGGGTAAAAGCCGAACATCAAAAACCCGCTGGATTGTTGCAACCTTTGAAAATACCTGAATGGAAATGGGAGGACATCAGTATGGACTTCATTGTAGGATTGCCACGAACTCAGTCAGGATACGACTCCATTTGGGTCATTGTGGACCGGTTGACGAAAACCGCCCATTTTCTCCCGGTAAAGGCCAGTTATAACGTTACACAGTTGGCAGAATTATACATGGAGCAGATCGTGTGCCGTCATGGAGTTCCGAAGAGGATAGTCTCAGATCGAGGTTCTCAGTTTACCTCTAGATTCTGGAGGAAGCTGCAGAAAGCCATGGGTACACGACTGGATTTTAGCTCCGCCTATCACCCACAAACAGATGGACAAATCGAAAGGACGAACCAAATTTTGGAAGACATGTTGAGAGCTTGCGCCTTGAAACGAGGGTGTAGTTGGGATAGGAGCTTACCGTATGCCGAGTTCTCCTATAACAACAGCTATCAAGCTAGCTTGAAGATGTCGCCTTTCGAAGCCTTGTATGGTAGACGGTGTAGAACGCTGCTGTTCTGGAACGAGACCGGAGAGAACCAGGTGTTTGGACCCGAAGTACTACAAGAGGCTGAAAAGCAAGTCCAAACGATACGGGAGAACTTAAAGGCTGCTCAGTCACGACAGAAAGGCTATGCGGACAATAGGCGTAGGAAGTTGACCTTTGAAGTAGGAGACTTCGTATACCTTAAGGTATCGCCTATCCGAGGCCAACGACGTTTTAACGTCAAGGGCAAACTAGCGCCTCGCTACATCGGACCATTTAAGATTTTGGACAAGCGAGGGGAAGTACCCTACCAACTAGAGCTCCCACACCACCTCTCCGACGTACATGACGTGTTTCATGTATCCCAGCTCAAGAAGTGCTTGAGAATGCCAGAGGAACAAGTGTCGATCGGAGAACTTGAACTCCAGGAGGACCTGACTTACGCAGAACACCCTGTCCAAATCTTGGACGTAAAGGAAAGGGTCACCCGAAACAAAGTGATTCGATGGTGCAAGGTACAATGGAGCCATCACACTGAAGCTGAAGCCACATGGGAACGTGAAGAGGATATCAGGGCAGAATTTCCCTATCTATTTTCTACTAACGAATCTCGAGGGCGAGATTCAATTTAAGGGGGGTAGATTTGTGACACCCTCATCTCGGGTGTCAGCATATGATCATGATTTATAAAGAAGAAAAACATTTTTACGGAAAGAAGGAACAGAGACAAGTATCAAAAGGATAGCCAATAAAGCTCTCTGAGAGCACCGAAGGCAATTTCCACGGCCAGCAGACCACGTGGCGCGTTCGGAGCTCATCCCCGAGAAATTTGGGAGGAGGTCCGCCGCTAAACTAGCTACATGGCAGGCTCGGGGGTCGCCTGCGCAATTGGAAAGAGGTCCGACCCTGTGGGACATGTGCTGCCCGCGGATCTAGCCTCTGCGGAAGAAGCAAAGGCATTTTTCGTAGGACACATGTCATCCCCGCAGCTAGTCCTCGCGGAAATAAGAAGACCAGTCGCGCGGGATACGTGTCGATCTCGGAGCTCATCTCAGATAAGTCCGGATCTATCATGTAGCCACCGGAGCTTATCACCGGAAGGTCCATCGCAGCTAAACACGTGTCGACCTCGGGGCATGTCCATGAGGAAAGAAGAGGGGGAAGACCGGCGCCAACACGTGGCGTGCGCGGAGCTCGTCTCCGAAGAAGAGGGAGGTCTCGATCAATTGACACGCGGCATAACCGGAGCTCGTCTCTGCGGATGAGGAGATGCCAGGCCCGGAGGACACGTGGAGCTTCCGGAGCTCATCATCATGAAGGTAACGAGTTTGGAACGATTTTTACGCGTAAGGACACCGGTACGCAACAGAAACCGATCTAAAATACACAATGGTTACCGAAGATAAGACGTCAGGATCTAACAAAGATCTGAATAAGACTCTTATTCGGGATCCAATCAGATTAGGACTCTTCTCTTCCCGATTATAAATAGAACCCAAAACCTCTGGCCGAAACCACGAACTTCTCTTTCAACTCCTGAGCCGACGACTTAGAGCCCTAGCCCTAACTCGCCGAGCCAACCATCGCTGAAGCACAACAAGGGAGATCATCGAAGAAGAACTGAGCGGTCTGAGGAGGACCTCGAAGAACGCAAGGTAGGACTTCAATATCATTGTGTTCATCTCCTTGCATCTGTTCTTCAATTCCTTTCGAACAGAAGCCTTTTCGTGGGCAGAACACTCGATGATCAGTTTGATCTAAAAACAAGATCATCGCCACGTTCATCTTTGATCCGAACACCTCTGACCATGCAAGCCATGCAAGCACACGTACAGATCAATCTAATAAAACTAATCATAGGATAGCATGCATGTGCATCATCGCATCTAGTTTAGGGTTTGTGCATGATATTGATTGCTGTGAATTTGTATGCACGTGAATCCTACATAGGAGGACAAACTCAGGAAGCTGTCTACGACGAGCTGCAGCAACTAGGTTTTGAGAATCAAGAGCAACCGGAACCGCAAGAACAAGGCAAGTGCTCCTTGACCATGTTGATCCTATGTTTTGGGTAAAACTATTTTGTTTTGCGAAAAGGTGTGTGTGTGCTGAGTCAAACATGATGGGAAAACCCTTTTATAGGAGTTTACTAGATTTGATTAAACCATCCTTGTCGCCTGGGAAGTCTATGAGTCGGGTATGGTTTTTGCTTTATGCTTCGCTGAGTCCATGAGATTGGGAAGCGAGATAGTTGTGTCTAGCTAACTGCACTCGTACTGATAATAAGTAATTGATGAGGTTAATGAACATGGATCAGAGGGGAGATCTGGGCAAGCCTGGGTTTGTGAATGAGGTAGCATGAGATGGTGGTTTTGCTTGCCGTAGATCTAAGGACCGGTTCATGCATGCACATGCCAGGATAACAGTGCCACCACAAGGCCAAGTATGGGTGCGGCTTAGCTGAGTAATTAGGTAAGTTGCTAGAGTGTTATGGACTGTGGAAGGCGCGGGGAATGGGAGTCGAGTGAGGACTGCCCTGGGAACTGCATGGCACAAGAGGGGGCCCGTGGGTGGGAGAATTGGAGATTCTAGCCTGCCGGTGAAACCTTAGTGAGTCCATACATCTAGTAACCCCTTTGTAAAGGCTATTTTGTGATCTCTTGACCATACACCGACGGATGTGTACTGGTATAATGGAGGTTCTGCAGTCGCCGACGGGTGACGAAATCACAAACTTGTGGGTAAAGAGGTACAAACTCTGCAGAGTTACTAAAACTATCACGATAGCCGAGCTTACGGTTACGAGCACCTGGCTAAACTGCCATGATTAGATGGGATGGTTAATGGGATGGTTATTGGAATGGTTATTGGGAAGATTCTTGGTTATGGTTATTGGATTGGTTATGGTTTGGTTTGGAACTGTGGAGTCCGGGAGATGAGATGGTTGCATGACTGATGGGTCATGACATGAGATTGGTCTCGGTGCGAGACAAGGTTGTTTTATGAGGTGAGATGGTAGCGAATACGAGGAGGTATTCGCGAGTATGAATAAAAGATTGGTTAATGTTTGGATGGAACACGGGAAGTGATGAAGGTATGTTGGTAATTTAATACATGCTGGGATCACATTCATCTAAAGTTAAGTTGCTGTTTTGTCATGGTTTTATAAATTTGCTTTTCTGCAAATAAGCCTTTTATACCTACCTTGTTTATAAGCTGCATATCATGTGTTATTCCCGCACTTGCTGAGTACATCATTGTGCTCAAACTTGCTTTATTATTTCTTCATTAACAGCAAGAGAAGCCTACTATGAAGATCAAGTGGATCATTATGGCGTGTGATCTATTCTCAACCTTGCCTGTGGAGGGAGTAGAGATGGAGCCACTTCTGCTTAGTTTCGCTTCCGCATTAGTTTTTGCTTCCGCATTTAAATAAAGATTTCCGCTGCGTAGAAATAAAGACTTCCGCTGTGAGCATGAGTCCAAGACTCATGAGGTGCTGTAATAAACTCTGTTATTCGTGGTAATATATAATCTGAATTCAGTTTGTGGAACGTATGTGTATGTGTGATGAACATCCTGGGCACACAGATGCATTAGTTCTCGGTTCCGTGGTTTTCCACAGAATTGAGGGCGTCACAGAGGATGACACGTGTCCTGCGGAAATGCCTTTGCTTCTTCCGTAGAGGCTAGCTCCGTGGGCAACACGTGTCCCACAGGATCGGACCTCTCCCCTTTTGCGGAGACGAGTCCCGGACCTGCCACGTAGCTATTTTAGCGGCGGACCTCTCCCCACCTCGCAGGGACGAGCTCCGAACACGCCACATGGCCAGCGGCCGCGGTAAGTTATCTTCGGCGCTTTCCGAGAGCTGGATTCAGCTCTTATTGGCTATCCTTTTGGTATTTTTTTTCTGTCCCTACTTTTCTTAAAGTGTTCCCTCCTCATAAAACATGAACATATGCTGACACCCAAGATGAGGGTGTCACACGTGCAAGCTTATCCTGCATGGCACGAAACTCTAAGTCCCTCTGCGAGAGACGGCCACTCGATGGCCCAATCGATGATGCCTCCATCGATGGAGTGCCTCTCGAAGGTCGCGCCACCCTCGAGTCAACAACTCCATCGAAAATGGCAAACCTGAAAAAATTGAAAAATAATAAGTAGAAGAAGGAAGTTTTAAAAAATAAAACAGTTGACCAACTCACCATCCATGGGCCTTCCCGCCGCAGCTTGCGTACACGGCTCTAGGCTCGATTGGCATGTTTTCCCAATCAAAGCCTTCGCCATGTATCTTCTACACATCCTGCATGTACTTCTCCTAAAAAACAAAGAAATGATGTAAGTGTGTCAGTACTAGTATTATTTATAATTAAATTGATGAATTGTTCCCATGTGACCTCTCTTCCAATCCTCGCTCGGTGTTGGCTCCTGACCGGTTTCTCGCTCCTATAGATATGTGTTAGTTGAAGAAATATATTATGAACACATAAACAAACTTAAAATATACTTACCATGCGTTTCGCCATACGCACATAGCCATAATAGTCGTGCTGGCCGTCTGTCCCTCTGTAGGCTCGAGCCCTCGTGGACTTACTGATGAAGTTCTGGCTAGCCCAGTACCGACAAAGAGCTCGGTACACATCGGGCTGGCTCTCTAACCAGCTAATACTAACCTGCACATATTTAGTATTTCATCAATACTGTTAACATAAGTAATTATTGGAAATAGTTAATAATAATTACTTACCTCCACGTACTACTTCTCGGTCAAGTACATGTCGGAGTCCTTCCTAAACGGACCCCCTTGCTGCTACTGCTGATGCCGCTTGTTGTACTCGTTGATGGCCTGGATGTGGGCGTACGACAACACTTGCACCACGAGCTTCCAAGCATTGTTGTGGAACACGGCAGTCGCGTGCTCCATCATGCTCTCGCTCGAGTCCTCTAGCTGGTGCCGCAGCTTTAAGAAAACAAAAATTTGATTAATCTGCATTAACAATTTAAATGAGTGGAAAAAAATGCAAACATTTAAACTTACCATAAAATCGTTCCACACAGCCCCGTGAAGGGTGTCGTGGACCTCGCGAGGGACACAAGTGTAGTCGTCCTACGACAAAGCAGGCACATCGTCGATGATACCGGGATAGTGCAACTGCACTAAAGCCCCTATGACACTGTTAACCTGCCAGTGGTGTCTCTGGCCTGCTAATGAACAGTCATGCCAAGATCTACAAATTTTTTAACTTATTATGTATCGGTAGATAACATCCAATATTTAATACTATACAATTTGCTTATCTGTCTCCAAGTGGATGAATGGTGATCCGCTCACGAGGAACAGGAGGAGGAGCAGCAAAGTGGGTTCTCCTCGTCCGTCGCCTCTTCGGCAACACCACGTCTGGTGACCCAGACGGCTGGTCACCACTAGAGCCCAAAGGTTCCACGCTCGCCGGCTCTGAGGGCTGCGTAGCTGGCTTCGAGGGCTGCATAGCCGGCTTCGAGGGCTGCATAGCCGGCTCCGAGGGCTAGGTAGCCCCAACCTCTGGCTTCCACTCAGAAGACTCTGAGTCAGACTACAAAAATAAATGATTCATAAGAAAAAATAATTGATAAATGGAATTTTAAATAACGTGATTGGCAACTGAAATTTACCTCCGTGCGCTGAAAGGTCAGAACTCGGTACGAAAAGTCTGGAAGGTGCCTCATCAACTGAGAGCGTCTGCTCGCACCTAACGACGTACCTAAGAAGACCAAGTCCCATGGCTGGGTGAGGGACCCTCTCACTCCCTTTCTCCCCTTCCCCTTTCCATTTGACGACGACATCCTGAAGTAAGAAGTAATTGATAAATATACTAAGATAATATACAAAATCCATGATAAGTTAATGAAGAAAACATTACTTCATCAATTTTAAAATTCATCAATGTCACGATCATGTACCCTACTCCTTAAACCATACCATCAATCTTCTTTTCTAAGAGTCTGGACTAGATTTCATTTTTGTTTTCGCATATCATAAGTCTCGACATATTGAGCGTCTCCAACCAAGTCATCAAGTACTACACCAGACTCGACGATGAACGAGTATGTCAACTCTTCTTCTTTGTAAACCTCATCAACTTCATTAGTATCGTGGTATCCATCATCTCCTGGAGTGTATAACCGCTCACGAGGATTTACCTTATGTACCACTCACCAAGCGTCGAGTTTTTTGCATGGATAAGGTAGGAAATACACTTGCTCCACTTGATGGGCAAGAACAAATGAATCGTATCCTTGTAGCCGTTCCTTATGTTTGACTTCCACCATGCCAAACTGGTTTTGTTGAATTCCATGATTGTTATCAAACCAATCACAGTCAAAGAATACTGCTCGAAGATCCTTATTAACAACGAAAGCAAATTCAAGAATTTTTTAATGATGCCATAGTAATTAGCTTCACGTCATTGGGAGTCGATTGCCCTCGTCATAACTCCAGTATTTTATGTTGTCGCGAGTGGACGATGAGATTTAAATTGAGTTGTACGGAGTCGGAAGTTGTTGACGTCATATCGACCGTAACTTCTAACTTTAACCAACCCATAGGATAGTTGTCGTAAGTCTTGATGGACGTTGGCATCTTTCATGCACTGTCCAAAATATGAAGTTATAACAAAACATTGTAAATACTCATAAGTTATAAGAAAAATTTGTAAATACTCCTAAGTTATAAGAAAATGTTACATGATCACAAAACCAGGATAGGAAGTTAGGTCTTCCATTTATTCCATCTCGTCGCATCGCTTTAGCTTAATAGGTTTATGTTTATGTGTACAGGATACTTGTTTGCTCGTAGGTTAATGTTTATGTGTCCAATTCTGTTTGTGAAACTCTCTGTACGAAAAGAAAATTTTTAGAACAGATCTGTTCCATTTATGATGAGTACCATAAATGTAGGACAAACACTTACTCAAAATATTTGTCCATCTCATCTATATTAGCGTACATGTAGAGGAAAGCAGCATTCATTTCTTCTACGGTAGAGTTGTAGGAATTGATACTACCAACAGCAGTGCCTCTTGTTGCAAAAATGGAGAGATTGCTACGAGGAGGTTGCTCATCCATATTGTACCGCATTGCCAAAGTATTGACATCGTGTTCCTCTGCAAAGTAAACACTTAAAAATATCCTACTTTCTTAAGAGTAAATGCTTCGGTGGTCCACCCTTCTACCCTTGCCCTGTTATGAACCATTGGTTTCAGATATCTTAGCGCTCTTTCAATATGATAAATCCACGTATATTGCACGGGACCACCCACTTTAGATTCATATGGAAGATGAATAAGGAGATGTTGCATTGGATTGAAGAAGTTTGGAGGGAATTTTTTTCCATCTTACATAATAATACCGGTATCTCCTTCTCCAACTTACTCATCATCTCTATCATGATTTATTTAGCACAGAGCTATATATAGAAGTGGCTAAGCTCAGCTAGCACCTTCCACACTACATCATCAAAATAGCCCCAAAACATAACAGGTAGAAGTCTTTCCATGATTATGTCTTAATCATGACTCTTACACCCTGTGATTTTTCTCGTTTTCAAATTCACAACTCGTTTAAGACTAGCTGTGTAACCATCAAGGAATTTCAAACTTTTCAACCATTCGAGGACTTCTTCCTTTTCTTTGGGTCGAAGACAGAAGAAAGCACGTGGTTTACCACCACTTTCAGAAAGCTCAAGAGTTGGATGGTTACAAAGCTTAGCCTGATCCTTTCGACCCTTTATATTGTCTTTCGTTTTGCCCTTCATGTTCATGCATGTGCTTATTATGACACATTCCCCCATGTTACACTCTTGATGCATGACATCAATGTTGTGCATTAGTATCAACGACTTCACATATGATAGCTCCCATAGTCCACATATATGAGTCCAATTGTGATCATCTCCGAAACCGAAAAAATATCCAGGATAATCTTTATCTAGCAACAGTTTATCATACATATCAGATATTTCCGACTCGTTAAGACGTTTCAGTGGTCATTTAGTGACAACAGTGTCCTTTTTTAATACATTCCTCTGTTGTCTAAATATGTGAGTCGAAGGAAGCCAACGTCTGTGAGAATCGAAGTAACATATCTTTCTTCCATGAGTAAGTCGAAAACAATCAGTGTTAGAAGAACATATCGGACAAGTTAAATGACCGTGAGTGCTCCATCTAGAAAACATGCCATACGCCGGAAAATCATGGACGGACCACAAATAAGCAGCTCGAAGGTTGAATCACTGCTTCTTGATATTGTCGTACGCTTCGACTCCTGTCCACAACATTTTCAATACTTTGATCAGCGGTTTCAACATTACGTTGAGATGTGACCCAAGATGATCCGGCCCAGGTATAATGAGGCTAAGGAACATGAACTCATACTTCCTACAGAGGGTCGGTGTGGCGGACCGGAATCCGCTCATCCAGGATCGCAGAGGGTGGTGCCGCGCGATGCGACACCCGACAGCACACGTCATAAGAACACAATATATTACATGGGAAAAAACAGCTGAAACTGTACAAACAAGTACAAACTTCAGTTACAATTATTGTTCTATTACACAGCGGAAGACTACACTATACAACTCACGCCCGCCTATTTAGCAAAAGTCGGTTGCCCAGCCCTAGGGCAACCCACACTAGCTGCACGTCTCAGCTCAGCGCGGCGTGTACGGCTCCCACTCAGCCGTGGTCCCCGACGGAGGGTAACCCTCGCCGGTGGACTCGTACTCCGAGTCCGTGGGTGGCTCCTCACCTGAAAAACACTTAAGCAGCAACCGTGAGCACGAAGGCTCAGCAAGGCTTAACCGACTCACCTAAGCATGAAACTCTACATGAGGTGTACAATGGACATAGGATAGTACATTTCAGCAAAACGACACGCCTACAAGTTCATCCTTAGTTCAACTTTTAGCAACAAGTTAACAGTTCATGAAATCTGAAATTTAGTAAGCAGTATTTGGTGGCACACATGTAGCAATACAATTATATCAATCAGCATCATTGAATCAACATATTTCATCCATTAGTCTACGTTACGACGCAGTGAACAAGCAGTACTCGTCACCGCGAGGGATGGCGAATCGACTCGATATACACCTGCAGGGAAAACCCAAAGAGCACGTCACGTACGCCCACCCGTGGAGCTGCACAGCACGCTCACTCGATGTCGTACGGGACAACCTTTCACCGAACAGCCCAAACGTCGAACCGGTCGCACCGAAACGAGCAGGAGGTTCCCCACACGGAGCATCTCTCTATGCCCGTTGGCAGATTTCCACCTTGCTGCCCTCAACCTACACCTATAAATCGGTGTGCTATGCCTCGACGCCCGGAGGTTTAGGCTACATCGGTTTATCGGGGCCCATATATCCGATATGCCTTCGGTACGTTCAATACTTGTTCAGCAGGGCCGCACACGGATCGGTCCTCAATCGACACGGGCAGGGCTGCGCACACAAGACTCTCTCTTGCTGCGCCCTAGCCCCTGCCTAGTCTCATTTTCATTACTAAAGTGATCTCACATCACTCAACCGAACCCGTGTGTCCCACTGCCTATCTCGCGAGTAGATTCCAACTACTCGACTTGTACCGAAGTCCTATGACTCATTAAGCATAGCCCGTCTACTCGAGGTCTTAGACACTACCCTCACTCTTTTAGGAACCTTTGGTTATGCAAGTGGGGTTCCATTCATCCTACACCTAATTCACAATCATACTTCACATGACTCATGTAAACAAAAGAAGACTTATAAAAAGGTTAATGCAAACCGGGGCTTGCCTTGTTGCTGCTGGTCAGGAGTTAGTTCTTCGTCCAGAAGGAGGAAGTCCAGCACTTCCGGAGTCTCTTCTTCAACGGCTACACGTTAATGAAATACTACATGTTAATTTATATGCAAATGTGAGTTTAGAGTAAGACTTCTACTATTAGTTCTAATAACCAGCCTCTAATACCTGGAACTTTGTTTAAGAATTTAAATATGAACTGGTGTTGGTGGTTTGGCTTGGACTTAATCACATGGCTAAATGCTAAGTGGTTTTCCCCCCTTTTCCATATTAATCCCTTAAGTGATTAAACAGGACAGGGGTAATCTAGAGCTCCAATAGAGCTGAGAATTTTTGTGTGAGTTCCTTGTCACAAGAAAACTCTCTGGACCAAACGTTAGCACTTTTCATGGAGTGGTTTGCTCAGACTAATTCTCTTGGCAAATCAGCAAGGAAGAATTAATTCTGAGGTAATACCCCTGTTCATGCTCAACTTAATGAACTACAATTTATATTATAGCTCATAGAGTTTGCATGAATTTTCCTAGCATTTTTGGAGTCAAGGTTTGCCCAGAATTGAATTTCCAAGTTTTGGAAATTCTCTGAAAATGTTTCTGCATTCAAATGAACACAGCACCTTCCAATTTGAATTGCTCTGACCAAATCAACTCCAAATGGTCTGAAACTTTTACAGGGGTTTACTAATGTCCTAAAGAACATTCTGGCAAAATTTGGGGATTTTTGGATGAACCAAACCCCCTCAAAAATTCTTTTGCTCAAAAGCTTTAAAGAATTTTCCAGAATTAATTAATGGGTTTCATACACATTGGGTTGTATATCTGGACAGAGCTAGGCAAGATGAATCCAACCCAATTTGAATCACTAAATTTGGAGCTTCCTAGCAAGAGTTATGCAGTTCCAAAGTTTGAACCAATTCTGGAATTCAAATTAATTCGGGAAAAGTTCAAACTCTGCCTGTGGGTCCACCCTACACATGTCAACCGCCGGAATCACGCCACACGGGGCCACAGCCCTTTTCCCGCGCCACCACACGGGATCGCACGCCACAGCTGATCCGGAGTTTTAAATCTTCAGCTGCTGACACGCGGGCCCGGCGGGTCTTCTTCTTCCTCTCGCTCCCGCGCCTCCCCCTCGCCGGCGCTGTACTGGAGCTCGCCGGACCCAGCTTCCCGGCCACCTCTCGGCCGGAGACTCGCCGCCTGGGGGTTTTCAGGGTCGGGGAACAAGTCTATGGGGTTGGCTCGAGCTGCCGGTGGCCGGAAGTAGGCTGGCGACGAGCCGCGGCCTTCGGTGATGATCGGCACCGCCGCCCGAGCACATTAGCCCGCCAAAAGCTCGGCGGATCCGCTCTAAAGCATCAGTGGAGGTCAGGAAATCTCGGCGTGGCCTCAACCTGGCTCGGAAACGACGGCAAACCGGTTGTCACCGTGCGCCCGCGTGTTCCCGCCATGGCCGCCGACCGAAAAGCTCGAAATTAGCCGTAACCACGGCGTTTCTAGCTAGGGTTGTGGAGAAAAAAGGTTCCCTATCCTCTCTAGTTCTGGTGCGCGCAAAATGAACAACTTTAACCGAGAATTAAGCGTAAATTTCCACAGTTCTTACCCGCGGTCCGGTTTTCCTCGTCCGAGGGGAAAACTTGAAATTCCGAAGCTACGTCGCACGGATTGCTCTGGAATTTGGAGAGGAGCAGCGCAGGGAGTTGGCGCACCTTGGGGTGCTCTTGCTCAGTCGTGAAACTGGTTGGTGTGTGCTGCCCACTGGAGCCCGACGTCGGTTTCCACCGGTTGCACCTCGGCTTCGGTGCTGATGCTCAAAATACGGCCGACAGGAACCCCGAACGCCGGAGCTGAGCTGAGGGAACTCTTGTGCACGCGCTGGCGCTCCTTTTTCATGTTGATCGCTTGAGCAGTCGGGATGCGATGCCGGTTTAGGATCGGGACGAACAGGCGCGGCGCCGGCGGCTTGCTTGCTCGGGAGGAAAGATAACAGGGCTCGTGGGAGGGCTGTGGCCGACTTGAGCACGGCGTAGGGGAGATAAGGGCGCGGGGGAACCGATGCTTGAAGCAGCTCGGGAGGTGCTTCGGTCGTCGGTCGACCGTGCGGTGGCAGCCGGTGGGAGAGCGCAACTCGCTCGAGTGTGAACTGTGGAACCGAGTGACTTAGGCAGTAAGCTTCTCCCCTCTCTTCTCACTGACCAGTGGGGCCCACAGCTCCCCCTCTGCCCCAAAATATCTCCAAATTTTTTGGCAAATGAATAATTCAAAAGTTCGAAGTCTCAAACTGAGCCACATTTGCATGTTTGGCCAAATTCCATGCAAATTCAAATATTCATTTGAATTCTTTGCACATTTGATTTCCTTTGGAAAAATGGGCAGCAAGACTTTTCAAAAATTAATGAAACTTTGCCTCCCCACTAATTCGGACCTAAGGAATCCAAATATGCCACTTGATCCTTGTGTTAGCTGCTGCAAACAATAGTTTGGACACAACAGTTTTGAATTCCTCATTGTGTGATCATATGTGTATAACCCTACTTTGTGAAAGTGAAGACTCTCCCCTCTAATCACTCTTTTGATGGAGGTTACATGCTTTTCACAACATTTCCTAAGGTGTCCACAATGAAAATTGTGGTGTTGTGAGATGAAGAAAAGTTTTTACAAGTCCCTTTTCTTGGGCTTTTACATCCCTCCCCCCTTAAAAGAATCTCGTCCCGAGATTATAAAAGAAGAGATAGCGATGTAATAGGGACTTACCCGTGTTGAGAGGCCAAGAACTCCGGGTAATTTGAGTGAAGGAACTCCTCGCTCTCCCACGTCGCTTCCTCGGCGGTGTGGTTACTCCAGAGTATTTTGTAGAACCACAACGTTCTGCTACGCGTGGTCCTGGCTTTCTCATCAAGAATTCCCACCGGATATTCATCGTATGTTAAATCCGGTTTCAGCTCGCCGATGTCTTCGGTAGGAACAGCAGCTGTATGCTTCAAGCATTTTCGCAGTTGCGAAACATGGAAAATATCATGGACACCAGCCAGAGATGCCGGTAGCTCCAATCGATACGCTGCTGGTCCACACTTCTCGGTGATAGCGTAGGGTCCAATTAAACGGGGAGCGAGCTTCCCCTTCACACCGAATCGGTGCACGCCCTTCATTGGAGACACGCGGAGGTACACGTGTTCCCCAACGTCAAAGTGCAACGGCCTACGCCTCTTATCAGCGTAGCTCTTCTGTCGGGATTGAGCGCCCTTCAAGTTGGCTTGAATTGTCCGAACGCGCTCTTCGGCGTCGTTCACCACATCAACTCCGAATGTGACCCTTTCACCGGACTCGCACCAATTTAATGGGGTGCGGCATTTACGACCGTAGAGAGCTTCGAAAGGTGCCATTTTGATACTCGCCTGATAACCGTTGTTGTACGAGAATTCCGCCAATGGTAGGTGATCATCCCAGTTCCTACCATGGTGGATGGCACAGGCTCTCAACATGTCTTCTAGGACTTGATTCACCCTTTCTGTCTGGCCATCTGTCTGAGGGTGATAAGCGGAGCTCCTGATCAACTTAGTACCCAATGCAGCGTGTAGCTGCTCCCAAAAGCGAGATACAAATAATGCACCTCGATCTGAGACAATGGTCTTGGGTACCCCGTATAGGCATAGAATCTTCGCTATGTATAGCTCCGCATATTTGCCGGCATTGTAACGTGTATTCACCGGAATGAAGTGAGCCGTCTTGGTTAACCGATCAACGATTACCCATATGGAATCATGCTTGTTGGCTGTTAGGGGTAATCCCACAATGAAATCCATGCTCACATCTTCCCATTTCCATGCCGGGATCTTCAGGGGTTGCAACAGCCCTGATTTCTTCATGTGATCAGCTTTCACTCGTCTACAAGTATCACACTCGGATACGTGCTTAGCTACCTCCCGCTTCATCCGTGTCCACCAAAATTTCTTTTTCAAATCTTGGTACATTTTGTTGCTGCCCGGATGAATGGAGTATTTGGACAAGTGAGCTTCATCGAGGATCTTTTTCCTCAACTTCATATCTCGGGGTACGACTATGCGGTCATTGAACCACAACGTCCCCTCACCATCTTTCCGGAAACATTTGATCTCCCCATTGTCAATTCGTCTCCGGAGATGTGCCATGCCTTTATCCGTTTTCTGAGCTGCAATGATGTCCTCCCTAATAGTAGGGACGAGGGTAAGGTTGTACAGCGATCCATAAGGAACCAAGTATAAACTTGGCTCTTCCTCCTCCACCGGTGTAATGGTGAGGTGATGGACATGCGATTTCCGACTCAGCGCGTCGGTAACCACATTCGCCTTGCCGGGGTGGTAATGGATCTCAATCTCATAATCTTTGATCAGTTCTAACCACCTCCTCTGCCTCATGTTCAGCTCCTTCTGGGTGAAAATGTATTTCAAGCTCTTGTGGTCGGTGTAGAGATGCACCAAGTTCCCCAGGAGATAGTGCCTCCACATTTTCAGCGCCAACACCACGGCAGCAAGTTCAAGATCGTGAGTCGGGTAGTGCTGCTCATGGTTCCGAAGTTGGCGTGAGCCATAAGCGACCACACGTCCTTCCTGCATCAACACGCAGCCGAGCCCAATACCGGACGCGTCACAATACACGTCGAAGGGCTTTGTTGTATCCGGCTGAGCTAATACCGGGGCTGTTGTGAGATGCTTCACCAATGTTCGGAACACTCCTTCACACGCCGTGTTCCAAACATATTTTGTCCCTTTCTTCAGCAACTCTGTCATCGGCTTAGCGAGCTTGGAGAAGCTTGGAATGAATCTCCGGTAGTATCCCGCTAACCCGAGGAAGCTTCTGACTTCATGAACTGAAGTGGGAGCTTCCCATTTCAACACTTGCTCGATTTTACTTGGGTCAACCGCGATGCCTTCAGCTGAGATGATATGTCCCAAGAACGGCACTTGGCTGATCCAAAATTCGCATTTGCTGAACTTGGCATAGAGCTTGTGGTCTCGCAATCGTTGAAGAACGATCCGTAAGTGTTCGGCATGTTCAGCTTCGGTCTTGGAGTAAACCAAGATGTCGTCGATGAACACTACCACGAACTTGTCCAGCTCCGGCATGAACACCGAGTTCATGAGATACATGAAATGGGCTGGAGCATTTGTGAGACCAAAGGACATGACGAGATATTCGTATAAGCCGTATCTCGTCGAGAACGCCGTCTTCGGGATATCCCCCGCCCGGATCTTGATCTGGTGATATCCAGAGTGAAGGTCCATCTTTGAGAATACACTTGCTCCCACAAGTTGATCAAACAAGATGTCAATACGGGGCAGTGGGTACTTATTCTTGATGGTGACGGCGTTGAGCGGCCGGTAATCCACACACAGCCTCAGGGTCTCATCCTTCTTCTTCACGAATAGCGCCGAGCATCCCCAAGGCGAGGAACTCGGCCTAATGAAACCCTTGCTCAACAGATCATTGAGCTGTTCTTTTAGTTCCGCCAGCTCATTTGGAGCCATCTTGTATGGTCTCCGTGATATGGGCGTAGTCCCGGGTGCGAGTTCAATCTTGAACTCGACATCCCGCTCAGGTGGCATGCCCGGAAGATCATCCGGGAACACATCAGGATACTCCCGGACTACGGGGATGTCTTCTAACTTGAGAACTTCAGCATTATTAATTGCTAAAACTTCCCGGACTGGCGTGTCTAACGCCATGGAATGCGGATGGTGGAATGGAGAATTTAAGTGAACCGTCCGCGTCCGAGTCTCTAGGACAGCGCCATGGTATTGCAGCCATGACATCCCTAAGATTGCATCAATCTTTTGTCCCATAAGTATTATCAAGGTTGTGGGATATAGCTTCCCACCTAAGCACAGAGGTGCCTTTGGAATCATCATATTAGCTGAAATCTTCCCTCCCGGTGAGCATATCATATAAGTGCAGTCGGTTGGGAAGACTTGCAATTGATGTTTAGCCACATAGGATGCACTTATAAAGCTGTGGGTTGCACCAGAATCAAATAATATGACGATGTCTTGATCGTTGAGAGTAAACGTACCCGCCAGCACGTTGTCTCCCTCTGGGGCGTCCTCATTGTCGAGGTTGCGGACGCCTCCAGTCCGCTGACCAACCTTCTTCACCGGAGGTCGGCCTCGAGCACCGCCCTGGAGCTGGGCTTGCCCGCTGCTCTGCTGCCCCTGGGGACAGTCCTTCGCAAAGTGGCCCGCCTGGCCACATGTGAAGCAGGTGAAACGGGGCGGTCCCCCGCTGATCGGTGGACGGAAACCTGGGGCGCGTTGTGGCGGTGGGAACGCCCGGGGTACCGTCTGCTGCTGCTGCTGTCTTGGTGGTGGCACCGGCGGACGGAACGGAGGTGCCTGAAAGGGACGTCCCCCGAACCGTTGCGGTCGCGCCGGTGGTTGCCACTGCTGCCCGGATGGTGTCCGATACACCATACGGTACTTCTGGGGAGCGTGAGGGGGCCCGACCCCGATCACGAGGTCGTGCCGCCTTGCCCGAGGAATCGCATTGGGTGGTGCCGTGTTATGCGGCACCCAACAACACACATATAAGGAACACAGTATTACATAAATCAAAAGCGGAAGGTTACAATTATTCTTTGTAAATAGTTTACACAAATTAGCTACAGCGGAAGTCGATAACCAGCTCACGTAGAATAACTATGGAGCACCGAGAAGAGGTCCAGCCCGCGGACTCCTCTCGCTAGCAACACGAAGACAAGGCAGCGGCTAGGTTCTCCAGGTGTGACGTGACTTGGAAGTTTCCGAGTCTCACCGGACAACCTTCTTTATAGCGTCAATGTTTACCTGCAAAACCACTTATATAGCAAGAGTGAGCACAAAGGCTCAGCAAGACTTAACCGTCTCTCCTAAAGCATGGAACTCTATGTGAAAGTAACCTAATACCTAAGCCTGTCCTTTGCGAAAAGACTCGCCTACGAGTTCATCCTTAACTTTCAGATTTTAGCCATAATAGTAGTGACCTTGCGCCCAGCAACATTGGAACTCCACAATCAAACAAGAAACGCTTCATTCCAATGTTACTTGTCCCAAGGTGAAAAATAAATTTAGTTTGCTCTATCTCTACTTCAAACATGGTTTTCATGCAACTTAACATAACCACAACAGCAATTAAACTTTTTGCAAACTGTTTCCACACAAGTTGATTAACTACGTCACAACATGGGAGCAAGCGGTACTCAATAACCGCGAGGGACGGTGATTCGAATCAAACACTACCCGGATAACTCGACACATACGCCCGCCTCTGAAGACCCATCTCTGGCGTCCTTCATTACGTCGTATGTGGCAACCTTTCTCAGGACACTAAACTGTAGAACCGGTCGCGCCGTCTCGGGCTCATAGGTCTAACGAGACGATGTGGTATGCCTCTACAATCCAGTGAACCTGGTACATCGGTTTCCTGATTCCCATATGTCAGTAAGCATCCGGTACACAACTCAATACTTGCTCCTGGACGCGGCATACGCATCGGTCCTTAACCGACACAGGCAGAGCTACTCGACCAAGACCTCGTCTTGTCGCAGCCTAACCCCTCTGCCCGGTCTCATCTTTAGAAATGTAAACTTTAGTTTGCTTCCTTTCCCAACCACACTTATGATCTTCTGAACTATAGCTCGCGAGTAGATTCCAACTACTCGTCTTCTACCGGATGTCCTAGCCTAATTAGCATTGCCTTATTCTACAGCGATGACACATTTCTACCCTTGACCTCAGGGTTCATGTTTGGTTATGCAAGTGGAGTATCACACATCCTTGACCTAATGCACATACAAACCTTGACCAAATGTAGTGAACAAAGGGAAAACTTTAAAAACAACTTAAGTGCAAACCGGGGCTTGCCTTGGTTTTGCAGGTGACTTAAGTCAGGTAAGATGAAGTTAGTTGCTGATGATGACTTGAGGCTTAATCCCTGCCTTCTTGCTCCTTGATCCAAGTTCAACTTCTCCTTCACTCTTCCCCGTTTAAACACTACACGTTATGAACATGCATCCATGTTTAATTGTAAAACTTTTTGCTAACAAATGCTAAAGCCAAGTTTGAAACTGGAACTTTGTTTAAGAATTTAAAATGAAACTGGTGCTAGTGGTTTGGGTTTGTGTTTAAGCACTATCATCAAGTGATGAGTGGGGTTCCATCACTTGGGTGGGAATCAACTAATAATGGTTGGACAGGACATAATGATCCAGGGCTCCAATGGAGCTGGAAAATCTCTTGGGAGTTCCTTGTCACAAGAAAGTTCTCTGGCCCAAAATTCAGAACATTCCACTAAGTGGATCACCCAGAACAATTCCCTAAGCATTCAAGCAAAAAGGAATTAATTCTGATTAAATTTGCACTTTCATGCAATTCCAAGTGAACTATAATTTCACACCTAGCTCAGAGAGTATGTATGAATTTTCCGAGGATTTTTGGAGTTAAGGAATGCCCAGAACTGAATTTCCAAGTTTTGGAAATTCTCTGAAAATGGTTCTGTACTTATTTGAATACAGAAACTTGGAATTAGAATTACCCTAACTAAATCAACTCAAAATGAGCTGAAACTTTTACAGGAGTCTCCTAATATCCTGAAGATTATCCTGGCAAAATTTGGGGAATTTTGGATAAACCAAACTCCCTCAAAAATTCTTTTGCTGAAAAGCTTTAAAGAATTTTCCAGAATTTTCTATTCGTTTTCATGCAAATGGGGTTGCATATTTGGATAGAGCATTTCATCCTGAATCCAACCCAATTTGAATCACTAAATTTGGAGCTCTCTAGCAAAAGTTATGCAGATCCAAAGTTTGAACCGAATCTGGAATTCAAATTAATTCGGGAAAAATTTAAACTCTGACAGTGGTCCCATCCCCACGTGTCAGCTGCTGCGTTCACGCCACATGGGGCCACGGACTTGGCCCCGCGTTGTCACAAACTGATCCGAGGCCACAGACAATCCCACTCCCTCGTAACAGCGACTGACGCGTGGGCCAGCCCCCGTCTTCGTCTTCCTCCAGACGCCCGCACTCCCGCGCCGCCGAGCTCGCCGGAGCTCTCGCCGGGAGTGGGTTCCGGTGCTCAGAACTTGCTGGATCTCGCCGCCCCCACGTATTCTCGTGCCAGGAACACGTTGCCGGGCTTATCTCAGCTCGACGATGGCCGGAAACCTAGGTGCGACGGCGATGGCGGCTGTGGCAACTTCGGTGATGTTGCTAGGGCACTGTAGTGCTCTAACCTTGCTCCGGTTAGCTCCTATAGCATCGCCACCACCTCGGGAGCAATGTCCAGGGCTCTGATCTCGCGAGAAACGACAGCAACTAGGGTCTCACCGTGCGACCTAGGCCGATTTCGGGGAAAACTAGGAAAAACTCGAAGAACCGAGGGTTTCCTCAACGGTCCTCCCTAGTTCTTGATCCCATGTGCCCGCACGGGTGTCTACAGCTGAGTTTCTAAGCATGGTGATGAGTGGTGCACCGTGTTGCCCGAATTTTCCCGGTTTTCTGCATGCGGTTCATATTGCACGTCTACGGGAAAAACCAAATTCCGGCGAGCACGGGCTGTGGCATGCTGCCAGCGTTGCTGTGAAGCAAGAAGAGTTACAGGCGCACCTTTTCGCTTTTGCAATTCATCGGGAGGTGCTCTGTCGTGGCTGGGCGACTGATTCTTGCAGCGGCGACTTCCTTCGGTACTGCGGAGGAGAACCGAGCTCGATGCTGCGTTCCCGTGGGAGAAACGTCGGTCTCTGGGGCTGAACACCTCGATGGAGACCCGGCGACACCGTGGGGAAGCTTAGATCGGCGTGGGAGCTACTGAGGCAGTCGGTCGCCGTTGCTCTGATGAGCGAGGTAGCGGCGAGAGGGGCTGTACACACGGGAGCGGCCACGGGAGTGGGAAAATGCGATCAGTTCTCCTACGTGCAGCAGCGGTCCGTGGTTAATATCGGGGCTGAGGCGGTTGCTTCGTGGAGACAGCCGGGAGCCACGGGCGCAAGCGCTGTCGCCGCGGTGCTGCTGCTGTCGCGCGCTCAGCAGAGGAGAAACGAAGACCGGGCTCCCTCTCACAGACAGCTGGGCCCCAGTGCACAGGCAGAGAAGACTTAGGGAGCAAGTCTATTTGGCTCAATGACAAGTGGGGTCCACCCCTGCTCCTCCCAAAAGATCTTCTAAACTTTGGCACCAAGCAAATTTAAATCCTAAAGAGCTCAGCTTCAAAAGCTGTTTGAAATTTTGACATTGTGTTCTTCAGTTCAAATTTAAACTCAAATTTCAAGGAAATTCATAGGCCCCCTTGATACTCATACCAAAGCACCTCCAAATTTTCTCAAAACTTGGCTCCCTCATAATTTGGACCTGAGGAGTTTGAATATGAACTCTGATCTATTAGTTGGTCATTGCAAATACAACTTTTTAAACATCAGTTTGCATTTTCCTCTTTGGAGATGGCCCCTCCTCTTTTGGAAGTGACCCTCTTAATTCAAACTGAATTCAAAGTTTTTATTGCTCATGCCAACACTTTCATGAGTAAACAAAAGTTTTTTTTAAGTCCTATTTCTTGCATATAAACTCAACTTTATTCACAGCTCAAGTTTTCTATTCACAAGTTTTGGGACTTTTACATTCCTCCCCCCTTAAAAAGAATCTCGTCCCGAGATTCATGATTAAGGACAAGGTGGAGAGGACAGTTACTCAACATACGCTTCTAACAACTCCGGATGATTGCGTTGCAAATATTCCTCGCTTTCCCATGTAGCATCGTCGGACGTGTGATTTTCCCATAGAACTTTGAAAAATCGTAGCGTCCGATTCCTGGTTTCACGAGTCTTTTCATCAATTATCCGGGTTGGTCGCTCAACATACGTAAGGTCCGGCTTCAAATTTTCTATGTCTCCCGTGAGAATCTCTGTTGGAACTTTTAAACACTTCCGCAACTGAGATATGTGGAAGACGTTATGTACCCCGGCTAAGGTTGCCGGCAACTCCAAACGGTATGCTACGGGTCCACATCTTTCAATGATGACAAAGGGACCGATAAAACGCGGAGCTAGTTTCCCTTTCACTCCGAATCGGTGAATACCCTTCATGGGAGATACGCGGAGGTAGACGTGGTCTCCAACTTGAAAGTTCAGAGGACGACGTCTCTTATCCGCATAGCTCTTTTGTCTGGACTGAGCGGCCTTCAGATTTGCTTGAATGAGCCTTACCCGCTCTTCTGCTTCATTTACGAGATCAATCCCGTAAGTTACCCTCTCGCCGGATTCACACCAGTTCAAGGGTGTGCGGCACTTCCGGCCGTAGAGAGCTTCATAAGGCGCCATTTTGATACTTGATTGATACCCGTTGTTATATGAGAACTCTGCCAACGGTAAGTGATTATCCCAGCTCTTACCGTGGTGGATGACACATGCTCTCAGCATATCTTCAAGTATTTGATTCACCCTCTCAGTTTGTCCATCGGTTTGAGGGTGATACGCGGAGCTTCGAATCAATTTAGTTCCCAAGGATGTGTGTAGCTGTTCCCAGAAACGGGATACGAACAGCGATCCTCTGTCGGAGACAATGGTACGGGGAACTCCGTGCAGGCATAAGATTCGTGCTATGTATAACTCCGCATACTGCTTGGCGCTGTAGTTGGTATGCACCGGAATGAAACGTGCCGATTTGGTTAATCGATCAACGATTACCCAAATCGAGTCATGGTGGCGGGAGGTCATCGGCAACCCAACGATGAAATCCATACTCAAGTCTTCCCACTTCCATGCCGGTATTTGTAGCGGTTGCAGCAGGCCCGACTTCTTCACATGGTCGGCCTTAACTCTTCGACACGTATCACATTCTGAAACGTATTTTGCAACTTCACGTTTCATACGTGTCCACCAAAACTTCTTCCGGAGGTCTTGGTACATTTTATTGCTGCCAGGATGAATAGAGAATTTGGATAAGTGAGCCTCATCCAAAATTTTCTTCCGCAGCCTCATATCACGGGGTACGACTATCCGGTCCTTGAACCACAAGGTATCTTCCTCATCTAACCGGAAACATTTCATCTCCCCGTTCTTTAACCTCCTTTTGATATGAGCCATGCCCTTGTCTTTCTTTTGAGCTGCCATAACCTCCTCTTTTATTGTGGGTATGAGGGCTAGGTTATGCAGAGCTCCAAATGGAACCAAGTAAAGACTTGGTTCTTCCTCTTCTATCGGCGTGATGGTTAGGCTATGAATATGAGACTTCCGGCTGAGTGCGTCGGCAACCACATTTGCCTTGCCCGGATGATAATGAATTTCAATCTCATAGTCCTTGATCAGCTCCAACCATCGCCGTTGTCGCATATTCAACTCTTTCTGAGTGAATATGTATTTCAAACTTTTGTGGTCGGTGTAGAGATGAACCAGATTTCCCAATAGGTAATGTCTCCACATCTTCAACGCTAACACCACGGCAGCCAGTTCGATATCATGAGTTGGATAATGTTGCTCATGATTCCGCAATTGCCGTGATCCATATGCGACCACATGTCCTCCTTGCATGAGTACACAACCAAGCCCGACGCCGGATGCATCACAATAAACATCAAAAGGCTTGGTTGTATCCGGTTGAGCTAGAACCGGGGCTGTTGTGAGGAGTTTCACCAACGCTTGAAAAGCTTCCTCACATGGCTTGCTCCAATCATACTTGATGCCTTTCTTCAGTAGCTCCGTCATAGGTTTGGAGATTTTTGAGAAGCTCGGGATGAACCTCCGGTAATATCCAGCCAAACCCAAGAAGCTACGAACTTCATGGACTGATGTTGGAGACTTCCACTTCAGCACTTGTTCAATCTTGCTTGGATCAACAGCAATGCCTTCTGCTGAGATAATGTGTCCAAGAAATGGCAATTGGTTGATCCAGAATTCACATTTACTAAACTTTGCATAGAGCTTGTGATCTCTCAGTCGTTGGAGCACAATATGCAAATGTTTAGCGTGTTCCTCTTCAGATTCGGAGTAGACCAAGATGTCGTCGATGAATACCACGACGAACTGATCCAGCTCCGGCATGAACACCGAGTTCATAAGATACATAAAGTGGGCCGGAGCATTGGTCAACCCAAATGACATGACAAGATATTCATAGAGCCCATATCTTGTCGAGAATGCTGTTTTCGGGACATCTTCCGCGCGAATCTTGATTTGATGATATCCCGACCTTAAGTCCATCTTGGAGAAGACTTTAGCACCCACTAGCTGATCAAAAAGGATATCAATTCTTGGTAGTGGATACTTGTTCTTTATGGTCACAGCATTTAAAGGACGATAATCGACGCATAGCCTCAGCGTCTCATCCTTCTTCTTCACGAACAACGCTGAGCAACCCCATGGTGATGAACTTGGACGAATAAACCCCTTGTCCATCAGATCTTTGAGTTGCTCCTTCAATTCTGCTAATTCATTCGGAGCCATTTTGTATGGTCTCCGAGAGATCGGCGTGGTTCCCGGTATCAACTCTATTTTGAACTCCACCTCGCGCTCAGGTGGTAGTCCTGGAAGATCTTCGGGAAACACGTCCGGATATTCACGGACTACCGGAATGTCTTCTAATTTGCATGCCTCGGCATTACATACTTCCGGGTCTTTGGAAACCGCTTCGCCGAGATACAATGTTTGACGTCCGTGAAGTGGAGAGTCCAAGTGAACACTCCTGTTCTCGATGTCCAGAACAGCCTTATGGAAGGTTAACCATGATATTCCCAATATGGCATTGATTCCCTGGTCTTCGAGAATGATGAGGGTGGTAGGATAAATTTTTCCACCCAAGCAAAGTGGTGCTCGAGAGACGACTGCATTAGTTGATATGTCTCCACCTGGCGAATGAATAAGGTAGGAACCTTTCGTGATAGTGGTGGAGATCTGATCCCGGATCACCGTTGCCCTGCTAATGAAGTTATGTGTCGCACCCGAGTCGAATAAAATGACAACCGGCTTGTCATTTAAGGTGAACCTGCCGGCAAGAACAGGTCCTCCCTTTGGCAGATCATCGACTGACACATAATTGACTGTCCCCACTTTTGACATAGCTTTTCTGGGTGCCCAAGATCACTTTTTGGAACTGGACCCGCAGACACGTTATTGCTGTTTGGTTCAGTTGCTTCATTGACATTGGGCTCATTGTCAATATGGAGGGGGACAGCACTCGGTTCAACTGAGAAATCACCTTGTTCATCATCAGCCTCTTGAGGGTAATAATGTTCTAGTGCACCTTGTTGACACTGAGGTGCATAAGAAATAAGTTGCTGCCGCGGTAGAGGTGAATAAGACCTCTGTGGAGTAGAAGAGTCGTCACACTCCCAGAATGATTGCACCTCTTGTGGAATCTCTCGACCGGAAGGTGAACGGATTACCAACCGATACTTCTGAGGTAGACGATTGTCTTCATCTTGTGATGAATCCCTCTCCCTCTTTTCCTTGAGGTAGAGGTTGGAATAATATTCTTGAGCGATAGCACAGCTCACAAACTCATCAAAATTCTCTTGGCTAACTTGAGCCAATTCACATCGCAGCCTAGCAGTCAGCCCTCGATAAAAATGATAACCCCTCATGGATGGTGATTTCACATAGTCAGAGACATATTGAGCTAAGCGATTGAATTCCTTCGCATACTCAATAACACTCATGTCCCCTTGCTTCAGACCCCAGAACTCCTCCAGACTGGTTTGCCTTATGCCCGCAGGGATGAAATGAGCACGAAATGCAGCCTGGAACTCCGCCCATGTGACACGATGCCCTGCTGGTTGGACAGCAAGGTACTCTGCCCACCATGCTCCAGCAAAGCCGTGAAGCTGTTGAGCGGCATATAGAGTCTTCGAGAATTCATCACATCGGATCAATCCAAGCTTGGACTCAATGACACGTAACCAGTGACTTGCTTCACAATGGTCAGCCGCCTCGGAGAATACCGGCGGTTGTGTCGCCAGGAAATCCAGATACGTGCTCTGGGTTGGCATGTGATGTTGAGATTCTCTATCTATACCTTGCTGAACTAGAGTTTGGAGAGTTTCATTCATTTTGGCCATAATTTCCGCCAATCCGGTTGGCGATGGCTCTTGTGATGAAGTCGAGTCATTCCCACCTCGACTGGAACCTCCAATCTCTATTTGAGAATGTGTACGTACCATACTGCACGAAACAAAATTTTGAGTCCATCAAAATTCTATCTCAGTAGTAAGTAAAGATAAGTAAAACATGAACATGTCATGAACTTTATGAAAGCATAACCACATTCATGTTTAAACAAATCTTATGTACGCTAAGTTAATCAGCGGAACTACCCTGACCAGCTCACACAAACTCCAAATTTTACTCAAGTTATCAACAGATTCTAGACTTGAGTTCAATACCAAAGTTTTAGTAAACTTCAGTAGCTTTCCAACAAGTACTTATGTGCTCCTTAAGGATTTTTCTACAGGAAGTTATGGCTTAAAAACAGAAAGGTCCAGAGAGGTTTTTGCTACTGTCCTGGTTTGAACAGTTTGCCTTCAACTGGACTTTTCACCCATGTAACGTGTGATTCTGCTCTGGAGGCCTACAAGGAAGTTGTAGAGCACTTGAAAATATTTCCAGAACTGTATCATACACCTTATTTGGGTCAAGCTACTCAGAGTTATGCTCTGTTAAAGTCCAGCAAGAATTCCTGCCAGAAACAGAGCACTCTGTTTTTTGAAAACTTTGACACCTAGTTATACTCTCATTTGAACCTTAGCTCAAAATAAGAGTTCAGTAGCTACTACTTGTTTCAAACTTCCATTTTTAGTTGAAAGTTAGTTCATGAATCATTTCTTCATAGAGAAGAGGTTATTAAGTGTAGTACGGTGTCGATGCACCGTAAGAAACATGTCGGTACTACGTTGCCTCACCAAAAGAAAATCCTAAACCGGATTATACCGGCATATCCGTTTTATCAGTGGCACTAAGACGATCTCTCGCACACGTGTACTACACGGGATACGTACGTGGTTAGTACCTGCAGAAGAACACTCAATAGTGGTGCACTCAAGGGTTGTTTCATTTCAGGCAGTTCCATAATTGAAAATAAATACAAACGCCCGTATCATTATCATACGGCCGTCCTTGAGTTAAGTCACGTCTCAAGGTACGCGATCGTGTTTCAACACCACACGACGGGGAACCCGAGTATGTCATGAACGGGTCGTCACGGTTGGGAATGTTATCAACCCAACGGATACCACCTACTGCCCTGCAGGGCACGCCGATGGCAAGCGCTGCGTATGTTCCCCTGGGCTACTTCCAGACGAACACACTATCGCGTTACTGACCACACGATGGGGTCTCCACTTACTTGCCTAATGCACGCTAAGGATCAGCGTTTCATATGAACTCAGGAACATGAAGAGTCCAAGAGTTTCATATTAACATCTCACACCAAGCTGTGAGATCTAACCCTGAACCACTTTCCTCGTCAGGGGAGCTAACCGAAATTGAACCGCTTTCGGTGGCGTTCCTTACCATTCTTACCTGAACGTAGGTGCGTCGTTACATAATGAAAATTCAAAATTAAAACACATATGTTAGTCTTGCCACTTTAAGTAACTACACAACTATAGTCCTTATGTGGGCCTAATATCGTTTCCTCACCGTATCCTAAGTTTTTGTCGTAATACGATCCTTACTCCGTGTGCTATTACCAATGCGGCTCTGATACCACGCTGAGGGGGCCCGACCCTGATCACGAGGTCGTGCCGCCTTGCCCGAGGAATCGCATTGGGTGGTGCCGTGTTATGCGGCACCCAACAACACACATATAAGGAACACAGTATTACATAAATCAAAAGCGGAAGGTTACAATTATTCTTTGTAAATAGTTTACACAAATTAGCTACAGCGGAAGTCGATAACCAGCTCACGTAGAATAACTATGGAGCACCGAGAAGAGGTCCAGCCCGCGGACTCCTCTCGCTAGCAACACGAAGACAAGGCAGCGGCTAGGTTCTCCAGGTGTGACGTGACTTGGAAGTTTCCGAGTCTCACCGGACAACCTTCTTTATAGCGTCGATGTTTACCTGCAAAACCACTTATATAGCAAGAGTGAGCACAAAGGCTCAGCAAGACTTAACCGTCTCTCCTAAAGCATGGAACTCTATGTGAAAGTAACCTAAGACCTAAGCCTGTCCTTTGCGAAAAGACTCGCCTACGAGTTCATCCTTAACTTTCAGATTTTAGCCATAATAGTAGTGACCTTGCGCCCAGCAACATTGGAACTCCACAATCAAACAAGAAACGCTTCATTCCAATGTTACTTGTCCCAAGGTGAAAAATAAATTTAGTTTGCTCTATCTCTACTTCAAACATGGTTTTCATGCAACTTAACATAATCACAACAGCAATTAAACTTTTTGCAAACTGTTTCCACACAAGTTGATTAACTACGTCACAACATGGGAGCAAGCGGTACTCAATAACCGCGAGGGACGGTGATTCGAATCAAACACTACCCGGATAACTCGACACATACGCCCGCCTCTGAAGACCCATCTCTGGCGTCCTTCATTACGTCGTATGTGGCAACCTTTCTCAGGACACTAAACTGTAGAACCGGTCGCGCCGTCTCGGGCTCATAGGTCTAACGAGACGATGTGGTATGCCTCTACAATCCAGTGAACCTGGTACATCGGTTTCCTGATTCCCATATGTCAGTAAGCATCCGGTACACAACTCAATACTTGCTCCTGGACGCGGCATACGCATCGGTCCTTAACCGACACAGGCAGAGCTACTCGACCAAGACCTCGTCTTGTCGCAGCCTAACCCCTCTGTCCGGTCTCATCTTTAGAAATGTAAACTTTAGTTTGCTTCCTTTCCCAACCACACTTATGATCTTCTGAACTATAGCTCGCGAGTAGATTCCAACTACTCGTCTTCTACCGGATGTCCTAGCCTAATTAGCATTGCCTTATTCTACAGCGATGACACATTTCTACCCTTGACCTCAGGGTTCATGTTTGGTTATGCAAGTGGAGTATCACACATCCTTGACCTAATGCACATACAAACCTTGACCAAATGTAGTGAATAAAGGGAAAACTTTAAAAACAACTTAAGTGCAAACCGGGGCTTGCCTTGGTTTTGCAGGTGACTTAAGTCAGGTAAGATGAAGTTAGTTGCTGATGATGACTTGAGGCTTAATCCCTGCCTTCTTGCTCCTTGATCCAAGTTCAACTTCTCCTTCACTCTTCCCCGTTTAAACACTACACGTTATGAACATGCATCCATGTTTAATTGTAAAACTTTTTGCTAACAAATGCTAAAGCCAAGTTTGAAACTGGAACTTTGTTTAAGAATTTAAAATTAAACTGGTGCTAGTGGTTTGGGTTTGTGTTTAAGCACTATCATCAAGTGATGAGTGGGGTTCCATCACTTGGGTGGGAATCAACTAATAATGGTTGGACAGGACATAATGATCCAGGGCTCCAATGGAGCTGGAAATTTTCTTGGGAGTTCCTTGTCACAAGAAAGTTCTCTGGCCCAAAATTCAGAACATTCCACTAAGTGGATCACCCAGAACAATTCCCTAAGCATTCAAGCAAAAAGGAATTAATTCTGATTAAATTTGCACTTTCATGCAATTCCAAGTGAACTATAATTTCACACCTAGCTCAGAGAGTATGTATGAATTTTCCGAGGATTTTTGGAGTTAAGGAATGCCCAGAACTGAATTTCCATGTTTTGGAAATTCTCTGAAAATGGTTCTGTACTTATTTGAATACAGAAACTTGGAATTAGAATTACCCTAAATAAATCAACTCAAAATGAGCTGAAACTTTTACAGGAGTCTCCTAATATCCTGAAGATTATCCTGGCAAAATTTGGGGAATTTTGGATAAACCAAACTCCCTCAAAAATTCTTTTGCTGAAAAGCTTTAAAGAATTTTCCAGAATTTTCTATTCGTTTTCATGCAAATGGGGTTGCATATTTGGATAGAGCATTTCATCCTGAATCCAACCCAATTTGAATCACTAAATTTGGAGCTCTCTAGCAAAAGTTATGCAGATCCAAAGTTTGAACCGAATCTGGAATTCAAATTAATTCGGGAAAAATTTAAACTCTGACAGTGGTCCCATCCCCACGTGTCAGCTGCTGCGTTCACGCCACATGGGGCCACGGACTTGGCCCCGCGTTGTCACAAACTGATCCGAGGCCACAGACAATCCCACTCCCTCGTAACAGCGACTGACGCGTGGGCCAGCCCCCGTCTTCGTCTTCCTCCAGACGCCCGCACTCCCGCGCCGCCGAGCTCGCCGGAGCTCTCGCCGGGAGTGGGTTCCGGTGCTCGGAACTTGCTGGATCTCGCCGCCCCCATGTATTCTCGTGCCAGGAACACGTTGCCGGGCTTATCTCAGCTCGACGATGGCCGGAAACCTAGGTGCGATGGCGATGGCGGCTGTGGCAACTTCGGTGATGTTGCTAGGGCACTGTAGTGCTCTAACCTTGCTCCGGTTAGCTCCTACAGCATCGCCACCACCTCGGGAGCAACATCCAGGGCTCTGATCTCGCGAGAAACGACAGCAACTAGGGTCTCACCGTGCGACCTAGGCCGATTTCGGAGAAAACTAGGAAAAACTCGAAGAACCGAGGGTTTCCTCAACGGTCCTCCCTAGTTCTTGATCCCATGTGCCCGCACGGGTGTCTACAGCTGAGTTTCTAAGCATGGTGATGAGTGGTGCACCGTGTTGCCCGAATTTTCCCGGTTTTCTGCATGCGGTTCATATTGCACGTCTACGGGAAAAACCAAATTCCGGCGAGCACGGGCTGTGGCATGCTGCCGGCGTTGCTGTGAAGCAAGAAGAGTTACAGGCGCACCTTTTCGCTTTTGCAATTCATCGGGAGGTGCTCTGTCGTGGCTGGGCGACGGATTCTTGCAGCGGCGACTTCCTTCGGTACTGCGGAGGAGAACCGAGCTCGATGCTGCGTTCCCGTGGGAGAAACGTCGGTCTCTGGGGCTGAACACCTCGATGGAGACCCGGCGACACCGTGGGGAAGCTTAGATCGGCGTGGGAGCTACTGAGGCAGTCGGTCGCCGTTGCTCTGATGAGCGAGGTAGCGGCGGGAGGGGCTGTACACACGGGAGCGGCCACGGGAGTGGGAAAATGCGATCAGTTCTCCTACGTGCAGCAGCGGTCCGTGGTTAATATCGGGGCTGAGGCGGTTGCTTCGTGGAGACAGCCGGGAGCCACGGGCGCAAGCGCTGTCGCCGCGGTGCTGCTGCTGTCGCGCGCTCAGCAGAGGAGAAACGAAGACCGGGCTCCCTCTCACAGACAGCTGGGCCCCAGTGCACAGGCAGAGAAGACTTAGGGAGCAAGTCTATTTGGCTCAATGACAAGTGGGGTCCACCCCTGCTCCTCCCAAAAGATCTTCTAAACTTTGGCACCAAGCAAATTTAAATCCTAAAGAGCTCAGCTTCAAAAGCTGTTTGAAATTTTGACATTGTGTTCTTCAGTTCAAATTTAAACTCAAATTTCAAGGAAATTCATAGGCCCCCTTGATACTCATATCAAAGCACCTCCAAATTTTCTCAAAACTTGGCTCCCTCATAATTTGGACCTGAGGAGTTTGAATATGAACTCTGATCTATTAGTTGGTCATTGCAAATACAACTTTTTAAACATCAGTTTGCATTTTCCTCTTTGGAGATGGCCCCTCCTCTTTTGGAAGTGACCCTCTTAATTCAAACTGAATTCAAAGTTTTTATTGCTCATGCCAACACTTTCATGAGTAAACAAAAGTTTTTTGTAAGTCCTATTTCTTGCATATAAACTCAACTTTATTCACAGCTCAAGTTTTCTATTCACAAGTTTTGGGACTTTTACAGAGCGCCACTCCCACCGCTGCTAGGTGGAGCGCTACGCTTCCTCTGCTCAGCTGCTAACTCCCGCTGAGCGTCCTCTTGCATGATGGCGGCATTGACTAGGTCGTTAAATGTGCCGCGGTTCCATTGGACGAGGTGGGTCTTCATTTCGGGGTGTAACCCCCGATAGAAGTGCTCCCTCTTCTTCTCCTCCGTGGAGATGTAGTCTGACGCATACTGCGCCAGATGGTTGAAGGCACGGGAGTAGTCGTGGGCACTCCTCCCGCCCTGCTTCAGTTCCAAAAATTCTTGGAACTTTCTCTTCATTATTCCGGGAGGAATGTGATAGGCGCGGAACGCCTCCCGGAACTCTTGCCATTCCACGGCATGGCCAGCCGGACGTGAGGTGACATAATTCGCCCACCACGCACCAGCGGCACCGTGGAGCTGCTGTGCTGCGAACAGCGTCTTCTGCCGCTCCGTACACTGGAGCAGCCCGAACTTGGACTCGATAGTCCGCAGCCAGTTGTCCGCCTCCAGTGGTTCTTCAGCTTCGGTGAACACTGGAGGGTGCGTACTCATGAAATCCGAGTACGACACTTCGCGGGGCTCAAGAGGCCCTCGCTCTTGATGTCCTCCCGCCTGGGACGTATTCTGCACGATCGTGCGGAGCAGGTCGGTCTGCTCCTCACGACCTCCCACCAATGCCGCTATCACATCCGCTAGAGTAAGCGGAGGCGGCGGTGGTGGCTGCTGCTGCGGGGTGCTGTCGTAGGCCGGTGGCTGGGAGTCATCGCCTCCACCTTGGCTAGAGCCACCAACCTCGTGCGTGGTCCTAGTACGAACCATCTGCAACCATGCGACATTAACCATCAGTCCCGCAACATTTTGCATGCAGTCCAATAGAACTGGGCAGAAAAACATTATGACAACAAAACATGCGAAATATCTCGTAAGTAGATAATGTAATAACTTTGCACAAGCTACACCATTACCAGACCAAACACAAGTTAGTTTAATCCAACTTGATGAACCCCCTCTTTGGAAGCTCACCATAACTGGGTTTGGTCTCTACGAGACATTATTATCGCCCTTAGGGTACAACACCCTCTCCAATGAGTTCAACTGTCATTCTTCCGTCAGAATGACCAGTTTCTACCTATTCCAAGTTTTGATCCGGTTATGGGCATTTTCATGACTCAAGTTGAATACCAAAGTTAAAGTTAACTTTAGTATCTTTCCAACGAGTACTCATTTGCCCCCAGATCAGATTTGGCTCAAAAGTTATGCTAATTCAAAGTCAGCAGAATTTCTGGAGGAATTTTAACAGCACCTCCCTTGGAAGTGGCTGTTTCCAATCCTGATTTCCACTAAATTCTGTGCTGGTATTTCAGGAACTCTGGATTGCACAGGTGTCGCACATCTTCCACTCTTTCTAAGGATGTATTATATGACAATTTTAGATTTTTCTACTGGGAGTTATATTTGAAAAACAGATCAGTTCAGAGGATGTTTTACTCTGCCCTGGTTCTGGACAGTTTACATTCCTCTGGGATTTCAGCCATCTCAAGGCGAATTTCAGCTCTGGAAGTCTACAACAAAGTTGTAGAGTACTCGAATACCTTTCCAGAACTATATAGCACACCTCCCTGGGCTAAAAGACCTGTGAGTTATGCCCTGTTGAAGATCAGCAAACATGCTGCCCAAAACAGAGCACTCTGTTTTTCAGTCTTTTTGGAACTACACTCATCCCTATCTCATTCTTATACCCAACCAGGGTCCTAACTGTTGAACCTATAGATTTTTAATTCTTCGGTATCATTATACTCATGCATATGCCTACAATATCTCGGTACTACGTTCCTTACAAAAGAAAATCCTAACCGGATCATACCGGCATATACGTCTCAAGTGTGGCACTAAACGGTCTCTCGCACACGTTTTCTACACGGATACATACGTGGTTAGTACCTGCAGAAACCACACAATAATGGTGCACTCAATGGTTATTCATTTCAGGCAGTTCCATATTTGAAAGTAAATACAAACGCCCGTATCATTTCCATACGGCCGTCCTTGAGCTAAGTCACGTCTCAAGGCACGTGATCGTGTTTCAACACCACACGACGGGGAACCCGAGTATGTCATGAACGGGTCGTCACGGTTGGGAATGTTATCAACCCAACAGATACCACCTACTGCCCGGCAGGGCACGCCGATGGCAAGCGCTGCGTATGTCCTCCTGGGCTATTTCCAGACGAACACACTCTCGCGTTACTGACCACGCGATGGGGTCTCCACTTACTTGCCTAATGCACGCTAGGGATCAGCGTTTCATATGAACTCAGGGACATGAAGAGTCCAAGAGTTTCATATTGACATCTCACACCAAGCTGTGAGATCAATCCCTGAACCTCGTTCCTCGTCAGGGAGAGCTAACCGAAATTGAACCGCTTTCGGTGGCGTTCCTTACCATACTTACCAGAGTGTAGGTGCGTCGTTACATAATTGAAATTCAGAATTATAACAGATAAGTTAGTCTTTACCACATTAAGTAACTATGCTAATATAGTCCTTACTTGGGCAACTACCGAATCCTCACCGTAATACCTAAGTTTTTCCATAATGCAGTCCTTTAGTACTGTGCTATCCCCACTGCAGCTCTGATACCAGGCTGTGGCGGACCGGAATCCGCTCATCCAGGATCGCAGAGGGTGGTGCCGCGCGATGCGACACCCGACAGCACACGTCATAAGAACACAATATATTACATGGGAAAAAACAGCTGAAACTGTACAAACAAGTACAAACTTCAGTTACAATTATTGTTCTATTACACAGCGGAAGACTACACTATACAACTCACGCCCGCCTATTTAGCAAAAGTCGGTTGCCCAGCCCTAGGGCAACCCACACTAGCTGCACGTCTCAGCTCAGCGCGGCGTGTACGGCTCCCACTCAGCCGTGGTCCCCGACGGAGGGTAACCCTCGCCGGTGGACTCGTACTCCGAGTCCGTGGGTGGCTCCTCACCCGAAAAACACTTAAGCAGCAACCGTGAGCACGAAGGCTCAGCAAGGCTTAACCGACTCACCTAAGCATGAAACTCTACATGAGGTGTACAATGGACATAGGATAGTACATTTCAGCAAAACGACACGCCTACAAGTTCATCCTTAGTTCAACTTTTAGCAACAAGTTAACAGTTCATGAAATCTGAAATTTAGTAAGCAGTATTTGGTGGCACACATGTAGCAATACAATTATATCAATCAGCATCATTGAATCAACATATTTCATCCATTAGTCTACATTACGACACAGTGAACAAGCAGTACTCGTCACCGCGAGGGACGGCGAATCGACTCGATATACACCTGCAGGGAAAACCCAAAGAGCACGTCACGTACGCCCACCCGTGGAGCTGCACAGCACGCTCACTCGATGTCGTACGGGACAACCTTTCACCCAACAGCCCAAACGTCGAACCGGTCGCACCGAAACGAGCAGGAGGTTCCCCACACGGAGCATCTCTCTATGCCCGTTGGCAGATTTCCACCTTGCTGCCCTCAACCTACACCTATAAATCGGTGTGCTATGCCTCGACGCCCGGAGGTTTAGGCTACATCGGTTTATCGGGGCCCATATATCCGATATGCCTTCGGTACGTTCAATACTTGTTCAGCAGGGCCGCACACGGATCGGTCCTCAATCGACACGGGCAGGGCTGCGCACACAAGACTCTCTCTTGCTGCGCCCTAGCCCCTGCCTAGTCTCATTTTCATTACTAAAGTGATCTCACATCACTCAACCGAACCCGTGTGTCCCACTGCCTATCTCGCGAGTAGATTCCAACTACTCGACTTGTACCGAAGTCCTATGACTCATTAAGTATAGCCCGTCTACTCGAGGTCTTAGACACTACCCTCACTCTTTTAGGAACCTTTGGTTATGCAAGTGGGGTTCCATTCATCCTACACCTAATTCACAATCATACTTCACATGACTCATGTAAACAAAAGAAGACTTATAAAAAGGTTAATGCAAACCGGGGCTTGCCTTGTTGCTGCTGGTCAGGAGTTAGTTCTTCGTCCGGAAGGAGGAAGTCCAGCACTTCCGGAGTCTCTTCTTCAACGGCTACACGTTAATGAAATACTACATGTTAATTTATATGCAAATGTGAGTTTAGAGTAAGACTTCTACTATTAGTTCTAATAACCAGCCTCTAATACCTGGAACTTTGTTTAAGAATTTAAATATGAACTGGTGTTGGTGGTTTGGCTTGGACTTAATCACATGGCTAAATGCTAAGTGGTTTTCCCCCCCTTTTCCATATTAATCCCTTAAGTGATTAAACAGGACAGGGGTAATCTAGAGCTCCAATAGAGCTGAGAATTTTTGTGTGAGTTCCTTGTCACAAGAAAACTCTCTGGACCAAACATTAGCACTTTTCATGGAGTGGTTTGCTCAGACTAATTCTCTTGGCAAATCAGCAAGGAAGAATTAATTCTGAGGTAATACCCCTGTTCATGCTCAACTTAATGAACTACAATTTCTATTATAGCTCATAGAGTTTGCATGAATTTTCCTAGCATTTTTGGAGTCAAGGTTTGCCCAGAATTGAATTTCCAAGTTTTGGAAATTCTCTGAAAATGTTTCTGCATTCAAATGAACACAGCACCTTCCAATTTGAATTGCTCTGACCAAATCAACTCCAAATGGTCTGAAACTTTTACAGGGGTTTACTAATGTCCTAAAGAACATTCTGGCAAAATTTGGGGATTTTTGGATGAACCAAACCCCCTCAAAAATTCTTTTGCTCAAAAGCTTTAAAGAATTTTCCAGAATTAATTAATGGGTTTCATACAAATTGGGTTGTATATCTGGACAGAGCTAGGCAAGATGAATCCAACCCAATTTGAATCACTAAATTTGGAGCTTCCTAGCAAGAGTTATGCAGTTCCAAAGTTTGAACCAATTCTGGAATTCAAATTAATTCGGGAAAAGTTCAAACTCTGCCTGTGGGTCCACCCTACACATGTCAACCGCCGGAATCACGCCACAACGGGGCCACAGCCCTTTTCCCGCGCCACCACACGGGATCGCACGCCACAGCTGATCCGGAGTTTTAAATCTTCAGCTGCTGACACGCGGGCCCGGCGGGTCTTCTTCTTCCTCTCGCTCCCGCGCCTCCCCCTCGCCGGCGCTGTACTGGAGCTCGCCGGACCCAGCTTCCCGGCCACCTCTCGGCCGGAGACTCGACGCCTGGGGGTTTTCAGGGTCGGGGAACAAGTCTATGGGGTTGGCTCGAGCTGCCGGTGGCCGGAAGTAGGCTGGCGACGAGCCGCGGCCTTCGGTGATGATCGGCACCGCCGCCCGAGCACATTAGCCCGCCAAAAGCTCGGCGGATCCGCTCTAAAGCATCAGTGGAGGTCAGGAAATCTCGGCGTGGCCTCAACCTGGCTCGGAAACGACGGCAAACCGGTTGTCACCGTGCGCCCGCGTGTTCCCGCCATGGCCGCCGACCGAAAAGCTCGAAATTAGCCGTAACCACGGCGTTTCTAGCTAGGGTTGTGGAGGAAAAAGGTTCCCTATCCTCTCTAGTTCTGGTGCGCGCAAAATGAACAACTTTAACCGAGAATTAAGCGTAAATTTCCACAGTTCTTACCCGCGGTCCGGTTTTCCTCGTCCGAGGGGAAAACTTGAAATTCCGAAGCTACGTCGCACGGATTGCTCTGGAATTTGGAGAGGAGCAGCGCAGGGAGTTGGCGCACCTTGGGGTGCTCTTGCTCAGTCGTGAAACTGGTTGGTGTGTGCTGCCCACGGGAGCCCGACGTCGGTTTCCACCGGTTGCACCTCGGCTTCGGTGCTGATGCTCAAAATACGGCCGACAGGAACCCCGAACGCCGGAGCTGAGCTGAGGGAACTCTTGTGCACACGCTGGCGCTCCTTTTTTGTGTTGATCGCTTGAGCAGTCGGGATGCGATGCCGGTTTAGGATCGGGACGAACAGGCGCGGCGCCGGCGGCTTGCTTGCTCGGGAGGAAAGATAACAGGGCTCGTGGGGAGGGCTGTGGCCGACTTGAGCACGGCGTAGGGGAGATAAGGGCGCGGGGGAACCGATGCTTGAAGCAGCTCGGGAGGTGCTTCGGTCGTCGGTCGACCGTGCGGTGGCAGCCGGTGGGAGAGCGCAACTCGCTCGAGTGTGAACTGTGGAACCGAGTGACTTAGGCAGTAAGCTTCTCCCCTCTCTTCTCACTGACCAGTGGGGCCCACAGCTCCCCCTCTGCCCCAAAATATCTCCAATTTTTTTGGCAAATGAATAATTCAAAAGTTCGAAGTCTCAAACTGAGCCACATTTGCATGTTTGGCCAAATTCCATGCAAATTCAAATATTCATTTGAATTCTTTGCACATTTGATTTCCTTTGGAAAAATGGGCAGCAAGACTTTTCAAAAATTAATGAAACTTTGCCTCCCCACTAATTCGGACCTAAGGAATCCAAATATGCCACTTGATCCTTGTGTTAGCTGCTGCAAACAATAGTTTGGACACAACAGTTTTGAATTCCTCATTGTGTGATCATATGTGTATAACCCTACTTTGTGAAAGTGAAGACTCTCCCCTCTAATCACTCTTTTGATGGAGGTTACATGCTTTTCACAACATTTCCTAAGGTGTCCACAATGAAAATTGTGGTGTTGTGAGATGAAGAAAAGTTTTTACAAGTCCCTTTTCTTGGGCTTTTACAGTCGGTGGTAGATTGTTTGGAATTACAAAGACAGGCTAACAGAAGTATGGTGAAGCGTTTGTACTGAACGACAAGAATCCATCTGTCGCCAACCCAATCCGAACATTTCTCGCATCACAGCCGAAATCTGGATCAAACCGGTCCAGCGCCTTCCATGCCTCACCATCGGACGGATGCGCCATGATTTCTTTGTTTTGACGTACACCTTCTTTGTGCCATCTCATGTGCCTGGCAGTTTCTTTTCAAAAGAAACAAACGCTTCAACCGAGGTGTCACGGGTAAGTACCGAAGCTGCTTACGTGTGACTTCTATCGTCACATTTTCACCATCTTCATTAATGACTTTGACATACCTCGATTCACCACATTTTAAACACTTCTTCTCTTTGGCATGTTCTTTCATGAAAAGCATGCAGTTGTCTGAACACACATCAATCTTCTCATATTTCATACCAAGAACTGAAAGCAATTTCTTCGCGTGATACATATCTTTAGGCACTTTATGGGGCCGTGGAAGTATATCGCTGATCAATTTGATGAGGTCGTTGTAACAGTTATTAGAAAAGAAGTACTTAGACTTAATTGCCATAAGTCTAGTCATGAAAGTGAGGATGGTCAATTCCGTGTGTTCATGCAGCGGCTGTTCTGAAGCTTTGAGAAGCTCGAAGAACGCTTCAACCTCCGTTGTAGGTGGATCCTCCATAAGGCCTGGTTGTATAGCTTCTAGCATCTCATCCATCCTATCATCCCCGTGTTATCATCATTGTCCTCTTTCACTTATTGTACAACTTTAGAAGCTGTCTCGCCGTGAAAGATCCAGAACTCATAAAATGGTGTGTAATCGTGTTAACACAAATGTATCGAAAGTTCCATTTTGTCCAAAAACTTGGTATTTAGGCATTTCGTACATGGTCACCACACCTTATCGGTATTTGACAACAAAAATGCTCGATCTACAAAAACATCCGTCTTGGCGAACCACTCATTTGAGTTCAGGCTGGGCAAATAAACCGAAAACCGAACCCCGAAACCAAACTAACCAGAACCAAAACCGAACTAACCAAAACCGACTAAACCGAGGCTATTTCTGTTAGCAGTATGCAAAAACCAAATTTTTTGTTCGGTTTTGGTTGTTTATCCCGGAACAAGCCAAGTTACAATAAAATCAGCCCACCACCGTCCAGTCCACCAGCAGCACAGCCCACCACAATAACAAACCTTACCTATAAGTGCCACCTGCCGCCGCGCCCCTCACCTGCCTGTCCCGCCGCCAACCATCGCCCCGTCTCACCTGTCGCGCAGCCACGCCTCGCTGTGGTCGGTGCCTTCCTACCGCCCGTCACGCCGTGCCGGCTCCCGCATGCCTCGGGCCGCCGCCGCCTTGCTGCTCCGCTCGCCCGTCTTCCTATCCTGCGTCATGCCGTGCCAGCTCCCGCGCGCCTCGTGTCGCCACCGCCGTGCTGCTCCCCTCACCCGCCTTCCTCCCGCGCGTCGCGCCGTGCCGGCTCCCACGCGCCTCGGGCCGCCGCCGCCGTGCTGCTCCCCTCGCTCGCCTTACTCCTCTGCAGCAAACACTCCTGCGCGCCTCGTCTGCCTCGGCTCCCCCGCGCCACCGCATCCACCGAGCTCTGCCTCTGCCTCATCCACGTCGATGCGAATGTGCAGAGGAGGACGTCGTCGTTCCCGTCGCTCCGCCGTGGCGCCGCCGTCCATGCAGGAAGTGTCACGGCTGTCACCCCGTCGGCTAAGTCCGGTTTTCTTCAGTTTAACTTACGATGGATTAGGTTTACCACCGTTACGATGGGCCCGTAACTTACGACGACACACAACGACTATCGTAAGTTAGATTACTTACGACGGCTAGCTGTTATAAATAACTTGGCTGTTGTAATGTGTTAGGTTTCCTGTGGTGATGTTGATATAGGTGTAGAAATTACCTTGCAGTGTTCCATGTTTGCTTTTTTTAACAAGTCAAATGAATACCTCTTCTGACATAACAGAATTCCATCACTCTCCTCAATGCCCAGAACGTATTCTAGTTGACCTAGGTCCTTAACTGCAACATCCAACATAAGCTGCTGAATCAACTTCTTGGTGGCAGCTGATGATGAGCTAATTATGATTATATCGTCAATATAGATCAACATGTAGACAGTAACATTCTTCTGTCTGAATATTAATAGAGAGGCATCAGCTTTTGATGGACTGAATCCCTGATCTTTAAGTTTGCTGGTTAATCTAGAGTGCCAAGCACGTGGGGCTTGTTTAAGACCGTAAAGTGCCTTCTTCAATCGACATATATAATCTGGTTGTTTGCTTGCATTCTCATAACCTAGATGTTGCTTCATGAAGACATCTTCTTGAAGAATCCCATGCAAAAATGAATTCTGAATGTCAATTTGTCTCATACTCCATCCTTGTGATACAGCAAGAGAGAGAACAATTCTGATGGTTGAAGGCTTGACAACAGGACAGAAAGTGTCCAAGTAATAAACACCCTCTGTTTAAACCCCTTTGCCACTAATCTTGCCTTGTATCTCTCTACCGAGCATTCTGTTTTTCTTTTCACCTTGTAAACCCATCTGCTGTCTATGAGGTTGATTCCTTTTATTGGTGGCACTAAGTCCCATGTCTCATTTTTCAGTAGGGCTGAGACTTCAGTGTCCATAGCCTTCTTCCATTCTGTACTTTTCAAGGCTTCTTGCAAACTGGATGGTTCTGACACTGATGAGGCTGAAATAGTATTTTCAGAAGCTTCTGAACCTGAAGCTGCCGATAGCACTTTCTGAAACTTATCAGAAACTGCAGAGAAGCCACATCTTTTCTCCGAGTATCTGACTGTTCCATCTGTGAATTCTTTTGGTTGAACTATATTGTCTCGAAGTCTTGTTCTCATTAGATGTTCAACAGGTGAAATGTCCACTTGCTCTTGAGCTTCTTCATCACTGTCATGTTGACTGATAGTCATGGAGTGTTCTGCATCTCCATTATTATCACCTATTGCCTGCTCATCTGTAGGAGACAAAACACCACTCAAGTGATCACAGTTAGCATCAGGATTAGGTTCAGTATCACTTATGTGAGCTTCATCTACTGCTGGTTCAACTATCGTAAAGTTTTCAGAATTAATGAGGGAGTCTTCAGTGTATGTGTTGGTTTTTGGTAGTATAGGCAGAATGGTTGGGTGATGTGAAGATTTCGGTGCTGATGTTGTTAAGGATAGATGAGTGGTAAATGGAAATAGATTTTCATCAAAAATAACATCACGTGATACATAAACACGTCCTGTTTAACGATCAAAACACTTGTACCCTTTATGAGATGATCCGTAACCCTAGAAGATGCATTGTTTGGTTCTGAAACTGAGTTTGTTTGAGTTACACACTCGCAATTTGGGCCAGCATGCGCATCCAAATACACGCAACAGAGAGTAGTCAGGGTTGATTCCTAAAAGTTTATGCATAGGTTTGTCTTGACCAATTACACGACTAGGCATTCTGTTGATAAGGTAACAAGCAGTGTTAAACGCTTCATCCCATAAACGTAACGGCATGTTACACTGGGCTAGAAGAGAAAGGCCAGTATCAACTATGTGACAGTGTTTTCTTTCAAAAACAACATTCTGTTGATGAGTATGGGGACAGGAGATGCGATGGTCAATGCTGGATTGTTTAAAATAATTGTGTAAGAGTTGATACCCCCCCCCCCCCAATGCTGAGAAACAGGGAGGTGGGAGACCCCTTGGCTGCGCTTAGGGCTGCGCAGGGGAGAAACCAGCAGCGAGGAGGCGTGGGGGCAGCTGCGCAGTACGTAACGTGGGGGACAAAGTAGCTGGTCACGGCGGCTAGGGTTATGGTTAGAAGCCACCGTGATCCAAGGAGAAGAACAACCCTCAACGGGGATTCTTATTTTTTCCTGGATGCTCAAAACATGAGGGAGGGGGGCTGCTTATAAAGGGGGGACAGGACCCCCCCCTTTGGCCGCAGCCTACTCCTAGTCTGTTTGGGGATAATCCCCCAAACTGACTAGGATTCTTTTCTTCCCTTTTTTTAGTCTATTTCTTTCTATCTAAACTGATTCAATCTATAACTCCCTTTTATTCCTAAACATTATCTAATTAATTCTTCTAAATATTTTCCTGGTGCGGCTGCAGGGCCTGACCGGCCTAGTTGTGGGCTTTGTGGGCCCCACGCCGACCATATTGGCGGCCCACAAATGCATCCACAACATTTCCCCCCTTCCCGACAAAGAGCTCGTCCTCGAGCTTAAAGGAGGGGTGCTTCATCCTGAAATCTTCTAGTTGCTCCCATGATGAATCAGCTTCAGAATGTCCTGCCCATTTGACGAGTAGCTCCCAGACACCTCTGTTCAAACGCGCCCTTTGTACTTTTTCAGGCGTAGGTACAACACGTCCATGCAGAAGTGGTGGTAAAGGCACCACCTGTATGGGAGTAGGACCTTCAAATTTCTTTAACAGGGACACATGGAAGACATCATGTATCCTTGCTTGAGGAGGCAACTGAAGTTTATATGATACAGTCCCAATGCGTTGAATGATCTGATATGGTCCAAAATATTTTGGTCCAATCTTTGAAGAAGGCGTCGTCATTACTCCCACAGCTGTCCTCTGATGAAGCCGCAGCCAAACCCAATCACCGATCTGAAATTCCACCTCTCGGCGGAACTTATCTTCATAGCTTTTCATGGTGACTTGTGCTTGTACCAACCTGTTCTTGATTTCAGCTAAGAATTCATCTCTATCCTTTAGCTGTTTATCCACTGCTGCTACTCTAGATACGCCCGGTTGGTAACCAACAAGAGCCGGAGGGTCCCTGCCATAGACCACTCTGAAGGGCGAGCATTTGAGGGCCGTCTGGTAGGAAGTGTTGTAGCAATACTCAGCCCAAGGAAGCCACTGCAACCAAGTCTTTGGTCGGTCACCAGCCAAGCAGCGAAGGTACACAGTGATGATCTTGTTGACGACCTCAGATTGGCCGTCAGACTGCGGGTGGAAGGCCGAGCTGAGCTGAAGTTGGACACCGGCTAGCCGGAACAAATCTGACCAGAAGAGGCTGGTGAAGACGGTATCACGATCACTGACGATGGAGCAGGGAAAGCCGTGTAGTCGTACAATGTCGTCGAAGAATGCCCGCGCCACTGATGCAGCACTGTAAGGGTGGCTTAGGGGAATGAAGTGGGCATACTTGGAGAAGCGATCTACCACTGTCAAGATCACTGATTTCCCACCAACTTTCGGAAAACCTTCAATGAAGTCCATGGAGATATCACTCCAGACTTCCGACGGTATAGGCAGCGGTTGTAGCAGGCCGGCTGGATGAAGATGATCAGTCTTGTTGCGTTGGCACGTAGCACACCCGCGGACATACTCACGCACCCGCCGTAGCAAGGACGGGTTGTAGAAGGAGAGGCGTAGCCGATGCACTGTCTTCTGGATGCCTTCGTGGCCCCCATCATGCGCCTCAGCTAGGAGAGAGGGCCACAAGGAGGACTTGTCGGGAACGAAGAGCTTCCCCTTGTGAAGTAGAAGGCCGTCGCGTTCGGCCCAGTCAGCAGGTGCGACTCCCTCCCGGAGTTGGGCACATAGCTGTTGCGCCTGCTGGTCTGTAGCGATCTCCGCGCGGAGCGAGTCGAAGAGTGGAAAGACTGGCGCGGATATGGCGTGAATAACTATGTCTTCCTCGTCGCGGCGGGACAGGGCGTCAGCTGCCCCATTCAAGCGCCCCGGTCGGTACTCAACCTGCAGATCATAACCAAAAAGTTTGCTCACCCAAGCATGTTGGGGAATCGTCGTGAGTCGCTGATCCAGGATATATTTCAGGCTGAAGTGATCAGTCCGAACAGTGAAGGGACGACCCCACAAGTAAGGCCGCCAATGACGTACGGCCTTCACAAGACCGATTAGCTCACGCTCGTATGCCGGTAGCTTATGATGGTGAGTCGCTACAGCGCGGCTGAAGAATGCTATGGCGCCGTCGCCCTGGTGTAGAACCGCCCCAAAGCCGGCGCCGGACGCGTCGCAGTCGACGATGAAGCGCTTGTCGAAATCCGGCATTTGAAGTAGAGGCGCTGTCATCAACGCCTGCTTGAGTTGGGAGAAAGCATCCTGCGCATCATCAGTCCAGCGGAATGCTTCCCGCTTTAGTAGGGCGGTGAGGGGTGCGGCCACCGCACCATACCCCGCAATGAACTTGCGGTAGTAGCCGGTGAGCCCGAGGAAACCTCGCAAGGCTCGTAAGGACCGAGGTGTAGGCCAACGTTCCACGGCCTCCACCTTGGTCGGATCCATTGCCACGCCGTGAGCGGATATGATGTGTCCTAAGTAGGACACAGTCTCCTGGCCGAAGAAGCACTTAGATTTCTTCAGGAACAACTTGTTTGTCCGTAGTGTCTGGAACACCTGCTTGACGTGCTGAAGGTGTTCGACCCAGGTCCTGCTATACACCAATATGTCATCAAAGAAGACAAGCAGAAATTTTCTGATGTAGGGGTCGAGGACGTCGTTCATCAACGACTGGAACGTGGACGGCGCATTGGTGAGGCCGAATGGCATCACCAAGAACTCATAGTGGCCTCGATGAGTTCGGAATGCTGTCTTTTCAATGTCGTCCGAGTGCATGCGCACTTGAAAGTAGCCGCTGCGGAGGTCAAGCTTGGTGAAGAACCTTGCGCCGCGAAGCTCGTCCAGTAGCTCGTCAACCACCGGGATCGGGAACTTGTCTTTCAAAGTTCTGGCGTTGAGCTCGCGGTAGTCGATGCAGAAGCGCCACGTGCCGTCGGCTTTTCGGACCAACAGTACTGGCGAGGAAAATGCAGATGTGCATTCTCGGATGATGCCTTGGCGAAGCATCTCGGCGCATTGCTTCTCAATCTCGTCTTTAAGAAGCTGGGGGTAGCGGTACGGCCGGACAGCTACTGGAGTTGTGCCCGGCAGGAGTCTGATTTGGTGGTCGTGGCGTCGTGCAGGAGGAAGCCCGCGTGGCTCGTCGAAGAGGTCCTGGAAGCCATCCAGGAGGGCGCCCATCATATCAGTAGGTGGTGCTAGAGAGGCACATACCGGAGCTGAACTTCGCAGCCCCGTCCAGATCACCTCACGGTCCCCGCGCCACAATTTCATCGTGAGGTCCTCAAGGTTCCAGAGAATGGGTCCCAAAGATCGCAGCCACTGGACTCCTAGAACAAAGTCGAAGCCGTCCAGTGGGAGTGCGTAGCATGTGACGTCGAAGCGATCCCCTACAATCATCAAGGGTACACGTGGACAGATGCCTGTACAGGAGATAGAGTCGCCGTTGGCGACTCTGACGCCGACGCCTGATCGTGGCAACATCATCAGGCCGAGCTCCTTGATGAGTGGTTCCCTGATGAAGGTGTGAGTGGACCCTGTGTCGACCAATGCTGTCAGTAGGTTGCCGTGGACGTAGACCTGGAGCTTCATTGTGTTGGCGAAGTCGATGCCGGTCAGGGCGTGTAAGGAGATGCCCATATCAGCTACGGTCGCGTCAACGTCATCATCGTCGTCAAGCTCCAGAAGGAAGATTCCTTTGCCGGCACACTTATGGTCCGGTGTGTACCGTTCAGGGCAGTGATAGCACTCGCCGCTTGCCCGCTTAGCAGCCATCTCATCGGGTGTAAGGCGTTTGAAGCGTGGGCGAGAAGATGCCGTTGTTGACGATGTCGGGGCGGGTGCTGTAGAGCTGCCACTTGAGGCCGTAGCAGAGGCGCGGGACACAATAGAAGAGCGTGTGGAGCGTTGAGAGGCGGCGCCCTTCTGTATTCCGCTATCTGTTATTGCCGCAAGTCGACGTTCAAAGGCTCTGGCCAGACTCATGGCGGTTTGTAGATTAGTGGGAAACTGCAGCTCCACATCCGTTCTAAGTGGCTCGCCGAGGCCAGCTGTGAAGAGGTTGATCTGCTGGCGCTGGCTGAGGTCCTCGCAACGACAAAGAAGGACTAGGAATTGACGCTGATATTCCTCAACCGTGCCAGTACGACGGAGATCTTTAATTTCCGCCAGGTCGTTGGAGCGGAGCGGAGGCCCGAAGCGCATGTTGACGAAGTCCGCGAACCGCTCCCAGGACACGATGCCACAGTCACGTTCTAGAGCAGTGTACCACTCGGCCGCGACACCCTCCAGGTGGAGAGACGCGAGCCACACCTTTTCTTCTGGCATCGTACGTGTCCCTCGGAAGTATGTCTCACACTTGGTGAGCCAGGGCAGCGGATCTGTTTCCCCGTCGAACTTGGGGAAATTGACCTTGTGACGACGCAGCCCGCTGTCGTCGAAGGTCGGGCGTCCCGGTGGGCGCCTGGTACTGTAGTGGTCGTCGTTGCCGCCATGGCCGCCGCTGCCACCGCCGCCGCCCTTGCCGCTGCCGCAGCTGCGGGAAAGGTTGCTGCCCTGCGGTGAGTTTTGTTGCAAGTCCTCGCCACCGGAGAGCTCCCGCTCCGGTGCCTTCTCAAAGCGCGCAAGGCGCATATCGTGGCGGTCCAAGCGCTTGTTGATGGTGTCTATCTGCCCCATCATCTTGCTCATCATGTTGCCGAGATCTTGGAGGGTGAAAGTCCCAGAATCGTCCACGGGGCCGGACATGGTCGCTGCCTCGGAGTCTCTTGATACCAAATGCTGAGAAACAGGGAGGTGGGAGACCCCTTGGCTGCGCTTAGGGCTGCGCAGGGGAGAAACCAGCAGCGAGGAGGCGTGGGGGCAGCTGCGCAGTACGTAACGTGGGGGACAAAGTAGCTGGTCACGGCGGCTAGGGTTATGGTTAGAAGCCACCGTGATCCAAGGAGAAGAACAACCCTCAACGGGGATTCTTATTTTTTCCTGGATGCTCAAAACATGAGGGAGGGGGGCTGCTTATAAAGGGGGGACAGGACCCCCCCCTTTGGCCGCAGCCTACTCCTAGTCTGTTTGGGGATAATCCCCCAAACTGACTAGGATTCTTTTCTTCCCTTTTTTTAGTCTATTTCTTTCTATCTAAACTGATTCAATCTATAACTCCCTTTTATTCCTAAACATTATCTAATTAATTCTTCTAAATATTTTCCTGGTGCGGCTGCAGGGCCTGACCGGCCTAGTTGTGGGCTTTGTGGGCCCCATGCCGACCATATTGGCGGCCCACAAATGCATCCACAACACCCAATCGGATTGAACTGAGCAAATCTTGGTGTTCAAAAGAGTCTCAACTTGTTTTTGGAACTGAATGTATGTTTCAGAAAATAAATCCATACATACTTGCTGAAATCATCAACAAAAGAAACATAGTATTTAGAACTGTTCACAGATGCAAGAGCAGGGCCCAAAACATCAGTGTGGATGATTTGTAAAGGAGCTGTAGATACATGAGATGAAGAGCCAAAAGGAAGTTGATGGGGTTTTCCTTGCCGGCAAGCATCACAAATTCTAGGACAAGAAATATTTGTGTCTACCGCTATATTATTTTTCTGCAAAATCCGAATTTGATTGGGAAGTCTGGATGCCCAAGTCTTCTATGCCATTGTTCTTGGGATACTCTGGTCAGCAGAAAGGCTTGGCTGGACTGATTATTTGGAAGGATATAGAGGCCATTCCTACATTTGCCGGCGAGAAGAACCATCCTCATTGCTCGGCCCTTAACAAAAAGAAGTTTGAATGAAATTCAATAATCGCATCATTGTCGGAGGCTATCTTTCTAACAGAGATCAAGTGTTTGTTTATTCTAGGAGCATGTAAAATATGATTAAGGTATAACGGTCTTGTTAAACCAGAAATTGAAGAATGCCCAGCATGAGTGATAGAAAAACCTGATCCATTCGCTACTTGAACTTGATCACCTCCTATGTATCGTTCCTTCATGGTGAGAAGGTCAAGTTCATGTGTGATATGGTCTGTGGCACCGGTGTCAACGTATCAGTTCGAGTCGACAGCGTAATTGGCATTGGAAACAGCAGCAGCGACCTTGTTGTTGTCGTCGGCTTGATAGTTATGATCAAATTGGTACCAGCAACGCAATGCATCGTGGCCTGGCTTGTTACAGATTTGGCAACGTGTGTTGCGTCCACCAGGAGTGGATTGACCTCCATGAGTCTGAAGGCCACGGCCACTTGAAGATCGACCACTGCCACGACCTCCTCGTTCGCAGCCACCACCTCGTACGTTGCCACGCCCTGGATTTCTTCCTACAATGTTCACAGATACTTGCACAGAGGTATTGCTTTGTTCTTGACACATCTCATAACTGAGCACGTGTGAGTAGACGTCACTAATAGAGTACGGCGTGAGTTGGGTGGTGATGCTTGTCACCAGTGGATCAAATTCATGTCCGAGGCCACACATCAGATATGAGATGAACTCCTCATCTTGGAGAGGCTTGCCGATGTCAGTGAGCTTGTCTAAGAGTTGCTTCATCTTGCGAAAATAGTCAGCGATGGTGAGATTCTTCTTTTCATTGTGGCCAGCTACATCCTGATCTGCATGATTCTTGCAAATGAGAACGATGCAAAGTTGTTTTTGAGAGTACATCAGACCTCTCGCTATGTCATCGCACCCACAACTTGTGCGAGTGATTCTTCCATCAAGGAGGAGAGGAGCACACTCAAGACGAGTTGGTCCTGATGGTACCAACGAGTGTATTCCGGGTGCACTTCTATTCGACGGCCGCTGCCTTGCTCTTCCGACGGAAGGACGATGGTTTGGCTCGGGTATGAGATCGTGCCATCCACATATTCCATGAGCCCTTGCCTCTTGAGGTATGACTTAACTTATGCCGTCCATAGCGGGTAATTGTCCTGCGTGAGCTTGACGTTGACTAGCTGGACGAACGCCGGTGTTGGGGGCACACCAAGTTGATAAGAAGAAGAGAGATTGGATGTGGTGGAGCCCACACTCTTAGACATGGCGGAAGCTAGATCGTGGCTCTGGTACCATGAAAGAGTTCGTAGGAGAGTTTTTGCCAAGGTCAACAATCTCAATAGAGATAGTGATGTATTTATATTAAATAAGAACAACGGTACACATGTATGATCGAGAGGGTCAAGCCTGCATGTGCGCTAACAAACTAACTGACCACACACACGTCTTCCTCAATTTAAGTGGAGATACACACGTTCTGTTACAGAAAATATTGAACACGTTAGGATAGAGTTTGTTACTTCAACAACATTCTCAGTAGGAATCGGCATTAGGCAATCCTTCCCCTTGCGACTCGAACCAATGTTCGTGCCCCTCTTTGCTCGTCCATGCAAGCTTATAGTGTAACAGACACAAATTAAAGCAGATGGAAATTTGATTCAAAATTCAAATTTGAAGTCAAAATATCAAGAAAGAGAAAAAAAAAACAAAAAAAGAGGAAATGGACTCCTCCTGGGCGCAGCCCACGACCCCCAATGGCCCGGTCCGCTTCTCCCCTTTTTTTCCTCCTTCGCACGGCCCATTCCCTTCCCTCAGCCTGGCCCCGCGCGGCCCACGGCGCACAGCACCTTCTCCCACCTCTCGCTGCCGCCTATTCCCAGAACCGCGCCGCACCGCCGGCGCCATCCTGAGGATCTCGGTGATGGCGACGTGCGCGCGTCGCGTCCCTCTGCCCCACCGACGCCCTGCCCTTCGCTGCCCCACCGTCTTGTCGCCATGCAGCTCGCTCTCTCCCCTGGATTCCCGGGCCACCGCAGCTGCGCCACACGAATCCCGGCCGCTCACACCCGCACCGCCGCCGGATATTTCGCCGGCCATCTCTGCCCGCCCCATAACGCCTTCAATACGCAAGACGTCGCGGTCAGAGGCCACATCACTGGATTTCCAGCGACCTGCATCAAATGTGGCCGCGAGGTGCCCTCCCCACCCGCTCGTCGATTTCCGGCCGCTGTTCGCCACTATAAAAACGCCCGTGCTGCTATGTTCGATCGCAAGAAAGACATCGAGTGCCACGTGTCTTGCCGGCTGGAGCAGGAGCCCGAGGTCGCCCTGTCTCCCCTCCCTCACTTTCTTCCCCAACACCGGCGAACTCCGGTTCATACTCCGATGAGCTCCCGTCCCTCTCTCTTTGATTCCTCGTTCTCACAGCTCCTCTAGGTCACGTACAATGTTTTCAACATGCAAGCGTCGAGGATAGGGCCGTAGGCATATGCATGCCAAGTGCCGCCGCGTCCCACTGCCATGGCACACCGCTGGCCGCCATGGGGCTTTCTCCGGTCTGGCCGAGCGTCTCAAAACCTCCTGCACACCTCAATGCACGTGTAGGAATAGCATGTTCGCTTTAGAATGCGAGCGCGCTCCATCGCGTCGAGCGCCACGGCCATCGCCATCTCCGGCGATCTCTAGCCGTTGTTACAGCAATCCCCTCGGCCTAGGACCACTCCCAACACGTTTCGCACGTAGTCTAGAGGCTCGACATGCTCGAGATCCCCCACCAGTGACTAGGGATGGGTCCTGGCCAAATTCCGGTGACCCGCCGCCGCACCGGCATGCACCGGCCACGGGTGCCGGCCAAGCGTCCACATGGCACCTAGGTGGCAGGCTAGTAGGACGCCACATCAGGGAGTGAGCACGGGTGTTAGCCCCGTCAGCGCCAACTCGGCTAGAGAAACCCTTTGCGCACGTGGCAGTTGAGGTGGCAGCCACATCGACAGCCTAACCCATGTGGCGGTCCTGTCAGCTGCCACATTGTTGCAAACTCACTCCGGTTCACAAGGACCGATGGAAACGGCTCCGTAGACCTGGTTCACGTGCACCCGAGACACATACACACATAGAACTCTGGCCCGCTTGTCATCCACTAGACCTGCGCGGGAAACTGCTATAGCCACAGCCTAGTGTACCCAAGACTCCATGAAGTACACTCTTAAGTGCAGACAATTTCAGAAGAATTGTCCAAAAATAGGAATCAACTATTAAGGAATAGTGACAAGCGAAAATGGCCCCAACGAACTCAAGAACATTTTAATTCACCATATATATATATATATTAACCCATCTAGGCTAAGGGGAATAAAAGGATAAGCTAGTAATTAATTACCCAACTAATGACATCACCCCATTCGGGCCACGAAATGAAATATACCTCGTACCAAGGACTTCTATAAGATTTCCTATAGTCACCCTACTAAATTTTGTTCGGAATTACTGGATTTCCTTTGGATTTGACGCCCATGCAAACTACGTAGTATAGAAAACGAGGAGGCCGACGAGGAGCTCAAAGACATGGACTACGAAGAATTCCTAGAAGCCTTTGAAGGCAAGCTCTAACCTCCTTGATCATGATTGCTCCTATGAATTTGCAAAATTTCACTGCTAGCCTGTTTTAATATGCATGTTTTCCATAATTACTTTTAAACGTTGAGGTAGCTAAGACCCGCTTGACTAGTGGTAGCTTCTCTGTGTAAGTAGTATGGCCGACACGATAACATCGAGATGATGCATTGATAGTGATGGTGGTTACTTGCTCCATAGTTAACCTAGCTCAATGACGTCGGCTAGCCGTTACACTAGCAAGTAGCATACTGTCTCTCGCCATCCAATGCTAGAATACTTGCAAAGTGATAGTCACGTGCTTGATATGTGAAGTTCCACGAACCCCTCCTTGACCTTGTCAACTTACCTCCTTGATGCCCTAAGGACCCGTCATCACACTATAATGTGATGACATGTGTATTTCCTTGAAAATAGAAGGCTTAGGAACTCTGCGATATTCACATCGCAACTCACTGTAACTATTCATCGAATTGCGAAAAGTGTTGAAAGGTGTCTTGGTGATGTTAGGAGGTGGGTTGGGGAAATTGTGCCGTACAACTGGTGTAGGGTGAAGTGGAGAAAAGGAACGGTTGAGGCGGGATATGGTGAATGAGTAGTGTGTGATGCGGTGTAGTCCACCTGTCATGGACATTGATGGAGCTGCCTCACCAACTTAAGGACTGGTTCATATGACCTCGTCATAGTGATTCCGTACAACCACAAGACCTGTATGGGAAGGAGTCCCTCTACCTTCTTGGTGACTTACACATAAGCCATCTGGCGGCCAATAGGGCACGTGAGACTAGGAAAAGACACGAGGGAGTCATTACCCGTGATCCGGCTGGGGGAGTAATTGCCCAAATAGCCCCTGGGTGTGTCCCGAGGTGTGATTGTTGGGTTACTCGGGAAAGATGAGTTGAATGTTACGCTACTCCCTTGCTCGGAGTGCATGACCTGTGGGTAAAGTGTACCACCTCTGCAGAGAGTTAAAATCCGGATAACCGTTGTCAAGCTCTTGACACACTATGTTCTGAGCTCTTGTTGATTATCCTTAGCATGATTCCTTGAAGTGAATGGGTGGCAGTGTTTGCCGTGTTTTGGATATTACAGTTGTGTGCCGGGACTAGTAAAGCTATGGGCTTGAACGTACGATTAAGACTTAGGGGACTAGCAGGATGGAGCTCAACTCCCCTAGGTCCCACCAACTAAAATCAGGATACGGTTACTCCTTTTTGCTTTGCAAAACCTTCTTTCAAAAGAGACCCTGCATGAATGCTTTTCGACAACTCTTAGCCGTATAGGCCTTCCTTGCTACGACCCCCTTGCATGAAACACATCCCCGTGAGTAGTGTTAGGGCTTGCTGAGTACCTTCCGTACTCACTCTTGCTTTCTTCACGACCCTCAGAAGTAGAAGATGAAAGGGAGGAAGAAGATGAAGCGCGATACAACGACGAGTAGGTCTAATCCTGCGTCCAAGGCTGCCTAAGGGGCTGGGAGCCAGATAACCCGCTGCTTGTCAACTTTTCTGTTCTTTTGAGGCCCTGCGGGGCCCATGAATTGTAACTTAAGACATGCTTGTAAGACCATAAATGGCATGTTGGTCCTATGTTAATGTATGATATTCGATCCATTCTATTGTGCGTACCAACTACTGATCCATGAATTGGTACAGAATGCACAAGTGGGCCCCGAGAAAGATGGATCCTAACAGAGTGGTATCAGAGCCGTACTTGGCCGTAGGACGAAGCCTTAGAGACAAAGCACCAAAGGAACATGTATTTTCCAAAATTATATGCGAAAATTTACCTTCACTAGTGTCGGTACCCATGATATGGGGTACCCCCGCGCACAGGGGAAAATGCCTAAGGATCTCGCCCTTCTCCGCAGGGAGAGCTCCGAAGGCACCCCGTGTCTAGCGGGACCGGACCTCCCTCTCCTCAGAGGAGAGCTCCGAGCCCGCCAGGTGGCCAGCGGCAGCCGGACCTCCCTCCTCCGTGGGGAGAGCTCCGAAGGCACCACGTGTCCCGCAGGACCGGACCTCCTGCTCCACAGAGGAGAGCTCCGGGCCCACCACGTGGCCGACAGAAGCCGGACCTCCCCCCTCCGCGGGGAGAGGTCCGAACGCTCCACGTGTCCAGCGGGGCCGGACCTCCCTCTCCTCAGAGGAGAGCTTCGGGCCCGCCACGTGTCCAGCGGGACACCGCTGCCAGCCCCCGCGCGGTAGGTAGCAGGCGTAAAGACGCACCATACCTTGCCCGTACAAGGTATTCAAGGCCCACGCCTTCCCAAGACGCGGAGACGCGGAGCACGCTTCTGTCAGGTGCCGTTGCGCCCAGTCGCATCGCAGACTGGCGCGCAGTGTCAGAACCTGCCAGCCAATAAACGCAGCGACAAGACATCCCCTGCCGCCCCTGCCGTCATCAACCACTACGAGTAGCATGCGGCATGGGCAGGGCGGCAGAACGAAGACTCGGAAGCCTTCGCCAGAGACAACTACCGACATAACTGTGGATATGATAGTCGGCAGGAAATCTCCCCGGGACCACCTGTCGGGTCCCGGCCCCCCCCCCCCCTTGTAAGCCGCTCGAGCCTCAGACTATAAAAGGCTCGGGTAGGCAACGTTAGCAAGGGTTCACACTCCAGCAACTCGCACCCTAGACATAACTCACCCTCAAGCTCAGGACTCCGGTTCTGAGCAGCAAGCAATACAGCGAGCACCTCTGCTCACCGTGGACGTAGGGTTTTACGCTCCGGCGTCCCGAACCACGTAAAACTCGTCGTGTCAAGCTTCTCCCTCACTCGTCCCTTACGCTGAAGCTCTCCGCAAGCGACTAGCCCCTCCGAAAAAGAACCTCCGCTGGCTGACCAGAGCAGGTCCGGGGGAAGTGTCGACCACACACTTCGACATTTGGCGCGCCAGGTAGGGGGCTTTTCCCTTGCGCGACGAGTTTTTGCCAACGAAGATGACGAAGCTTCCTTCAGCGGCAAGCTCTCCTCCCCCGCGTTCACGACGGACCGTGACTAGCGGGGAATACGTGTTGACACAATCAGGATGGAGTGTGTCGGCGCAAGCTGGAAGCCAGCAGCCGACTCCAGCAACGCCGACTCCAGCAATGCAGGCTCCAACTAGCGTGAGATCTTCTGCGGCACTGAGCGTCCCCCACGGGGGCGCGCTAGCTGCAGCAAGAGCGCTACTGCACAATCCACCTGCTGGGGACGTGCCCCAGTCAGCGACCCAGCAGTGGATTTACGAGGTAGACCACCTCGTCGTCGCCGCCGCAAACCCTCAACTTCGGCGGGGACGACGCTCCGGCCAACCGGCTGTGTCGCTGACGCGCACGCCGACGGTTGACGGACAGACAGCGGATTCCAGCTCCAACAGGCTCCCATCGACGGACATGAGGACAGAGCTGGAACGATGCCACTTGGGCCAAGATGCCCGGGTGTTCCTCGAGCGACGTCGAGAAAGGCGTCGCAACCAAGAGGCCGGCGACAGCATGACCTCAGCCTCGACCCCGCCTGAGGCGCAGACCTTCGCCACGCGATCTCTTCCCCAGGCGTACGCCACGCAGCATATGCCACAGCCATATGCCCTGCAAACGGCGCCCCCGGTCTATGGCGCAGCCTTGCCCATACCGGGGTATACAGTGCCCGCAGCGAGCCAAGCGTTCGCGGCACCAACGCCTGCAGCAACCGGAGCAGGATGTGCGGCCCTGGCACCCCACATTCGCTTCGCGAGGTGGCCGCGCAAGTTTCGGCCGCACCTGCCCGAGAAGTACGACGGCAGCGTCAACCCGACGGAGTTCCTCCAGATCTACTCCACCGCCGTCCTTGCTGCAGAAGGGGACGAGGCCATCATGGCCAACTACTTCCCCGTCGCCTTGACCGGCCCAGCCCGGTCTTGGCTCATGAACCTCCCCCAGGGTTCGATAACTTCCTGGGGAGAGCTCTGCCGGCAGTTCATTGCCAACTTAGGCAGTTCTTACACCCATCCTGGCACGGAGCTTGACCTCCACGCCATCAAGCAACAACCTGGGGAATCACTGCGCTCCTTCACCCAGCGGTTCTCCCAGGTGCGGAACACCATCCCACACATTCAAAGTGCTTCTGTGGTCGTAGCGTTCCGGAAGGGTGTCTGGGACGAGAAGATGCTTGAGAAGCTCGCGACCAGAGTGGTCTGCGATGTCTCCGAGCTCTTCAGCCTGGCGGACAAGTGCGTCAGAGCAGCAGAAGGGCGGAAGTGGCACTCACTGCCAGCCTCTGAGTCGGGAGGACAGCCCGGATCTGGCACTTCTTCCTATGGAGGCGGCAAGAAGACCAAAAACCGGGGCAGTGGCAAGATGAAGTCACCGGCCGCGGCTCCCGTTGCCGCAGCAGCGGCACCCAGTGGAGCTCGGGGGCCGCGCCCTGATAAAAGGCAGCGGCAGTCACCAGCCCCAGAAGGTGACCAAGACAAGCTATGCCCCGTGCACGACAGCTGTCGCCATACTACTGCCGAGTGCCGGGAGATTCCGAAGCTCGCGGAGCGCTTCCGCAAAGGGAAGCAGCAGCGGACTGATGCCCCGCCCCTCCCTCAAAGGGAGGGCAAGCAGAAGGTCGACAATGCATCAGTCAGCATCGGCCACCAGGTGGGGTTTCAGGAGCCTCAGCGTGTCATAAAGACGGTGCGCAACGGTGAGGACTCCAGCTCCGATGATGACGAGCCGGGGCAGTAGCCAACTACGGCTGCCCCGGAAAGTCAGTGGAGACTGCACTGCTGCGATATCAACCTTGGAGAAGCTCCAAGTAGTTGCAGCAGCCCAAGCACCAGCCCCGACGGTGCAGAACCGGGCCAGCTCCACCCGAGTGCACGTTTCTGTGCCTCGCCCTTACCTCCTGGGGGCCGCCCAGGGTCTGTCAACCTCTTGAAGGCCATAGCCAGAAGGGGAAAGACGCCTTGGGTCTCCCAAGAAGATTCCGGGTCCCCCCACCCCTTGAAGGCCTTAGCCAGAAGGGGAGGGTACCCCGGGGCTCCCAGGAGAAGCCGTGCAGGACCCGCTCCAGCGTGAAGATGACGACCTCGTCGACGAGGCCCGGCTGCAGGTGACACCCCACAACGCACGGCCTCGGCTGGTGCTCTAGCACTACCGCCAAAGGACCAAGCACGTCAGGGACCTGCAAGAAGGCAACCTGGTGCCGCGGCACGCACTTTCCCGCGAAGGACCTATAAACTCTCCCCCAGCCAGGAAGGTCCCTTCCGAGTCATGAAAGTTGCAGTCCCAGGTACACATGCCTTTCAACCAAGGGTGGGATCCGTTCCCGAACCCTTACCATGGAACAACACTGTAAGTCCTACCTCCTGAGCGTTAGTAGAACAGGGCCATACCCTTCTGTAATAAATCCCATAGAGTCTAGGAACAGCGCTCGGAGCAGCTAAGTCTCAGGGGACAGTCCAGGACTACGTTCAGCTTGGCCTGGTTCCAACCCTAACCGCGTAGAGTCTTGCTTCCCTTCTTAATGAGGCGGGTCGTTGCCTCCATGTACAGCCTGACTTCCCCCTATGGGCATTTACACAGAAACCTGTTCTACTTCGCTCTCTCTCATGTGCTCATTTAAATTACGCATTAATTTTTATGATCGCACTCTCTATGTATGCTCACCATACATTTAGCTCCCTCTCTCCCGCGCTCATCCATAGTCAGCATTTGCTATCCTACCGAAGGTGGTTGCGCTTGAGGCACCTGCCGATGGCCAGGTGGGCCTCTCGGGCCTCCCCCAGTCAGGTGTTGCGGTGCCTGTTGGTCACCTCCAGGAAAGGCCCACGCCGTGCGTGGGGGGTCCAGGGTGTGTATCCCGCTTAGCCGGCTCTGTACCCAAAGCGTGCGCACCCTGCCCTCCGGAGGTCCAGGGGAGTACAACTGCTTTGCCTGGTTCCGTACCCAAAGCCTGTGCACTCTGCTTCCCCGGTGCACGGTCCGGTACTAGGGACAGGACGGTCGTACCCGGACCTTGGAGGGAGCCGGAGCCTCGGTGCCTCGCGCACAGAATTGCCCAAGCCCCGTATACCGGACTAGGACCGTAAGCCGAATAAGACTAAGAGACGGGGAGGGGAGGACCCCCCCGAGGAGAATTACGTTTCCTCTATCTGTGTGCAGGACCTCCAGGTTACAGCAACGGGGGCGGCATGAGGCGGGGGGTAAGGAGCTATCGACTACTCCAGCACAGGACCGAAAGGTCCGGGTTTCGCCCCTTCAAAAGGGGCGGGGCCCGAAGGCCCCATGTGTCCAGCGGGGCCGGAGCTCCCGCCTCCTCAGGAGGAGCTCCGGGCCCGCCACGTGGCTGGCGCAAGCTGGACCTCCCCCTCCGGGGGGGGGGGGGGCTCTGAAGGCCCCATGTGACCCGCAGGGTCGGACCTCCCTATCCTTAGAGGGGGGCTCCGGGCCCGCCATGTGGCCGACAGATCCGGACCCCTCTCATCCTCAGGGGGGTGAGCTACGGAGACCTCCGGGGCCCTTAATGCAATAAGGACCCGGGGAAGGTGTCTGTGCAGAGCTCCGAGATTGGTGAAGGCCTCTGAGTACCTTGCGGAGTTAAGGGCTCGGCCAGGCAAAACCAAGAAGGAGACAAAAAGCATCACATGCACAAATGTTCAAGAGAGTCCATTTATTCATGGATCCATGAGCTGAACTACAGACTCGATAAAAAGAAAGAAACAAGCCCTAGGGTCCCCCTGGCTCGAGCCGGAACCTGGAGGCTACAAGGGCGGCCACATCCCCTGTGGCGGACCGGAATCCGCTCATCCAGGATCGCAGAGGGTGGTGCCGCGCGATGCGACACCTGACAGCACACGTCATAAGAACATAATATATTACATGGGAAACAACTGAAACTGTACAAACAGGTACAAACTTCAGTTACAACTATTGTTTATGTTACACAGCGGAAGTCTACACTACACAACTCACGCCCGCCTATCTAGCAAAAGTTGGTTGCCCAGCCCTAGGACAACCCACACTAGCTGCACTCCTCAGCTCAGCGCGGCGTGTACGGCTCCCACTCAGCCGTGGTCCCCGACGGAGGGTAACCCTCGCCGGTGGACTCGTACTCCGAGTCCGTGGGTGGCTCCTCACCTGAAAAAAAACACTTAAGCAGCAACCATGAGCACGAAGGCTCAGCAAGGCTTAACCGACTCACCTAAGCATGAAACTCTACATGAGGTATACCAAGGCATAGGTTAGTAACATTTCAGCAAAACGACACGCCTACAAGTTCATCCTTAGTTCATCTTTTAGCAACAAGTTAACAGTTCATGAAATCTGAAATTTAGTAAGCAGTATTTGGTGGCACACATGTAGAAATACAATTATATCAATCAGCATCATTGAATCAACATATTTCATCCATTAGTCTACGTTACGACGCAGTGAACAAGCGGTACTCGTCACCGCGAGGGACGGCGAATCGACTCGATATACACCTGCAGGGAAAACCCAAAGAGCACGTCACGTACGCCCACCCGTGGAGCTGCACAGCACGCTCACTCGATGTCGTACGGGACAACCTTTCACCCAACAGCCCAAACGTCGAACCGGTCGCACCGAAACGAGCAGGAGGTTCCCCACACGGAGCATCTCTCTATGCCCGTTGGCAGATTTCCACCTTGCTGCCCTCAACCTACACCTATAAATCGGTGTGCTATGCCTCGACGCTCGGAGGTTTAGGCTACATCGGTTTATCGGGGCCCATATATCCGATATGCCTTCGGTACGTTCAATACTTGTTCAGCAGGGCCGCACACGGATTGGTCCTCAATCGACACGGGCAGGGCTGCGCACACAAGACTCCTCTTGCTGCGCCCTAGCCCCTGCCTAGTCTCATTTTCATTACTATAGTGATCTCACATCACTCAACCGAACCCGTGTGTCCCAATGCCTATCTCGCGAGTAGATTCCAACTACTCGACTTGTACCGAAGTCCTATGACTCATTAAGCATAGCCTGTCTACTCGAGGGCCTTGACACTACCCTCACTCTTTTAGGAACCTTTAGTTATGCAAGTGGGGTTTCATTCATCCTATACCTAATGCACATACATACTTCATATGACACATGTAAACAAAGTAAAACTTTTAAAAAGGGTTAATGCAAACTGGGGCTTGCCTTGTTGCTGCTGGTCAGTAGTTAGTTCCTCGTCCGGAAGAAGGAAGTCCAGCACTTCCGGAGCCTCTTCTTCAACGGCTACACGTTAATGAAATACTACATGTTAATTTAGATGCAAATGTGAGTTTTAGAGTAAGACTTCTACTATTAGTTCTAATAACCAGCCTCTAACACCTGGAACTTTGTTTAAGAATTTAAAGATGAACTGGTGTTGGTGGTTTGGCTTGGACTTAATCACATGGTTAAATGCTAAGTGGTTTTCTCTCCTTTCCATATTAATCCCTTAAGTGGGTAAACAGAACAGGGGTGATCTAGAGGTCCAATGGAGCTGAGAATTTTTGTGTGAGTTCCTTGTCACAAGAAAACTCTCTGGCCCAAACATTAGCACTTTTCATGGAGTGGTTTGCTCAGAATAATTCTCTTGGCAAATCAGCAAGGAAGAATTTTATTCTGAGGTAATACCCCTGTTAATGCTCAACTTAATGAACTACAATTTCAATTATAGCTCATAGAATTTGCCTGAATTTTCCTAGCATTTTTGGGGTTAAGAATTGCCCAGAACTGAATTTCCAAGTTTTGGAAATTCTCTGAAAATGTTTCTGTATTCAAATGAACACAGCACCTTCCAATTTGAATTGCTCTGACCAAATCAACTCCAAATGGTCCGAAACTTTTACAGGGGTTTACTAATGTCCTAAAGAACATTCTGGCAAAATTTGGGGATTTTTGGATGAACCAAACTCCCTCTAAAATTCTTTTGCTGAAAAGCTTTAAAGAATTTTCCAGAATTAATTAATGGGTTTCATACAAATTGGGTTGTATGTCTGGACAGAGCTAGGCAAGATGAATCCAACCCAATTTGAATCACTAAATTTGGAGCTTCCTAGCAGAAGTTATGGAGCTCTAAAGTTTGGGAAATTTCTGGAATTCGAATTAACCGGGAAGGTTCAAATTTCTGACAGCGGGCCCGGCTTCCACGTGTCATCCCCTCGGCTGCGCCACACGGGGCCACAGGATTATCTTCCGCGTGTTCACAGCCGATCCGGTGTAACAGAAGATCCCCACACTGTGCTGCGAGGGACTGACGAGCGGGCCCGGCCGGCTCGTCTTCTTCCTCGCGCCCGCCCTATTTCCCGCGCCGCCCCCTCACCGGCAAACCCCGGCAGCTCGCCGGAACTGGCTTCCCGACCGCCTCCCGGCCGGAAACTCGCCGCCTGGGCATACTTTCGCGCGCTGAACACGCTGGCACCCTCACCGGAGCTTGACAACGGCCGGAGCTATGCCCGCGACGGTGACAGAGCTTCTCTCTACTCCGGCGGCGTCGTAGAGCACTTTCCTGGCCCCAACCTGGCTCCGGTTAGCTCCTACAGCTTCACCATGACCTAAGGAGCAACGTACCGGGCTCTGATCTCGCGAGAAACGTCGGCAACTAGGGGCTCACCGTGCGACCTAGGGCGATTTCGGGGAAAACTGGAAAAACTCGAAGAACTGAGGTTTTCTTCGATGGTTCTTCCTAGTTCTTGATCCCACGTGCCCGCACGGATGTCTACAACTGGGTTTCTAGGTCTGGGGAGGAGTGGTTCGGTGGGTGAGGCGAATTTGCCGATTTACCCGAACCGGGCTATATCACATGCTTGCGCAAGAACTGAAATTCCGGCCAGCACGGTCCATGACACGCTGCCGGCATGGTTGTGAAACGAGAAGGGTTACTGGCGCACCTTTTTCCTTTTGCCACTTGATGGGAGAGGCTCTGTGGTGGCCGGGCGACGTGATCTTGTCGCGGCGGCTTTCTCCGGCGCTGTGGAAGAAGATCGGCTCGACGCCGACGTCCCGATGGAGCTAGCGCCCGGTCCTTGCTTCTTCCACACTCAAGGACGTCCGGAGGTGTTGTGAGGAAGCTTAGCACGTCGTGCCACGGGGTGGAGCAGCCGGGCGGCGGTAAATCGACGGCTCGCCTCTGTGCGGTCGTGTTTATCGCCGAGGAGACACGAGGTTCGCTCAGCGTCGGCTGGGAGGCAGTGTGGGCGCTGAGCGCTCGGTGGAGGGGGTAAGAATGGAGAGACATCGATCCCCTAAACAGCTCGGGAGGTGCTTCGGTCGTCGGTCGTCCGTGCGGTGGCAGCCGGTGGGAGAAACACAACTCGCTCGAGTGTGAACTGTGGAACCGAGTAACTTAAGCAGTAAGTTTCTCCCCTCTCTTCTCACTGACCATTGGGCCCCACAGCTCCCCTCTGCCCAAAAGATCTCCACATTTTTGGCAAATGAGTAATTCAAATGTTTGAAGTCTCAAACTGAGCCACATTTGCATGATTGGACAAGTTTCCCTCAAATTCAAATGTATATTTGAATTCTTGCCTATTTGGCTCCTTTTTGGACCATTGGGTAGCAAACCCTTTCACAAATTATTGAGACTCTGCCTCCCCACTAATTTGAACCTGAGGAATCCAAGTATGCCCTTTACTCCTTGTTTTAGCTGCTGCAATCATGAAGTTGAATGCAACAGTTTGAAATTTCCCTCCCATGTGTGCTCATATGTGTATAAACCCTACTTTGTGAAAGTGAAGACTTTCCCCTCTAATCACTCCTTTGATGGAGGTCACTTGCTCTTCACAATATTTCACAATCTACCCACAACAAAACTGTTGGGTAGTGAGGTGCAGAAAAGTTTTTGCAAGTCCCTTTTCTTGGGCTTTTACATCCCCCCCCCTTAAAAGAATCTCGTCCCGAGATTACAAAAGAAGAGATAGCGATGAAATGGGGACTTACCCGTGTTGAGAAGCCATAAACTCCGGGTAATTCGAGCGAAGGAACTCCTCGCTCTCCCACGTCGCTTCTTCGGCGGTGTGGTTACTCCAGAGTATTTTGTAGAACCACAACGTTATGCTACGCGTGGTTCGGGCTTTCTCATCAAGAATTCCTACCGGATACTCATCATATGTTAAATCCGGTTTCAGCTCGCCGATGTCTTCGGTAGGAACAGCAGCCGTATGCTTCAAACATTTTCGCAGTTGCGAAACATGGAAAACATCATGGACACCAGCAAGAGATTCCGGTAACTCCAATTGATACGCCGCTGGTCCACACTTCTCGGTGATAGCGTAAGGTCCAATAAAACGGGGAGCGAGCTTCCCCTTCACACCGAACCGGTGCACGCCCTTCATTGGAGACACGCGGAGGTACACGTGTTCCCCAACGTCAAAGTGCAACGGTCTACGCCTCTCATCAGCGTAGCTATTTTGTCGGGATTGAGCGGCCTTCAAATTGGCTTGAATTGTCCGAACGCGCTCCTCGGCGTCGTGCACCACATCAACCCCGAATGTGACCCTTTCACCGGACTCGCACCAATTTAATGGGGTGCGGAATTTACGACCGTAGAGAGCTTCGTAAGGTGCCATTTTGATACTCGCCTGATAGCCGTTGTTGTACGAGAATTCCGCCAATGGTAGGTGATCATCCCAGTTCCTACCATGGTGGATGGCACATGCTCTCAACATGTCTTCCAGGACTTGATTCACCCTCTCTGTCTGGCCATCTGTCTGAGGGTGATAGGCGGAGCTCCTGATCAACTTAGTACCCAATGCAGCGTGTAGCTGCTCCCAAAAGCGAGATACAAATAATGCACCTCGATCTGAGACAATGGTCTTGGGTACCCCGTATAGGCATAGAATCTTCGCTATGTATAGCTCCGCATATTTGCCGGCATTGTAATGTGTATTCACCGGAATGAAGTGAGCCGTCTTGGTTAACCGATCAACGATTACCCATATGGAATCATGCTTGTTGGCTGTTAGGGGTAATCCCACAATGAAATCCATGCTCACATCTTCCCATTTCCATGCCGGGATCTTCAGGGGTTGCAACAGCCCTGATTTCTTCATGTGATCAGCTTTCACTCGTCTACACGTATCGCACTCGGATACGTACTTAGCTACCTCCCGCTTCATCCGTGTCCACCAAAATTTCTTTTTCAAATCTTGGTACATTTTGTTGCTGCCCGGATGAATGGAGTATTTGGACAAGTGAGCTTCATCGAGGATCTTTTTCCTCAACTCCATATCTCGGGGTACGACTATGCGGTCCTTGAACCACAGCGTCCCCTCACCATCTTTCCGGAAACATTTAATTTCTCCATTGTCTATCCGTCTCCGGAGATGTGCCATGCCTTTATCCGTTTTCTGAGCTGCAATGATGTCCTCCCTAATAGTAGGGATGAGGGCAAGGTTGTACAGCGATCCATAAGGAACCAAGTATAAACTTGGTCTTCCTCCTCCACCGGTGTAATGGTGAGGTGATGGACATGCGATTTCCGACTCAGCGCGTCGGCAACCACATTCGCCTTGCCGGGGTGGTAATGGATTTCAATCTCATAATCTTTGATCAGTTCTAACAACCTCCTCTGCCTCATGTTCAGCTCCTTCTGGGTGAAAATGTATTTCAAGCTCTTGTGGTCGGTGTAGAGATGCACCAAGTTCCCCAGGAGATAGTGCCTCCACATTTTTAGCGCCAACACCACGGCAGCAAGTTCAAGATCGTGAGTCGGGTAGTGCTGCTCATGGTTCCGAAGTTGGCGTGAGCCATAAGCGACCACACGTCCTTCCTGCATCAACACGCAGCGGAGCCCAATACCGGACGCGTCACAATACACGTCGAAGGGTTTTGTTGTATCCGGCTGAGCTAATACCGGGGCTGTTGTGAGATGCTTCACCAGTGTTCGGAACGCTCCTTCACACGCCGTGTTCCAAACATATTTTGTCCCTTTCTTCAGCAACTCTGTCATCGGCTTAGCGAGCTTGGAGAAGCTTGGAATGAATCTCGGTAGTATCCCGCTAACCCGAGGAAGCTTCTGACTTCATGAACTGAAGTGGGAGCTTTCCATTTCAACACTTGCTCTATTTTACTTGGGTCAACCGCAATGCCTTCAGCTGAGATGATATGTCCCAAGAATGGCACTTGGCTGATCCAAAATTCGCATTTGCTGAACTTGGCATAGAGCTTGTGGTCTCGCAATCGTTGAAGAACGATCCGTAAGTGTTGTGGCGGACCGGAATCCGCTCATCCAGGATCGCAGAGGGTGGTGCCGCGCGATGCGACACCCGACAGCACACGTCATAAGAACGCAATATATTACATGGGAAAAACAGCTGAAACTGTACAAACAGGTACAAACTTCAGTTACAACTATTGTTCTATTACACAGCGGAAGACTACACTATACAACTCACGCCCGCCTATTTAGCAAAAGTCGGTTGCCCAGCCCTAGGGCAACCCACACTAGCTGCACGTCTCAGCTCAGCGCGGCGTGTACGGCTCCCACTCAGCCGTGGTCCCCGACGGAGGGTAACCCTCGCCGGTGGACTCGTACTCCGAGTCCGTGGGTGGCTCCTCACCTGAAAAACACTTAAGCAGCAACCGTGAGCACGAAGGCTCAGCAAGGCTTAACCGACTAACCTAAGCATGAAACTCTACATGAGGTATACCAAGACATAGGTTGGTAGCATTTCAGCAAAACGACACGCCTACAAGTTCATCCTTAGTTCATCTTTTAGCAACAAGTTAACAGTTCATGAAATCTGAAATTTAGTAAGCAGTATTTGGTGGCACACATGTAGCAATACAATTATATCAATCAGCATCATTGAATCAACATATTTCATCCATTAGTCTACGTTACGACGCAGTGAACAAGCAGCACTCGTCACCGCGAGGGACGGCGAATCGACTCGATATACACCTGCAGGGAAAACCCAAAGAGCACGTCGCGTACGCCCACCCGTGGAGCTGCACAGCACGCTCACTCGATGTCGTACGGGACAACCTTTCACCCAACAGCCCAAACGTCGAACCGGTCGCACCGAAACGAGCAGGAGGTTCCCCACACGGAGCATCTCTCTATGCCCGTTGGCAGATTTCCACCTTGCTGCCCTCAACCTACACCTATAAATCGGTGTGCTATGCCTCGACGCCCGGAGGTTTAGGCTACATCGGTTTATCGGGGCCCATATATCCGATATGCCTTCGGTACGTTCAATACTTGTTCAGCAGGGCCGCACACGGATCGGTCCTCAATCGACACGGACAGGGCTGCGCACACAAGACTCTCTCTTGCTGCGCCCTAGCCCCTGCCTAGTCTCATTTTCATTACTAAAGTGATCTCACATCACTCAACCGAACCCGTGTGTCCCCAGCCTATCTCGCGAGTAGATTCCAACTACTCGACTTGTACCGAAGTCCTATGACTCATTAAGCATAGCCTGTCTACTCGAGGTCCTTGACACTACCCTCACTCTTTTAGGAACCTTTGGTTATGCAAGTGGGGTTTCATTCATCCTATACCTAATGCACATACATACTTCATATGACACATGTAAACAAAGTAAAACTTTTAAAAAGGGTTAATGCAAACCGGGGCTTGCCTTGTTGCTGCTGGTCAGGAGTTAGTTCTTCGTCCGGAAGGAGGAAGTCCAGCACTTCCGGAGTCTCTTCTTCAACGGCTACACGTTAATGAAATACTACATGTTAATTTATATGCAAAAGTGAGTTTAGAGTAAGACTTATACTATTGGTTCTAATAACCAGCCTCTAATATCTGGAACTTTGTTTAAGAATTTAAATATGAACTGGTGTTGGTGGTTTGGCTTGGACTTAATCACATGGTTAAATGCTAAGTGGTTTTCCCCCCTTTTCCACATTAATCCCTTAAGTGGTTAAACAGGACAGGGGTGATCTAGAGCTCCAATGGAGCTGAGAATTTTTGTGTGAGTTCCTTGTCACAAGAAAACTCTCTGGACCAAACATTAGCACTTTTCATGGAGTGGTTTGCTCAGAATAATTCTCTTGGCAAATCAGCAAGGAAGAATTAATTCTGAGGTAATACCCCTGTTCATGCTCAACTTAATGAACTACAATTTATATTATAGCTCATAGAGTTTGCATGAATTTTCCTAGCATTTTTGGAGTCAGGGTTTGCCCAGAATTGAATTTCCAAGTTTTGGAAATTCTCTGAAAATGTTTCTGCATTCAAATGAACACAGCACCTTCAAATTTGAATTGCTCTGACCAAATCAACTCCAAATGGTCTGAAACTTTTACAGGGGTTTACTAATGTCCTAAAGAACATCCTGGCAAAATTTGGGGATTTTTGGATGGACCAAACTCCCTCTAAAATTCTTTTGCTCAGAAACTTTAAAGAATTTTCCAGAATTAATTAATGGGTTTCATGACACGACCCCACTGGTCCTGTCGAGCCAGGATCACGCTGAGGGGTGCTGCGTTGCACAGCACCGTATAACACACGTCAAAGGTACAAAGCGGAAGCGGAAGCTTTATTACATAAACAAGTTTATCAACATGTTTACATCAAAATAAGTTTAGTCCACACTCGCGGGCGTAGACTAAGCATCAAGTGCACGTTCAGCCCTCGAACGTGTCCTTGCTAGCACACACGCACACTAACTCTGCGGCGTGCACGACTCCCACTCGACGGGGTTCCCCTCCTGGGGTTCCGTCTCCTCTTCGGGAGTCCCTTCCTCATAGAACCCTGCAAAAGCTTCAAACACAAGCAGTGAGCACGAAGGCTCAGCAAGTCTGACCCGTCTCACCTAAACATGAAACTTCTACATGAGGGTGATGGGTTGCATGAGGTAAAAATCATTTGCAAGGACTCGCCTAATTAGTAGAACCTTACTTTCAAGTTTTAGCAGCAGGTTGTGGAGAACTTTACGCTAAGGCACATGAGAGAGCCGCAATCAAACAAGAAACGCATTTCTCTCATGTACTTTGCCCAAAGTTGAAAAGAACTTTAGTTAGCACTAAGCTACAACATATCATTAACAATCAATATCCAACTTTCAATCAGCAACATTTTAACATGTAACTAGCCTGTTCTTTCTACGTCACGGTACAGTGAACAAGTGGTACTCACTGACCGCGAGGGACGGCGATTATAATCGATTTACACCTGCAGGGTTACCCGAACAACCCGTCACGTACGCCCGTACTCGATGTTGCCTACAACAACCATCACGGACGCCGTACGCGACTACCTTTCACCCGTTAGCCAAATATTGAACCGGTCCCATCGTCCCGAGCAAGAGGTCCCTGCACGCGCATCTCTGTGCCGCCAGCTGATTTACACCTCGAGCTCTCAACCTACCCTCTGAACGACGGGCAATGCCTCAATACCCAGCTACCCGAGTTACATCAGTTTCCCGGTTCCCATATAGCCGGTAGGTCTTCGGTACTGTTCTAGCTTGTTCAACAGGCCCGCACACGGCTCGGTCCTCAATCGACACAAGCGGAGCTACAGCACACAGGCCCCAAAGTCCTGCTGCCCTTACTCTCCGCTCGGTCTCATTTTCTTGCCATGTGTATCATGTGCTATCTCTACCCGAGCAATGTGCCTCTAGCCTATTCTCGCGAGTAGTTCCAACTACTCGACTTGTACCGAATCCTACTCTATCCTAGCAATGCGGTGGCTACGAGGTTTGCAATCCTAAACCCAACCCATGGTTTTCTTGGCTGTGCAGTTGGGTTTCCAATCAAGACTCTAATGCAAAGAACAAAGAAAACAATTATGTGCTCAAAACAATAAAAATTTGTAAAAAGGTTAATGCAAACCGGGGCTTGCCTTGCTGCTCTTGGTCGTAGGCTAGCTGTTCCTCCGGAGTAACGAAGTCTAGGACTTCGGGTTCCTCCTCGACCTTAGCGACTACATGATAAGAACAATGTATGTATTAATTAAATGCTTTTGTATTAACTTTGAAGTTGTGAAGTCTATAACCTTTACTAGATAGACCTAATGACTGTGAAACTTTTACTGTGGCTTGGTTACAACCTAAACAGAGACTTGGTCAAGTTTTAGTTGCAGCAAAGCTCATTTGAGCCCTCCACAAATAATTATGTCCTTGACCTTAATTAAAGGCTTTTAGGGTGTTCTAGGTATTTTCATGAAACAAACTATGACTTTCTGAGAACTAGATTTTCAGAGGGTTCTAATGGAATTGGTCTCACTTAATTTGGAAGTCTCTAACTAAAGATATGAGCTAAACAATTTCAGAGAAAATTCTGAAAATGTTTCTGAACATTTTCTATTTTCTCTGGAACAGTTTTACTAATCACACCATTAGGTGGACTAAATGAGCTCAAATGGATCTGAAATTTTTATGGTAGTTCAAGGATATTTTGGTGAACATCTCAGCAAAATTTCAGGATTTTCCTCCAAATGATTCTCCAGTTAAAATTCCTAACAGTTTAAACTTTAAGGAATTAATTCTGGAGAATTAAGGAATCTCATGAAGTGACACTTGATTTTCTGGAAAGTACTCAAAGAGCTGAATCCAGCAAAATTTGGTTCACTCAATTTGGAGCTTTCTAGCCAAAGTTATAAGGATTTGAAGTTTGAAGGAAATCTGAAAATCGGGGAAAAGTTTAAACTCGCGCGTGGGCCCAGGAGACACGCGTCGCACGCCGAAGCGACAGCACACCGCGGCCCACAAGGCTTTTGCGCGCCAGCACACCCGATCCCGGCCGCAGCCGGATCCCGATTCAAAATATCGGCCGCTGACAGCTGGGGTCCACCCCCTTCTTCAACCTCGCGACACCCGCGCTCCGCCGCCGAGGGACCTCGCCGGAGAGCTCGCCGCTGGCTGCTGTACCGCTTCAAACTTCTTGATTCTGGCCGCCCCTGCCTACTTTTACTTGGGGAACATGATCCGAGGGTCAGCTGCTCATGACAACGGCCGGAGCATGGTCGGCGACGAGCCGCCATATCGGAACGACTTCGGCCATGACGGCTGACGCTCCTAGTACCTCAGCTACTTGGGAAATCGGTCGGGGAGCATCAGTGGACCTCAGAGAAGGTCGACATGAGCTCGAGGCAGCTCGGGGAAGGCCCGAAATAGGTCCTCACCGTGCGCCCGATACCCCCCGTGCGTTCCGCCATCAGTAGACCTTGAATTACGCCGGGCACAGAAGTCCTCCGGCCCAGAGTTGTGAAGGCAACTTGTGCGTCACCGTGTCTAGTTCGTGTGGGAGTGGCCTGAGGCCCTCTAATCCTTTCTAGAGCACGAATTAAACAGAATCGTACCCGAGGGTCGTTCTGCACACAGAAAGGGGAAAAGTGGAAATTCGCCGCCGGTGAGCAACCACTCGAGCTGTGGCTCGGGGATGAGCAGCACCGATCACTTGCGCGTCCAAGGGTGCCTTGGCTCGGGCGTGACAACGCCCAGGTTGGGCTGTCCACGAGAGCCCGAGGTGCGGCGGTTTCCAGTTCCGAGTTTGATCTTTCGGCACAGCCGATATCACTCGGTTTCAATCGATTTCTATCAATGGAAAGGATGGAGGATGGTTGCTAGTACCTTGCTGGGACCTTGGAATGGACAGAGGAAGCTGCGATCAGCTCGATCCAGCAGGAACTCGAGCGCCGGTGATGGCAGTGGAGAAATGGATCGTGCACGTCGGCAGCTCGGGGAATGGCGACTGAAGCACGCCGGGGAGGGAATAAATAGGCCGGTCGGCCGGTCTCCGGCTTGGGGCACGCAGCAGGAGCTGGCGCCGGCTGCCCCCTTCGGTGGCGCGCGCGCACAACAGCCGGGAACCGACTGAACTGTGGTTCAGTCGGTTTGCTTTGAGGCTGAGGCTGACATGTGGGTCCCACTCCTCTTTTAACCTCTGAAATTTATTCCTAACAGCTGTGGTAAACAGTGAACCCTATTCTACCCTTGGCAACTCAAATTATTCACCCAAGAGCCATTTGAATTGATCAAAGTTCAAATGAGGTTTGGTTTGAATGAATTTCAGCACAAGTGCAGTTTGAAATTCAAATAAAGTTTGAATTTCTCCCCCTTAGCTCATGTCAAGATCAACTCCAAATGGAGTGAAAATTGGTGTGTGAGCTCACAAAAATGTGCTGAGCAAGAATATGCCTTCCACTTTTAAATTCAGTGGGTGAAAACAGTTTGAATTTGAATATGTTTTCAAACTGCCCCTTTCCTATCTACACCCAAGATGACCTCAAAAATGTTTTGAATTTGGGTGAAACTTGGCATGGACATCCTTGGCAAAGTGTAGGAGTTTTCATATGTCCAGCCCATCTATATCACATGTGGGAAGTACCACTTTTGCAATGTGTGAGTTTGTTCCCTAATGAGCATGTTGATAATTGTTACTTGCTCTTTATTTGTGTTCATCATTTTTCCTCAAATGAGGTGTGTGGTGTGGGAATGAACACTGCAAATGGGTGTCAAAAACTGAGGCCCTTACATTCCTCCCCCCTTAAAAGAATCTCGTCCCGAGATTATAAGGTGAAAATGAGAGAGAGGACGGTGGAAAAATTACCGGATATGCGACGTGAGAAAGTCGGGGTAGTTAGTGCGAAGGAATTCTTCGCTCTCCCATGTCGCTTCATCCATGGAGTGATTACTCCACAGAACCTTGTAGAACCACAACGTACGGTTGCGTGTGGTTCGGGCCTTTTCATCAATAATCTGCACCGGTTCCTCCCGATAGGTGAGATCCGGTTGCAGTTCTTCAATGTCTTCCAGCTGAACGGTAGTTGATAGCTTGAGACACTTCCTCAGCTGGGAAATGTGAAAGACGTCGTGCACACCGGAAAGTGCTTCTGGTAATCTTAGCCGGTATGCCACCGATCCACATCTTTCGGTAATCTGGAATGGACCGATGAATCGGGGTGCTAACTTTCCTCTCACCCCAAATCTGTTTACGCCCTTCATTGGAGACACTCGTAGATATACGTGGTCTCCAGCTTCGAATTGTAACGGACGCCTTCTCCGGTCCGCATACTGTTTCTGTCGGGATTGAGCGGCTTTTAGGTTCGCTTGAATTAATCGAACCTTTTCTTCCGCGTTGTTGACAAGATCAATCCCGAAGGTAACCCTCTCGCCAGACTCACACCAATTCAATGGTGTGCGGCATTTTCTCCCGTATAGCGCCTCGTAGGGCGCCATCTTGATGCTGGCTTGGTACCCATTGTTGTACGAGAACTCGGCTAACGGCAAGTGATCATCCCAGTTCTTGCCGTGGTCGATAGCGCAAGCTCGTAGCATGTCTTCTAAGATTTGATTTACCCGCTCCGTTTGCCCATCCGTCTGCGGGTGGTAGGCTGAACTACGGATCAGCTTCGTCCCCAAGGCAGCGTGGAGCTGCTCCCAAAAACGGGACACAAATAAAGTGCCCCGGTCCGATACGATAGTACGGGGTACGCCGTATAAGCATAGGATCCGTGAGATGTACAGTTCAGCGTACTTCTTGGCGTTGTAGTTGGTGTTGACCGGGATGAAATGGGCAACTTTGGTGAGCCGATCGACGATCACCCACACAGAATCATGTTTCTGTAATGTGGTGGGTAAACCGACGACGAAATCCATGCTCACGTCCTCCCACTTCCAGGCAGGAATGCCCAGTGGTTGCAGCAGTCCCGGTTTCCGCATGTGGTCTGCCTTCACCCGTCGACATGTATCACACTCGGACACGTATTTTGCAGTCTCTCGCTTCATCCGTGTCCACCAAAACTTGCTTCTGAGTTCTTGATACATCTTGTTGCTGCCGGGGTGAATAGAAAACTTTGATAAGTGAGCCTCATCAAAGATTTTCTTCTGTAACTCCGGGTTTCGGGGTACGACGATCCGGTCCTTGAACCATAGGACGCCGTCTCCGTCCTTCCGGAAACATTTCAACTCCCCACTGTCTACACGTCTCCGTAAATGTGACATGCCCTTGTCATTCTTCTGGGCTGCCGCTATCTCTTCACGGATGGTGGGGATCAAAGCTAGGTTGTAGAGAGCTCCGTGTGGAATCACATGGAGTGGTGGTTCGCTCTCTCCCAACGGTGTGATGGTCAGATTATTGACGTGTGACTTGCGGCTTAGCGCGTCTGCCACAACGTTTGCCTTGCCCGGATGATAATGGATCTCTATCTCGTAATCCTTTATCAGTTCTAACCATCTTCGTTGCCTCATGTTCAGCTCCTTCTGAGTGAATATGTACTTGAGGCTTCTGTGGTCGGTATATAAATGTACGAGGTTACCGAGTAGGTAGTGCCTCCACATTTTCAGTGCGAGTACCACGGCAGCGAGCTCCAAGTCGTGAGTTGGATAATTTTGCTCATGATTCCTAAGCTGCCGTGACCCATACGCGACCACCCTTCGGTCTTGCATCAACACACATCCGAGCCCAATGCCGGATGCATCGCAGTACACATCGAACGGTTTTGTTGTGTCTGGCTGCGCCAAAACCGGTGCTGATGTCAGGTGCTTGACTAAAGCCTTGAATGCTGCTTCACATGCTGGACTCCAAACATATTTGGTAGCCTTCTTCAGCAGCTCTGTCATTGGCTTGGCAATCTTCGAGAAGTTCGGAATGAACCTCCGATAATATCCCGCGAGTCCGAGGAAACTCCGTACCTCATGAACAGTTCTCGGGGATTTCCAATTCAGCACTTGCGTGATTTTGCTCGGGTCCACAGCGATACCCTCCGCTGAGATGATATGCCCGAGGAAAGGCACTTGCGATATCCAAAACTCGCATTTGCTGAACTTTGCGTATAACTTGTGATCCCGCAGCCGTTGCAAGACTATACGCAGATGTTTCTTGTGATCTTCCTCCGACTTGGAATATACCAGGATGTCGTCGATGAAGACCACGACAAACTTGTCCAGCTCCGGCATGAACACCGAGTTCATTAAGTACATGAAGTGAGCTGGAGCATTGGTGAGGCCAAAGGACATGACCAGGTACTCATAAAGTCCGTACCTTGTCGAAAAAGCTGTCTTTGGAATGTCCTCAGCCCTGATCTTAATCTGATGGTACCCGGATCTTAAATCCATCTTGGAAAAGACCTTTGCTTCGACCAACTGATCAAACAACATGTCGATCCGTGGCAACGGGTACTTGTTCTTGATGGTTACGGCATTTAATGGACGGTAGTCCACGCAAAGCCGCAATGTTTCATCCTTCTTTTTGACAAATAATGCCGAACAGCCCCATGGCGAGGAGCTCGGCCTAATAAAACCCTTCTCCAGAAGGTCCGTGAGCTGAGTCTTCAGTTCAGCCAACTCCTTGGGCGCCATCTTGTACGGCCTTCGGGATATTGGCATGGTTCCCGGTGCAAGTTCAATCTTGAACTCCACCTCTCTATCGGGTGGCATCCCCGGCAAATCATCCGGGAATACATCAGGGAATTCTCGGACCACTGGAATGTCTTCCAATCTGATGGTTGTGGCTTGATAGACACTTGGAAGTTTTATTTCTGGACTGTCCAGAAATAATGAGTGAGAACCGTGCACTCCTGAGTTTAAGTGCACGACTCGGAGGACGGTGTCTAAAACAGCGCCGTGGCGGTTTAACCACGACATCCCTAGGATGACATCGACCTTCTGTCCCTCTAAGATAATGAGAGACGTGGGGTACACTCTACCCGCTAAGCATAATGGTGCTTTGGAGACCATTACGCTTGCTGAAATCTTCCCACCCGGTGAACAAATTAAATATGGACTATCGGTGGGTAGTATTGGCAAGCTGTGTTTAGCAATGAAAGCTTGGCTAATAAAATTATGCGTGGCGCCTGAATCAAATAGTACTATAGCCGGATGCTGGTGGAGTTGGAACATACCCGCAAGGATTGGCTCGCCCTCCGGCACGTCCTCAATGGCAAGCTGGTGGACAGTACCGGGCCTAGGGTTTGCCCGCCGCGCATTAGTAGGGTTCCGGGGTTGATTCCTCCCCGGAAACTGTGGTACCACTCCGCCGCCTTGCCTCTCCGGGCAACTGCTCGCGAAGTGTCCTGGACGACCACACTTGTAACATGTGGCCGCTGCTGGTGGAGTACTTGGTGGACGAAAGCCCGGCATGCGTTGCGGAGGTGCAAACGCACGCGGCATCGCCCGCTGCTGCTGTTGTTGTTGCGGTGGTGCTGGCAGTGCCGGCCGGAATGCCGGTGAAGAATACGGCCGACCGCGGAACGGCATCGTCCGCTGTGGTGGCTGCCAGCGCGGACCTGATGGTGGGCGATTCACCATCCGAAACTTCTGAGAAGGACCGCCTCCTTCTCCGCTGCTCTGCGGCGCGCTTCGCTTTCGCTCTGCCGCCGCCAACTCCTTGCCGGAGTCTTCCTGAACAATCGCAGCATCAATTATGTCGTTGAGGCTGCCGCGATTGAACATCGCCAGCTTGTCCTTCAGGAGCGGGTTAAGCCCCTGGTAAAAGTGGTCCCGCCGCTTCTCGTCCGTATCTGCGTGATACGACGCGTAGAGTGCGAGATCGTTGAACGCTCTGGAGTACTCCAGCGCGTTCCGGCTCCCTTGTTGCAGGTGTAGGAATTCCTGCGTCTTCCTCTTCATCAAACCGGGCGGTATATGATAGGCCCGGAAGGCCGTCCGGAACTCCGCCCAGGTCATCACTCGGTCGGTGGGTTGTGAAGCACAAAAGTTGGCCCACCACGCGCTCGCGGATCCTTGGAGCTGCTGGACCGCGAACTGAGTCTTGCGCTGCTCGCTGATTTGGAGCAGCTCGAACTTCATCTCTATGGCGCGGAGCCAGTTGTCCGCGTCAAGTGGTTCATCCGCCCTTGAGAATACAGGGGGATGAGTCGCCAGGAAGTCAGAGTAGGAGCTCTGTTGGCGCTCCTCACGATCTTGACGTCTCTCTGGGCGAGACGTATTCGCAATTAACGTTTGCAGCAGCTCTGTATGCTGCTGATGTGAACCCGCCATTGCCGCGACAATGTCGGCCAATGTAACCGTTGGCAGTGGCGGTGGCGGTGTTTGCTGTTGCTGTTGCTGCTGCTGTCCCGAGGAGTCCTCGGGAGGTGGTTGGGAGGTCTCTCCCCCTTGGCCAGTACCTCCAACATCGGGGTTGGCACGAGTACGCGTCATTCTGAAATTCAACACAGCAGCAATTAGCACATGTCTTACTCAAAATTCCATAAACAGGAGTAAGTATTGAAGCGACGCATGATTAACTTGCACAACATTCACATATATTGATAAAGCATAAACTTTATACAAGATACATTATTCTCGGATCTCCGAGAAGTCGTGCTCATGTCGTCACTACCTATACATACGCTACTGTCTACACGACATGTCACCGATTACAAAAGTTGGGTTACGCTACCCTAGCTGCCCTACTTGGCAACCGTAACCCCCTACTCGGAGTAGAACTCGACCTCCTGTGGGTCGTCCTCCTCCGGTACCTCTGCTGGTGGCTCGGGGTCTACCACCTCTTCTCCCATTCCAGGTTCTCCCATGGCTGGAAGACCCAAGACTACCGGTACGCCCAATACCGGGGGCACGAGGTCCTGCAATGCATGCACCTCGTCCATAGCCTGGTTGTAGTCCTCTTCCCAGCCTTGTCCTTCCTCAATAGCGTCGTCCCGCTCTTGAGCAAGGTCCTCATTCTGCTGGGTTAGGGTCTGCACCAGCTCTTGCAACGCCGCAATGTCAACACGGCTCTTCTTCTTTGCCTTCTTCAGACGACGCAACTGATTGTGTTGTTCATTCAGTCGCTTGATCGTCGGAAGGAGCACATTGCGGAGTGCACTGTGAGCACTCTCAAAATGATCTCCACGGCTTGTGCTCTCCTTGAGCTTGGTGGCGAGATGCTCCGTATGAACAGCTTGGCTGTCCATCACAGCGTTTCCCGCCCTCATTTGGAGGCTGAGATTTGCCTCCGCGGGGTTGTACCTTGGGCAACTCGGGTTTGTTGCCTCTAGGTACCTCTCTTCCCACACATGCTGAGCTCGTCCCTCCACCGGAACGAGTGCGTATGGAGTTCCCTCCATAGCCTGTACGTGTAGTTGGCAGAAACGTGACATAGTGTCACGGGCTGCCACTTGCCACATCCCTTCCGGTTGTCTTCCTCTCACCGTGACGGTGAATGGCACCCAACCGGGTGGCGTAGGCCCTGCACGAACCTCGACATGGATCGTCCACGTCTTGTTCCCCTCTTCGCCTTCTTCCTTGGCGAAGTATTGCGGCATCTGGTTGTACCCGAAATATTGGAGCATTAGCCACAATGCTCCCGGGTAGCCGCTACGGTCAGAGCAGTGGGAAACTACCCACCCGTTCTCCAACCGTTTATCTGCTGCCATCTGTAAAAATATATTTGAGAAATATCAAATATTTATTTAAACAGTAAACCATTAAGTTATAACATAAGATATGTCATTGAACCCTTAACACTTGGAAACATAGTTCAAATTTTTAAACAAATTTGACTGCTGATCTGCTGTTCCCATGACAGCCCTGACCAGTTTCCATATCAATCTGATTTAGGCCAGGTTAAAAGCAAAACCAGTCCTGGAGCTCAACATCAAAGTTAAAGTTAACTTCAATAGCTTTCCAGAAAGTATTTGGTTGGCCTAAGATCTGCTCTGGTTCAAAAGTTATGAGATGTCAAAGTTAACAGAATTTCTGGGAACAATTGGACAGCACCTCCCTGCCTTAGGTACTGATTTGATCCAAGAATTCCAGTTAATTCTGTTCCTAATCTGACAAAACTTTCTGTTACAAAGTTGTAACCCATCTCATAAGCTTCCCAGAACCACCTCATTTTCTATTTTTGGATTTTTATGCAGGAAGTTATGCTTAATTTACAGAGAGTCTACAGAGAGTCTTTGCTCCGTCCTGTTTTCTGGACAGTTTCAACTCTACTGCATTTTTCGAGTGGTTAAGGGATGAAACACCTCTGGAACTCAACAGAAAAGTTGTAAAGCTCCTCCAAAGCTTTCCAGAAATGTATCATACGACCCCAACCTCGAAAGAACTCAACCTCTAACCTCTGATTAACTTCAGCCTTGATTTAGCTGAAAACAGAGTGCTCTGTCCTTAACATCCTATAAGTTGAAAATTTATTAACTTTGAATATCCTGTTCAAGGGAAGGAGTTACATCAAGTTTTACTACTTTGGATCAAAACCATCAAATTTTAAATGAAGTTGTTCATTTTGTTGGGTGTGACGTCGAGGCGTCACCAGATTATGTCGGTACTACGTCCTCACAAAGGAAAAACCTATACCGGATTTAGCCGGCTTCGTTAGTTCAGTGGCACTACTCGTCACTCGCACACGGATGCTACACGTCTACCGTTTCGTGGTAAGGCTACCTGCAGAAACTCAAACAATCATCAGACTCGGCTGCACACCGAGCCCGGAATCCATACAGTTTGTACACCCGGCCGTCATCACTCGCCCGGATGTTCTCAAGCCAAACACGCCTTGAGTTACGTGTTCACGTTTCAGACCACGTGACGGGGTCTCCCATGTTGCACCACGCACGCCAGGGACAGACGTTGCTCGAATACCCCAAACGACATGAAGAGTCGTAGAGGATATCAAAGCGGGTCGGGTTACCTGCCACCCGTGGGGCTCCACCCTTCAGCTTGTGCGCACTGGTGGACAGCGCTTACGTGCACCCCCCAAGACATGAACGTCCCGAGATGCACGATTTTCCGACATAACAAATAAGTTAATAAGCCACTTTCTATATACTAATAACATCCTTATACGGGCTACTAACTCGTTCCTCACTGGATTTTTGAAAAAGAAGACCTTTGTACTGTGTTAAACCTCAAGCGAGCTCTGATACCACGCTGACACGACCCCACTGGTCCTGTCGAGCCAGGATCACGCTGAGGGGTGCTGCGTTGCACAGCACCGTATAACACACGTCAAAGGTACAAAGCGGAAGCGGAAGCTTTATTACATAAACAAGTTTATCAACATGTTTACATCAAAATAAGTTTAGTCCACACTCGCGGGCGTAGACTAAGCATCAAGTGCACGTTCAGCCCTCGAACGTGTCCTTGCTAGCACACACGCACACTAACTCTGCGGCGTGCACGACTCCCACTCGACGGGGTTCCCCTCCTGGGGTTCCGTCTCCTCTTCGGGAGTCCCTTCCTCATAGAACCCTGCAAAAGCTTCAAACACAAGCAGTGAGCACGAAGGCTCAGCAAGTCTGACCCGTCTCACCTAAACATGAAACTTCTACATGAGGGTGATGGGTTGCATGAGGTAAAAATCATTTGCAAGGACTCGCCTAATTAGTAGAACCTTACTTTCAAGTTTTAGCAGCAGGTTGTGGAGAACTTTACGCTAAGGCACATGAGAGAGCCGCAATCAAACAAGAAACGCATTTCTCTCATGTACTTTGCCCAAAGTTGAAAAGAACTTTAGTTAGCACTAAGCTACAACATATCATTAACAATCAATATCCAACTTTCAATCAGCAACATTTTAACATGTAACTAGCCTGTTCTTTCTACGTCACGGTACAGTGAACAAGTGGTACTCACTGACCGCGAGGGACGGCGATTATAATCGATTTACACCTGCAGGGTTACCCGAACAACCCGTCACGTACGCCCGTACTCGATGTTGCCTACAACAACCATCACGGACGCCGTACGCGACTACCTTTCACCCGTTAGCCAAATATTGAACCGGTCCCATCGTCCCGAGCAAGAGGTCCCTGCACGCGCATCTCTGTGCCGCCAGCTGATTTACACCTCGAGCTCTCAACCTACCCTCTGAACGACGGGCAATGCCTCAATACCCAGCTACCCGAGTTACATCAGTTTCCCGGTTCCCATATAGCCGGTAGGTCTTCGGTACTGTTCTAGCTTGTTCAACAGGCCCGCACACGGCTCGGTCCTCAATCGACACAAGCGGAGCTACAGCACACAGGCCCCAAAGTCCTGCTGCCCTTACTCTCCGCTCGGTCTCATTTTCTTGCCATGTGTATCATGTGCTATCTCTACCCGAGCAATGTGCCTCTAGCCTATTCTCGCGAGTAGTTCCAACTACTCGACTTGTACCGAATCCTACTCTATCCTAGCAATGCGGTGGCTACGAGGTTTGCAATCCTAAACCCAACCCATGGTTTTCTTGGCTGTGCAGTTGGGTTTCCAATCAAGACTCTAATGCAAAGAACAAAGAAAACAATTATGTGCTCAAAACAATAAAAATTTGTAAAAAGGTTAATGCAAACCGGGGCTTGCCTTGCTGCTCTTGGTCGTAGGCTAGCTGTTCCTCCGGAGTAACGAAGTCTAGGACTTCGGGTTCCTCCTCGACCTTAGCGACTACATGATAAGAACAATGTATGTATTAATTAAATGCTTTTGTATTAACTTTGAAGTTGTGAAGTCTATAACCTTTACTAGATAGACCTAATGACTGTGAAACTTTTACTGTGGCTTGGTTACAACCTAAACAGAGACTTGGTCAAGTTTTAGTTGCAGCAAAGCTCATTTGAGCCCTCCACAAATAATTATGTCCTTGACCTTAATTAAAGGCTTTTAGGGTGTTCTAGGTATTTTCATGAAACAAACTATGACTTTCTGAGAACTAGATTTTCAGAGGGTTCTAATGGAATTGGTCTCACTTAATTTGGAAGTCTCTAACTAAAGATATGAGCTAAACAATTTCAGAGAAAATTCTGAAAATGTTTCTGAACATTTTCTATTTTCTCTGGAACAGTTTTACTAATCACACCATTAGGTGGACTAAATGAGCTCAAATGGATCTGAAATTTTTATGGTAGTTCAAGGATATTTTGGTGAACATCTCAGCAAAATTTCAGGATTTTCCTCCAAATGATTCTCCAGTTAAAATTCCTAACAGTTTAAACTTTAAGGAATTAATTCTGGAGAATTAAGGAATCTCATGAAGTGACACTTGATTTTCTGGAAAGTACTCAAAGAGCTGAATCCAGCAAAATTTGGTTCACTCAATTTGGAGCTTTCTAGCCAAAGTTATAAGGATTTGAAGTTTGAAGGAAATCTGAAAATCGGGGAAAAGTTTAAACTCGCGCGTGGGCCCAGGAGACACGCGTCGCACGCCGAAGCGACAGCACACCGCGGCCCACAAGGCTTTTGCGCGCCAGCACACCCGATCCCGGCCGCAGCCGGATCCCGATTCAAAATATCGGCCGCTGACAGCTGGGGTCCACCCCCTTCTTCAACCTCGCGACACCCGCGCTCCGCCGCCGAGGGACCTCGCCGGAGAGCTCGCCGCTGGCTGCTGTACCGCTTCAAACTTCTTGATTCTGGCCGCCCCTGCCTACTTTTACTTGGGGAACATGATCCGAGGGTCAGCTGCTCATGACAACGGCCGGAGCATGGTCGGCGACGAGCCGCCATATCGGAACGACTTCGGCCATGACGGCTGACGCTCCTAGTACCTCAGCTACTTGGGAAATCGGTCGGGGAGCATCAGTGGACCTCAGAGAAGGTCGACATGAGCTCGAGGCAGCTCGGGGAAGGCCCGAAATAGGTCCTCACCGTGCGCCCGATACCCCCCGTGCGTTCCGCCATCAGTAGACCTTGAATTACGCCGGGCACAGAAGTCCTCCGGCCCAGAGTTGTGAAGGCAACTTGTGCGTCACCGTGTCTAGTTCGTGTGGGAGTGGCCTGAGGCCCTCTAATCCTTTCTAGAGCACGAATTAAACAGAATCGTACCCGAGGGTCGTTCTGCACACAGAAAGGGGAAAAGTGGAAATTCGCCGCCGGTGAGCAACCACTCGAGCTGTGGCTCGGGGATGAGCAGCACCGATCACTTGCGCGTCCAAGGGTGCCTTGGCTCGGGCGTGACAACGCCCAGGTTGGGCTGTCCACGAGAGCCCGAGGTGCGGCGGTTTCCAGTTCCGAGTTTGATCTTTCGGCACAGCCGATATCACTCGGTTTCAATCGATTTCTATCAATGGAAAGGATGGAGGATGGTTGCTAGTACCTTGCTGGGACCTTGGAATGGACAGAGGAAGCTGCGATCAGCTCGATCCAGCAGGAACTCGAGCGCCGGTGATGGCAGTGGAGAAATGGATCGTGCACGTCGGCAGCTCGGGGAATGGCGACTGAAGCACGCCGGGGAGGGAATAAATAGGCCGGTCGGCCGGTCTCCGGCTTGGGGCACGCAGCAGGAGCTGGCGCCGGCTGCCCCCTTCGGTGGCGCGCGCGCACAACAGCCGGGAACCGACTGAACTGTGGTTCAGTCGGTTTGCTTTGAGGCTGAGGCTGACATGTGGGTCCCACTCCTCTTTTAACCTCTGAAATTTATTCCTAACAGCTGTGGTAAACAGTGAACCCTATTCTACCCTTGGCAACTCAAATTATTCACCCAAGAGCCATTTGAATTGATCAAAGTTCAAATGAGGTTTGGTTTGAATGAATTTCAGCACAAGTGCAGTTTGAAATTCAAATAAAGTTTGAATTTCTCCCCCTTAGCTCATGTCAAGATCAACTCCAAATGGAGTGAAAATTGGTGTGTGAGCTCACAAAAATGTGCTGAGCAAGAATATGCCTTCCACTTTTAAATTCAGTGGGTGAAAACAGTTTGAATTTGAATATGTTTTCAAACTGCCCCTTTCCTATCTACACCCAAGATGACCTCAAAAATGTTTTGAATTTGGGTGAAACTTGGCATGGACATCCTTGGCAAAGTGTAGGAGTTTTCATATGTCCAGCCCATCTATATCACATGTGGGAAGTACCACTTTTGCAATGTGTGAGTTTGTTCCCTAATGAGCATGTTGATAATTGTTACTTGCTCTTTATTTGTGTTCATCATTTTTCCTCAAATGAGGTGTGTGGTGTGGGAATGAACACTGCAAATGGGTGTCAAAAACTGAGGCCCTTACATTTCATACAAATTGGGTTGTATTCCTGGATATAGCTAGGCAAGATGAATCCAACCCAATTTGAATCACTAAATTTGGAGCTTCCTAGCCAAGGTTATGGATTTCTAAAGTTTGAGCTAATCCCTGAATTATTTTCCTACAGAAAAATCCCCTCCCGCGCTAAACCAGAGGCTGACAGCGGGGCCCGCCCATTTAAATTGAACTAACCGCGCGCGCTCGCGCGCGATTAACACAGGGGCTGACAGGTGGGGCCGCGCCCTTCGTCTACCTCCCGACGTCGCCGCCCCGAGCTGCCGGAGCTCCGGCGAGGTCAGCGTTCCCGGCGATCTAGCTCACCGGAGCCGACGAAACTCGCCGCCCCCACGTAATCTCGGGTGCTGAACCCGCTGGACACCATGTCGCCGCCGGCTAACCGCCATAGCTCGCCGGCGACGAGCCCTATGCCTCTGTGCTACCTCGGCAATGTGTTCCCGCCCTTCTGACCGTTTTCTTCGTGCGCTAATCGCGTCGCCACACTCAGGGAAACCTCGGGAAACTCGGCATGAGCTCTATTGGGCCCTAAACGGCCGGCAACCCAGACCTCACCGGCGACCCCCTCCTCCGCCCTACTGTCCTACGGTGAACTTAGGGTTCCAGCGGTGATTTCCTTCCGGTTTTCGAACGAGAAGGGTCGCCAGAACCTCTAGATGCTCTCTCACAGCTCCGTTCGGCCTCCCACCCACTATGCTTCCCAAATTTCTGCTAAACCTAATCGGGTCCCGAAAGGAGCTACTCGCCCTAAACTGAGAAATTTTCCGCGCACAGAGGTCGAACCTTGGAACGGTTTGCGCGGTGGTCTTGAGGACGATCTAGCGCTCCACTTTCCTATGGAGGTCGAAGCCGGAAGATGATCACAGCTGGGGTGGCACACGATCGGAGCTCGGGCGACTAGGCTGCTGGTTACAGAACTTCGCGAGAATCAGTAACTCGCCGGCGGTCTCGGGCCTTTTATAGGCTCCTGAGGCCAGGGGAGAGCGCGACACCTGCTGTGCCACCTCCTCTGCCGAAGCAGGAGCTGGCCGGCCGAGGTGGTCGGTCGCCGCCGCTGGCTGCAGCTGGCGAGCGCGCTCGGTCGAGGAGTCGGCTGAAGAGACTTCGGTGCTAAGTCTACTGACCAGTGGGCCTCCCCTCTAACTCTTTTGTTTTTTCCAATTTTCTGAATTCTGTTGTGCCAAAATATCCTCAGCTACTCACAATTTAATGTGAGACTTAGTCACCAAGTCTTTGTTTGAATTTGAATTCTCAAATTCAAACTTTGTTTGGTTAAATTTGCTTCATATTTAAACTGAAATTCAAATTCAGTTTTGAATCCTTGCAAATTTAGCTCTTGACAAGATGAGCTCCAATGGAGATGAAATTTGGTGGGTTTACTCAGAAAAATGTGCTGAGTATAGATATGGAGCTAACTTTTGAATTTGGGTGATGAAAGTTGCTGCAATTTGAATTTACATTCAAATTGGCCTCTTTTTGAAATAACCCAAAAGTGCCTCAAAAATTGTTGAATTTGCATGAGCTTTGGACTGAACCTTCCCAAGACTTTTTAAATCCTAGGGGTGAGCTCAACCTCTCATGTTCATGTGCAGAAACCCTACTTTGTGAAAGTGAAGGCTTTCCCTTCTACTCACTCCTTTGAGGGAGGTCACTTGCTCTTCACCATATTTCACAATCTACCCACAACAAAACTGTTGTGTTGTGAGGTGCATAAAATTTTTTACAAGTCCCTTTTCTTGGGCTTTTACATCCCTCCCCCCTTAAAAGAATCTCGTCCCGAGATTACAACAGAAGAGATAGCGATGTAATAGGGACTTACCCGTGTTGAGAAGCCATGAACTCCGGGTAATTTGAGCGAAGGAACTCCTCGCTCTCCCACGTCGCTTCCTCGGCGGTGTGGTTACTCCAGAGTATTTTGTAGAACCACAACGTTCTGCTACGCGTGGTCCTGGCTTTCTCATCAAGAATTCCCACCGGATATTCATCATATGTTAAATCCGGCTTCAGCTCGCCGATGTCTTCGGTAGGAACAGCAGTTGTATGCTTCAAGCATTTTCGCAGTTGCGAAACATGGAAAATATCATGGACACCAGCCAGAGATGCCGGTAGCTCCAATCGATACGCTGCTGGTCCACACTTCTCGGTGATAGCGTAGGGTCCAATGAAACGGGGAGCGAGCTTCCCCTTCACACCGAATCGGTGCACGCCCTTCATTGGAGACACGCGGAGGTACACGTGTTCCCCAACGTCAAAGTGCAACGGCCTACGCCTCTTGTCAGCGTAGCTCTTTTGTCGGGATTGAGCGGCCTTCAAATTGGCTTGAATTGTCCGAACGCGCTCCTCGGCGTCGTTCACCACATCAACCCCGAATGTGACCCTTTCACCGGACTCGCACCAATTTAATGGGGTGCGGCATTTACGACCGTAGAGAGCTTCATAGGGTGCCATTTTGATACTCGCCTGATAACCGTTGTTGTACGAGAATTCCGCCAATGGCAGGTGATCATCCCAGTTCCTGCCATGGTGGATGGCACATGCTCTCAACATGTCTTCCAGGACTTGATTCACCCTTTCTGTCTGACCATCGGTCTGAGGGTGATAGGCGGAGCTCCTGATCAACTTAGTACCCAATGCAGCGTGTAGCTGCTCCCAAAAGCGAGATACAAATAATGCACCTCGATCGGAGACAATGGTCTTGGGTACCCCGTATAGGCATAGAATCTTTGCTATGTATAGCTCCGCATATTTGCCGGCATTGTAACGTGTATTCACCGGAATGAAGTGAGCCGTCTTGGTTAATCGATCAACGATTACCCATATGGAATCATGCTTGTTGGCTGTTAGGGGTAATCCTACAATGAAATCCATGCTCACATCTTCCCATTTCCATGCCGGGATCTTCAGGGGTTGCAACAGCCCTGATTTCTTCATGTGATCAGCTTTCACTCGTCTACACGTATCGCACTCGGATACGTACTTAGCTACCTCCCGCTTCATCCGTGTCCACCAAAATTTCTTTTTCAAATCTTGGTACATTTTGTTGCTGCCCGGATGAATGGAGTATTTGGACAAGTGAGCTTCATCGAGGATCTTTTTCCTCAACTTCATATCTCGGGGTACGACTATGCGGTCATTGAACCACAGCGTCCCCTCATCATCTTTCCGGAAACATTTAATCTCTCCATTGTCTATCCGTCTCCGGAGATGTGCCATGCCTTTATCCGTTTTCTGAGCTGCAATGATGTCCTCCCTAATAGTAGGGATGAGGGCAAGGTTGTACAGCGATCCATAAGGAACCAAGTATAAACTTGGCTCTTCCTCCTCCACCGGTGTAATGGTGAGGTGATGTACATGTGATTTCCGACTCAGCGCGTCGGCAACCACATTCGCCTTGCCGGGGTGGTAATGGATCTCAATCTCATAATCTTTGATCAGTTCTAACCACCTCCTCTGCCTCATGTTCAGCTCCTTCTGGGTGAAAATGTATTTCAAGCTCTTGTGGTCGGTGTAGAGATGCACCAAGTTCCCCAGGAGATAGTGCCTCCACATTTTCAGCGCCAACACCACGGCAGCAAGTTCAAGATCGTGAGTCGGGTAGTGCTGCTCATGGTTCCGAAGTTGGCGTGAGCCATAAGCGACCACACGTCCTTCCTGCATCAACACGCAGCCAAGCCCAATACCGGACGCGTCACAATATACGTCGAAGGGCTTTGTTGTATCCGGCTGAGCTAATACCGGGGCTGTTGTGAGATGCTTCACCAATGCTCGGAATGCTCCTTCACACGCCGTGTTCCAAACATATTTTGTCCCTTTCTTCAGCAACTCTGTCATCGGCTTAGCGAGCTTGGAGAAACTTGGAATGAATCTCCGGTAGTATCCCGCTAACCCGAGGAAGCTTCTGACTTCATGAACTGAAGTGGGAGCTTTCCATTTCAACACTTGCTCGATTTTACTTGGGTCAACCGCAATGCCTTCAGCTGAGATGATATGTCCCAAGAATGGCACTTGGCTGATCCAAAATTCGCATTTGCTGAACTTAGCATAGAGTTTGTGGTCTCGCAATCGTTGAAGAACGATCCGCAAGTGTTCGGCATGTTCAGCTTCGGTCTTGGAGTAAACCAAGATGTCGTCGATGAACACTACCACGAACTTGTCCAGCTCCGGCATGAACACCGAGTTCATGAGATACATGAAATGGGCTGGAGCATTTGTGAGACCAAAGGACATGACGAGATATTCGTATAAGCCGTATCTCGTCGAGAACGCCGTCTTCGGGATATCCTCCGCCCGGATCTTGATTTGGTGATATCCAGAGCGAAGGTCCATCTTTGAGAATACACTTGCCCCCACAAGTTGATCAAACAAGATGTCAATACGGGGCAGTGGGTACTTATTCTTGATGGTGACGGCGTTGAGCGGCCGGTAATCCACACACAGCCTCAGGGTCTCATCCTTTTTCTTCACGAATAGCGCCGAGCATCCCCAAGGCGAGGAACTCGGCCTAATGAAACCCTTGCTCAACAGATCATTGAGCTGTTCTTTCAGTTCCGCCAGCTCATTTGGAGCCATCTTGTATGGTCTCCGTGATATGGGCGTAGTCCCGGGTGCAAGTTCAATCTTGAACTCGACATCCCGCTCAGGTGGCATGCCCGGAAGATCATCCGGGAACACATCGGGATACTCCCGGACTACGGGGATGTCTTCTAACTTGAGAACTTCAGCATTATTAATTGCTAAAACTTCCCGGACTGGCGTGTCTAACACCATGGAATGCGGACGGTGAAATGGAGAATTTAAGTGAACCGTCCGTGTCCGAGTCTCTAGGACAGCGCCATGGTATTGCAGCCATGACATCCCTAAGATTGCATCAATCTTTTGTCCCATAAGGATTATCAAGGTGGTGGGATATAGTTTCCCACCTAAGCACAAAGGTGCCTTTGGAATCATCATATTAGCTGAAATCTTCCCTCCCGGTGAGCAGATCATATAAGTGCAGTCGGTTGGGAAGACTTGCAATTGATGTTTAGCCACATAGGATGCACTTATAAAGCTGTGGGTTGCACCCGAATCAAATAATATGACTATGGCTTGATGGTTGAGAGTAAACGTACCCGCCAGCACGTTGTCTCCTTCTGGGGCGTCCTCATTGTCGAGGTTGCGGACGCCTCCAGTCCGCTGACTAACCTTCTTCACCGGAGGTCGGCCTCGAGCACCGCCCTGGAGTTGGGCTTGCCCGCTGCTCTGCTGCCCCTGGGGACAGTCCTTCGCAAAGTGGCCCGCTTGGCCACACGTGAAGCAGGTGAAACGGGGCGGTCCCCCGCTGATCGGTGGACGAAAACCTGGGGCGCGTTGTGGCGGTGGAAACGCCCGGGGTACCGTCTGCTGCTGCTGTTGTCTTGGTGGTGGCATCGGCGGACGGAACGGAGGTGCCTGAAAGGGACGTCCCCCGAACCGTTGCGGTCGCGCCGGTGGTTGCCACTGCTGCCCGGATGGTGTCCGATACACCATACGGTACTTCTGGGGAGCGCCACTCCCACCGCTGCTAGGTGGAGCGCTACGCTTCCTCTGCTCAGCTGCTAACTCCCGCTGAGCGTCCTCTTGCATGATGGCGGCATTGACTAGATCGTTGAATGTGCCGCGGTTCCATTGTACGAGGTGGGTCTTCATTTCGGGATGTAACCCCCGATAGAAGTGCTCCCTCTTCTTCTCCTCCGTGGAGATGTAGTCTGACGCATACTGCGCCAGATGGTTGAAGGCACGGGAGTAGTCGTGGGCACTCCTCCCGCCCTGCTTCAGTTCCAAAAATTCTTGGAACTTTCTCTTCATGATCCCAGGAGGAATGTGATAGGCGCGGAACGCCTCCCGGAACTCTTGCCATTCCACGGCATGACCAGCCGGACGTGAGGCGACATAATTCGCCCACCACGCACCAGCGGCACCGTGGAGCTGCTGTGCTGCGAACAGCGTCTTCTGCCGCTCCGTACACTGGAGCAGCCCGAACTTGGACTCGATAGTCCGCAGCCAGTTGTCCGCCTCCAGTGGTTCTTCAGCTTCGGTGAACACTGGAGGGTGCGTACTCATGAAATCCGAGTACGACACTTCGCGGGGCTCACGAGGCCCTCGCTCTTGGCGTCCTCCCGCCTGGGACGTATTCTGCACGATCGTGCGGAGCAGGTCGGTCTGCTCCTCACGACCTCCCACCAATGCCGCTATCACATCCGCTAGAGTAAGCGGAGGCGGCGGTGGTGGCTGCTGCTGCGGGGTGCTGTCGTAGGCCGGTGGCTGGGAGTCATCGCCTCCACCTTGGCTAGAGCCACCAACCTCGTGCGTGGTCCTAGTACGAACCATCTGCAACCATACGACATTAACCATCAGTCCCGCAACATTTTGCATGCAGTCCAACAGAACTAGGCGGAAAAACATTATGACAACAAAAACATGCGAATTATCTCGTACGTAGATAATGTAATAACTTTGCACAAGCTACACCATTACCAGACCAAACACAAGTTAGTTTAATCCAACTTGATGAACCCCCTGTTTGGAAGCTCAACATAACAGGGTTTGGTCTCTACGAGACATTACTATCGCGTTGTCATCACATATCACACCCTTAGGATACAACACCCTCTCCAATGAGCTCAACTGTCATTCTTCTGTCAGAATGACCAGTTGCTACCTATTCCAAGTTTTGATCTGGTTCTGTGCATTTTCATGACTCAAGTTGAATATCAAAGTTAAAGTTAACTTTAGTATCTTTCCAACAAGTACTCATTTGCCCCCAGATCAGCTTTGATTAAAATGTTATGCTAATTCAAAGTTAGCAGAATTTCTGGAAGAATTTTAACAGCACCTCCCTTGGAAGTGGTTGTTTCCAATCCTGATATCCACTAAATTCTGTGCTGAAATTTCAGAAACTTTGAATTGCAAAGATGGCAAACATCTTCTACTCTTTCTAAGGATGGATTATATGACAATTTTAGATTTTTCTACTGGGAGTTATATTTGAAAAACAGATCAGTTCAGAGGATGTTTTACTCTGCCCTGATTCTGGACAGTTTACATCCCTCTGGGATTTCAGCCATTTTAAGGCGAGTTTCAGCTCTGGAAGTCTACAACAAAGTTGTAGAGTACTTGAATACCTTTCCAGAACTATATAGCACACCTCCCTGGGCTAAAAGACCTGTGAGTTATGCCCTGTTGAAGATCAGCAAACATGCTGCCCAAAACAGAGCACTCTGTTTTTCAGTCTCTTTTGGAACTACACTCATTACCATCCCATTCTTATACCCAACCAGGGTCCTAACTGTTGAACCTATAGATTTTAATTCTTTGTCATCATTATACTCATGCATATGCCTACAATGCCTCGGTACTACGTTCCTTACAAAAGAAAATCCTAACCGGTTCATACCGGTATATACGTCTCAAGTGTGGCACTAAACGGTCTCTCGCACACGTTTTCTACACGGATACATACGTGGTTAGTACCTGCAGAAAACCACACAATAATGGTGCACTCAATGGTTATTCATTTCAGGCAGTTCCATATTTGAAAGTAAATACAAACGCCCGTATCATTGTCATACGGCCGTCCTTGAGCTAAGTCACGTCTCAAGGCACGTGATCGTGTTTCAACACCACACGATGGGGAACCCGAGTATGCCATGAACGGGTCGTCACGGTTGGGAATGTTATCAACCCAACAGATACCACCTACTGCCCTGCAGGGCACGCCGATGGCAAGCGCTGCGTATGTCCTCCTGGGCTATTTCCAGACGAACACACTCTCGCGTTACTGACCACGCGATGGGGTCTCCGCTTACTTGCCTAATGCACGTTAGGGATCAGCGTTTCATATGAACTCAGGGACATGAAGAGTCCAAGAGCTTCATATTGACATCTCACACCGAGCTGTGAGATCAATCCCTGAACCTCGTTCCTCGTCAGGGAGAGCTAACCGAAATTGAACCGCTTTCGGTGGCGTTCCTTACCATACTTACCAGAGCGTAGGTGCGTCGTTACATAATTGAAATTCAGAATTATAACACATAAGTTAGTCTTTGCCACTTTAAGTAACTATGCTAATATAGTCCTTACTTGGGCAACTACCGAATCCTCACCGTATACCTAAGTTTTTCCCATAATGCAGTCCTTTAGTACTGTGCTATCCCCACTGCAGCTCTGATACCAGGCTGTGGCGGACCGGAATCCGCTCATCCAGGATCGCAGAGGGTGGTGCCGCGCGATGCGACACCCGACAGCACACGTCATAAGAACGCAATATATTACATGGGAAAAACAGCTGAAACTGTACAAACAGGTACAAACTTCAGTTACAACTATTGTTCTATTACACAGCGGAAGACTACACTATACAACTCACGCCCGCCTATTTAGCAAAAGTCGGTTGCCCAGCCCTAGGGCAACCCACACTAGCTGCACGTCTCAGCTCAGCGCGGCGTGTACGGCTCCCACTCAGCCGTGGTCCCCGACGGAGGGTAACCCTCGCCGGTGGACTCGTACTCCGAGTCCGTGGGTGGCTCCTCACCTGAAAAACACTTAAGCAGCAACCGTGAGCACGAAGGCTCAGCAAGGCTTAACCGACTAACCTAAGCATGAAACTCTACATGAGGTATACCAAGACATAGGTTGGTAGCATTTCAGCAAAACGACACGCCTACAAGTTCATCCTTAGTTCATCTTTTAGCAACAAGTTAACAGTTCATGAAATCTGAAATTTAGTAAGCAGTATTTGGTGGCACACATGTAGCAATACAATTATATCAATCAGCATCATTGAATCAACATATTTCATCCATTAGTCTACGTTACGACGCAGTGAACAAGCAGCACTCGTCACCGCGAGGGACGGCGAATCGACTCGATATACACCTGCAGGGAAAACCCAAAGAGCACGTCGCGTACGCCCACCCGTGGAGCTGCACAGCACGCTCACTCGATGTCGTACGGGACAACCTTTCACCCAACAGCCCAAACGTCGAACCGGTCGCACCGAAACGAGCAGGAGGTTCCCCACACGGAGCATCTCTCTATGCCCGTTGGCAGATTTCCACCTTGCTGCCCTCAACCTACACCTATAAATCGGTGTGCTATGCCTCGACGCCCGGAGGTTTAGGCTACATCGGTTTATCGGGGCCCATATATCCGATATGCCTTCGGTACGTTCAATACTTGTTCAGCAGGGCCGCACACGGATCGGTCCTCAATCGACACGGACAGGGCTGCGCACACAAGACTCTCTCTTGCTGCGCCCTAGCCCCTGCCTAGTCTCATTTTCATTACTAAAGTGATCTCACATCACTCAACCGAACCCGTGTGTCCCCAGCCTATCTCGCGAGTAGATTCCAACTACTCGACTTGTACCGAAGTCCTATGACTCATTAAGCATAGCCTGTCTACTCGAGGTCCTTGACACTACCCTCACTCTTTTAGGAACCTTTGGTTATGCAAGTGGGGTTTCATTCATCCTATACCTAATGCACATACATACTTCATATGACACATGTAAACAAAGTAAAACTTTTAAAAAGGGTTAATGCAAACCGGGGCTTGCCTTGTTGCTGCTGGTCAGGAGTTAGTTCTTCGTCCGGAAGGAGGAAGTCCAGCACTTCCGGAGTCTCTTCTTCAACGGCTACACGTTAATGAAATACTACATGTTAATTTATATGCAAAAGTGAGTTTAGAGTAAGACTTATACTATTGGTTCTAATAACCAGCCTCTAATATCTGGAACTTTGTTTAAGAATTTAAATATGAACTGGTGTTGGTGGTTTGGCTTGGACTTAATCACATGGTTAAATGCTAAGTGGTTTTCCCCCCTTTTCCACATTAATCCCTTAAGTGGTTAAACAGGACAGGGGTGATCTAGAGCTCCAATGGAGCTGAGAATTTTTGTGTGAGTTCCTTGTCACAAGAAAACTCTCTGGACCAAACATTAGCACTTTTCATGGAGTGGTTTGCTCAGAATAATTCTCTTGGCAAATCAGCAAGGAAGAATTAATTCTGAGGTAATACCCCTGTTCATGCTCAACTTAATGAACTACAATTTATATTATAGCTCATAGAGTTTGCATGAATTTTCCTAGCATTTTTGGAGTCAGGGTTTGCCCAGAATTGAATTTCCAAGTTTTGGAAATTCTCTGAAAATGTTTCTGCATTCAAATGAACACAGCACCTTCAAATTTGAATTGCTCTGACCAAATCAACTCCAAATGGTCTGAAACTTTTACAGGGGTTTACTAATGTCCTAAAGAACATCCTGGCAAAATTTGGGGATTTTTGGATGGACCAAACTCCCTCTAAAATTCTTTTGCTCAGAAACTTTAAAGAATTTTCCAGAATTAATTAATGGGTTTCATACAAATTGGGTTGTATTCCTGGATATAGCTAGGCAAGATGAATCCAACCCAATTTGAATCACTAAATTTGGAGCTTCCTAGCCAAGGTTATGGATTTCTAAAGTTTGAGCTAATCCCTGAATTATTTTCCTACAGAAAAATCCCCTCCCGCGCTAAACCAGAGGCTGACAGCGGGGCCCGCCCATTTAAATTGAACTAACCGCGCGCGCTCGCGCGCGATTAACACAGGGGCTGACAGGTGGGGCCGCGCCCTTCGTCTACCTCCCGACGTCGCCGCCCCGAGCTGCCGGAGCTCCGGCGAGGTCAGCGTTCCCGGCGATCTAGCTCACCGGAGCCGACGAAACTCGCCGCCCCCACGTAATCTCGGGTGCTGAACCCGCTGGACACCATGTCGCCGCCGGCTAACCGCCATAGCTCGCCGGCGACGAGCCCTATGCCTCTGTGCTACCTCGGCAATGTGTTCCCGCCCTTCTGACCGTTTTCTTCGTGCGCTAATCGCGTCGCCACACTCAGGGAAACCTCGGGAAACTCGGCATGAGCTCTATTGGGCCCTAAACGGCCGGCAACCCAGACCTCACCGGCGACCCCCTCCTCCGCCCTACTGTCCTACGGTGAACTTAGGGTTCCAGCGGTGATTTCCTTCCGGTTTTCGAACGAGAAGGGTCGCCAGAACCTCTAGATGCTCTCTCACAGCTCCGTTCGGCCTCCCACCCACTATGCTTCCCAAATTTCTGCTAAACCTAATCGGGTCCCGAAAGGAGCTACTCGCCCTAAACTGAGAAATTTTCCGCGCACAGAGGTCGAACCTTGGAACGGTTTGCGCGGTGGTCTTGAGGACGATCTAGCGCTCCACTTTCCTATGGAGGTCGAAGCCGGAAGATGATCACAGCTGGGGTGGCACACGATCGGAGCTCGGGCGACTAGGCTGCTGGTTACAGAACTTCGCGAGAATCAGTAACTCGCCGGCGGTCTCGGGCCTTTTATAGGCTCCTGAGGCCAGGGGAGAGCGCGACACCTGCTGTGCCACCTCCTCTGCCGAAGCAGGAGCTGGCCGGCCGAGGTGGTCGGTCGCCGCCGCTGGCTGCAGCTGGCGAGCGCGCTCGGTCGAGGAGTCGGCTGAAGAGACTTCGGTGCTAAGTCTACTGACCAGTGGGCCTCCCCTCTAACTCTTTTGTTTTTTCCAATTTTCTGAATTCTGTTGTGCCAAAATATCCTCAGCTACTCACAATTTAATGTGAGACTTAGTCACCAAGTCTTTGTTTGAATTTGAATTCTCAAATTCAAACTTTGTTTGGTTAAATTTGCTTCATATTTAAACTGAAATTCAAATTCAGTTTTGAATCCTTGCAAATTTAGCTCTTGACAAGATGAGCTCCAATGGAGATGAAATTTGGTGGGTTTACTCAGAAAAATGTGCTGAGTATAGATATGGAGCTAACTTTTGAATTTGGGTGATGAAAGTTGCTGCAATTTGAATTTACATTCAAATTGGCCTCTTTTTGAAATAACCCAAAAGTGCCTCAAAAATTGTTGAATTTGCATGAGCTTTGGACTGAACCTTCCCAAGACTTTTTAAATCCTAGGGGTGAGCTCAACCTCTCATGTTCATGTGCAGAAACCCTACTTTGTGAAAGTGAAGGCTTTCCCTTCTACTCACTCCTTTGAGGGAGGTCACTTGCTCTTCACCATATTTCACAATCTACCCACAACAAAACTGTTGTGTTGTGAGGTGCATAAAATTTTTTACAAGTCCCTTTTCTTGGGCTTTTACAAGTGTTCGGCATGCTCGGCTTCTGTCTTGGAGTAAACCAAGATATCGTCGATGAACACTACCACAAACTTGTCCAGCTCCGGCATGAACACCGAGTTCATGAGATACATGAAATGGGCTGGAGCATTTGTGAGACCAAAGGACATAACGAGATATTCGTATAAGCCGTATCTCGTCGAGAACGCCGTCTTCGGGATATCCTCCGCCCGGATCTTGATCTGGTGATATCCAGAGCGAAGGTCCATCTTTGAGAATACACTTGCCCCCACAAGTTGATCAAACAAGATGTCAATACGGGGCAGTGGGTACTTATTCTTGATGGTGACGGCGTTGAGCGGCCGGTAATCCACACACAGCCTCAGGGTTTCATCCTTCTTCTTTACAAATAGCGCCGAGCATCCCCAAGGCGAGGAACTCGGCCTAATGAAACCCTTGCTCAACAGATCATTGAGCTGTTCTTTCAGTTCCGCCAGCTCATTTGGAGCCATCCTGTATGGTCTCCGTGAGATGGGCGTAGTCCCGGGTGCAAGTTCAATCTTGAACTCGACATCCCGCTCAGGTGGCATGCCCGGAAGATCATCCGGGAACACAACAGGATACTCCCGGACTACGGGGATGTCTTCTAACTTGAGAACTTCAGCATTATTAATTGCTAAAACTTCCCGGACTGGCGTGTCTAACACCATGGAATGCGGACGGTGGAATGGAGAATTTAAGTGAACCGTCCGTGTCCGAGTCTCTAGGACAGCGCCATGGTATTGCAGCCATGACATCCCTAAGATTGCATCAATCTTTTGTCCCATAAGGATTATCAAGGTGGTGGGATATAGTTTCCCACCTAAGCACAGAGGTGCCTTTGGAATCATCATATTAGCTGAAATCTTCCCTCCCGGTGAGCATATCATATAAGTGCAGTCGGTTGGGAAGACTTGCAATTGATGTTTAGCCACATAGGATGCACTTATAAAGCTGTGGGTTGCACCAGAATCAAATAATATGACGATGGCTTGATTGTTGAGAGTAAACGTACCCGCCAGCACGTTGTCTCCCTCTGGGGCATCCTCACTGTCGAGGTTGCGGACACCCCCAGTCCGTTGACCAACCCTCTTCACCGGAGGTCGGCCTCGAGCACCGCCCTGGAGCTGGGCTTGCCCGCTGCTCTGCTGCCCCTGGGGGCAGTCCTTCGCGAAGTGGCCCGTCTGGCCACACGTGAAGCAGGTGAAACGGGGCGGTCCCCCGCTAATCGGTGGACGGAATCCCGGGGCGCGTTGTGGCGGTGGAAATGCCCGGGGTACCGTCTGCTGCTGCTGCTGTCTTGGTGGTGGCATCGGCGGACGGAACGGGGGTGCTTGGAACGAACGTCCCCCGAACTGTTGAGGTCGCGCCGGTGGACGCCACTGCTGCCCAGATGGTGTCCGATACACCATACGGTACTTCTGGGGAGCGCCACTCCCACCGCTGGGTGGAGCGCTGCGCTTCCGCTGCTCAGCTGCCAACTCCCGCTGAGCATCTTCTTGCATGATCGCGGCATTGACTAAGTCGTTGAATGTGCCGCGGTTCCACTGTACGAGGTGGGTCTTCATTTTGGGGTGTAACCCCCGATAGAAGTGCTCCCTCTTCTTCTCCTCCGTGGAGATGTAGTCTGACGCATACTGCGCCAGCTGGTTGAAGGCACGGGAGTAGTCGTGGGCACTCCTCCCGCCCTGCTTCAGTTCCAAAAATTCTTGGAACTTCCTCTTCATTATTCCGGGAGGAATGTGATAGGCGCGGAACGCCTCCCGGAACTCTTGCCATTCCACGGCATGGCCAGCCGGACGTGAGGCGACATAATTCGCCCACCACGCACCAGCGGCACCGTGGAGCTGCTGTGCTGCGAACAGTGTCTTCTGCCGCTCCGTACACTGGAGCAGCCCGAACTTGGACTCGATAGTCCGCAGCCAGTTGTCCGCCTCCAGTGGATCTTCAGCTTCGGTGAACACTGGAGGGTGCGTACTCATGAAATCCGAGTACGGCACTTCGCGGGGCTCACGAGGCCCTCGCTCTTGACGTCCCCCCGCCTGGGACGTATTCTGCACGATCGTGCGGAGCAGGTCGGTCTGCTCCTCACGACCCCCCACCAGTGCCGCTATCACATCCGCTAGAGTAAGCGGAGGCGGCGGTGGTGGCTGCTGCTGCGGGGTGCTGTCGTAGGCCGGTGGCTGGGAGTCATCACCTCCCTGTTGGCTAGAGCCACCAACCTCGTGTGTGGTCCTAGTACGAACCATCTGCAACCACACGACATTAAACATCAGTCCCTCAACATTTTGCATGCAGTCTAAATGAAATAGGTGTAAAACATAATGACAATGAAAACATGCGATACATCTCATAAGTAGATAGTGTAATAACTTTGCACAAGCTACACCATTACCAGACCAAACACAAGCTAGTTTAATCCAACTTGATGAACCTCCACTTTGGAAGCTCAACATAACTAGGTTTGGTCACTACGAGACATTACTATCGCGTTGTCATCACGCATACCACCCTTAGGGTACAACACCCTCTCCAATGAGTTCAACTGTCATTCTTCCGTCAGAATGACCAGTTCCTACCTATTCCAAGTTTTGATCTGGTTCTGGGCATTCTCATGACTCAAGTTGAATACCAAAGTTAAAGTTAACTTCAGTATCTTTCCAACGAGTACTCATTTGCCCCCAGATCAGCTTTGGTTAAAAAGTTATGCTAATTCAAAGTTAGCAGAATTTCTGGAAGAATTTCAACAGCACCTCCCTTGGAAGTGACTGTTTTCAACCCTGATTTCCACTAAATTCTGTGCTGAAATTTCAGGAACTTTGAATTGCAAAGGTGTCGCACATCTTCTACTCTTTCTAAGGATGTATTATATGACAATTTTAGATTTTTCTACTGGGAGTTTATCCTTGAAAAAAAAACAGAACAGTCCAGAGAATGTTTTAACACTGTCCTAGTTCTGGACAGTTACATGTCTCTGGGATTTAAGCCATCTTAAGGTGAGTTTCAGCTCTGGAAGTCTACAACAAAGTTGTATAATACTTAAATACCTTCCCAGAACTATATAGCACACCTCTCTCGGCTACAAGACCTGTGAGTTATGCCCTGTTGAAGATCAGCAAACTTGCTGTCCCAAAACAGAGCACTCTGTTTTTCAGTCTTTTTGGAACTACACTCCTCACTATCCCACTCTTATACCCAACCAGGGTCCTAAATGTGGAACCTATAGATTTTGATTCCTTGTTCTCCATATTTTCATGCATATGCCTACAATACCTCGGTACTACGTTCCTCACCAAAGAAAATCCTAACCGGATCATACCGGCATATACGTCTCAAATGTGGCACTAAACGGTCTCTCGCACACGTTCTCTACACGGATACATACGTGGCTAGTACCTGCAGAAGACCACACAATAATGGTGCACTCAAGGTTTTGTTTCCATTTCAGGCAGTACCATATTTGAAAGTAAATACAAACGCCCGTATCATTTCCATACGGCCGTCCTTGAGCTAGGTCACGTCTCAAGGTACGTGATCGTGTTTCAACACCACATGACGGGGAACCCGAGTATGTCATGAACGGGTCGTCACGGTTGGGAATGTTATCAACCCAACAGATACCACCTACTGCCCTGCAGGGCACGCCGATGGCAAGCGCTGCGTATGTCCTCCTGGGCTATTTCCAGACGAACACACTCTCGCGTTACTGACCACGCGATGGGGTCTCCACTTACTTGCCTAATGCACGCTAGGGATCAGCGTTTCATATGAACTCAGGGGAATGAAGAGTCCAAGAGCTTCATATTGACGTCCCACACCAAGCTGTGAGATCAGTCCCTGAACCACGTTCCTCGTCAGGGAGAGCTAACCGAAATTGAACCGCTTTCGGTGGCGTTCCTTACCATACTTACCAGAGCGTAGGTGCATCGTTACATAATTGAAATTCAGAATTATAACACATAGGTTAGTCTTTGCCACTTTAAGTAACTATGCTAATATAGTCCTTACTTGGGCAGCTACCGATTCCTCACCGTATACCTAAGTTTTTCCCATAATGCAATCCTTTAGTACTGTGCTATCCCCACTGCAGCTCTGATACCAGGCTGTGGCGGACCGGAATCCGCTATTCCAGGATCGCAGAGGGTGGTGCCGCGCGATGCGACACCTGACAGCACACGTCATAAGAACATAATATATTACATGGGAAACAACTGAAACTGTACAAACAGGTACAAACTTCAGTTACAACTATTGTTTATGTTACACAGCGGAAGTCTACACTACACAACTCACGCCCGCCTATCTAGCAAAAGTTGGTTGCCCAGCCCTAGGACAACCCACACTAGCTGCACTCCTCAGCTCAGCGCGGCGTGTACGGCTCCCACTCAGCCGTGGTCCCCGACGGAGGGTAACCCTCGCCGGTGGACTCGTACTCCGAGTCCGTGGGTGGCTCCTCACCTGAAAAAAAACACTTAAGCAGCAACCATGAGCACGAAGGCTCAGCAAGGCTTAACCGACTCACCTAAGCATGAAACTCTACATGAGGTATACCAAGGCATAGGTTAGTAACATTTCAGCAAAACGACACGCCTACAAGTTCATCCTTAGTTCATCTTTTAGCAACAAGTTAACAGTTCATGAAATCTGAAATTTAGTAAGCAGTATTTGGTGGCACACATGTAGCAATACAATTATATCAATCAGCATCATTGAATCATCATATTTCATCCATTAGTCTACGTTACGACGCAGTGAACAAGCGGTACTCGTCACCGCGAGGGACGGCGAATCGACTCGATATACACCTGCAGGGAAAACCCAAAGAGCACGTCACGTACGCCCACCCGTGGAGCTGCACAGCACGCTCACTCGATGTCGTACGGGACAACCTTTCACCCAACAGCCCAAACGTCGAACCGGTCGCACCGAAACGAGCAGGAGGTTCCCCACACGGAGCATCTCTCTATGCCCGTTGGCAGATTTCCACCTTGCTGCCCTCAACCTACACCTATAAATCGGTGTGCTATGCCTCGACGCTCGGAGGTTTAGGCTACATCGGTTTATCGGGGCCCATATATCCGATATGCCTTCGGTACGTTCAATACTTGTTCAGCAGGGCCGCACACGGATCGGTCCTCAATCGACACGGGCAGGGCTGCGCACACAAGACTTCCTCTTGCTGCGCCCTAGCCCCTGCCTAGTCTCATTTTCATTACTATAGTGATCTCACATCACTCAACCGAACCCGTGTGTCCCAATGCCTATCTCGCGAGTAGATTCTAACTACTCGACTTGTACCGAAGTCCTATGACTCATTAAGCATAGCCTGTCTACTCGAGGGCCTTGACACTACCCTCACTCTTTTAGGAACCTTTAGTTATGCAAGTGGGGTTTCATTCATCCTATACCTAATGCACATACATACTTCATATGACACATGTAAACAAAGTAAAACTTTTAAAAAGGGTTAATGCAAACCGGGGCTTGCCTTGTTGCTGCTGGTCAGTAGTTAGTTCCTCGTCCGGAAGAAGGAAGTCCAGCACTTCCGGAGCCTCTTCTTCAACGGCTACACGTTAATGAAATACTACATGTTAATTTAGATGCAAATGTGAGTTTTAGAGTAAGACTTCTACTATTAGTTCTAATAACCAGCCTCTAACACCTGGAACTTTGTTTATGAATTTAAAGATGAACTGGTGTTGGTGGTTTGGCTTGGACTTAATCACATGGTTAAATGCTAAGTGGTTTTCTCTCCTTTCCATATTAATCCCTTAAGTGGGTAAACAGAACAGGGGTGATCTAGAGGTCCAATGGAGCTGAGAATTTTTGTGTGAGTTCCTTGTCACAAGAAAACTCTCTGGACCAAACATTAGCACTTTTCATGGAGTGGTTTGCTCAGAATAATTCTCTTGGCAAATCAGCAAGGAAGAATTTTATTCTGAGGTAATACCCCTGTTAATGCTCAACTTAATGAACTACAATTTCAATTATAGCTCATAGAATTTGCCTGAATTTTCCTAGCATTTTTGGGGTTAAGAATTGCCCAGAACTGAATTTCCAAGTTTTGGAAATTCTCTGAAAATGTTTCTGTATTCAAATGAACACAGCACCTTCCAATTTGAATTGCTCTGACCAAATCAACTCCAAATGGTCCGAAACTTTTACAGGGGTTTACTAATGTCCTAAAGAACATTCTGGCAAAATTTGGGGATTTTTGGATGAACCAAACTCCCTCTAAAATTCTTTTGCTGAAAAGTTTTAAAGAATTTTCCAGAATTAATTAATGGGTTTCATACAAATTGGGTTGTATGTCTGGACAGAGCTAGGCAAGATGAATCCAACCCAATTTGAATCACTAAATTTGGAGCTTCCTAGCAGAAGTTATGGAGCTCTAAAGTTTGGGAAATTTCTGGAATTCGAATTAACCGGGAAGGTTCAAATTTCTGACAGCGGGCCCGGCTTCCACGTGTCATCCCCTCGGCTGCGCCACACGGGGCCACAGGATTATCTTCCGCGTGTTCACAGCCGATCCGGTGTAACAGAAGATCCCCACACTGTGCTGCGAGGGACTGACGAGCGGGCCCGGCCGGCTCGTCTTCTTCCTCGCGCCCGCCCTATTTCCCGCGCCGCCCCCTCGCCGGCAAACCCCGGCAGCTCGCCGGAACTGGCTTCCCGACCGCCTCCCGGCCGGAAACTCGCCGCCTGGGCATACTTTCGCGCGCTGAACACGCTGGCACCCTCACCGGAGCTTGACAACGGCCGGAGCTATGCCCGCGACGGTGACAGAGCTTCTCTCTACTCCGGCGGCGTCGTAGAGCACTTTCCTGGCCCCAACCTGGCTCCGGTTAGCTCCTACAGCTTCACCATGACCTAAGGAGCAACGTACCGGGCTCTGATCTCGCGAGAAACATCGGCAACTAGGGGCTCACCGTGCGACCTAGGGCGATTTCGGGGAAAACTGGAAAAACTCGAAGAACTGAGGTTTTCTTCGATGGTTCTTCCTAGTTCTTGATCCCATGTGCCCGCACGGATGTCTACAACTGGGTTTCTAGGTCTGGGGAGGAGTGGTTCGGTGGGTGAGGCGAATTTGCCGATTTACCCGAACCGGGCTATATCACATGCTTGCGCAAGAACTGAAATTCCGGCCAGCACGGTCCATGACACGCTGCCGGCATGGTTGTGAAACGAGAAGGGTTACTGGCGCACCTTTTTCCTTTTGCCACTTGATGGGAGAGGCTCTGTGGTGGCCGGGCGACGTGATCTTGTCGCGGCAGCTTTCTCCGGCGCTGTGGAAGAAGATCGGCTCGACGCCGACGTCCCGACGGAGCTAGCGCCCGGTCCTTGCTTCTTCCACACTCAAGGACGTCCGGAGGTGTTGTGGGGAAGCTTAGCACGTCGTGCCACGGGGTGGAGCAGCCGGGCGGCGGTAAACCGACGGCGCGCCTCTGTGCGGTCGTGTTTATCGCCGAGGAGACACGAGGTTCGCTCAGCGTCGGCTGGGAGGCAGTGTGGGCGCTGAGCGCTCGGTGGAGGGGGTAAGAATGGAGAGACATCGATCCCCTAAACAGCTCGGGAGGTGCTTCGGTCGTCGGTCGTCCGTGCGGTGGCAGCCGGTGGGAGAAACACAACTCGCTCGAGTGTGAACTGTGGAACCGAGTAACTTAAGCAGTAAGTTTCTCCCCTCTCTTCTCACTGACCATTGGGCCCCACAGCTCCCCTCTGCCCAAAAGATCTCCACATTTTTGGCAAATGAGTAATTCAAATGTTTGAAGTCTCAAACTGAGCCACATTTGCATGATTGGACAAGTTTCCCTCAAATTCAAATGTATATTTGAATTCTTGCCTATTTGGCTCCTTTTTGGACCATTGGGTAGCAAACCCTTTCACAAATTATTGAGACTCTGCCTCCCCACTAATTTGAACCTGAGGAATCCAAGTATGCCCTTTACTCCTTGTTTTAGCTGCTGCAATCATGAAGTTGAATGCAACAGTTTGAAATTTCCCTCCCATGTGTGCTCATATGTGTATAAACCCTACTTTGTGAAAGTGAAGACTTTCCCCTCTAATCACTCCTTTGATGGAGGTCACTTGCTCTTCACAATATTTCACAATCTACCCACAACAAAACTGTTGGGTAGTGAGGTGCAGAAAAGTTTTTGCAAGTCCCTTTTCTTGGGCTTTTACATCCCCGACTTCAGCCCTGGCGGTCTCCTCCCGCTCCGTGGCAGGGCCCTCTCTCGCTGGCTCCAGTGAGAAGGAAGGGTCCCGGCTCCTGAAGCATGTCAACACATGCGTAGCAACCTCCAAGGCCATGCCCCGTCCCTCTGCCTCAAGCTCGCTGGTGACCAACGAGTCCAGACTGTTCAGCTTGGCACCGAGTGACTCCAGTGCGGGGATCACTTCAGCCACCTTCAGCGCAGAAGCCGCCGCCTTCACCAGGCTGAAGCCAAGAGGGACCAAGGCGGACCCCACCTGGTCGACGAAGCTCGAGACTGCACGGGCCTCGGAGGACCTCAAGGCCAAGAGCTCCTCTACCTCGCGGCGGGCTGCTCGCAGGGCGTCGCGGCTTCCCTCGGAGGATTCCTTCTCCTTGTCTGCCAGGGAGCTTTCCCGAAGGTGGAGAGACTGGGCAAGCCGCTCCAGCTCTGAAGCCCAAAAGTCAACAGCTAGCTTCTGATCCAGGATCGCCTGACGTTCCCTTGGAGACCTGCTCCTCCCTCATGGCAAGGTCAGCCCCCTGGGCCTCTAGCTCCCTGGCCCGAGCTCGCAGGTCGTCCTCGCCCGCCGCCAGCCGCGCGGCGACCCTCTCCGCCTCGGCTGCCGTGGAGCGCTCCTGGTCCTCAACGGCGCGCTTACGGCGCTCCAACCTATGCCGCACCTCCTCCACAGCAGAGAGGCTCTCCTTGGCCTGGGCATGCACCTCAAGGGCCTCCCTGTGGAGCCGCCGCGTCTCGGAGTCCAGATGGTCGACGGCCCGCTTCTGCCGGTTGAGGAGCGCTTCCATGATGACAAGCGATTCTCGCCTGGAGTCGAGCTCGCCCTTGACCTTCGCGGTCCGCTCCCGTAAAAGGTTCCCCCAGATGAGGAGGCGATCCCTCTCGACCGTCTGCTCCTCCCGCTCACGACCAAGCGCGGCCAGAACCTGCCGGACGCTCGCTTGGGCGAGCACGAAGGCATCCGCTAGGGGCAGTGGGGCAGCAGAGGCTGGAGCGGCACCCCCGATCTCCTCCATCACATCATCCTCAAAAAAGGACAACGCGCCGGGGGCCGGGATGAGACGCTGGTCAAGAGAAGCTGGCGCCGGGACCTCGACAGCAGGACCCGCTGAACCCTCACTGACAGCTGGCCCCTCAGACGGTGGAGAGGGACGAGTGGAAGGAGTTGGCGCTGACGTAGAATCCGGGCAGACCGGAACAGGAGGAACTCACGCTGGCTTTGGGGCCGCGGCAGCTGTCACGGTTTCTCAGCGCAACGGCGCAGACTCCCCATCAGTCGGGGACGGACGAGAAGCATGAAAACTCCAGCGGGCTCTGAACCCCGACTTCCGAGCCGGGGTAGGATCCCCAGAGCCCGCCGTTGCCACTGACGGCCGTTCCGCAATCGCCTGGGCTGGCGGAGCAGGGGACGCTCCAGAAGCTCCCCTCGACGCATCAGCAGGTTCCTTGGAGACTCCACCACTTGAGGAAGGAGGACACGGCGTCCGTGAATCTTCGGCCTGTTGTCGCTTAAGAGGAGTCCCGTTGGAATGATGAGCCCGGGGCCTCTTTGGGTCGCCACCGAACGGAGCGCCATCTCCAGAAGCAGGAGGTGCAGGCACCCTGGATCGCCGACTTGGCACAGATGCCGCCACCGGAGGAGATCGAGTGCGTTTCTTCTCTGGGAGCGGGTTGGAAGCCATGGCGGGGGAGGGCTCAAGGACAGGAAGACAAAGGCACAAGAGTCCAAGGAAAAGTGCTGGGAAGTGCGAGGGGAAGCCATGATGCGGGTAAGATCCCCTTTTAAAACTTCCCAGGTGCGATTCCAAGCGATTCAAATCTCTTCGAATACGCCGCATCGGCAACCGCTTCGGCTCCAAGACTGAGCACCGATGACAGGTGGGCCCAAGCCGCCCAGCTGAAGCGGTGGGTCAAGGACTCAGTCTCCCAAGAAGACGAGCCGGCATGGCGCTTCGGCGGTTCCCAAAGAAAGCGCTGCAACATGCAGAAGTGGCAGCCTTGGGAACCGCTGCAGTAAAAGCAACCATCAGGTGGGCGCACGCTCCCACGATCCCGCGACTGTTCGTGCTCCGGCAGCGGTCAATGCGGGACTTAGAGAAAGTGCGCGGAGCAGGAGAGACGGAGGCCCCACCTCGGGCTCGCTATCTCCCCCGAGATGGGCCCGGGGGCCACTGTCGGTACCCACAATATGGGGTACCCCCGCGCACAGGGGAAAATGCCTAAGGATCTCGCCCTTCTCCGCAGGGAGAGCTCCGAAGGCGCCACGTGTCCAGCGGGGCCAGACCTCCCTCTCCTCAGACGAGAGCTCCGGGCCCGCCACATGGCCAGCGGCAGCCGGACCTCCCCCTCCGTGGGGAGAGCTCCGAAGGTGCCACGTATCCCACGGGACCGGACCTCCCCCTCCACAGAGGAGAGCTCCGGGCTCGCCACGTGGACGACAGAAGCCGGACCTCCCCCCTCCGCGGGGAGAGGTCCAAAGGCTCCACGTGTCCCGTGGGGCCGGACCTCCCTCTCCTCAGAGGAGAGCTCCGGGCCCGCCACGTGTCTAGCAGGACAGCGCTGCCTGCCCCCGCGCGGTAGGCAGCAGGCGTAAAGACGCACCATACCTTGCCCGTACAAGGTATTCAAGGCCCGCGCCTTCCCAACACGCGGAGACGCGGAGCACGCCTCTGTCAGGTGCCGTTGCGCCCAGTCGCATTGCAGACTGGCGTGCAGTGTCAGAACCTGCCAGCCAATAAACACAGCAACAAGACATCCCCTGCCGCCCCTGCCGTCATCAACCACTACGACTAGCATGCGGCATGGGCAGGGCGGCAGAACGAAGACTCGGTAGCCTTCGCCAGAGACAACTACCGACATAACTGCGGATACGATAGTCGGCAGGAAATCTCCCCGGGACCACCTGTCGGGTCCCGGGCCCCCCCTTGTAAGCCGCTCGAGCCTTGGACTATAAAAGGCTAGGGTAGGCAACGTTAGCAAGGGTTCGCACTCCAGCAACTCGCACCCTAGACATAACTCACCCTCAAGCTCAGGACTCCGGTTCTGAGCAGCAAGCAATACAGCGAGCACCTCTGCTCACCATGGACATAGGGTTTTACGATCTGGCGGCCCGAACCACGTAAAACTCGCCGTGTCAAGCTTCTCCCTCACTCGTCCCTTACGCTGAAGCTCTCCGCAAGCGACTAGCCCCTCCAAAAAAGAACCTCTGCGGGCTGCCCAGAGCAGGTCCGGGGGAAGTGTCGACCACACACTTCGACAACTAGGCTTACATCATCCTTATTTAAATTAATCTTTGTTAAAAACGACAGTAACCCCATAGTTTTCCTTGATAGATGGACGGCTGGTCTGAGGGTACTTGCCAGGACCTGACCGGGTTCCTGCAGGTGCTGATCTGCACCTTGGAGGGACTCGGCTACACGAGGTTCCCGTGCTACTGCTGGAGGGAGTACGAGGAGAACGGTGCACCTCGCTGCAAGGAAGAGGTCCACATCACTGAGGCCTCGGGACCTTACGGAGTGCAGCCTTACTCACTCACCTTCACTGGAGCATGCTACGCGGACTCCATTAGAACTGTTGCACGAGAGGCACTATTGGAGCTCAGCGACAGGTGCATGGAGTGGACTAGGCCACTGCCTATTCGCTACTTCCCCGTGCGCCGTGAGGACATCTACGTCTGGAGGCACCGAGTTGCAACACTAGAGGGACTCATCAGGACCGTGGAGGACACCACCTTGACAGAGACCGCTAGATACCTCCACGCCTTGGACCAGTGCCGCGAGTACATCCACACAGAGTGGAGGGCAGAGGTTGGTCGCACTCAGGACGCGAAGGCTAGAGTGAGGAGTCTGCATGCCCATCTGGACGAGGCCCGCACCGAGACTACGCGAGCTCGTGAGGTGACCGAGGCCCTGCGTGTGGAGCTTAACCAAAGGACTGCAGCCCACGTCAGGGAGCTGGACTCCCTTTACCAGGCCAGAGCCCGCTCAGGAGGAGCACGGGTCCGGATCACTGCTCGTAAGAGCACTTTTGCAGTGCAGCACGAGAGTGGCCCATAGACTGTGAGTGTGCCGGCTGTACCCCACCTGACTCCCACTGTCCGAGCCACTATGACCAGAGGCGCTGGACGCTTCGATCGAGGCAAGGACCTTCGGCTGTTGGAGCGTCTGCGTGGAGGACGACTGGGAGCACAGACACGTACAGCGACTCCAACGACAACACCGGAGATGAGCCAGAGGAGGAGTACCCACAGGGAGGTGACGGACGAGACTCGAGTGTCGAGATACTAGAGGAGGTTGCTAGCTGTGGAGGACCTAGCCACGGGACCGCATGACACAACGGTGGACAGTTCCCCTTGACTGTTGAGGAGCTGATTGATGACGGGATTGACTTGGGGCACGAGTGGTGCCAGGACCATGGCATGGAGGACGCAGTGCCCACTCTGTCTCCCCCACAGTAGTCACGGAGACAGCAGCCTGTAGTACCATGAGTAACACGGCGTAGTGTGAATTGTGTAACCCATGTTAGTAGATGATTAGCATCACGACCGTTAGGTGTGCCGTGAGTGTGTTGCAAGGTCCTAGACCAGCTATGTGTTGTACCATGTGATGATTGTACTCTAGTAATGATGATGTGATTTGCCGGGATTTAATAGATTTTTAGTGTGTGATAAAACTTTGTTGAGTGATATGGGCATGAGCCCAGATAGGAGCACCCCTCTTGGACAAAAATAAGTGAGACCAGTTTGACCAAATTAGCGAACATCTACACTAGAATATAGGCAAGTAAAGCATGAAACAAAGAACAAAGTGTGAGACCTATGTGTGCTGAATACATTGGCAATTAGGATAAAAGTTAGCATTAACATTCAAAGTTTTGAATATTACCAAAACATTCTTCTGTGGAAAGGTCCGACAAGTTCTTTGCTAGGTCCTCCAAGTGTTGGCAAGGTCCGACACAAGGTCCGGAGAGCTCCTGCAAGGTCCAGAGAGCTTCTGTGAGGTCCGGAGCTTGTTTTTAGGGAGCTCCCGTGAAGTTCAACTCGTAGAACTGCAGCGTCTTGTTTTTGCTTTTAACTCGCAATGTTTCAAACTTGCTTTATGGGAAGGTTTTCTTAGTATTAATTTGCTAAGTTTTTGGTGTGTTTTGGTGGTTATGGCTGTTATCATTTGATATGGTTTGCAACATGCTTATGTGACGTGCTCATGTAAGGTGTTGTGGTTTTCGAACTAACGTGAGTCAAGTCGAGGACTTGTGCTCGGAATAATTGGTTGTTTATTCATGTGCAGGTGTTTCTTGAGTTCAAGACATGGCTGGTGACGGGATCCTTGGACTAGTCTCAGGGAGGAGATGAGGTTCCAACAACCAAGTTCAGGAAGAGCTGTGGTTGAGTTGATCGGGAGGTCGCGCAACATGTTTGGATCAAGGGCAGTGCATATGAAGGTTGCGTGTACGTCGTTGGAAGGTGTTTGCACGTGTGCAAGGAGTGCATGGACGTGGCAACATTGTTCCAAGGCGTGATGAAGAGAAGTGGACGTAAAGAATTGGTCGGAAAGGTCCAACCGGCTGGATTGCGTACTCAGGCTGAGGCTGAGTCGGATATGGCTCAAATATGGAAGATTTGAGTTGGTTATGATAGGATTTCTTGCTAGGCACGAAGTTGAGTTGTTTTAGGAATGTTTAGGACGTTACTAAGGTGTTTGGAAGTCTCACGATTGCTTCTATCTGCGAATAGGAGAGTCCTGAGCAGTTATGGTAAGTTAGGATACGAGTCCAATTAGGAGTAGGAGTCCTAGATTGGATTGTTTAGCCCGAGGGCTGGCTATAAAAGCAAGGGAGGCCAGAGCGCTCGTGAATAGAGAACTTTGGGCTGTTCCTCTTGTGTTTCTATTGAATAAAGTTCACAGTTTCGAGGAGCTTTTGTGCCTTGTTCGTCCGACTTGTTTTTCGTCAAGTTTTTCTCGCCGATTTTCTGGACAGACCGACGTTGCTTCGGTGTTTCGTTCATAACTCGAGTTTTACAGATCCGATTGACGTGATTCTTTTTGGGTTGTCTTCACAACTCAATTATCTATCATCTGTGAAAGTTTCACGAGCTTCGTATCTTTAGTTGTTGAGATACACGAGTTTCTTTGCAGTGTTGCAGATCTGTTTTATATCTGGTAATACAGATTGATCTTCGTTTAATGTTTTGATCGTATCTCAAGTTTTACTTCGTGTTTTCAAGTGATTCTTGTTGCATTAGATCCGTGACTTGATTATCTACCTATCTACTTGATTTGTCACAGTTGAACACGTTTGAAAACACTTGCACACACGGTTTCTTTAACCGATTGATTTCTTGCTGAGGGGTTTTTGTTGTTTCCGCTGCGAAAAGTTTTAATCTACCATTCACCCCCCTCTGGTAGCTTTTCACGTGCTCTTCGATCCTACACAAAGAACAACTAAACTTCCATAATGATGTGGACATCACAGCAAAGGACACACATAAACAATCCTACGAAGGACCGATTACACGAACTCGTGCTAAGAAACTTGAACAACAGGTCAATGCTTTCCTCTCTACATTACATTTTAATACTAATGAGAATAATATGCTACCTAAGTCATGCAATTACGTGATACTCAAGTTTACACATTGTCGGTACCCTACAGACCAGGTACCCCCGCGTAGAGGGTAAAATTTGGCCTGGGCCCCATCTCCCTGCTGAGGAGGGCCCTGTCATAGCCCCGTGCCCTCGGCCCTGAGGTCAGCCCTGAGGCTGCCACGTGCGCTTGAGTTCTAGAGCCGACACGTGCCCTGGGCTCTGGTCCGAGCCTCCCCACTGAGGTGAGGTCCGGGGCTGCCATGTGTCTCTTGGCTCAGAGCCACCTCCCTGTTGAGGAAGGCTCCGGAGATGACACGTGCCCTGGGCCCTGGTTTGAGCCTCCCCGCTGAGGTGAGGTCCGGAGCTGCCACGTGTCTCTTGGCTCAGAGCCACCTCCCTTCTGAGGACGGCTCCGGAGCTGACACGTGCCCTGGGCTCCGGTCCAAGCCTCCCCGCTAAGGTGGGGTCCGGAGCTGCCACGTGTCTCTTGGCTCAGAGCCACCTCCCTGCTGAGGACGGCTCCGGAGCTGACACGAGCTCTGGGCTCCGGTCCGAGCCTCCCTGCTAAGCTGAGGTCTAGAGCTGCCACGTGTCTCCTGGCTCAGAGCCACCTCCCTGCTGAGGATGGCTCTGGAGGTGACACGTGCCCTGGGCTCTGGTCCGTACCTCTCTGTCGAGGTGAGGTCTGGAGCTGCCACGTGTCTCTTGGCTTAGAGCCACCTCCCTGCTGAGGACGGCTCTAGAGCTAACACGTGCCCTAGGCTCCGGTCCATACCTCTCCGCCGAGGTGAGGTCCGGAGCTGCCATGTGTCCCCTGACTCCAAACCTGTCGATAAGAGCTCCAAAGCCGCCACATTCCCCACGATCCATCATGGGCCGTGGGTCGATGAAGTCAAGGAGGAAGTGCGCTGCCAGTCTTCGCATTCAAGGCTCACACCTTCCCCAGAAGCATGGTGCACCATGCATGCCTCCGTCCTCTGCCTGATCGACATTATGGTGACAAGACAGGACGACAAAGGCATGCCAGCGATACAGTGCCACCCAACGGCATGAAGCCACCCAAGCAGAGCGAGAAGATGCGGTGACAAGACACCATCTTCATCATCATCTGACACATGGACAGGAGTGCTCAACACGCCAAGCGGCGGGAGTTAACTCCCCACCGACTACACTACTCAGAGGACAAAGCCCTAGATAATGTATAGGGTTCACGTAGCTTCAGGGCTACCTGTTTGACCCCAAGCCACATTGGAACCGCCCCGGCCTTGGACTATAAAAGGACCGGGATGACCACCCGACTGGGAGGTCAATGCCCAAGTCCGCCCTCACAAGCACATGTAAACATGTAATACAACAAGCACTCATGTGGACGTACGTTATTATGCTCCAACGGCCCAAACTCGATGTTCATCCGCTCCCTTGAGCCCAGATCGCATAGGGCGCCAAGCCCCCTCTGATCAAAGAACCTCGCGGGCTGCTTCCGTAGCAGGCCAGGAGGAGTGTTGAAATTCACACACTCTGACATTTGGCGTGCCAGGAAGGGGGGCTTTCTGCGCTCTCCACCCGACCATGGTGAACATAACCTCCCATGGCGAGCCTCCTCGCCCAACTCGCTGTCGTCTCCAAACGGGAGACGATGATGCTACTCCAGCTCCAGAGCGGGCAGGTCTGGCCAAGCTGGCAGCCAAATGGTCGGCAAACTCTATGTTATGTACGGGGTTCTTCCGACGTCTCGTCCAGGCGAGCCGTCAAGACCCTCCGTCAAGCAGTGGCTGCGGCTGCCCCAGCCCCTGGGCCAGTGCCGCGTCGCATGTGGATGGAGACGCCGATCAGCTTTGACTCCTACGACTACCCCGAAGAACATTGCAGGCGCTTGGCAGCTGCCACTCCTCGTGGCCCCGACCATCTCCAACGTGAATCTCTACCATGTGCTGATTGATGGCAGGGCGTCTCTCAGTGTTATTAGCCTCGCAGCCTTCAAGAAGCTGCAAATCGCTATGTCCCAGCTTACCCCCTCAAGACCATTCTCGGGGGTAGGCCGGGACCCAATCTTCCCGTGCAGTAGCATCTCCCTCCTGTTGATATTTGGGACGACTAAGAACTACCGCACGGAAAGCGTTGTCTTCTACGTTGCGAAGGTCAACCTCCCCTTTATTGCCATAATCGGCAGGCCAACCCTGTACCGGTTATGGCAGTAGCCCACTATGTCTACTTGGTACTGAAGATGCCAACCCCGAGTTGCGTCCTGAAGATCCACGGTGACCGCACCGCGGCTGTCTCAGCACTGGAAAAGCTCCAAGCGCCGACAGCAGCACATGAGGCCGCTTCCGGTCACGCTGAAGCTAGCCGGCCGCCTCCAAGCATGCGTCAGCGAGGTGTGACATCTGCACCCCGCGTGCAGCCCTCGGACGGCGAGGACATACCAGTCAAGGTCATCCAAGTCAGACCTGATGTGGCCCAGACCACCCGAACCGCCGGGGGGCTGAGTGAAAAATAGGAAGACGTGCTCGTCACCTTTCTTCAGGCCAATGTCGACGTGTTTGCATGGCAACCGTCAGAAATTCTCGGGACCCCAAGGAGGTGATTGAGCACCAACTGAAGATCCGCCCAGGTGCCAGGCTAGTCCAATAGAAGCCTCGGAAGCAATCCATCGAGCGGCAAGACTTCATCCATGAAGAAATCAAGAAGCTGCTTGACGCTGGCTTCATCCGAGAAGTCCATACACAATGGTTGGCCAACCCTGTTGTCGCCCCCAAGGCTGGTGGGAAGCTACGCATGTGCATCGACTACACCACCCTCAATAAGGCATGTCCAAAGGATCCGTTCCCTCTCCCCTGTATAGACCAAATAGTCGATTCTACATCTGGTTGTGATCTACTGTGTTTCCTAGATGCATATTTAAGTTTCCACCAGATACCTATGTCTAGGGAAGATAAAGAGCATACCACCTTCGTCACAGTAGATGGTCTATACTGCTATGTGTCCATGCCTTACAGTCTTAAGAATGCCCTTCCCACTTTTGTGCGTGCAATGCACAAGACATTTGGGAACCTCATTCGGGACCTAGTAGAGGTTTATGTCGATGACATCGTAGTAAAGGTTAAGTCGCAAGCATCTCTACTCGACAACCTAACCCTAGTCTTTGACAGATTGCGTTCGACATGCACGAAGTTGAATCCAAACAAATGTGTCTTTGGGGTCTCTGCCGGGAAGCTGCTCGGTTTCTTGGTCTCACACCGAGGGATTGAAGCTAACCCAGAGAAGATTAAGGCAATAGAACTGATGCGGCCCCCTGCCCTCATCAAGGACATGCAGAAGCTTACCGGATACTTGGCTGCGCTCAGTGAGTTTATCTTTAGACTAGCCGAGCGGGCTCTTAAGTTCTTAAAGCTTCTGCATAAATCCGGTCCATTCGTATGGACCGAGGAGGCAGATGAGGCGTTCCAGGAGCTGAAGAAGATCCTCACAACGCTGCCAATCATGGCGGCTCCGGAACAAGGCGAGCCTCTACTCCTCTACATCGCTGCCACAGCTGAGGTCGTGAGCATAGTTCTGGTTGCGAAGCGGTCAGAACTCCATCAACCTCAAGTCCCAGATAAGGCTCCTGCTGCCGTTGGTCTAAAGCCCTAGAGCTCAGACTCCGCAGAGACCCTTGGGATGGGGAGATAATCAGGTCCCAAACAGGCGGGCCTAATGATCAATGCATATCTCGGTCCGAGCTCCCAAGAAGGAAGTCCCAGACACGCGGGCCTGGGGGCCTTGAGTCCGGGACCTCCACAAGAATAATTAGTCGGGTCTCAGCCATCTAGACCTGATAACCGGTGCGCATCTGGGTCCGACCTCCAAGAGCGCGCAGTTCCCGGACCCGAGGCCCGGGGCCCCCGAGTCCCGGACCCCTATAAGAAGACATATCGGACCCCTCCGGGAGGGTCCGAACAATCCAACGTCTGGTCTACTTCATCAGCGAGGTCCTCCATGATGCCAAGACAAGATATCTGGAGGTGCACAAGCTGCTCTATGCAGTCCTCGTTGCATCAAGGAAGCTGCGCCACTACTTCCAAGCTCACAAGATCTCGGTGGTTACCTCATATCCGCTGAGAACCGTCCTCCACAGGCCCAACACCACCGGAAACATAGTAAATAGGCTGCAGAGTTGGTAGAGTTTGAGCTGGACTTCTTACCACGCCATGCGGTGAAAAGTCAGGTATTAGCTGACTTCGTGGCAGAGTGGACTCCACCACCATGCCAGCTAGGGGGCCAAGACATCGGTGAACCAGAGCCCAGAGCTCCGGTCTTCACTGGGCCATACTGGACTCTCTTCTTCGACGGCTCCTCGCGCAAGCAAGGTGCTAGAGCGGGGGTTCTGCTCCTTACACCAATCGGACAGCAGTTCAAGTACATGGTGCGACTTGACTTTAAGGCAACCAACAACATGGCGGAGTATGAAGCTCTCATCTTCGGGTTTAAAACCGCGCTATCCCTCGGCGTCCAGCAGTTGTTGGTCAAGGGTGATTCTCAGCTGATCATCAAGTAAGTCAAGGGAGCGTGTTGCTGCAATGACCCACAGCTTGCAGCCTATCTCCTCCAAGTACAGAAGTTGGAGGACTTCCTATCCTTGGATCTGTGCCATGTTCCCCACGCGAACAACACAATAGCCGATGACCTGTCAATGAAGGCTTCCACTTGGGCTCTGGTGCCTCAGGGGGTCTTTGAAAGGAAGTTGCAGTGACCTACCACCTGGCCTGCCGAACCAGGCGAAGTGGGCGAGATCAGCACCTCGAAGCTGGCGGTCCCGGTAGCCCTGCTACCATGGCGCCCGCCAAGGATCGTAAGCATCACCGGGGACTCTGTGCAACCCGGTGCTCAAGATCCAAGTGCTCATGTAGGTCCTGACGCATGGATCACAGAGATCCAGGACTACTTTAAAGACAATTTCCTTCCTAATGAACGTGTATCCGCTGAATGGATCGCTTGGTTGGCTAAGTGATACATGCTGGTAGAAGAGGATCTCTACTGACGTGGTGCCAATGGCGTCCTATTGTAGTGCATTACCCGGGAGGAGGGCTGCGACCTGCTCGCAGAGATCCATGGAGGCGAGTGTGGGAACCATGCATCTTCCTGCACGCTGGTCGGTAAAGCCTTTCGGCATGGCTTTTACGGGCCGATAGCTCTCCAGGATGTCGTCGACCTGGTTAAGAGATGCAAGGCGTGCTAGTTCTATGCTAAGAAGATCCACACACCAGCACAAACGCTGCAGATGATCCTGCCCTCATGGGCCTTCACCTATGTGAGGGATGGACATCCTAGGACCATTCCCCAGATTCATTGGAGGGTACCGGTACCTCTACGTCGCCGTAGACAAGTTCACCAAGTGGCAGGAAGCTACCCCTGTAGTAACTATCAACAAACAGTCAGCAGTAAAGTTCATCAAGTTAACCATCTGCCGGTTTGGGGTCCCAAACAGAATCATCACTGACAACGGGACCCAGTTTACCAGTGCAGTGTTCCAAGACTGTTGCGAAGACCTCGGCATCCAAGTTCGCTATGCTTCTATTGCTCACTTAGAGAGTAACGGTCAAGTCAAAAGAGCAAACGCCGAGATACTCAGAGGACTCAAAACGTGCACCTACAACAGCTTGAAGAAGCACGGTGCCAATTGGGTTGAAGAGCTTCCGTGTGCCCTGTGGGCTAGCCGGACGTCCCTCAATCGCTTGACAGGGAAAACACCCTTCTTCCTGGTGTATGGGGCTGAGGCCGTCCTCCCCCCCCCCCCCCCCCCCCCCCCCCGGAAATCACCATGGGCTCATCCCCTGCCCGAGCGTACGATGAAGCCACGCAGGATCAGCTCCAGCGTGAAGATATCAACCTTGTTGATGAGCGCAGGTAGCAAGCAGCTGTCTGAAATGCGCGATACTGTCAAGCGCTCTAGCGTTATCAGCAGCTGTTCATGCGGAGCAGACAGCTCGTGGAGGGTGACCTCGTGTTCCAGTGAATACTCTCTCGAGAAGGGGGGAACAAACTCTCCCCCAGTTGGGAGGGTCCCTTCCGAGTGACACAAGTATGCCACCCCGGGTGCGTCCGCCTAGCCACAGAGGATGGGGTACCTCTACCCAATCCATGGAACATAGAACACCTCCATAACTTCCATCTTTAGCACAGCGGTAGGACTTCAATTTTCTGAAAAGGTGTCATAGTGTCTAGGAACAGCGCTTAGAATAGCTAAGCCCCGGAGGAGTCCTGCTACTCTCGTCATCCAGAGCGGGTCGCTGCCTTCTTGTACGGCCTAATTCCTCCTATGAAGGGAGCCTGAAGTAACAAAGTTTTGTCTTACCCTGTGCATTCTCCCTTTACAGTTTGTGCTTACTTATGCATATCAACTCTAAACGGGCAAGCCACGTGTCCTTGGCCCTAAGGTCAGCCCTGGGGCTGTCACGTGCTCTTGACTTCCAGAGCCGACGCGTGCCCTAGGCTCTGGTACGAAGCCTCCCTGCTGAGGTGGAACCCAGAGCTGCCGCGCATCTCCTGGCTCAGAGCCTCCTCACTGCTGAGGAAACCTCCAGAGCTCACACGTGCCCTTGGCTCCGGTCCAAGCCTCCCCGCTGAGGTGAGGTCCGGAGCTTCCACATGTCTCTTGGCTCAGAGCCTCCTCCCTGCTGAGGATAGCTCCAGAGCTCACACGTGCCCTTGGCTCTGGTCCGAGCCTCCCCGCTGAGGTGAGGTCCGGGGCTGCCATGTCGTCACCTGGCTCAGAGCCTCCTCCCTGCTGAGGATAGCTCTGGAGCTCACATGTGCCCTGGTCTCTGGTCCGAGCCTCCCCATGAGGTGAGGTCCAGGGCTGCCATGTGTCACCTGGCTCAGAGTCTCCTCCCTGCTGAGGATAGCTCTGGAGCTCACACATTCCCTGGATTCTGGTCCAAGCCTCCCTGCTGGGGTGAGGTCCGGAGCTGCTAGGTGTCTCCTGGCTCAGAGCCTCCTCCCTGTTGAGGATAGCTCCAGAGCTCACACGTGCTCTGGGCTCCAATCCTAGCCTCCCCGCTGAGGTGAGGTCCGGAGCTGCCACATGTCTCCCTAGGACAAGCTGAAGATAAGGGCCGAACTTCACTCGAGGCCTTGCGCTGCCAAAGAACCGGGAAAGGCGGTAGCCACACTGCCAGAGTGCCATGGGGCCTTACACTGCTAAGGACCCAAAGGAACAAGCTTAGGACATAGGCAAAGAGCTACCTATTTCACCCAAGACATTCCAGACAGTTGCACTACCAAGGGCCCGAAGCCTACATCAACAACTCAACACACAAGAATTGGAACAAAGAGTCTTCATCAATGACAGAGTTGTTGCATAAAAAGGGGATACAAAGCAACTGAAGGACTAGCAGCTATAAGTCGGGCAATCTTCCGCTCTATGGCATACTTGGTTGTCCCCCAAGCCAACCTCTGCACAGATAGATGGTCACCTGCTATAAGCCCGTGGACGTCCAGCAAACATATCAGTCTGACGCCTCAGTTCTCGTCAGACATCACCGATTTGCTGCACCGAGGCAACGGTGACATCCAGTGTCACGTGGGCCAGACGCCATCAGTGGCAGACTTGGTTGTCCACAACAACGCGCAGTATCATGTGGGGCATGTCCTCTGGGCGCGTAGCTGGAGAAGGGTGACGTGCCGGCACTGGAAGAATGTGAAGAATAGGGAGATCGAGCCTTCCTCCGTCAGGCGCCAGATACCACCCAGCACTGATGTAGAGACATCCTGCGAATCTGGGATCCTGTCCCCGACGGCTTCCCTTAGCATCGGCATGCCATTCGGATGGCTTGTGCTTCTATCCGGGACCGTCAAAGAGAAGGACGCCTCGAGGAGCTGCATCGAAGACCGCACACACACGAACATCTCGCAAAAGTGGACGAAGACAGCCACCGATGTAAGGGCATAAGGTGGACAAGAGCGCTGGGAAGCGGAGGCTTCCAGCGCGCAAGAGGAGGACAAAGGCCGCATGATGAAGGAGGATGCCACCCAACACAGGAAGTCTTCCCTTTTATACACATCCACGACCTCTGGGAGGGCAACAGGTGCGACGATTGGGTTTCCACCGCTGCACACCATGGGCTATTCGCCTCCCCCAGTGACAGGTAGGACCCAGGTCCACCCGTGAGACGCGGGGGGGGGGGGGGGGGGGGGGGGGGCAGGCGGGTAACCATTCGGGAACATCCGGTAGTTTCTGAGGAGAGCGGTGCTGTGGGGCTGTAGCGACCAACCCGTTGGTTGCCGTAGTAAGTGCCCTGGCACAACCCCTCGAGCACGATGCCTCGTCACTGGTCTCCCCCAACGGTGGGTAGGACCCAGGTCCACCCGTCAAACACTGGGGGCCAGGCGGGTAACTTCTCGGGGATGTCCGGCGGTCCCCGAGAAAAGCAGCGCGGAGAAACTGCATTGGTCAACCTAAGGGCTGTCGCAGTAAATGCCCCGGGGCAACCCCTCGAGCACGTCGCCACGACCCACCAGTCAGGGTCAAGCACATGTCCACTACACTGACGACGTTCTGCCGCTTCGACTGGTGAGTAAGCCCACTACGCCAAGGACGTGCAGCCTTTTCGTCTCCTAGGTACAACCGCTTGTCCACTATGCAGAAATCTCGCCACCACTTTGGTTTCCATTGTGCAGGTTCAAAACCACCACGTGGGATAGATGGAGGCCTCACCTGCGGGCTTGATGCCTCCCCCGAGATGGGCCCGTGGGCCACTGTCGGTACCCTACAGACCGGCTACCCCCGCGTAGAGGATAAAATACGGTCTGAGCCCGTCTACCTGCTGAGGCGGGCCCTGGCATAGCCACATGCCTTCGGCCGTGAGGTCAGCCATGGGGCTGCCACGTGCGCTTGAGTTCTAGATCCAACACGTGCCTTGGGCTCCGGTCCAAGCCTCCCCGCTGAGGTGAGGTCCGAGTCTGCCACGTGTCTCTTGGCTCAGAGCCATCTCCCTGTTGAGGAAGGCTCTGGAGCTGACACATGCCTTTGGCCCCGTTCCGAGTCTCCCGGCTGAGGTGATGTCCGGAGCTGCCACGTGTATATTGGCTCAGAGCCACCTCCCTGCTGAGGACGGCTCCGGAGCTGACACGTGCACTGGGATCCGGTCCGAGCCTCCCCGCAGAGGTGAAGCCCGAAGCGGCCACGTGTCTCTTGGCTCAGAGCCACCTCTCTGCTGAGGATTGCTTCAGAGCTGTCACGTTCCCTGGGCTCCGGTCCAAGCCTCTCCGCTGAGATGATGTCCGGAGCTGCAAAGTGTCTCTTGGCTCGGAGCCACCTCCCTGCTGAGGACGGCTCCAGAGCTGACACGTGCCCTGGGCTCCAGTCTGTACCTTTCTGCCGAGGTGAGGTCCGGAGCTACCACGTGCCTCTTGGCTCAGAGCCACCTCCCCGCTGAGGACGGCTCCGGAGCTGACACGTGCCCTGGGCTCCGGTCCGTACCTCTCTGCCGAGGTGAGGTCTAGAGCTGCCACGTGTCTCCTAACTCCAAACTTCTCGATAAGAGCTCCGAAGCCTCCACGTGCCCCATGATCCGTCGTGGGTCGTGGGTCGATGAAGTCAAGGAGGAAGTACGCTATCAGTCTTCGCATTCAAGGCTCGCACCTTCTCCAGAAGCATGGCGCACCCTGCAAACCTCCATTCTCTTCCTGATCGACATTACAGTGACAAGACAGGATGGCGAGACGTGGCAGCGGTACAGTGCCACCCAACGGCACGAAGCATCCCAAGCATAGCGAGAAAACATGGCGACAAGACATCATCACCTGACACATAGACAGGAGCGCTCAGCGTGCCAGGCGGCGGGACTTAACTCCCCCGCCGACTACTCTACTCAGAGGATGAAGCCCTAGATAATGTATAGGGTTCACGTAGCTTCAGAGCCACCTGTCGGGTCCCAAGCCACATCTGAAGCGAACTATGAAAAAGAAATCTAGCAGACTGTTCCAGCAATGACGATGATCAGTCTGGATTTGACCGATATCGGCTAACCAGCCCAGCCTTGGACTATAAAAGGACCGGGGTGTCCACTCGACTGGGGGGGTCAGTGCCCAATTCTGCCCTCACAAGCACACGCAAACAAGCAATACAACAAGCACTCCCGTGGATGTAGGGCACTGCAGCAGCCTCAACTTCACGTGTAATTTTGTACCAATCTGTCACCTTCCTGTGACACCCTCAATTTTGATTTCTTCATACATTTATATTCTATATAGAGAAAACATTTTAAATGAAGGGGAAACAGAAAAAGAATCAAAAGGATAGCCAAAAAGAGCTAATTCCAGTTCACTGAGAGTCGCCGAAGAAAACTCCCGCGGTCCGCTGGCCACGTGGCGCCTTCGGAGCTCAGCTCCACAAAGGGGGAGAGGTCCGCCGCTAAACTGGCTATGTGGCAGGCTCAGAGCTTTCCTCTGTAAAAGGGGCAAGGTCCGACCCCGTGGGACAGGTGTTGCCCCCGGAGCTAGCCTCTGTGGAGGAGCAAGGCCAGCCCCACAGGACACGTGTCGCCTTCGGAGCTAGACACTGCGGAGAAGAAAGGCTCAGCCGCGCGGGACACGTGTCGCTCTCGGAACTCACCTCCGAGAGGTCCGGCCCCACCAGACATGTGTCACCCTCGGAGCTCATGTCCGAGAGGTCCGACACTATGGGACACATGTCGCTCTCGGAGCTTACCTCCGGGAGGTCCGGTCCTACAGGACACATGTCATCCTCGGTGCTCACCCCCGAGGAAAAGACACTGAAGGACACGCGTCAACCTCGGAGCTCACCTCCGAGAGGTCCCACCCTAAGGGAGGTCCGACACTAACGGACACGTGTCACCTCCGGAGGTCACCTCTGGGAGGTCCGACGCTATTGGACACGTGTTGACTTTGGAGCTCACCTCCAAAGAGAGGGGAGGTCCGAAACTGACACGTGGCGCACGCGGAGCTTACCTCTGAGGGAGAGGGAGGTCCCACCCACCAAGACACGTGGTGCACGCGGAGCTCGTCTCTGAGGAAGAGGGAGGTCTCGCCCGCCTGACACGCGGCACCACCAGAGCTCGCCCCTGAGGGAAAGGAAAGCCCAGGCCCCGGCTGGAGACGTGGAGCCTCCGGAGCTTATCCCTGCGGAAGGACGTGATTCTGAAGCGGTTTTCCTCTGTACGTGAGTACCCGTTACTGGGGAAACCAACACGAACTCTTCTACATTGAATACTGCAACCAAATCGATTGAAAGATAATTTGTTAAGATCCAAACATAAATCAAATAGGAATCTTATTAGAAATCCAATCGGAGAAGGACTCTTCTCTTCCCGGTTATAAATAGAAACCGAAACAACCCCTTGGTCGTAACATCTTTTCTAAGCTGACAACTTAGAAGCCCTAGCCCCCAAACTCGCCGATCTTAACCCCTTCGATGGAGTTTGACCACCGGAGAGACTACCGACGAGCCTGGACCACGATCGCCATCGCCGGAGGAGAGTCGACGATCTTTTTTTCTGGAGGAAGGACTCGAAGGAAGTAAGGTAGGTCTCCAATACCACCTGACAACATCATTGCAGTTTCTTTGCATCTGTTCTTCGATCCCTTCGAACAGAAGCTTTTTCGTGGACAGATCACGTGTTAATCGGTTTGATCTAGATCTTGAGTCCAGATCATCACCACGTCCACACTTGATCTCTATACCTTTGTTCATCGTAAAACCCCATACAAATCCATTGGACCATGCAAGAGCACGTATAGACTAAACTGCACCATAAGATTAGCATGCATATGCATAATTGCATCTTAAGTAAAGTTTGTGCATGATAATTGATTGCTATGAATCTTGTATATGCGTGATCGTGAGTAGACGGACAAGCTCAGGGAACTGCCTACGAAGGACTACAGCACTAGAACATCGAGACACAAGAGCAACAAGAGCCACAGGAACAAGGCAAGTGCCCCTTGACCATATTGATCCCATGTTTTTGGAAAACTGTGAATTGCTTGAGTTAACTTGATGGGAAACCCCTTGATAGGAGTTTACTAGTTTTATTAACCACCCTTATCGCCGGGGAAGTTTATGAGTCAGGTATGTTTTCGCTAATCTACGGGATATGGGAAGCGATAGAATGTGTCTAGCTAACTGCACTCGTATGAATAATGGTAATGAGAAACTGATGTTAATAATGGACATGAATCGGAGGGAGATCTAGGCAAGCTTGGTTTGTGGATGAGGTAGAATCAGATGGTGGTTTACTTGCCCTAAATCTAAGGACCGAATCATGCGAGCACATGCCAGGATAACAGTGCCACCACAAGGTCAAATATGGGTGCGGCTTAGCTGACTAATTAGGTAAGTTGCTAGATTGTTATGGACCGTGAAAGGCGCGGGGAATGGGAGTCGAGTGAGGACTGCCCTGGGAACTGCATGGCACAAGAGGGGGCCCGTAGGTGGGAGAATTGGAGATTCTAGCCTGCTGGTGAAACCTTAGTGAGTCCATACATCTAGTAACCCCTTTGTAAAGGCTATTTTGTGATCTCTTGGCCATACACCGATGGTTGTGTACTGGTATAATGGAGGTTCTGCAGTCGCCGACGGGTGACAAAATCACAAACCTGTGGGTAAAGTGGTGCAAACTCTGTAGAGTCTAAAACTATCATGATAGCCGAGCTTCCGGTCACAAGCGTGTGGACAACTTCCATGATTAGATGGGATGGTTTTTGGGATGGTTTTGGAAAGTTCGGTTTTGGTTATTGGGATGATATTGATTTGGTTTGTTTTGATCTTTGGAATTGGTTTCGGGACTGTTGGGTCCTGGTAATGAGAATGGTTTCAGACTGTTGAGTCGAAACAATGAGCATTGGTCTCGGTTATGAGACGGAAATTGAATATGAGATGAGATGGTAGTGAATACGAGATGGTATTCATGAGAATGAGAAAAGTTGAGAAAGATAAATGTCTGGAAGAGACATGAAAATTGGTGAATCATGATGGAGGTATGTTTATATTTAAATACATGTTGGGATTACATTCACTTAAAGCTAGTTTCCGTTTTATTCATGTTTTGTGAAATAAACTTTGCTTTCCTCAATGAGCCTTTTTATACCTACCTTGCTATGAGCTACATATCATATTTTCCCGCACTTGCTGAGTACGTCATGTACTCAAACTTGCATTATTACTTCATCATCAGCAACAGGAGAAGAGTACTATAAAGACCACGTGGAGTATTAGGAGTGTGATTCACCCTCAACCTTGCCTGTGGAGTAGAGATGGAGCCGCTGCTGCTGTTTAGTTTGCTTCCGCACTAGTTAGAAGACTTCCGCTGCTAGAATAGATAAGACTTCCGCTGCAACAGAGAATGATGTAATAAAGTACTTGAACATATTTATTCGTGATTATATGTATTCTGAATTCAGTTTGTGGATTAAATGTGTATGTGTGATGAACATCCTGGGCACACATACGCATCAGTCTCGGTTCCTCTCAGAAACGGGGCGTCACAGATTGGTATTAGAGCCACGGTTGATCGTAGGTCACACGCCTAGATAGAGATCACAGATTAGTTTCAGGACTGCCATGCCTAGTCACAGATTGGTATGAAGCTATCACGTTTGACTGTAGGTTGCAAGCCTAGATAAGGTCACAGATTGGTACAATTCACAGATTGGCACTAGAGCTACCACGGTTGACCGTAGGACGCAGGCCTAGTAAAAGATTGGTATTAGAAGCCACGCTGATCATAGGATGCAAGCCTAGGTAGAGTGCATATATTGGCATTGGAACCACCTTACCATAGGACAAAGTCACAGATTGGTCACAGATTGGTATCACCCCAAACCACATAGGACCCCCATCGAATAAGCCTTGAATAGGAGTTGTGTGCTGAACTTTGTGATGATTGTTTGTGCTTGGGTGCTTAGTGTGAGTTGTGGGACGTTTCAGCGTTGTCCATATCCACACCTAGTAAAGAGATGTGAGATGCTTCAGCACTTGTTCACATCCTCATATAGGATGATATGTAGCCCATCCACCTTGATGCATATAGTTAGGGGGATCCATCTAACCTTCTAACCCATATTCTACCCGACTCTCTCTCACATATGGTGAGAGAAAATGCCGGCCGACAACAGAGGAACGTCCGTGGCAACCAAGAGGATGACCACGTCGAAGTTCCTGAGAATGTCAACCCCGAGGCTGGTGGAAACAACCTTGAAAGGTTAATGGCTATGCAGAACCAGCTCATGCAAACAATGATCCAAACCTTGGGTCAGCTGCAAGCCAACAACAACAACCCCATTCCTGCACCACTGCCACCACCACCGGCTCACAAGCGCTTGGGAGAGTTCATGAGGACTCGACCACCCACTTTTGCTCAAGCTAATGATCCCATGGAGGTCGATGATTGGTTGAAGTCCATGGAGAAGAAGCTTGCCATAGTTCAGTGCAATGACCGAGAGAAAGTTCTCTTCGCATCGCACCAACTTATGGGAGCAGCCGCTGACTGGTGGGACGCCCTTTGCAATGCTCATGACAACCCGGAGACTATTACTTGGACTGAGTTCAAGGAGAGTTTCCATTCTCATAACATCCCTGCCGGAGTCATGATGCTAAAAAGGCAAGAGTTTGAAAGTCTCCACCAAGGCAAGAAGAGCGTGAATGAGTAACTCAACAAGTTCACTCAGCTTTCAAGGTATGCCCCCAAAGATGTCAACTAGGACCAAAGGAAGCAGTACTTGTTCATGAGAGGGTTGAACAATGAGATCCAGGTTCAGCTCCTCAATAATGACTATGCAAACTTTCAGAAGCTGGTTGACAAAGCAATAGTGGTTGAAAGCAAAATCCGAGAGATCGAGCAAGAGGGCAAAAGAAAGATGCCATACCAGCCACAAGGGAGCAACGTACGCCCTCGGTACATGCCCCAGCTGCACCGCAGTATGGCTCGTCCGCTCCTACTTTTCGCCCTAATCAGCCACCACAGCTACGTCTTGCCATGCAAGCACCTCGTGTGCCTTTGCCTCCGGCGCCCTGTCCAAACACGGGCGCTTATGCTCAAAACCCCTGCCCCAACGTACCTGCTGTCGTGGGAAACAAGGCATGCTTTGCATGCGGAGATACGGGACACTTTGCGAGCCAGTGCCCGAAGAGAGGTCCTGGACAACCAAGCAACGTGCCCAAGCAGAACCCACGACCAAATGGAGGAGCCAATCAAGGAAACCGTGGACAGCAGAACTACGCTCGCAACAATGTGTACCATGTTTCTGCTGAGAAAGCGCAACAGGCTGAGGACGTCGTGATTGGTATGTTCCTTGCCAACTCTAACCCAGCCACCATTTTATTTGATTCCGGAGCATCACATTCATTCATATCATCCAAGTATGTTGCCAAGTATAATCTACCCATATCAAACTTGAAATATACTATGTTGGTTAATTCTCCCGGTGGAGAGATGAGGACTAATATAGTATGTCCGAAAGTAAACCTTAAAATAAGGGGGATAGACTTCCTTGCCAACCTCATTGTCTTGGATTCCCAAGGGCTTGACATAATACTCGGAACGGATTGGTTAAGCAAGCACGACGGAGTAATCCAATGTGCTGAGAGGAGCGTGCAGTTGACAAATGAGCACGGTACTCGTATTGAATTCGAGTCAGCCCAACCAACAACCGAGAAGGCAACGTTGAACCACGTTGAAGAAGCAACATTGGAAGGCATTCCGGTGGTTCAAGAATTCTCGGACGTGTTCCGGAAAGAACTTCCAGGTATGCCACCTGACCGGGACATCGAGTTTTCCACTGACCTAGTACCCGGAACTGCACCTATAGCAAAGAGACCATATAGGATGCCCGTTAATGAACTAGTGGAACTCAAGAAGCAAATCCAGGAGCAGTTAGAGAAGGGTTTTATACGTCCAAGCTCGTCACCATGGGGAGCCCCCGTGCTCTTCGTAGACAAGAAGGATGGGACCCAAAGGATGTGTGTGGATTATAGATCTCTCAATGAGATGACGATCAAGAACATGTACCCTTTGCCCCGTATAGAGGATCTGTTCGACCAAATGAAGGGAGCCCAAGTTTTCTCCAAGATTGATCTTCGGTCGGGATACTTCCAGCTGAAGATTAAACCCTCCGACATACCCAAGACTGCCTTTCAAACACGGTATGGTTCGTATGAATATACCGTTATGTCTTTTGGGTTAACGAATGCACCCGCATACTTCATGTACCTCATGAACAAGGTTTTCATGGAGTACTTGGACAAGTTTGTCGTGGTTTTCATTGACGACATCATGGTGTATTCGAAAAGTGATAGGGAACATGAAGAACACTTGATATTGACATTGCAGAAGCTGCGAGAGCATCAATTGTATGCCAAGCTCAGCAAATGTCAATTTTGGCTAAAGGAGATATCGTTCCTAGGCCACATCATCTCCGAGGAGGGAGTATCGGTTGATCTCGGAAAAGTGGGAGATGTTCTGAAGTGGAACCAACCGCAAAATGTGAGAGACATTCGGAGTTTTCTTGGGATGGCCGAATACTACCGCCGGTTCATCAAGGACTTCTCTAAGATAGCAAAGCCTATGATGGAGTTGCTAACGAAGGGAAAAGCCTTCCAATGGACACCAGCGTGCCAAGAAAGCTTCGAGGAGCTCAAGAAAAGGCTAACCACAGCACCGGTTTTGGTATTACCGGACGTAAGCAAGAGCTTTGACATATATTGTGACGCATCCAGACAAGGGCTTGGATGTGTGCTCATGAAAGAAGGACAAGTGGTAGCCTATGAGTCAAGACAACTGAAGAAGCACGAGCTGAATTACCCCACACATGACTTGGAACTTGCAGCCGTGGTGCATGCATTGAAGATTTGGAGACATTATATCCTTGGCCACCGATGTGAGATCTATACGGATCATAAAAGCCTCAAGTACATATTCACTCAAACGGATTTAAATTTGAGGCAGCGTCGATGGTTGGAGCTTATCAATGATTATGATGTTGGAATCAACTATCACCCTAGAAAGGCCAATGTAGTGGCTAATGCATTGAGTCGAAAGCGAGCATGTCACCAACTCACGGTTTGGGAGCTACCACCCGAGCTACGCAAGGAGTTTGAACGGTTACATCTCGGGTTCTTGAACGAGATGGAAGTGATGGAACTCCACTCTTCATTAGAACAAGAGATGAGAGATGGCCAAGCTACGGATGAGGAAATCAAGGAGATCAAAGAGAGAATCCAACAAGGCATAGAAAAGGACTTCAAGGAAGATGGGAAGGGAACGCTCTGGCTAGGGAAAAGGATTTGTGTGCCTAACGTGAAGCACATCCGCGACACGATATTAAAGGAGGCACATGACTCACATTATTCCATACATCCCGGAAGTACCAAGACGTACAAGGACCTGAAAACTCTTTACTGGTGGGATGGTATGAAGAGGGACATAGACGAGTATGTTGCCTTATGCGTCACATGCCAACGGGTGAAGGCCAAACATCAAAGACCCGCTGGACTGTTGCAACCATTAAAGGTACCTGAGTGGAAGCGGGAAAACATCAGTATGGATTTCATCGTCGGATTGCCACGTACTCAGTCTGGTTACGACTCCATCTGGGTTATCATGGACCGATTGACGAAAACAGCTCATTTTCCTCTTATTAAGACCGTGTACAACGTTGCACAACTAGCTGAGATGTACATGGAGCAAATCGTGTGCCGTCATTGAGTCCCGAAGAGGATAGTTTCAGACCGGGGTACTCTGTTTACCTCTAGGTTCTGGAAGAACCTGCATGAAGCTATGGGTTGAATGTAGCCTAGAGGGGGGTGAATAGGCTTTTCGATGCTTTGTTGAAACCTGAAACACTTAGTAGTCTATCAAATACAGGGAAATCGGACTAGTCTGGTAGAGTGCGGACTAGTCCATTTTCTAAACAGAGAAAAATCGGACTAGTCCGGTACTGAGCGGACTAGTCCGATATGCGTGGACTAGGGAGATCAAGGTTGATCAATGTTCACTTTTAATACTCTATGCAACGGAAATTAATCGTTAGTTTGGATGTATTGCAATAGTGACAATGAATAACAAGAAACAACTTTGATTTTAATAGTTGAATGTGAGTTTTGAAGGATAGATTAAACACTAGAATATGATGAACAATTAATGCACAAGAGTAGGAGACAAGTGTTTATCCCGAGGTTCAATTCCACGAAGTCAATCTACGTCCCCGTTGAGGAGTCCACTAAGGACCGGGTCTTCTCCAACCCTACCCTCGTCGAATCGCCACAAAAGCCGATTCTCTTCCACTAATCACAAAGGGCAATAAAATTGTTCAAGTCCACAAGAATTACAACGAATGAATGAACATGACTCAACACACTCAACAGATGAACAATTAACAACGAAAAGTGTGCGAGAAATCAAACCCAAGAGCTCAAGAGGTGTAGAACTAGTCTCTCCTTTGATCAATTGCCAATCCACAAGAATTGATCCTTCTTGGGTTAGAATATATGGAGAGAGGTGAATTTTGGGCTCTTGGGAGGTGTGACGGCGCAGGGGGGTCAAAAGTTATGTTGGTGTGGCCGTACACCTCTTTTTATAGTAGGGTTTCCAATGGGTACGTTAGGGTTTGCGATGTCCGGACTAGTCCGTGGTTGACTCCGGACTAGTCTGGTGTGCGGTGTTTAGAAAACCGTAAGTGTCGTGAGATATCGGACTAGTCCGTGATATTGCGGATTAGTCCGTTTTCTGTCTAGAGACAAAATCGGACTTGTCCGGATGATATCGGACTAGTACGTTTTCTGGTCAGAAAGAAAATCGGACTAGTCCAGCTGATATCGGACTAGTCCGGACGTGTTGAAATTGTGCAGTTAGTTTGATTTATTTCTCTTGAGCTCTTGGGGTGTGTTTCTCCAACACACTCTATACTAAATGATCTATTCTTTTCAGTTCTTGAGCTCTTATCAATTTGGATCCTCCTTCTCCATTCTTTTTGCACTTTCTTCTTAATTTCTATGAGAACCTGCGCTCATTCTCAACAATTTTGTAAGGGTCTCATTTGTTTGTTATAAATCAACCAAAACCCACAAGGGGTGCCTATATGCACTTTCAATCTCCCCCTTTTTGGTGATTGATGACAACCAATTGAGATCTCACAAATATGACAATAAGAATTCAGATTTTCATAAAGTGTGCACATATGAGTTTTGAACAAAATAGGCAATGAAGACATGAACACATATGTGCACTCTTTATGGTGGGGTGCAAAACTACATGTGTGAGCAATAATTTTGATGTAAATATCATAATGACCATAATCATCAAGAGTCTCAATTCCACGTAGCAGTTTTAAACATACATCTTTCATCAAAAGCATAACATAGTTGTCATTCATCAAAAACATACATCATTCATCACGAAAGCATAAAGATGGCATAACAGCATAAGTCATTTCTCAAGCTAGGATATCAAAAGAAAGAAAGACCTATGACATATGACTCCCCCTCAATCTCTCCCCCTTTGGCATCAAGACACCAAAAAGAAGGAGAGGAGGAATCTACTTGTCGTGGCCGGCTCACTCCTCGCTGTCCGTCCTTTCTTCATCTTCGTCATCAGCCTGAGGAAGAGGAGGAGAGGAACTACTCGTCGTGCCAAAGTAGGCACGCTCTGAAGGAGAGAGAGGAGAAAGCTCTGTAAACTCAGATGCAGAATCCTGTGAGATAACCGGGGATCCAATGGGCTCAATCTCTAGTTTTTGGCATATTTCTTTGACATTTGCCTTCATGTATCTCATCTCTTCTTTTCTTGTCTTGTTCATCTTATGTAGCTTCACCTCAGTTTTACGGCAAGAGCTGAAGATAGCAGCCAAAAACTTCATGATCCCACTGGAGGAACCTTTCTGTGGAGAGGCCCTAGTCTTGGATGCGCTCTCTCTGGATGTTCTTCAGGTGATCCAGGTGAGGGAGCAGCTGGGGGGGAGGCCTGAGGAGGCTTCTGAGGCCTTAGAGCAGTGTGCTCTACATCCTTCACAAACTTAATTCCTGTGACTTTCTCAATCATGAACATCAAGTAAGGAGCATGGCCACAGGAACGGTTTGGTGTGCTGGATATGTTTACCATGTCATTCCAAATATAATCGAAGATGTTAAATCTTCTCCTCCAGCTGATCACTTTCATCAAGGTTCTCAGATAACCTTGGACGCTCCTGGCATCTCCATCCTTTGGAGCAATGGTCTTCCGGAGCACTCTGTTGAGAACAATGAAGAAGGGCTTCATGTTCTTGGTTGAGGGAGGGTTGAATGGAAGTCAAGTATCATAGAGAAACTCCATCTTGTCCTTCTCCACCACTCCCAGATTGTGAATCACAATCTCATCATTCCCGGTGTCCTCAAGATGCAGCAGTGTGGCAAACTCAGTGTAGGATATTGTGTACTTGGATCCATGTGTCATCCAAGTCACTTTGTCTTCTCCATCATGAGCAAAGTGGCAGTTCGAGCAAAACTGGGCAATGATCTCATCACTCCAGTTGTACCTGAAGGTGAGGGGGTCCTTGAGTCCATGTCTCTTTGCAGCCTCTATGACATCCTCAAAGGCTTCACAACTTTTCCTTTCAAAGTACGTCCAGTCGATCCATTGACTTCAGACCACTGGAGTCTTCATTTGGAGGTACACTGAACTGTAGTAGTCCGAGTGAAAGTTACTCCAAAATCTGTTGTCGGCTGCCTTTTTGCCGGAGCTGTAGGCATCAACCTTCCTCAGGTTCCATGCCACATCACTCCCCTTGCCATTGAACTTTTCCTCCGAGGGATCCCTATGTCCCTGCCTTGGAGCTGTCATCTTGAGGGGACCAATCGGTCCGGAAGCAAGCCCCTTTCCCTTGCCCTTGGTTTGGCGTTGAGCCGCCGAGCTAGAACCAGCCACATTTGCTCTTGAAGCTGGTCTCTTGATTGTGACCTTTTGGCGAACCCTAGGTGGGGTGAGCGAGGGCTCGTCAGCATGATCTTGTCTCCTTTTGGAGTGAGACTCCGGAATGTGAGACATCACATCTTGGTCTTGATCCATCTCGGCTTCAAAATCAGAGAGACTCTCATTCGATCCCGACATGATTTCTGATAAGGAGGATAAAGTGGGTATGAATAATCAAGAATGACAAAGGATTGCATTGAGTTGACATAAGCTAGGATTCCCTAACAAGATCTCTGAACCAGGGCATATCGGACTAGTCCGGTGTTCAGGGTCGGACTAGTCCGGAGTATCGGACTTGTCCGCCCTAATAACGGACTAGTCCATTATGTGGCTGCCCAAGCCCTAATTTGTTGAAATTTGAGATTATTCAATGCAAATGTGATCTAGGGTACATGGAATACATCAATAAAGCATGTATTGACTAGTGGAGCTGATCTAATAGAGCAAAAACAAGGTACATCAAAGATTCTAGGGTTTGGAGGGAAGTTTACCAAATCCTTCGATTTGAGGCGTTGAGGGAGTTTTTGATCTGGACTAGTCCGGGGTCTTTGATCCCTTTGCGGTGGAGAACGTTTCCCACATAAATTTGGATGGTTTTGATGGAGAAATCGCAAATCCACCTTGGGAGCTCTTGAGTTAGGAGAGAGAGAGAAGGGAGGGTTGTGAGGATGAAGAAGATTAGGTTTTAGCCGTCCCTAGGGTTATGGAGACGAAATATCAGACTAGTCCGGACTATATCAGACTAGTCTGTTTTCTGTTCAGAGAGAAATCGGACTAGTCCGTGGTTGTCCGGACTAACGGACTAAGTGCGGACTAGTCTGCCAGTGCGGACTAGTCCGTGGTGACCACAGACTAGTCCGTGGTCCCTTGTACAGAAGTGTATAAAACATATATATATATATATATATATATATATATAAGTTTATTCTAAGGAATAAGGGACAAAGACACATAGATATTCTTGATGAATATGATCAGTAATCATACAACAATCAAGCTATGACCATGATTCATCAAGATCAAGTAACTAACATAATTGTTTAAGAGAAAAATAGAGAGAGATGATTTTTCAACATAATTAACATGATTTTGAGGATGGCATACAGATATGCAAGTTTTCAAGCCACGTTTCGGGCATCAAGGATATTTAGTTCATTTCAGAGCTCACAAAAGTGTTTTTCATCAAGTGGCTTGGTAAAGATATCAGCTAGTTGTTTTTTAGTGTTGACATGGGAAATGGCTATGTCTCCTTTCATTGAGTGATCTCTCAAAAAATGATGCCGGATATCTATGTGTTTAGTTCTAGAGTGCTCAACAGGGTTATGAGCAATTTTGATAGCACTCTCATTGTCACAAGGAGTGGAATACGACTCATATTGTAACCGTAATCCCTTAGAGTTTGTCGCATCCAAAGAAGTTGTGCACAACAACTCCCGGCTACAACATACTCCGCTTCGGCTGTGGATAGAGCAATTGAATTTTGTTTCTTGGAGGACCAAGAAACTAGGGATCTACCTAGGAATTGACAAGTCCATAAGTACTTTTTCTATCTACCTTGCATCCGGCATAATCTGCATCGGAGTATCCGATGAGATTGAATTTTGAACCTTTGGGACACCAAAGGCCTAGGTTGATTGTATGAACTAAATATCTCAAGATCCTTTTAACGGCTCTCAGATGACATTCCTTAGGATTGGCTTGAAACCTTGCACACAAACATACACTCAACATTATATCAGGCCTAGATGCACATAAAGAGAGTAGGCAGCCAATCATGGAACGATATACCTTTTGATCCACATTTGGTCCGTCTTTAGATCCAAGTGTCCATTTGTCGCCAAGGGAGTATTTATGGGCTTTGCTTTGTCCATTCCAAACTTCTTGAGAATGTCTTGAGTGTACTTTGTTTGGTTTATGAACGTCCCATCCTTTTGTTGCTTCACTTGGAATCCCAAGAAGTACCTCAACTCACCCATCATGGACATCTCAAATCTATCTGTCATAATCTTGCTGAATTCTTGACAAAAGGATTTGTTAGTTGAACCAAATATAATATCGTCAACATAGATTTGGCAAATGAAGAGGTCATCATCAAAGTTTTTAGTAAACAAGGTGTAATCAGCTTTTCCGATCTTGAAATCATTTTCAATTAAAAAATCTCTAAGGCACTCATACCAAGCTCTAGGAGCTTGTTTGAGGCCGTAGAGAGTCTTACGCAGTTTGAACACATAGTCGGGGTGCTCTTGATCTTCAAAGCCGGGTGGTTGATCCACGTATACTCCTCCTTGATCGGTCCATTGAGAAAGGCGCTTTTTACGTCCATTTGATTAAGCTTGAAATCATGGTGAGTAGCATATGCAAGTAATATATGAATCGATTCAAGCCTAGCTACGTGAGCAAAAGTCTAATCGAAATCCAAACCTTCGACTTGTGAGAACCCTTTTTCCATAAGTCGTGTCTTGTTCCTTGTTACCACTCCATATTCGTCTTGCTTGTTGCGGAAGACCCATTTAGTGCCGACGACGTTGGACTTGGGTCTTTCAACAAGCTCCCACACTTCGTTCCTTTTGAAGTTGTGCAATTATTCTTGCATCGCCATCACCCAGTCCAGATCTCTTAATGCATCCTCAACCATGTATGGTTCTAAAGAAGATACATTAGAATAGTGTTCACAAAAATTAGCTATGCGAGATCAAGTTACTACTCCCTTTCGGATGTCACCAACTATGTTATCAATGGGGTGATCTCTTTGGATGCTTTGGTGTACTCTTGGATGTGGCACTTGTGGTCTTGAATCTTCATTATCATCTTCTTCTCCCCCTGGATAGTTGCCCTCATTTATGTTTTGGTCTTCTTGGTTTTCTTGAGGTTGATCTTGTATGGAAGCTCCCCATTGATCATTTTCCTCCACATGGGTTCATTTTCTTCATTCACATTTGAAGGTGGCACTTGTGGTTGAACATCACCCAAAGCCATTCTTCTCAATGCTTGACATGGAGCTTCTTCTTGATCTAGCACACACTGATCAACTTGCTCTTCTTGAGAGCCGCTAGTTTCATCGAACACTATGTCACGTGCTACTTCAACAAGTCTGGTGGTTTTGTTGAAGACACGATAAGCGTAGGAGTTTGAATCATAGCCAAGTAAGAAACTGTCATCGGACTTTGAAGCAAACTTCGAGGCCCTTGGCTTCTTATTTAAAATATAAAATTTTGAAACAAAAATTCGAAAATATGAAATATTTGGCTTGTTCCCTGTAAGGAGTTCATAAGAGGTTTTCTTGAGCAACTGATGAACATATAGTCGGTTTATGGCGTGACAAGCGGTGTTAACCGCTTCAGCCCAAAACCTGTCAGAAGTCTTGTATTCATCGAGCATTGTCTTCGACATCTCAATGAGATTTCTGTCCTTCCTTTCGTCTACTCTGTTTTGTTGAGGAGTATATGGTGTTGAAAACTCGTGCTGTATCCCTTCTTCGTCTAGATACTCCTCAACTTGGGTGTTCTTGAATTCTGTTCCATTGTCACTTCGTATGTTCTTGATCTTCAATGAGAATTCATTTTGGGCACGCTTGATGAACTTCTTGAGGTTCCTTGAGTTTCTATCTTATCATGCAAAAAGAAAACCCACGTGAAGCGTGAAAAATTATCAACAATGACTAGACCGTATTTATTACCGCCGATGATTATGTAGGCAATTGGACCAAATAGATCCATGTGAAGGAGCTCTAGCGGTCTTGTTGTAGTGATGACATTCTTCGCGGGATGGGGTGCTCCTACTTGCTTTCCTGCTTGACATGCTCTACACGGCATGTCTTTCTTAAAAAACAATAACCTTTAAACCTCGGACGTGATCGCCTTTGAGGAGTTTTTGAAGATTCCTCATACCAACATGTGCTAGCCGTCTATGCCACAGCCAACCCATGTTGGTCTTTGCAATTAAGCATGTGTCAAGTTCGGCTGTATCTTTGTTGAAGTCAACTAGATGAAGTTTTCCCTTCAACACACCCTTGAATGCAATTGAGTTATCACTCCTTCTAAAGACAGTCACACCCTCATTAGTGAATAAGCAATTGAAGAATTGTTCGGTCGACACTTCCCCCGGGCCTGCACTGGGCAGCCCGCGGAGGTTCTTTTTTCGGTGGGGCTAGTCCCTTGCGGAGAGCTTGCGCGTGTGGACGAGTTAGTAAGAGCTTGACACGGTGAGTTTTACGTGGTTCAGGCCGCCGGAGCGTAAAACCCTACGTCCACGGCGAGCTATGGAGCTCGCTGTATTGCTTGCCGCTCAGAACCGGAGTCCTGAGCTTGGGGGTGAGTTACAGCTTTGGTGTGAATGGCTAGCGTATGAGTTGCAGAGGTGCGAACCCTTGCTATCGTCGCCTACTCGAGTCTTTTATAGTCCAAGACTCGAGTGGCTTACAAGGGGGCCCGGGACCCGACAGGTGGTCCTGGGGAGATTGTCTGTCATCTACCGTATCTGCAGTTATGCCGGTAGTTGTCTCTGGCGAAGGCTTCTCAGTCTTCGTCTTGCAGCCCTGCCCATGCCGCATGCTAGTCGTAGTGGATGATGACGGCGGGGGCGGCATGGGATGTCTTGTCACTGCGTTTATTGGCTGGCAGGCTCTGACACCGCGCGCCAGTTTGTGATGCGACTGGGCGCAACGGCACCTGACAGAGGCGTGCTCCGTGTCTCCGCATCTTGGAAAGACGCGGGCCTTGAATACCTTGTACGGGCAAGGTATGGGGTGTCTTTACGCCCGCTGCCTATCGCTCGGGGGCAGGCAGCGCCGTTCTGCTGGCCACGTGGCGAGCCCGGAGCCCCCCTCAGAGGAGAGGGGGGGTCCGGCCCCGCGGGACACGTGGAGCCTTCGGACCTCTCCCCGCGGAGGGGGAGGTTCGGCTTCTGCCGGCCACGTGGCGGGCCCGGAGCTCCTCTCTGAGGGGAGGGAGGTCCGGCCCCGCTGGATACGTGGCACCTTCGGACCTCTCTCCCGCGGAGGGGGAGGTCCGGCTTCTGTATGCCATGCGGCGGGCCCGGAGCTCTCCTCTGAGGAGAGGGAGGTCCGGCCCCGCCGAACGCGTGGCGCCTTCGGAGCTCTCCCTGCGGAGAAGGGCGGGTTCCTTAGTCATTTTCCCCTGTGCGCGGGGGTACCCCATATCGTGGGTACCGACAATGGCCCCTGGGCCCATCTCGGGGGAGATAGCGAGCCCGAGGTGGGACCTCCGTCTCTTTTGATCCGCGCACTTTCTTTAAGTCCCGCATTGACCGCTGCCAGAGCACGAATGGCCGCGGGATCGTGGGAGCGTGCGCCCACTTGATGGTTGCTTTTACCGCGGCGGTTCCCAAGACTGCCACTTCTGCTCGTTGCGGCGCTTTCTTCGGGAACCGCCGAGGTGCCTTGTCGGCTCATCTTCTCAGTAGACCGACTCCTTGGCCCACCGCTTCAGTTGGCCTGCTTGGGTCCACCTGTCATTGGCGCTCGGTCTCGGAGCCGAAGCGGTTGCCGATGCGGTGTGTTCGAAGAGTTTCGAATTGCTTTGACTCGTACCTGGAAGGTGTGAAAAGAAACCGCCATGTGGGTACGCTCCCCTTATAAGGCTTCCAGCCCTTGCGCCTCCCTCGAGTCTCTGCGGTCTTGTCTTCTTCCACGGCTCCTAACCCGCCTTTCGGGGGGAGAATTGCTCTCAATTTCCTCCAGCGACGCCGTCTGCACCAAGTCTGGGACCCAGGGAGCCTGCCTGCCTTGCCTCTGGCGGTGGCGCCTCCAAGGGGTCTCTGGTTTGTCCTCCCGACGGGGTCCTTCCTTGGTGACGACAGGCAGAAAGCTCCCTGGCGTTGCGTCCCTTCTCAGATGGTGGAGCCTTCAAAGAAACCGTTGAAGTGCCAAAGAGAATTCCAGGCGGCAGAGTCTCCGAGAAGACCGCTGAAGCTGCGGAGGGGGCCTCAGGAGCACCCTCGATGGCACCGGCTTTTGCGCCGGTGATGAGGGAACTTCAGGAGAAGGGAACCGTTGATGCACCAAGGAGGATCCCAGGCAGCAGAGTCTCCAAGAAGACCGCTGAAGCTGCGGAGGGTGCCTCAGAAGCACCCTTGATGACACCGGCTTTTGCGCTGGTGATGAGGGAGGCGATTCCTGCGCTCGGGTCATGGAGCGGGAGAGCGCCACCAGGGCTGAAGCCTGGTGACGTGGCTGTTCTTGCAACTTCTAGACTCTGATCGTGCCAGGGGGACCTTGGGGCTTGTTTCTTTCTTTTTCATCGAGTTTGTAGCCCAGCTCATGGAGCCATGAATACATGAACTCTTATGGCCCTTCGTGCCTACGATGTTTTCCGTCTTCTTCTTGGTTTTGCCTGACCGAGCCCTTAGCTCCGCAAGGTGCTCAGAGGCCTTCACCAATCCCGCCGTTCTGCTCCGGCACCTTCCCCGGGTCCTTATTATATTAAGGGCCCCGGAGGTCCTCGGGCCCCGCCTCATGAGGATGGGGAGGCTCGGCTCAGCCGGCCACGTGGCGGATCCAGAGCTCTCCTCTGAGGAGAGGGGGGTCCGGACCCGCGGTACACGTGGGGTCTCCGGGCCCCTCCCCTTAGAGGGGGGGTCCGGTCCCGCTGGAGCCGTGGATCCTTCGGTCTTGCGTGATTCCGTAGTGGCCCCCTGGCAGGGGCGTCTCATTGGTCAGGTGCTCCTACCACATTCTTGTAGGGATCCGAGGCCGAGAGGTCCTGCACACAAGTAGGGAAAAAGTAATTCTCCTTGGGAGCTCCCCCTCCCTTATCTCATAGTCTTATTCGACTTATGGCCCCTAACCATATGCTCGGTGCTTGGGGACTGTAGTGTGCGAAGCGTTCGGGGGCTCAGGGCCCCCTCGACTATCGGCAGGTACATCCGATGCAACCGCCTCTGGTAGGGCAGCGAATGCCGACTAGTGGTGAGAATGAGAAGGGGGAGCTGAGCATATGGCAGCCATGCGCCACAAGGGTAGTCATAAAAAACTTAGTACACAATTTAAATGAGTACGAGGAAAGAGCAAAGTAGAACAGGTTTCTTTTCGTATAACTTTCCACAAGAGGAAGGCAGGCTAAACATGGAGGCCACGACCCGCCCCACTAAGAGGGAAGCAAGACTCTAAGCGCTTGGAGTCGGAACCAGGCAAAGCTGAACGTAGTCCTGTACCGTCCCCTGGGGCTTAGCTGCTCCGAGCACTGTTCCTAGACTCTATGGAGTTTATTACGAAAAGAAAGTATTGTCCTATCTTTGTTCTAGGGGTAGAACTTACGGAGGTGTTCTATGTTCCAAGGGTTTGGGAGCAGGTCCCCATCCTCGGTGGAAAGGCGCACACACCCGGGGCGGCATACTTTCGCGACTCGGAAGGGACCTTCCCAACTAGGGGAGAGTTTGTGGGCCCCTTCGCGAGAAAGTATGCGCTGCAGCACCAGGTCACCTTCCTGCAGTTCCCGGGCACGCACAGATCTCTGGTGGTAGCGCCGAAGCGCTTGTCTGTACCACGTGTTACGGAGTGCTGCATGCAGTCGGACCTCGTTGACGAGGTCGATTTCTCCACGCCGGAGGTTGTCCTGCGCGGCTTCGTCGTAAGCCCGGACACGGTGAGACTTCATGGTGATTTCTGGGGGAAGTACAGCTTCGGCCCCATACACCATGAAGAAGGGTGTCTCTCCGGTGGCCCGGCTCTGGGATGTCCGGTTAGCCCATAGTGTGCTCAGAAGCTCATCTACCCAATTGGCACCATGTTTCTTCAGACTGGCGTAGGTGCGAGCCTTAAGGCCCCGGAGAATCTCCGCGTTGGCCCTCTCGAATTGCCCATTGCTCTTTGGGTGGGCGACAGAGGCATAGCACACCTGAATGCCGAGGTCTTCGCAGTAGTCTTGGAAGGCTGCGCTGGTGAACTGGGTCCCATTGTCGGTGATGATTCTGTTCGGGACCCTGAACCGGCAGACAATAGACTTGATGAATCTTACTGCAGATTGTTTGTTGATGGTGACAACTGGTGTAGCTTCTGGCTACTTGGTGAACTTGTCGATGGCGACATAGAGGTACCGGAATCCCCCGACGGTTCTGGGAAATGGTCCCAAGATGTCCAGCCCCCATACGGCAAATAGCCACGAGGGCGGGATCATCTGTACCGCCTGAGCCGGTGTATGGATCTTCTTGGCGTGGAACTGGCACGCCTTGCAGCTCTCGACCAGCTTGACGGCATCCTGGAGTGCTGTCGGCCAGTAGAAGCCATGCCGGAAGGCTTTACCGACAAGCGTGCGTGAGGAAGAGTGACTTCAACATTCGCCTCCATGGATCTCAGCGAGCAAGTCGCAGCCTTCCCCCCTGGGTTATGCACCGCAATAGGATGTGGTTGGCGCCACGCCGGTAGAGATCCCCCTCTACCAGCGCGTATCTCTTAGCCATATGCACAATCCATTCAGCAGTTGCATGTTCATCAGGGAGGATGTTGTCCTTCAAGTAGTCCCGGATCTCCGTGATCCATGCATCGGTTCTGATTTGAGCTTCTGGATCTTGAGCGCTGGGTTGCACGGAGTCCCCAGTGACGCTTACGATCCTTGGCGGCATCCATGGCTGCAGGGCCACCGGGACCGCCAGCTTCGAGGTGCTGGTCAAGCCCCCTTCGCACGGCTTGGCGGGCCGGGCTGTGGGCCGCAGCAACGTCCTCTCGAAAACTCCTTCGGGCGCAGGGGCTCCGGTGGAAGCCTTCGTTGAAAGGTTGTCAGCTGCGGCATTGCCAGCACGCGGTACGTGGCGCAGGTCCAAGGCGAGGAATTCTTTCTCCAACATCTGCACGTGAAGCAGATACGCAGCTAGCTGTGGGTCATTGCAGGAGCATTCGCCCTTGACTTGTTTGATGACCAGCTGGGAGTCGCCCTGTGCCAACAACTGGCGAGCGCCTAAAGACAGGGCTGTCTGCAGGCCAAAGATGAGTGCTTCATACTCTGCCATGTTGTTGGTTGCCTTGAAATTGAGACGCACCATGTACCCAAACTGTTCCCCCGATGGCATGAGGAGCAGTACGCCGGCACCGGCCCCCTGCTTTCGCGAGGAGCCGTCGAAGAAAAGTGTCCAGTGGGGCTCAGTGAAGACCGGAGCTTGGTGCTCTGGTTCACCGTCTTCATGGCCCCCTGGGTAAGTCTTCGTTGGTGTCCACTCTGCCACAAAGTCAGCCAGTGCTTGGCTCTTGACTGCATGGCGTGGGAGGAAGTCCAGCTCAAACTCCGCCAGCTCCGCCGCCCATTTAGCAACGTTGCCAATCGCATGGGGGCTGTGAAGAATTGTCTTCAGCGGATACGAGGTGACTACCGAGACCCGGTGGGCCTGGAAGTAATGGCGGAGCTTCCTGGAGGCCACGAGCACCGCATAGAGCTGCTTGTGGACTTCTAGGTACCTTGTCTTGGCATCATGAAGTACTTCGCTGATGTAGTAGACATGCCTCTGGATGGTTCGAACCCTCTCTCTTAGGCCTGGGAGGTCCTCGTCCATTGGCCCTGGCCCGCTGGAGGTGAGTGGACCAACGGGGGCCTCCGGGAGCTGGGACCCGGAGGCCCTTAAGCTATCTTGGTTATCCGGGAGCTCCGGGGGGTCTTGAGGGACCTCCAGGAGGTCCCATTTGGCCCCCGGAGGGTCCCGCAGGACCCCTGGGGGTTTATCTTGGGGGTCCGGGAGACCGCCCTGGACCTCCGGGAGGCCGACCTGGACCTCCGGGAGGTTGCCTTGGAGGTCCGGGAGACCGCCTTGGTCCTGCGGGGCCTCCTGGCGTCTGTCTTCTGCTACCGGAGCAAGTTGTGAAGATGAGGGGTCCGGCCGCTCTGCGACGAGGACCATACTCACCACTTCAGTTGTCGCCGCGATGTAGAGCAGCAGGTGCTCTCCGGGCTCAGGGTCTACCATGATAGGTAGGGTCGTCAGGAGTCGCTTCAACTCCTGGAAAGCCTCTTCTGCTTCGTCAGTCCAGGCAAAAGGGCCTGACTTGCGCAGGAGCTTAAAGAAAGGGAGTGCCCGCTCTGCTAGCCTCGGTATAAACCGACTCAGCGCGGCTAGACATCCCGTGAGTTTCTGGACATCCTTGACGCGGGCAGGGGGCCGCATCAAATCGATGGCCTTGATCTTCTCTGGGTTGGCCTCAATCCCTCGGTGTGAGACCAGGAATCCTAAGAGCTTCCCAGAGGACACACCGAACACACATTTATCGGGGTTCAGCTTGGTGCGCGTAGAGCGCAACTTGTCAAAAACTAAGGCTAGGTTATCTAACAAAGATGAACCCTGCTTGACCTTGAAAACTATGTCATCGACGTACACCTCAACTAGGTCTCTTATTAACTCCCCAAAGGTTTTGTGCATTGCTCGCACAAAGGTGGGGAGTGCATTCTTTTGGCCGTAAGGCATAGACACATAACAATAAAGGCCGTCTACTGTGATGAAGGAGGTGTGCTCCTCATCCTCCCTAGACATGGGGATCTGATGGAAACCCAAGTAGGCGTCTAGGAAGCACAGCATATCACAGCCTGATGTTGAGTCTACTATTTGATCTATTCTAGGGAGAGGGAATGGATCTTTGGGACATGCCTTATTGAGACTGGTGTAGTCGATGCACATCCGGAGCTTCCCGCCGGCCTTCGGGACAACGACGGGGTTCGCCAACCACCGGGGGTGGTAGACCTCCCGTATGAAGCCAGCGTCCAGCAGCTTCTTGACTTCTTCACGAATGAAGTTTTGCAGCTCGATGGACTGCTTGCGGGGCTTCTGTTGAACCGGCCGGGCGTCGGGGAAGACTTTTAAGTGGTGCTCGATCACCTCCCTGGGGATCCCCGGCATCTGTGACGGCTGCCATGCAAACACGTCGACGTTGTGCCGGAGGAAGGTGACGAGCGCGCCTTCCTATTTGCTATCCAGGCCCCCGGCTACCCGGGTGGTCTGGGTGGCTTCGGCGCCAACTTGGACGATCTTTAAGGGGACGCCGCCCTCGTTGAGAGGTTGCACCCGGGGTGCTGTGGCGGAGGCACGGTGGCGTGCGCTCGGGCGGAGCTGGTCCGGCTCTGCACTGCCGGGTGCTGATGCCCCAGCTGTTGCGAGCGCTTGGAGTTTCTCTAAGGCCGACACTGCAGCAGTGCGGTCTCCACGAATCCTGAGGACGCCCGTCGGTGTTGGCATCTTCAGGACGAGGTAGCCGTAGTGGGCTACTGCCATGAATCGATACAGGGCTGGCCTGCCGATTATGGCGTTGAAGGGGAGGTCTATCTCCGCTACGTCGAACAGAATGTACTCTGTCCGATAGCTGTCCGGAGCCCCGAAGGTCACCGGGAGGCTAATGTTGCCGTAGGGAATGACCTATCCCGGCCCTACCCCTGAGAACGGGCTCGACAGGGTGAGCTTGGCCATCGGGATCTGCAGCTTCTGGAAAGCTGCACGGCTGATAAGGTTCAGCCCAGCTCCACCATCTACCAAAACGTGGTACATTCTCACGTTGGCGATGGTCGGAGCTACCAAGAGCGGTAGTTGGCCGGCCCCAGCCATGTTCCTGGGGCAGTCGGTGGCGTCAAAGCTGATGGGGGTCCCCATCCACTTAAGGTGCGGTGCAGCACTTGGGAGTGGCGCCACCGATGCTACTGCTCGGCGCAGAGTCTTGACTGCGCTTCGGGACGAGGGGTCGGCGGACCCGCCGTATATGACGTCGAGCTTCTTTCGACGCTCATCGTCGCTGGAGCTGGAGTACCCATGATTGCATGCCGCCTTCACGGCGCGCTGAGGCTCCTGGATCTCCTCTGGGTGGTCGATGCTGTCTGGGACATCCACCCTCTGTTTGCCCTCCTTTGGACGGAAGGGTGGGGCATCAGCCCGCTGCTGCTTCCCTTTGCGGAAGCGCTCTGCGAGCTTTCGGATCTCCCGGCACTCGGCAGTAGTGTGGCGACAGCTGCCGTGCACGGGGCATATATTGTCTTGACACCTTCTGGGATTGGTGATCTTCGCTGCCTCTTGTCGGGGCGCGGCCCCCGAGCCCCACTGAGCGTCGCTGCAGTGACGACTGGAGCTGCGGTCGATGATTCTATCTTGCCTCTGCCTCAGTTCTTGGCCTTCCTGCTGCCTCCACAGGAAGTAGGACCTGATCCGGGCTGTCCTCCTGACTCGGAGGACGGCAGTGAGTGCCAGTTTCGCCCTTCGGCTGCCCTGGCGCACTTGTCTGCCAGACTGAAGAGCTCCGAGACATCGCGGACCTCCCTGGTCGCGAGCTTCTCGAGCATCTTCTTGTCCCGGACGCCTTGCCGGAACGCCACCACCACAGAAGCATTTTGAATGTGTGGGATGGTGTTCCGCACCTGGGAGAACCGCTGGATGAAAGAGCACAGCGACTCCCCAGGTTGTTGCTGGATGGCGCGGAGGTCGAGCTCCGTGCCAGGCCGGGTGTAGGAACTGCCGAAGTTGGCGATGAACTGCCGGCAGAGCTCTCCCCAGGAAGTTACGGAACCCTGGGGGAGGTTCATGAGCCAAGACCGGGCTGGACCGGTCAAGGCGACAGGGAAGTAATTGGCCATGACGGCCTCATTCCCTCCTGCGGCAAGTACAGCGGTGGAGTATATCTGGAGGAACTCCGCCGGGTTGACACTGCCGTCGTACTTCTCGGGCAGGTGCGGCCGAAACTTGCGCGGCCACTTCGCTAAGCGAAGGTGGGGCGCGAGGGCCGCACACCCTGCTTCTGTCGCTGCAGGTTCTGGTGCCGCGAACGCTCGGTTCGCACTGGGCACAGTGTACCCCGGTACGGGCAAGGCTGCGCCATAGGCCCGGGGCGCCATCTGCAGAACATATGACTGTGGCATATTCTGCACGGCGCAGGCCTGGGGCAGAGATCGCGTGGCGAAGGTCTGCTCTTCAGGCTGGGTCGAGGCCGACGTCATGCTGTCGTCAGCCTCTTGGTAGCGACGCCTTTCTCGGCGTTGCTCGAGGTATACCCGGGCATCTTGACCCAAGTGACACCGCTCCAGCTCTGTCCTCAGATCCGTCGATTGGAGCCTGGTAGAGCTGGAATCTGCCGTCTGCTCATCAACCATTGGCGTGCGCATCAGCAACACGGCCGGTTGGCTAGAGTGTCGTCCCCGCCGAAGTCGAGGGTTTGCGGCGGTGACAACGAGACGGTCTACCTCACGAATCCACTGCTGGGTCGCTGCCTGAGGCGCGTCCCCAGCGGGCGGATTGTGCAGTAGCGCTCTTGCTGCAGCTAGCGCACCCCCACCGGGTACGCCCAGCGCTACTGAAGACCTGACGCTGGTTGGAGCCTGCATTGCCGGGGTCGGCGCTGCCAGAGCCGGTTGCTGGCTGCCAGCTTGTACTGACACACTCCGTCCCGAGTGTGTTGACATGTACTCCCCCTGGTCGCGGTTCGCCGCGGAGGCGGGGGAGGTGAGATTGCCGCTAAAGGGAGCTTGGTCATATTCGTCGGTGGGAACTCGTCGTGCAAGGGGAAAAGGCCCCCTACCTGGCGCGCCAAATGTCGAAGTGTTCGGTCGACACTTCCCCCGGGCCTGCACTGGGCAGCCCGTGGAGGTTCTTTTTTCAGTGGGGCTAGTCCCTTGCGGAGAGCTTGCGCGTGTGGACGAGTTAGTAAGAGCTTGACACGGTGAGTTTTACGTGGTTCAGGCCGCCGGAGCGTAAAACCCTACGTCCACAGCGAGCTATGGAGCTCGCTGTATTGCTTGCCGCTCAGAACCGGACTCCTGAGCTTGGGGGTGAGTTACAGCTTGGGTGTGAATGGCTAGCGTATGAGTTTCAGAGGTGCGAACCCTTGCTATCGTCACCTACCCGAGTCTTTTATAGTCCAAGACTCGAGTGGCTTACAAGGGGGGCCCGGGACCCGACAGGTGGTCCCGGGGAGATTGTCTGTCATCTACCGTATCTGCAGTTATGCCGGTAGTTGTCTCTGGCGAAGGCTTCTGAGTCTTCATCTTGCAGCCCTGCCCATGCCGCATGCTAGTCGTAGTGGATGATGACGGCGGGGGCGGCATGGGATGTCTTGTCGCTGCGTTTATTGGTTGGCAGGCTCTGACACCGCGCGCCAGTCTGTGATGCGACTGGGTGCAACGGCACCTGACAGATGCGTGCTCCGTGTCTCCGCGTCTTGGGAAGACGCGGGCCTTGAATACCTTGTACGGGCAAGGTATGGGGCGTCTTTACGCCCGCTGCCTATCGCTCGGGGGCAGGCAGCACCGTTCTGCTGGCCACATGGCGGGCCCGGAGCCCCCTTCAGAGGAGAGGGGGGTCCGGCCCCACGGGACATGTGGAGCCTTCGGACCTCTCCCCGCGGAGGGGGAGGTTCGGTTTCTGCCGGCCACGTGGCGGGCCCGGAGCTCCTCTCTGAGGAGAGGGAGGTCCGGCCCCGCTGGATACGTGGCACCTTCGGACCTCTCTCCCGTGGAGGGGGAGGTCCGGCTTCTGTATGCCACGCGGCGGGCCCGGAGCTCTCCTCTGAGGAGAGGGAGGTCCGGCCCCGCCGGACGCATGGCGCCTTCGGAGCTCTCCCTGCGGAGAAGGGCGAGTTCCTTAGCCATTTTCCCCTGTGCGCAGGGGTACCCATATCGCGGGTACCGACAGCAATTATAACTCTTGTCACATAATTGAGAGATGTACAAAAGATTATAATCCAGGGAGTCAACATGTAAAACATGAGAGAGAGTATGTTGTGATGAAATTGCAATTTTACCGGTACCAAGCACTTTTCCTTAACTATTATCACCAAAGTAAATGCCTTCGCTTGGATTTTCATTTTTTTTCATATTCCATGAACATTCTTCTTTCTCCGGTCATGTGATTGGTGCATCCACTATCTAGCACCCATTTTTCTCCGCCGGATGAATAAGTCTGTAATAAATAAACTATTCCTTGGTCTTAGGTACCCAAGCTTGCTTGGGTCCTTTTAAGTTAGTCACAAGTGATTTGGGCACCCACACATGAGACTTGGTATCCCCATGGCATGGCCCAACATATTTAGTATAAACTCTTCCAAGATTACTTTTCATAAGTACATATGAAGCATCAAAGGTTCTAAATAGATGTTGTTCATATGTGTTCACATTGTTAAATTTATCAACATTACTAAGCTTTGTAGCTTGAGAAGAGTTTCCCTTGACAAAGGAAATTCAACCCTTGTTATTCTCTTAGCTTCTAGCATTTTTCTTTTCACCATTAGAATATCCAATGCCATATTTGACATTGGGAGGCCTTGTGACCGAGTATGCACTGCGTGCATACTTGATCTTCTCCTTGTCAAATATGCCACTTTGAGAAGATTGCTTTTTGTTTGTTAAGTTTGGTTTTTTCTTTATGTTAGTGTCATTTTTGGCACAAGTACAAGTAATGCTTGTTTCAGACTTTTTGTGTTGAGAATGTGAGCTAGTAGTTTATGAAGAACCATTTTGCTTGAGTGACTCAACTTGTCCCTCAAGGATCTTGTTAACTTTGGTTAAGTTAGCAAGTTCATCCTTGATGGTGGTGTTTGAGTCTTTTAACTTCAAGCAAGCTTCCTTGCTTGAAGCTAATTCAAGCTCTAGTGATTTATTTTGTTCCTTTTCAAGTTCAAGAAGCTTTTCAATCTCAAGATATTCCTCCTTTTGGGAGATGATCATATCTTCCTGATGATTGACTAGCTTCTCCATATCAACAAGCTTATCGAGTAGAAATTTCATTTTAGCAGCTGTCTTTTTGTCTAAACCCCTAAACATATATTCATCTTCATCACTGCTATCATCCTCACTAGAATTATCACTATCACTAGTAAAAGAATGCGAGAAGGAAGATTTAGTCGGTACCTTTCATTTACCTTCCATTGCCATTAGACATGTGTTGTCAGTGTCCTTCCATGTGCCCATGGTTGGGAAGTGTAACACACCAAAACCTATTAAATAGGGGAATTTAAAATTTTTGGACGTAATGCATGTGGTGAAACAATTCAAACTCAAACTGGAATTCAAATTTGAATCAAAACAGAAAAGAAAAAGGAAAAAGAAAAACGGCCAGTGGGCCAAAACCTGCCTCAGCCGGCCCAACAGCCCGCGGCTGTCCCCCCCCCCTCTCTCTAACGTGCAGCGCCCACGTGTCATCTTCCTCCCCCGCGCGCCCCCAACCGCCCCGATACTCCCGCGCCGATCGCCGTTGCCTCGCCCGATTTCCTCGCCCCAGAGCCACGATCTCCAGCCCACGCGTTGGGGCACCATCTCAACCAACCTCGCCGCCCCTCCTCGTGCATTTAAACGCAAGAAAACTCGTAGGTTTCCCCTTAGCCGCTCCATTTTTCTCTCCGGTGAGAACCGAGGCATCCTCGGTCATTTTCTTTCGATCCTCGTCCGGTTTCGCCGATCTAACACGCGTGGCATGCCCCACCGCCGCTGGAGAGTCTTGCAGGTGAAAGAAATGACGTGTCTTGCGCTCTAACCGCCGCTCTGACGAGCACTGAGGGCCATTGCCGCACTTCGACGCCGCCAACCGACTTCTAGGGCCTCCGAGTGCGAGAAAACCACCGAGGTGAGGTCCCCTACCTCCCCCCCTCTTCCGTTCTATGCCAAGAAATCCACGTTTTAGGAAGTCTAGACGAAAACCCGAAACTCTCCGGCGAGATCGCCGCCTCCCGCCGTCGCGCGCCACCAGGCAGCGCCGCCCGCACACGGCTAGGGCAACGTGGCCCTCTGTGGCCCGTCGATTTTAAATCGGGCAGATGAAAACAGAACCCCCGCATACCCCTTCACGATCTAATCTCAGCCCTCCATTTAAAATCCAACGGCCCACGTCAGCCCCACATTATAAAGGCTGGGAATCCTACACGCTACCCCCTGGGGATCTCGGAAAACACGAGCTAGCCCCAGAAACTTTTGCTCTAGCCCCTGGACCCTTAGAAATTCATGTAAATTCATTTAAAAATCAGTTTTAGCCCCTGGACTTAATAAGAATTAGGAAGACCTCCCTGTTTTGCACAATTAGACCCCTGAAAATTTAGAAAATGAGAAATGGGGCCCCATTGCAGTGTAAAATTGCACATCAACCCCTAGGAAGAATTAATTTCAGGAAATTGAATATGTGAATAGGATTTAAATTTAAACATAGGTGTAGGTTCAGTTGAATTATTCTAACCCTGTTGAAAATTGGTAGAACAATCTGAGGTCTGGATTTGGAGGGGAAATAAACTTTTAAACTAAATGAGATTGATGTTTTGTCATTTATCTCTGAAATATACCCTTTAGGCATAAAACAAGTTTAAAATGTGGGAAAATGAATCTAAGTAACCAAAAAGGGGTAGGAAAAATTTATTAAGGTTCTGTTTAGGTAATTGGAACAGTGGAAATTTTTGTATGAATTTAGATTGCTGTTTTATTGGTGGAAATTCATTTTTAGACTAGAAAATAAGCTGAAAATAGGTAAAAATAAATTTAAATTGGTCCTCATCAGAAAGGAAGTCAAAAGATATTTTATTGGATATTTTAGATCGGAACACATTCTGTTTAGGAGATATATTGTGCTATGTTAGTATTAAAGTTCACTTTTAGGTCTGGAAAATAAATATGAAAATATAGGAAAATAGGTATACCTAATTAGAAAATGTCAAGTGAGTCCCCAAATCCCAAAACTTCAAGTTAAGATTTTGTAGAAGATCTGAAAACCTATTTGTAGTAGGAAGTTATCTTTTATACAAATTTTGTGGCTAAGAAGTGTATTATCCAATATAGAAAATTTGTTCAAATTGGAAATTCATATATAGTGTGCACTTAGAAATCTGAATATTAAAGCTAGAAATAACATATATGTTTAAAAGTGCATGTATGCTTAGAATCAACATATCTAGGGTAAACACAACACATAAATATGTGTATGACTTTCATATGTATGCATGTGTGGTTTGCATGAGTGGAAATGTGGACTATGACTTATGGAATGTTGTTTTCTTTTGCTATGTGTATTGGCATGAGTAGAACCAGCCCCAGAGCAGGTTCTCACCTTTCAAGACCAAGACTTCCCATTCCCAGAGCAGCAGGAAGAAGGCAAGTGTCCTTGACTACTTTGATCCTATACTAGGATGTGTAGTTAGAATTTAATTGCATTGTCAATTTGGAATATGATGCCCAAGCTAGGATGCTTCCCTAGATTTTCATTATCTTACTTCCTTGTAGCCTAGGTTGGGATTTATTCTATTATGTCATTCATTCATATTACTTATGCTTAGCCATGCTTAGAATGGGATAAGTGGAATATGAGATCATCAACTTGTTTACCTTACCCTTGATTGAGATATTATGAGTTATGTAGAGGTAGGGATCGAGGCAAGTTGGATGCTTTGGTTGGTGCTGTGTGCACGAGACTCAGGTTTGTGTTTAGTGCTTGCCTGGATCCTAAGGACCGGTTCATGGAGCATGTAACCTGGCTTTACCGTGCCAACCACATGCTGAGATGGGGCAGCTTGGCCAATTAATTAGGTGCATCCCCGGCGTAGTATGGGTGTTTGGATGGTGCGGGGAATAGGTGTCAGCTGGACTACCATATGAACCGCAAGGCTCAAGAGGGGGCCACTGCAGCGGGGTTGGAGCCTCTTGTATGCTGTTAGGGGTGAAACCTCAGTGGGCCCACACTTGTCGGGAATCCCTTTGTAAAGGTCTCGTAGTGATCTCCTGGCTACACACCTCGGAAGTGTGAACGTGGTTCGCGGCCACTTGCATAATGGAGATTTTTTTAGTCCACCCGACAAAGGGGGCGAAATCACTATATGTGGGTACAGTGGTGCAAACTCTGCAGAGTCAAAACTGTCATGACAGCCGTGCTCACGGTCAAGAGTGGCTTGGACTTATTCATGATTAGAGGATGAGGAATTGGGAAGTTGAGGATGTTAAGCGGGGAGCTTAACATTGGAAATGTTGTTATGGTTACTTGATATTGATGATGGGTTGGGGGACTGGGACCATTTCACCTATGTAGTAATGTAGGTGCTTATAAGCTAAGGTGATAGATATTAATAGTGTAGTGCTTTAACCATGAGTTCAATCTCTCCTTGCTCTAGCCATGCATGACATAATTTTCCCATACTTGCTGAGTTCCAACGATACTCAAGCTTGCTTTTCTGTTGGTTTAAATTGCTGCTCAGGCCAAGGGAATGATGTGGTGTTCAATGACCAAGACTTCAGACCCGAAGAAGGATTCTAGGTTCACGGAGTTCCCCGGGCAACGCCTGTGATGAAGCTCACAAGACTTATCTTCCGCTGCTGTTTTATTTACATGTTATGAACATATTATCATCCATCGAGACGTCATGCTATGTAAGACTTATTTATATTCGAATAATTGGCTAGAAATATAATGATGCTTCACTATTTGTCGTCACATGTATGAGAAAATGATCCTGACATATATGTGATATTCACTCGGCTGCTCTTTGGAGAAACCGGGTGTGACAGGAAGAGAGTGGATTTCTTGGTAGTCTTCTTTATGGCTATGGTGGCCATCTCCTCTTCTTCTTCAGATGAAGATTCATCATTGGAGTCCCACTCCTTCCCTAGATGCACTTGGCCATATTGCTTATTCTTCCTGAACATTTTCTTTGGTTGAGACTTGTTATCCTTTGTCTTCTTCTTGTTTTCATCATGTGGACAATCTACTATGAAGTGATCATATCGTACGCAATTATAGCACGCCCGTCTCTTCTTGGGTCTTTGTTTGTCCCTTTGTCTTCCTTCGTTTGAGCTGTTGCCCTTTCTTCTTCTCATCGTTTTCTTGAACTTCTTCATGAACATGATCATGTCTTGTTCATCAATATCACTGCTTTCATCGTCGCTGTCGTTTTCTTCATAAGATTCTCGAGCTTCCTTTGATACGGGTTTACAAGTTGACTTCAAAGCAACTCCTTTCTTCTATGTCGAGGTGAGATCGTCAATTTCCTTAACATGCTTGGCTTGATTCTCCATCATCTCAAAGTTGATGATCTTGCCAAGAAGTTTGTCAGGGGTCATTTTCCGGTACCCGGGGATTTCTTTGATCATAGAGCAAAGAGTTACGTTGCGAGGCATGAATGCTCTGAGAATCAACTTCACAACCTCATGATCATTCCACTTCTTGCTGCCATAAGCTCGGACTTTGTTGATAAAATTCTTTAGTCGATTGTACATATCTTGTGGTGATTCATCTTCTTCTATCACGAGTCTTCCCAATTCACCTTCAATCATTTCTATCTTGGCTTCGCGTACGTGACAATCACCCTCATGTGCAGTTTGTAGTGTGTCCCATATATCCTTGGCAATTTCGAGTCCATCCACCTTGGTGAACTCGTCTCGGCTTAGTGATGACGTGATCACAGCTGCAGCTTGAGCATTCCGATGAATGGCTTGTTCTTGGCTTGGGGTCAGCTCTTCGTCATCATCCGGGATATCTATCCTTGTACACACTATATGCCACAAACTTGGGTTAAGAGATATAAGGTGCATTTTTCATGTTTTGTCTCCACATTTAATTGTCATTACCATCAAAGTAAGGTGCTTTCCCTAAGGGAATTGATAACTAATAATTATTGGGTTAGAATTCAAACATTCATAATCAAAAGGATATCGGGAGTAGTCTGTGTGACTACCCCCTTTCTTCTTCTTTTCATCATCGGTGTTTGTCTTTTTTGGAGAGATTGCCTTCTTCCGTAGAAAAGCCTTGAGTTGGAGCACATCCTCATCATCGTCCTCATTGTCTTAATGGCATCGAGTAGCTTCTTTAGCTTATGAGTCCATTCATCATTACTCTTTTCGTCATCGATCTTCTTGTGTACATCCTTGACGTCTGTATCGTCTCTTCGAGCGGTGAGTCTCTTTTGAAGAGTTTGGCTCTGATACCAATTGAATGTAGCCTAGAGGGGGGGTGAATAGCCTTTTCGATGCTTTGTTGAAATCTGAAACACTTAGTAGTCTATCCAATACAGGGAAATCGGACTAGTCCGGTAGAGTGCGGACTAGTCCGTTTTCTAAACAGAGAAAAATCGAACTAGTCCGGTACTGAGCAGACTAGTCCGATATACAGGGAGATCAAGGTTGATCAATGTTCACTTTTAATACTCTATGCAGCGGAAATTAATCGTTAGTTTGGATGTATTGCAATAGTGACACAATGAATAACAGGAAACAACTTTGATTTTAATAGTTGAATGTGAGTTTTAAAGGATAGATTAAACAGTAGAATATGATGAACAATTAATGCACAAGAGTAGGAGACAAGTGTTTATCAAGAGGTTCGATTCCACGAAGGCAATCTACGTCCCCGTTGAGGAGTCCACTAAGGACCGGGTCTTCTCCAACCCTACCCTCGTTGAATCGCCACAAAGGCTGATTCTCTTCCACTAATCACAAAGGGCAATAAAATCGTTCAAGGGGCCTTCTCACAAGTTGAGGGCTCCCGAAGAATTACAACGAATGAATGAACATGACTTAAGACACTCAACAGATGAACAATTAACAACGAAAAGTGTGCGAGAAATCAAACCAGAGAGCTCAAGAGGTGTAGAACTAGTCTCTCCTTTGATCAATTGCCAATCCAAAAGAATTTATCCTTCTTGGGTTAGAATGTATGGATAGAGGTGAATTTTGGGCTCTTGGGAGGTATGACGGCGCAGGGGGGTCAAAAGTTATGTTGGTGTGGCCGTACACCTCTTTTTATAGTAGGGTTTCCAATGGGTACGTTAGGGTTTGCGATATCCGGACTAGTCCGTGGTGGACTCCGGACTAGTCCGGTGTGCGGTGTTTAGAAAACCCTAAGTGTCGTGAGATATCGGACTAGTCCGTGATATTGCGGACTAGTCCGTTTTCTGTCTAGAGACAAAATCGGACTTGTCCGGATGATATCGGACTAGTCCGTTTTCTGGTCAGAAAGAAAATTGGACTAGTCCGGCTGATATCGGACTAGTCCGGACGTGTTGAAATTGTGCAGTTAGTTTGATTTCTTTCTCTTGAGCTCTTGGGGTGTGTTTCTCCAACACACTCTATACTAAATGATCTATTCTTTTCAGTTCTTGAGCTCTTATCAATTTGGATCCTCCTTCTCCTTTCTTTTTGCGCTTTCTTCTTAATTTCATTGAGAACCTGCGCTCATTCTCAACAATTTTGTTAGGGTCTCATTTGTTTGTCATAAATCAACCAAAACCCACAAGGGGTGCCTTGATGCACTTTCATGGGTACACGACTAGATTTTAGCTCCGCTTACCACCCACAGACTAATGGACAAACCAAATTTTGGAGGACATGTTGAGAGCTTGCGCCTTGAAACATGGGCGTAGTGGGGATAGGAGCTTGCCATACGCTGAATTCTCCTATAACAACAGCTATCAAGCCAGCTTGAAGATGTCACCTTTCGAAGCATTGTATGGTAGACGGTGTAGAACACCACTGTTTTGGAACGAGACCGGAGAAAACCAAGTGTTTGGACCAGAAGTGCTGCAAGAGGCTGAGAAGCAAGTCCAAACGATACGTTAGAACTTGAAGGCTGCTCAGTCACGACAGAAAGGCTATGCGGACAATAGGCGAAGGAAGTTGACCTTCGAAGTAGGAGACTTTGTATACCTTAAGGTATCGCCTATCCATAGCCAACGATGTTTCAACGTCAAAGGCAAGCTAGCACCTCGCTATATCGGGCCATTTAAGATTTTGGACAAGTGAGGAGAAGTAGCATATCAACTAGAGCTCCTGATGCACCTCTCCAACGTGCATTACGTGTTTCACGTATCCCAGCTCAAGAAGTGCTTGAGAGTACCGGAAGAGCAAGTACCAATGGATGAGCTTGAGCTTCAAGAAGATCTGACCTATGAAGAGAACCATGTCCGAATTTTGGACTTAAAGGAAAGGGTCACGAGGAACAAAGTGATCCGTTGGTGCAAGGTACAATGGAGTCATCACACCGGAGCTGAAGTCACATGGGAGCGTGAAGAAGACATCAAGGCAGAATTCCCTCATCTATTCTCCACTATCGAATCTCGAGGGCGAGATTCAATTTAAAGGGGGTAGATTTGTGACACCCTCAATTTCGATTTCTGCATACATTTATATTCTATATAGAGAAACCATTTTAAAAGAAGAGGAAACAGAAAAAGAATCAAAAGGATAGCCAAAAAGAGCTAATTCCATTTCACCGAGAGGCGCCGAAGACAACTCCCGGGGTCCGCTAGCCACGTGGCGCCATCGGAGCTCATCCCCACAAAGGGGGAGAGGTCCGCCGCTAAACTGGCTACGTGGCAGGCTCGGAGCTTGCCTCTGTGAAAGGGGCGAGGTCCGACCCCGTGGGACACGTGTTGCCCTCGGAGCTAGCCTCTGCAGAGGAGCAAGGCTAGCCCCGCAGGACACATGTCGCCTTTGGAGCTAGACACTGCGAAGAAGAAAGGCCTAGCCGCGAGGGACACGTGTCGCTCTTGGAACTCACCTCCGAGAGGTCCGGCCCCGCCAGACACGTGTCACCCTCGGAGCTCATCTCCAAGAGGTCCGACACTATGGGACACATGTCGCTCTCGGAGCTTACCTCCGGGAGGTCCGGTCCTACTGGACACGTGTCATCCCCGGAGCTCACCCCCGACGAAAAGACATTTAAGGACACACGTCAGCTTTGAAGCTCGCCTCCGAGAGGTCCCGCCCTAAGGGAGGTCCGACACTACCGGACACGTGTCACCTCCAGAGCTTACCTCCGGGAGGTCCAACACTATTGGACATGTGTCGACTTCGGAGCTCACCTCCGAAGAGAGGGGAGGTCTGGAACTGACACGTGGCGCACGCAGATCTTACCTCTGAGGGAGAGAGAGGTCCGGCCGCCAGGACGCGTGGCGCACGCTGAGCTCACCTCTGAGGAAGAAGGAGGTCTCGCCCGCCTGACACGCGGCACCACCAGAACTCGCCCCTGAGGGAAAGAAAAGCCCAGGCCCCCGCTGGACACGTGGAGCCTCCAGAGCTTATCCCTGCGGAAGGACGCAATTCTGAAGCGGTTTTCCTCTGTACGTAAGTACCCGTTACTGAGGAAACCGACACAAACTCTTCTACGTTGAATACTGCAACCAAATCGATTGAAAGACACAAATCAAATAGGACTCTTATTAGAAATCCAATCGGAGAAGGACTCTTCTCTTCCCGATTATAAATAGAACCCAAAACAACCCCTTGGTTGTAACATCTTTTCTAAGATTACAACTTAGAAGCCCTAGCCCCCAAACTCGCCGAGCTTAACCCCTTCAACGGAGTTTGACCACCAGAGAGACCGCCGACGAGCCCGGACCACGATTGCTATCGCCGGAGGAGAGCCGACTATTTGTTTTTTTTGGAGGAAGGACTCGAAGGAAGTAAGGTAGGTCTCCAACACCACCTTACGACATCATTGCAGTTTCTTTGCATCTGTTCTTCTATCCCTTCGAACAGAAGCTTTTTCGTGGACAGACCACGTGTTGATCGGTTTGATCTAGATCTTGAGTCTAGATCATCACCACGTCCACACTTGATCCCTATACCTTTGTTCATCGTAAGACCCCATACAAATCCATTGGACCATGCAAGAGCACGTATAAACTAAACTGCACCATAAGATTAGCATGCATATGCATCATTGTATCTTAAGTAAAGTTTGTGCATGATAATTGATTGCTATGAATCTTGTATATGCATGATCGTGAGTAGAAGGACAAGCTCAGGGAGCTACCTACGAAGGACTATAGCACCAGAACATCGAGACACAAGAGCAACAAGAGCCACAGAACAAGGTAAGTGGCCCTTGACCATATTGATCCCAAGTTTTTGGAAAACTGTTTTATTTGTGAAAACTGTAAATTGCTTGAGTCAACTTGATGGGAAACCCCTTGATAGGAGTTTACTAGTTTTGTAAACCACCCTTGTCACCAGGGAAGTTTATGAGTCGGGTATGGTCGTTTTTCTTTTCTGCTTCGCTAATCTACGGGATATGGAAAGCGATAGTATGTGTCTAGCTAACTGCACTCATATGAATAATGGTAATGAGAAACTGATGTTAATAATGGACATGAATTGGAGGGAGATGTAGGCAAGCTTGGTTTGTGGATGAGGTAGAATGAGATGGTGGTTTACTTGCCGTAGATCTAAGGACCGGTTCATGCGAGCACATGCCAGGATAATAGTGCCACCACAAGGCCAAATATGAGTGTGGCTTAGCTGACTAATTAGGTAAGTTGCTAGATTGTTATGGACCGTGGAAGGCATGGGGAATGGGAGTCGAGTGAGGACTGCCCTCGGAACTGCATGGCACAAGAGGGGGCCCGTAGGTGGGAGAATTGGAGATTCTTGCCTGCTGGTGAAACCTCAGTGAGTCCATACATCTAGTGACCCCTTTGTAAAGGCTATTTTGTGATCTCTTGGCCATACACCGACAGTTGTGTACTGGTATAATAGAGGTTCTGCAGTCGCCGATGGGTGACGAAATCACAAACTTGTGGGTAACGTGGTGCAAACTCTGTAGAGTCTAAAACTATCATGATAGCCAAGCTTCCGGTCACAAGCACCTGACCAACTTCCATGATTAGATGGGATGGTTTTTGGGATGGTTTTGGAAAGTTCGGTTTTGGTTATTGGGATGGTATTGACTTGGTTTGGTTTGGTCTTTGGAATTGGTTTCGGGACTGTTGGGTCCTGGTAATGAGAATGGTTTCAGACTGTTGAGTCGAAACAATGAGCATTGGTCTCGGTTATGAGACGGAAATTGAATTTGAGATGAGATGGTAGTGAATGCGAGATGGTATTCATGAGAATGAGAAAAGTTGAGAAAGATAAATGTCTGGAAGAGACATGAAAAGTGGTGAATCATGATGGAGGTATGTTGATATTTAAATACATGTTGTTATTACATTCACTTAAAGCTAGTTGCTGTTTTATTCATGTTTTGTGAAATAAACTTTGCTTTCCGCAATGAGCCTTTTTATACCTACCTTGCTGTGAGCTACATATCATATTTTCCCGCACTTGTTGAGTACGTCATGTACTCGAAATTGCATTATTACTTCATCATCAGCAACATGAGAAGAGTACTATGAAGACCACGTGGAGTATTAGGAGTGTGATCCACCTTCAACCTTGCCGGTGGAGTAGAGATGGAGCTGCTGCTGCTATTTAGTTTGCTTCCGCACTAGTTAGAAGACTTCCACAGCTAGAATAGATAAGACTTTCGCTGCAACAGAGAATGATGTAATAAAGTACTTGAACATATTCATTCGTGGTTATATATATTCTGAATTCAGTTTGTGGATTAAATGTGTATGTGTGATGAACATCCTGGGCACACATGCGCATCAGTCCTGGTTCCTCTCAAAACCGGGGCGTCACACTTCCAGAGGCAAAAACGAGTGAAATCCAAAGGTTTTGTAAAAATGTCTGCCAATTGTTGTTTGGTATCTACATGGTAAAGCACAATGTTCCCTTTTTCGACATTATCACGGAGAAAGTGATACCTAATGTCAATGTGCTTAGTTCTTGAATGTTGCACGGGGTTTTTAGCAATGCAACTGGCACTAGTGTTATCACAAAACAGTGGAACACTATCTAGATCAACCCCATAGTCCTTAAGTGTTTGAACAATCCAAAGAATCTGTGAGCAAGCACTAGCAGCAACTACATATTCAGATTCGGCTGTGGATTGTGCAACTGAACTTTGTTTTATAGAGGACCAGGCAACAAGTGAACTACCAATAAAATGACAAGCACCAGAAGTACTTTTCCTGTCAATCCTACAACCCCCAAATCAACATCTGAAAAAGCTTTCAAAGTAATGGTTGAGGAAGAAGGAAGAAAAATGCCAAATTCTTGAGTTCCATGTAAGTACCTGAGAATCCTTTTGACAGCTTGACGATGTGAAGCACGTGGGGAGGCTTGAAACCATGCACAAAGACATACGCTGAATTGTATGTCCGGTCTTGATGTCGTGAGATACAAAAGTGATCTGATCATGCTTCTATATTCTTTTTGATCAACGGGATCACAATCTTCATCAAGTTGAAGTGTTGTTGCTGTTCCCATTGGTGTCCGAAGAGGCTTGCTTTTGTCCATGTTGATGCGCCTTAGGAGATCATTTGTATACTTTGTTTGATGCACAAAGGTACCCTCCTTGGTTTGCTTGATTTGCAGCCCCAAAAAGTACGTGAGTTCTCCCATCATACTCATCTCAAATTCTGAACTCATCATAGCTGAAAACTTGGACACAAGATCATGAGAAGCACAACCAAAGATAATATCATCCACATACACTTGAATGAATAATGAGTCATTACCATGCTTAAGCACAAAAAGAGTTTTATCAACCTTGCCCATGGTAAACCCCTTTTCAAGTAAGAATGTTTTTAACCTATCATACCATGCTCTAGGGGCTTGTTTGAGATCGTACAAGGCTTTGGACAGGTTGTAAACATGATTAGGAAAATTTGGATTTTCAAAACCAGGTGGTTGTTTGACATAAACCTCCTCATCTATGTAGCCATTAATAAAAACACTTTTAACATCCATTTGATATAGCTTAAAACCTTTAGAAGCAGCAAAAGTTAACAAAATTATTATGGCTTCTAATCTAGCAACAGGAGCAAAAGTTTCATCAAAATCTAGACCTTCAACTTGTGTGAAACCTTGAGCAACCAACCTAGCCTTATTCCTAACCACAACCCTGTCCTCTTTTTGTTTATTTTTAAACACCCATTTAGTTCCAATTAAAGTGTGACCTTGTGGTGGAGGTACAAGTTTCCAAACATTATTTATTTCAAAACTCTTCTTGCATGGCAATAATCCAAGATTCATTAGTGAGTATATATCTTTGGGTTCAAAAGAAGCAACAAAAGCAGAATGAGCATGAGAATTGGGGTCGAAAAACCTGGATCTTGTAACTCGTTCATGCAAGCTTCCAATAATTTGTTGTGGAGGATGACTTCTGAGAATCCGGAGGGGAGTGGACACTTCACAAGCTTCTTCTTCTTCATTTCATCCCAAATAGATGATCTTGTGACATGAGGAGGATCTGGACCAGCAATGGTGGTCGTCGGTGCTGGCTGTGAATCAAGATCAGGAGCTGGAACAATGTCATTAGCTGCTGAATTTTCAGGCAGCAGCACCACTTCTTCCTCTTCTTTAACGAAAATACTCTCCCCCTGCGGATATGGATCCGGACCTGCAATATTTGAACTAGTACCTGGGCTAGCTTCATCAAAAGAAACCTCACAAGTCTCCACAATTTTGTTAGTATCAAGTAAAAGCACACGGTAGCCTCGAGTATGAGATGGATAACCAAGAAACATGTCATCAACAGATCTAGCTTCAAATTTATCAAGATTACCATGTTTCTTAACAAAGCATTTGCAACCAAAGACCCTAAAGTGTGTGACACTAGGCCTATGTCTAAACCTGAGCTCATATGGTGTTTTACCTAGCTTAGCACGCAAGAAAACACGATTTGAGACATAACAAGCGGTTGCAATTGCATCAACCCAAAATTTCCTAGGAGTTTGATATTCATCAAGCATAGTCCTAGCCATCTCAACTAAGGTTCTGTTCTTTCTCTCTACAACACCGTTTTGTTGAGGTACATATGGTGAAGAAAATTGATGATCTATTGCATTTTCAGCACAAAAGTGATCAAACGATTGATTTTTAAATTCGGTTCTATTATCACTTCTAATTGCTCTTAAAGATCCTGCGTGATCAATTGATAATCTAAGAAATAAAGTTCTAAAGTGACTAAAAGCTTCATTCTTAGATGCCATAAAGTAAATCCTAGAGTATCTAGAATAATCATCAACAATCACAAGAACATACCATTTACCTCCGAAGGATTGAACACGTGAAAGTCCTACGGTGTCAAGGTATAAAAGTTGACCCGGTTCAGTTGTCATGGTCATTGTGAGAGGAGCATGTGAACCTGTAACCATCTTAGCATGTCTACAAGAAGAGCACACAATTTCTTTGTCCCATTTAAGCTTAGGCAACCCACGTATGCGATCAAGAGCACTAACACGCGTGAGATGATCAAAGCCTACGTGACCAAGTCTACGATGCCAAAAATATAAATCTTTGGAATCATTTGCAACTAGACATCTATGCTTAGAGGAAGACATATCAAAATCAGCTTTAAAAACTCTTCCAAACCGAGACATGTTAAAAATAAGCTCACTATTTGAACCTACAACTTTGCAGCAGTTTTTATTGAAAATAATTTCCAGATTTTCATCTAGCAATTGTGAAACAGAAAGCAAGTTGTATTTCAAATTTTTGACAAGTGCCACATCCTTCAAAGTGTAGTGATCATTTACTCTAACCGAACCCTTAGCATTTATAGGAGTTGAAGAATTATCGGCAAAAGTAACATTCTCTACACGTGACACAAAAGAGAGAGAGGAGAATCATTCTTTGTTACCGGTCATGTGGCGTGACCAACCTGAATCCACTATCCAAATGTTCTCCTTCCTCAAGCGTGTAACCTACATAGAAGCACAATACATTGATGACTCAATACTTGGGTTAGTTAAAAGGCATTTAAGAATCCAGTACTGAGTCACACGACATCCAGCAGGAATAACATGCGAAAGCTGAGATAAAACAGCAGGTTTATGAGTCAAAGTTTGAGATTTTTTGTTCTTAACTACTGACCTATGAGGTGTTACTTGTGTAGCATGAAAATCAGTAGCTCCGGAGGCAAAAACAGAAGGTCCGGAGGAAAAAACTGAAGCTCCGGAGGCAAAAACTGAAACTCCGGAGGTAAACTTTGAATATTTCTGACTCATAACAGCAGGTTGCATGTTCCTGACATTCGGTTTAGTATGTGCAGCAAATTTGGCATGAGAGTTATAAGATCTAGCTTGCATTCTTTCCTTTTTATGTTGTTTAGCTAGTCTATAACAAAAATCTATGACATGACCATCTCCACCACAATAGGTACAATGAAATTTGACTTTGTGTTCATGTCTAGATGAGCATGCAGTATGCTTATTTGAACCCGAACGTGACAACACTTCTGCAGATTTCAAAACCACTTCTTTTTGTTTAGAAACTGTTTGAATCAAACCACTTCCTAATGATTTTACAATTTTAGGTTGATGTTCCTTAGAATGAGCATGTGAATCAAAACCTAAACCAGTTTTATCATTGCAAGACTTGGAAGAATTCAGCAGCAAGTTTAGGTTCTTATCCCTATTACAAAACCGATCTAATGTCCTATGCATGTTATCAAGTTTATTTGATAGATCAAGATAATTTTCACATGAAGTTTTTCCATTTAATTTGCAATTGGAACAATATTTAACTTCATGAGAACGTAAAGTATTATTCAATATAGAAATTTCTTTCATATCATCTTTTTGTTTCTTATCAAGATCATTACAAGTAGAACAATGCAAATCAATTGTAGAACAACAAGCATCATTCAAGTTTTTATCATTAAGTGCAGCAAACTTTTTGTTCTTTTCGATTTCAAGTTCAAGTTTATCAAGTGTGGAGGTGTGTGCACTTCTTAGAGAGGACAATTGTTCATATATTAAATCACATGAGGAACAAGAATCATCACTAGAAATCAAGGATTTTAAACGATTAATTTCAGATTCTAGTGACTCAATTTTAACAGCATTGTCTCTAAGTTTTTTGTCATTTTTCTTAACCATAACAGTGGCACGAGAAATAGCATCACACATTTCTTCGCAAGTAGGACATACCTGTTCGTTGTCACTGTTGTGTTCTGCATCCTCCATACTTGATTTTGATTTGCCCGCCATGAAGCACAAGTTTGGCAGATTATCTTCATCTTCATCACTTCCAATGTCTACATCACACGACCCAAGTTCTTGAAGTGCGGTGATGAAACTGTTTATCAGTTTGCGTCCTGTAAAACCCTTCTTTTTCTTATTGGTGTTGCCAAAAGAGGACTTGACTTTATTCTGCTTTTCATCACGGTTAGAAGGACCTCAAAGGTTAGGCCAATATGTACGAAAGTGTCCTGTCTTACCACATTCAAAGCATCGTTGAGGTCCGGAGCTTCCTCTCCTTCTAGTTCTCACATTTTGCATTGCTTTTGAGAACCTAGTAGAAAGAAGTACTAGCTCCTCCTCTGGAAACTCCTCAATCTGTTCCAGGGTTAATGAAGACAGCAAAGCAAGTGTATTGCTAGATAATTGGCCGGAGCTAGGCATATCACGTTGTGAGACAAATGCAATAGTCTTATTTGGGTTCTTACGTGATATAATGTTAATTTCATGAGTTTTTAGCTTAGAATAAAGCACATCTAATGTAAGAGTACTCATGACAGTGGATTCACGTATGGATGTTACTTTCATCTCCCAAATTGACATGTCTAATGCACTTAGTAACTGCCTAGCATTTTCAGCATCTGAAAGATTAACATTGACGCTATGCAAGTTGCTGAGAATTTAATTAAAGCGAGCAAAGAGATCATAAATGGACTCACCGGGTTGCATCTCAAAGCGCATGTATTCTTTCTTGAACATATCCTGTCTTACCTCCTTGATCATGTTGGATCCTTCGTGGTAGTCACAAAGTGCTCTCCACACATCGTACGCCGATCGGAGGTGTGCAACACAGTCGAAGTCGCACTGAGTTAGTCCTTGTATGATCAAGTTCCGAGCCTTGTATGGGCCGAAACCCACCTCCTCCCCCTCTCTCTGTCGTGCGGGGCCCGCATGTCATCCCTTTCTCTCCCCCCCCCCCCCCCCGCTTATTCCACAACCGCCACAGATCCTCCCGCGCCGATCGCTGCTGCCTCGTCCGAATTCCACGCCACGAGCCAAGATCTTCGGCCAAGCGGTGCTACACCATCTAAACCGACCCCGCCGCCTCCCCTCGTGCCTTTAAACTCAAGAAAACCCCATCGGTTTCCCCTGACCACTGCGTTTTCGGCTCTGGTGAGAACCGAGGCATCCTTGGCCATTTTCTTCCGATCCCCGTCCGGTATTTCCGATCTAACACGCGTGGCATGCCCCACCGCCGCCGGGGGATCCTGCAGGTGAAGGAAACGACGTGTCTTGCGCTCCAATAGTCGCTCCAACGAGCACCGAGTGCCATTGCCGGACTTCGACACCGCCAACCGACTTCCAGGGCCTCCGAGTGCAGGAAAATCCCTATGTGAGCTTCCCCTACCCCTCTGCAGCTGACCCGTGCAAAAAGATGCGGGTTCTAACGTCTAGCGGCAAAAACCGAGGCTACGCCGGCGAGATCGCCGCTCCCCGCTACCGCGCGCCGCTGAGGGCGCGGCCTGGCTCCGGCCAGGGCGACGTGGCCCCATGTGGCCCGTTCGTTTTAAATCGTGCGGTCCCGAATAGATTTAACCCGTACCGCTTCGCGATCTAATCTCAGCCCTCCGTTTTAAATCCAACGGCCCACATCAGCCCCACAAATTAAACCCCGAGAAACTTACGAGCTACCCCCGGGGTTCTGAGGAAATATTATCTAGGCCCGGAAACTTCTGATCTAGCCCCTGGAACCTCAGAAATTCATGTAAATGCATTTAAAAATCAGTTTTAGCCCCTGGACTTAATAAGAATTAGGAAGACCTCCCTGTTCTGCACACTTAGTCCCCTGAAAATTTAGAAAATGAGGAATGGGGCCCCACAGCAATGTGGATTTGCACATCAGCCCCTGAGGGTTATTAATTTCAGGAAATTGAATATGTGAATAGGATTTAAATTCAAACATAGGTATATGTTCAGTTTAATTATTCTAACCTTGTTGGAGATTTGTATAAAAATCTGAAGTCTGAATTTAGAGGGGAAATAAACTTTTGAACTAAATAAGGTTGCTGTTTTGTGATTTATCCCTGAAATACACCCTTTAGGCATAAAACAAATTTAAATGTGGGAAAATGAATCTAAGTCGCCAAAAAGGGGTAGGGAAATTTATAAAGATTCTGTTTAGGTAATTGGAACAGTAGAAATTTTTGTATAAATTTAGGTTGCTGTTTTATTGCTGGAAATTCATTTTTAGGCTAGAAAATAATTCTGGAAATGGGTAAAAATAAATTTAAATTGATCCCCATCAGAGAGGAAGCCAAAAGATATTTTATTGGACATTTACATCAGAAAATATTCTGTTTAGGTGATATGTCTTGCTATTTTAATGTTAAAGTTCACTTTTAGGTATAAAAATAAATCTGAAAATATAGAAAAATAGGTATGCATAATTAGAAAATGTTAAATGAGGTCCCCAAAATCAAAAACTTCAAATTGAGATTTTGTAGAAGATCTGAAAACCTATTTGGAGTAGGAAATTATCTTTTATGCAAATTTTGTGGCTAAGAAGTGTATAACCCAATATAGAAAATTTGTTCAAATTGGAAATTCATACATACTGTGCACTTAGAAATCTAAATATTAAAGCTAGAGATAATATATATGTTTAAAAGTGCATGTATGCTTAGAATCAACATATATAGGGTAAACACAACACTTAAATATGTGTATGACTTTCATATGTATGTATGTGTGGTTTGCATGAGTGGAAATGTGGACTATGGCTTATGGAATGTTGTTTTCTTTTTGCTATGTGTATTGGCATGAGTTGAACCAGCCCCAGAGCAGGTTCTCACCTTTCAAGATCAAGACTTTCCATTCCCAGAGCAGCAGGAAGAAGGCAAGTGTCCTTGACCACTTTGATCCTATACTAGGATGTGTAGTTAGAATTTAATTGCATTGTCAATTTGGAATATGACACCTAAGCTAGGAAGTTTTCCTAGAATTGCATTATCTTGTTGCCTTCTAGCCTTGGGTTGGGAGTTATGTTATTATGTCATTCATTTACACTACTCATGCTTAGCCATGCTTAGAATTGGATAAATGGGATATGAGATCATCAATTTGTTTACTTTACCCTTGAATGAGATATTATGAATTATGTAGAGGTAGGGATCTAGGCAAGTTGGATGCTTTGGTTGGTGCTGCGTGCACGAGACTCGGGTGTGTGTATAGTACTTGCCTGGATCCTAAGAACCGGTTCATGGAGCATGTAACCTGGCTTTACCATGCCAACCACATGCTGAGATGGGGCAGCTTGGCCAATTAATTAGGTGTATCTCCGGCGTAGCATGGGTGTTTGGATGGTGCGGGGAGTAGGTGTCAGCTGGACTACCATATGAACCGCAAGGCTCAAGAGGGGGCCACTGCAGCGGGGTTGGAGCCTCTTGTATGCTGTTAGGGGTGAAACCTCAGTGGGCCCACGCTCGTCGGAAATCCCTTTGTAAAGGCCTCGTAGTGATCTCCTGGCTACACACCTCGGAAGTGTGAACGTGGTTCCCGGCCACTGGCATAATGGAGGTTCTTTTTTTCCACCCGGCAACGGGGAATGAAATCACTACATGTGGGTACAATGGTGCAAACTCTGCAGAGTCAAAACTGTCATGACAGCCATGCTCACGGTCAAGAGCGGCTTGGACTTATTCATGATTAGAGGATGATGAATTGGGAAGTTGAGGATGTTAAGCGGGGAGCTTAACATTTGAAATGATGTTATGGTTATTTTATATTGATGATGGGTTAGGGGATTGGGACCATTTCACCTATGTAGTAATGTAGGTGCTAAATAAGCTAAGGTGATAGGTAATAATTGCATAGTGCTTTAACCATGAGTTCAACCTCTCCTTGCTCTAGCCATGCATGACATAACTTTCCCACACTTGCTGAGTACCAACGGTACTCAAGCTTGCTTTTCTGTTGGTTTAAATTGCTGCTCAGGCCAAGGGAATGACGTGGTGTACAACGACCAAAACTTCGGACCCGAAGAAGGATTCTAGGTTCACGGAGTCCCCCGGGCAACGCCTGTGACGGAGCCCACAAAACTTATCTTCCGCTGCTGTTTTTATTTACATGTTATGAACATCTTATCATCCATCGATATGTTATGCTATGTAAGACTTATTTATATTCGAACACTTGGCTTGTAATATAATGATGCTTCACTATTTGTCGTTACATGTATGAGAAAATGATCCTGGCATACCTGTGATATTCACTTGATCGTTCTTCGGAGAAACCGGGTGTGACAGAAGTGGTATCAGAGACAAGGTTGCCCGTAGGAACGTGGAGCTAGGTAGAAATGGACGTATTTAAGGGCCCTATGTTCTTAAAAACTATTTTACAAAAGGTGTGGGGTGAAAGTGTTATTTAATGTAGTCACTTTAATTGTTCATCTTGCCTCAACTTTTATTCAAAATGCAGTCTTTATTAAATTCTTATCTAACTTGATTTTAAATGTTTTGTGTTTCAGATGGTTCGCATGGTCCTCACCGCGCGCAAATCCACCGGAGGAAGAGTTCCCGTAGCTGCCCTTGACTTGAGGGAGGATAACCGCCCGGTGACGTACCACTCATACAGGTTGGGAGTAGGAGGCTTGTTGTGCCGTCTTAGGCGTATGCTCCACGCCGCCGGAAATGTTGGCAAGCTGATCATACACTACAGCTCCACCATTACAATCCATGAGAAGCGTGAAGAATGGAGCTCAGAGATGAGGATTATCCATGACAATCAGCTGCTCAAGATCCACCGCTCTCCAGCTTGTCGGGCGACTCAGGCCGATGGTGAGAAGGATGTCACCTGGGAGGCCATCACCTGCCAGAGTTACATCAACCGTCGCCACCTGGACAGGACTGAGTACATGTATGTTCTCCAGCGTGAGAGTGGCACCGCGGAGTACAAGTACCCGCCGGTGCAGCAGGGGACTTCCCATGAGCAGATGGACCTATGCTTGGAGGATGCAGCTATGCTCAGCACTCGACTGCAGGAGTGTCAGCAGGAGCTTCAGGATGTCCGTGACCCCCTGAAGGAGACTGAGGCGTTGCTTCACGCCAGCTTGAGGGCGAGGGAAAGAGGAGATGGGAATGAACTGTGTGTCACCGAGAATGACATGTGGACTCCTGACTCCCCAGACCGCCGGGCGAGCAAGCGTCACCGCACTTCTCCACCAGCAGCTTCGCCACCTAAAGCGGAATCAGAGGGCAGCCTCAATGATGAGGAAGACCCCGATGAGCCAGCTCAGTGATACGAGTTGTTTAGTGTCATTTCCCTTATTTCATCATGTTATCAAGTAGTCGAGTCAAGACCCTATTTATTTGTGAAAGTGCATCTAGGGTATCCCTTGTGGGTTTTGGAGAATTGATGACAAGCATATGAGATCCTAATGAAATGATTGCAGGACAAACAAAGTGAACTAGCTCGGTGCACACAAAAAGGTGAAAAATGGAGTGGTGCCCGAAAAGGAAGACTTTAGTGGAATTTAGTAGAGCAAAGTAGATTTAAATGTATAGGGTGTGTGTGAGAGACACATCCCAAGAGCTCATGACTTTGAGTAAGGGAAAGGGGTTTAAAAATCAACTAAAATCCACTGGACACCGGACTAGTCCGTTCATGGACCGGACTAGTCCGGTCAGCTTACTGGAATGCCTCAGACAAGTCCGTTTTTTAGACCGGACTAGTCCGCTCATGTTTCTGTTGTCCTCTTTAGAAGACTGCGGACTAGTCCGTCCATGGGACAGGACTAGTCCGCTGGACTTTCTGGAATCCCACTTCACATAGCACCGGACAAGTCCGAACATACACCGGACTAGTCCGGTATTCGGTTTTACAACAATAATGTTTTTGGAAACCATATAAATTGGTGATCCACGGCCTTCCAACGAAGAGACATGACTCACACTGCTAGAAACTCAAACCCTAGCGCCGCCACCTGTCCCAAGAGCCCAAAAACACATCTCCCCACACATCTAAGGTGCGAAAAAGGTGAAAATCAATTAAACACTTGGATTTAGGATTGGGAGATCGTCGTTCCTTCGTTGTGAGCTCTTGGGGTTTGATCTCTCTACACTCATGATATGCATTGTAATCTTTTTTAGTGTATTTGATCGTTTTTTCATTGTAATTCTTGTGGGAGCCCTCAACGTGTGAGGTTGCCCCACAAACTCGGTGATTACCCGTGCTAGTGGAGTCAAGTCGGCCTTGTGTGGTGACTTGAAGAGGGAAAGGGTTAGAGACCCGGCTCTGTGTGAGCTTCCTCAACGAGGACGTAGATCTCTTGGTGAGATCGAACCTCGGTAAAATTTGTGTCTCGCATGCCTCTTTATTTTTGTTGATTAGAACATCTAGTTGCTATACTTCATATTTTAAATTGCTAAGTTTCATTCATGGGCATAATCACACCCCACATTGTAAACTCAAAATAAAATAACTGTTGTTCTTATTTCCGCTGCTAAACAAGTTAATTCTCCGGCACAACACTTATACAATCTACACACTTCAGGCACACCGGACTAGTCCGCTCACACAACCGGACTAGTCCGGTCAAGCAAGTTTTTGACAATTACTTTAAGTGTGCAGGAAACTCTGTAAGGCCTATTCACCCCCCCCTCTAGGCCACATTCAATTTGTTTGTTAATGTTTGGTGTGTGACGTGAGTTGTGGAAGCCATGGGCATTTGTCCACAACCTCGTCTTTAAGATTGTATTTGCTTTTGTGTGTGAAAGCTTATGAATCAATAGTGTGTTTGTTTTTGCATGAGACATGATGCCTAAAACCCTATGTGAAATCTTTAGAAATTGTCTAAATATTAAGGTCTCATAAGTTTAAGTTTATACAAGCAATGTGGGAAGATTATGCGTAATGATTAAGTTGACACTTGGTTGATCATAATAGATGGTCGGAAGAGGAAGAGGTCGTGGTGCCAACCCCAACAACAACAACAATGAGGCTGCCGATCCTCAACTTCCTGGAGGGCAAGATAGGGGTGGTCACCGAGAAAGAGCTGATCCCATCTACCAAATGATCGACAATCAAAATCAGCTCATTCAGAGTTTGACTCAAGTGGTGGCCAACTTACACCAAGCTCCACCCCCACAGGCTGCACCACGTCAACCAAGGTTGAGTGAGTTTCTAGGAACTCAACCCCCAAAGTTTGCAAGTGCTGCTGAACCTCTGGAAGCAGATGATTGGCTTAAGACCATTGACAACGAGATGAGGATCATACAATGCCAAGGATATGAGAGGGTGCTATTTACCTCTCATCAATTGCATGGACCCGCTGCTGATTGGTGGACCGCATACATGACAGCTCATCATGACCCCGAGAACATAACTTGGGAAGAGTTCAAGCGCAGTTTCCGCAACCACTACATACCAAGAGGAGAACTCAAGAAAAAGAGGAAAGAGTTCTTGGGACTGCAGCAGGCAACATGACTGTGAGGGAGTACCTCACCAAATTCACCCAACTGTCCCGTTATGCACCGCGGGATATTGAAACTGATGAGCAGAAACATGACTGCTTTGTGGAAGGACTTACCATGGAAATGCAATGTGCAATGTCCTCCAACGAATATGAAAGTTTCCAAAAGATGGTGGACTGGGTGTTTGTTGTGGAGAGGAAGCTGAAGGACTTGGAGAATGAAAACAAGAGGAAGATGGGATGGTCACACCAAGCATCAAGCAGCAACACACGTCCACGTCTGATGCAGCAACCTGCAGGGCAGACGAGCCGTGCTGTGGTACCCTACTCAGCACCAAGAGGATACAACCCGAACTTCAGGCCTCCGTCAGCACCAGTACAGTCGCAGCGTCAGTTTGTTCAGCAGCCACACCCCACTTATCAACCTCGACCCGCAGGACAAGGGCCACAGAACCAACCCCAAGATAACAAAGGCCAGACACCTAAAGTTGGGGTGCAATGCTTCAACTGTGGCGAAGTGGGGCACTACGCTCATAAGTGCCCAAAGAAGAAGCCTATGCAGCCACAGCAGCAGAATATGATGCGAGGACGGGTGAACCACATGACCATGGAAGAAGCACAGGAGGCACCTGATGTGGTAATTGGTAAGTTCCCTGCAAATTTACACATTGCAACCATTTTGTTCGATTCTGGTGCTACCCACTCGTTCATTGCTCAAGGATTTGTTAAGAAGCATGATCTAGCAACAACACAAATGAATCATGTATTAGCAGTGAACTCTCCAGGGGGAGAAATAAGAACAAGAAAAGTGTGCCCCAAAGTGAACCTAGACATTAATGGGGTAGTATTTACTGCAAACCTCATAGTGATAAACTCGCAAGGGATAGATATTATTTTGGGTATGGATTGGTTGACCAAACATAAGGGCATCATCCATTGTTCGACTAGAACGGTGGAACTAACTCACACTAGTGGCACAAAAGTGAAATTCATAGCCGTACAAGAACCTAAGAGGGACATTAAACTCAATCAAGTTGAAGTGGAAGTGGAAGAGATAAGGGTTATCAAGGAATATCCGGACGTTTTTCCTGAGGAGTTGCCAGGTACGCCCCCAGATCGTGAAGTGGAGTTCGCGATTGAACTAATGCCTGGAACCGCCCCGATATACAAGAGGCCTTACCGGATGGATTCTAAACAACTAGAAGAGCTCAAAGAACATATCCGGGAATTGACGGAGAAAGGGTATATTCACCCTAGTTCCTCGCCATGGGGAGCTCCAGTAATATTTGTGCCCAAGAAGGACGGAACCCAAAGGCTATGCGTAGACTACCAGGCGTTGAATGAGGTGACCATCAAGAACAAATACCCATTACCCCGCATTGAAGACCTATTTGATCAGTTGAGGGGATCTTGTGTATTCTCAAAAATTGATCTCAGGTCGAGATATCACCAACTGAAGATAAGATCAACCGACATTCCCAAGACGGCTTTCGTATCTCGGTACGGGTTGTATGAGTACACCGTCATGCAGTTCGGACTAACTAATGCCCCAGCGTACTTCATGTATCTCATGAACAAGGTATTCATGGAGTATTTAGACAAATTTGTGGTGGTTTTCATTGATGACATTCTCATCTTCTCCAAAGATGAAGAGGAACATGAGGGGCATCTAAGACTGGTGTTGCAAAAGTTGAGAGAACATCAACTATATGCCAAGTTGAGCAAGTGTGAGTTTTGGCTGAAGAGAGTTCCCTTCTTAGGACACATAATCTCGGAGGGAGGAATCTCCGTAGAGCCCGCCAAGATCGAGGATGTGCAGAAGTGGAAGACCCCTGAAAATGTCGGGGAAATTCAAAGCTTCTTAGGATTGGCTGGGTATTATCGACGGTTCATTGAGGGCTTCTCCAAGATTTCGAGACCCCTCACCAAATTGTTAGAGAAGGGAATCACATTCACGTGGACACCGGAGTGTGAGACAAGTTTCCAAGAGCTGAACAAAAGATTGACAACAGCCCCAGTGCTAGTTATGCCAGACATGCAGAAGAATTTTTCGGTGTATTGTGATGCTTCTGGACACGGGTTGGGATGTGTTCTCATGCAAGAGGGGCATGTCATTGCCTATGCATCCCGGCAGCTCCGAAAACACGAGAAGAACTATCCCACGCATGACCTAGAGCTAGCCGCAGTGGTCCATGCACTGAAGCTTTGGAGGCATTACTTGATGGGAAAAAGGACAGAGATATATACAGATCATAAGAGCTTAAAGTATATTTTCACACAGCCAGACCTCAACCTCAGACAAAGAAGATGGTTGGAACTAATTAACGACTTTGATGTGGGCATCAACTATCATCCTGGGAAAGTGAACGTCGTAGCTGATGCTTTAAGCCGGAAGGTGCATGTCAACATGTTGAGCTTAAGTGACACGCCTATGAGTTGAAGGAGGAGATTGCAAAACTCAATCTATGTCTGGTGAATAGTGGTGAGGCCATCGCCATGGAGGTGGACTCCACATTGGAGCAAGACATACGCAACGGTTAGAAGAATGATGAGAAGATACAAGAAATCAGAGAACTCATCAAAGAGAATAAAGCTCCCGGGTTCAGAGAGGATGAACAAGGTACGGTGTGGCATGGGAAAAGAATATGTGTGCCTGAGGTGAAGGAGATACGTGAACTGATTTTGAAGGAGGCTCATGATTCCGACTATTCCATTCATCCTGGGAGTACGAAGATGCATCATGACCTAAAGAGCAGATATTAGTGGTATGGCATGAAGCGAGATGTCGCGGAACATGTTGCCCTATGTGACACATGCCAGTTGGTGAAAGCAGAACATCAACGACCCGCGGGACTGTTACAACCACTCAAAGTGCCTGAATGGAAATGGGAAGAAATAGGTATGGACTTCATAGTGGGACTGCCTAGGACCCAATCGGGATATGATTCAATATGGGTCATCATCGACATGCTGACTAAGGTAGCTCATTTCATCCCCGTGAAAGAAAGCTACAGCGGATACACATTGGCAGAATTGTACATGTCAAGAATCGTGTGTTTTCATGGAGTGCCAAAGAAGATAGTGTCAGATCGAGGGACACAGTTCACCTCAAGGTTCTGGCAGAAGTTACATGAAACCATGGGAACTCATCTGAATTTTAGTTCCGCCTATCACCCACAGACTGACGGGCAGACCGAAAGGACCAATCAAATCCTTGAGGATATGCTGAGAGCTTGTGCACTCAAGAACAATAGGAGTTGGGATAAGAACTTACCGTATGCGGAGTTCTCCTACAACAACAGTTATCAGGCTAGTATGAAGATGTCACCCTTTGAGGCGTTGTATGGGAGGAAGTGCAGAACTCCATTATTTTGGAACCAAACTGGGGAAAGCAAAGTGTTTGGGCCCGAGGTACTACAAGAAGCCGAGGCGAAAGTGAGGGAAATCCGCAAGAACTTGAGGATAGCCCAGACCCAACAAAAGAGCTATGTCGATGTACGGAGAAGAGAGCTCGTTTTCAATGTGGGGGACTATGTCTATCTCAAGGTGTCTCCTATCCGAGGGCTTCGTTGGTTCAAGGTGAAAGGGAAGTTATCACCTCGATACATCGGACCCTTCCAGATTTTGGAGAGGAAAGGCGAAGTGGCATATCAGTTAGAACTACCGGCTCGCCTATCAGATGTGCACGATGTATTCCATGTGTCACAACTCAAGAAATGCTTAAGAACACCCGAAGAGATGTTACCCATGAATGAGGTGGGCGTACGAGAGGATCTTTCATATGCCGAGCAGCCGGTCAAGATCCTGGAGACAATGGAACGCATCACCAGGTATAAAAGAATCCGAATGTGCAAAGTGCAGTGGAAGCACCACTCAGAAGTAGAAGCCACATGGGAGCGAGAAGACGAACTCAATGCACAGTTTCCGGATCTGTTTTCCTAGAGTCACCAATCTCGAGGACGAGATTTCTTTTAAGGGGGGTAGAGTTGTAACACCCCAAAATGTGTTAAAAATGTGAATATAAAATTTTTGGACATAATGCATTTGGAGAAAAAATCAAACTCAAATTGGAATTCAAATTTGAATCAAAACAGAAAAGAAAAAGAAAAAAGAAAAATGGCCAATGGGACGAAACCGACCTCGGCCGGTCCAGCAACCCGCGGCTGTTTTCCCCCTCCCCCTATCTCTGCCATGCGGGGCCCACATGTCATACCTTTCTCCCCCCCTCCCCCCTCCCCCCTCGCCCCCCCCCCCCCCCGCTTCTCCCCCAACCGCCACCGATCCTCCCGCGCCGATCGCCGCTGCCTCGTCCGAATTTCACGCCACGAGCCAAGATATTCGGCCAAGCGGTGCTACACCATCTAAACCGACCCCCGCCGCCTCCCCTCGTGCATTTAAACTCAAGAAAACCCCGTCGGTTTCCCCTCACCGCTGCGTTTTTTGCTCCCATGAGAACCGAGGCATCCTCGGCCATTTTCTTCCGATCCACATCCGGTCTTTCCGATCTAACACGCGTGGCATGCCCCACCGCTGCCGGGGGGTCTTGCAGGTGAAGGAAACGACGTGTCTTGCGCTCCAACAGTCGATCCGACGAGCACCGAGTGCCATTGCCGGACTTCGACACCACCGACCGACTTACAGGGCCTCCGAGTGCAGGAAAATCCCTAGGTGAGCTTCCTCTACCCCTCCGCAGCTGATCCGTGCAAAAAGATGCGAGTTCTAACGTCTAGCGGCAAAAACCGAGGCTACGCCGGCGAGATCGCCGCTCCCCGCCTTTGCGCGCACGGGCTGGCTCCGGCCAGGGCGACATGGCCCCCTGTGGCCCATCCGTTTTAAATCGTGAGGTCCCGAATAGATTTAACCCGTACCGCTTCGCGATCTAATCTCAGCCCTCCGTTTTAAATCCAACGGCCCACATCAGCCTCGCATATTAAACCCCGAGAAACTTACGAGCTACCCCCGGGGTTCTGAGGAAATATTATCTAGGCCCGGAAACTTCTGATCTAGCCCCTGGAACCTCAGAAATTCATGTAAATGCATTTAAAAATCAGTTTTAGCCCCTGGACTTAATAAGAATTAGGAAGACCTCCCTGTTCTGCACACTTAGACCCCTGAAAATTTAGAAAATGAGGAATGGGGCCCCACAGCAATGTGGATTTGCACATCAGCCCCTGAGGGTTATTAATTTCAGGAAATTGAATATGTGAATAGGATTTAAATTCAAACATAGATATATGTTCAGTTTAATTATTCTAACCTTGTTGGAGATTTGTATAAAAATCTAAAGTCTGAATTTAGAGGGGAAATAAACTTTTGAACTAAATAAGGTTGCTGTTTTCTGATTTATCCCTGAAATACACCCTTTAGGCATAAAACAAATTTAAATGTGGGAAAATGAATCTAAGTCACCAAAAAGGGGTAGGGAAAATGTATAAAGGTTCTGTTTATGTAATTGGAACAGTAGAAATTTTTATATGAATTTAGGTTGCTGTTTTATTGCTGGAAATTCATTTTTAGGCTAGAAAATAATTCTGAAAATGGGTAAAAATAAATTTAAATTGGTCCCCATCATAGAGGAAGTCAAAAGATATTTTATTGGACATTTTAGATCATAACATATTCTGTTTACGTGATATGTCTTGCTATTTTAATATTAAAGTTCACTTTTAGGTATAGAAAATAAATCTGAAAATATAGAAAAATAGGTATGCATAATTAAAAATGTTAAATGAGGTCCCCAAAATCCACAAATTCAAATTGAGATTTTGTAGAAGATCTCAAAACCTATTTGGAGTAGGAAATTATCTTTTATGCAAATTTTGTTGCTAAGAAGTGTATTACCCAATATAGAAAATTTGTTCAAATTGGAAATTCATACATACTGTGCACTTAGAAATCTAAATAATAAAGCTAGAGATAATATATATGTTTAAAAGTGCATGTATGCTTAGAATCAACATATCTAGGGTAAACGCAACACTTAAATATGTGTATGACTTTCCATTCCCAGAGCAGCAGGAAGAAGGCAAGTGTCCTTGACTACTTTGATCCTATACTAGGATGTGTAGTTAGAATTTAATTGCATTGTCAATTTGGAATATGACACCCAAGCTAGTAAGTTTTCCTAGAATTGCATTATCTTGTTGCCTTCTAGCCTTGGGTTGGGAGTTATGTTATTATGTCATTCATATACACTACTCATGCTTAGCCATGCTTAGAATGGGATAAATGGGATATGAGATCATCAATTTGTTTACTTTACCCTTGAATGAGATATTATGAATTATGTAGAGGTAGGGATCTAGGCAAGTTGGATGCTTTGGTTGGTGCTGCGTGCATGAGACTCGGGTGTGTGTATAGTACTTGCCTGGATCCTAAGAACCGGTTCATGGAGCATGTAACCTGGCTTTACCGTGCCAACCACATGCTGAGATGGGGCATCTTGGCCAATTAATTAGGCGTATCTCCGGCGTAGCATGGGTGTTTGGATGGTGCGGGGAGTAGGTGTCAGCTGGACTACCATATGAACCACAAGGCTCAAGAGGGGCCACTGCAGCGGGGTTGGAGCCTCTTGTATGCTGTTAGGGGTGAAACCTCAGTGGGCCCACGCTCGTCGGAAATCCCTTTGTAAAGGCTTCGTAGTGATCTCCTGGCTACACACCTTGGAAGTGTGAACGTGGTTCCCGGCCACTGGCATAATGGAGGTTCTTTTAGTCCACCCAGCAACGGGGGATGAAATCACTACATGTGGGTACAGTGGTGCAAACTCTGCAGAGTCAAAATTGTCATGAGAGCCGTGCTCACGGTCAAGAGCGGCTTGGACTTATTCATGATTAGAGGATGATGAATTGGGAAGTTGAGGATGTTAAGCGGGGAGCTTAACATTTGAAATGATGTTATGGTTATTTGATATTGATGATGGGTTAGGGGATTGGGACCATTTCACCTATGTAGTAATGTTGGTGCTAAATAAGCTAAGGTGATAGGTAATAATTGCGTAGTGCTTTAACTATGAGTTCAACCTCTCCTTGCTCTAGCCATGCATGACATAACTTTCCCACACTTGCTGAGTACCAACGGTTCTCAAGCTTGCTTTTCTGTTGGTTTAAATTGCTGCTCAGGCCAACGGAATGATGTGGTGTACAACGACCAAGACTTCGGACCCGAAGAAGGATTCTAGGTTCACGGAGTCCCCCGGGAAACGCCTGTGACGGAGCCCACAAGACTTATCTTCCGCTGCTGTTTTTATTTACATGTTATGAACATCTTATCATCCATCGAGACGTTATGCTATGTAAGACTTATTTATATTTGAACACTTGGCTTGTAATATAATGATGCTTCACTATTTGTCGTCACATGTATGAGAAAATGATCCTGGCATACATGTGATATTCACTCGGTCGTTTTTCGGAGAAACTGGGTGTGACAGTCATCAACGGACTCACCGGGTTGCATCTCAAAGTGCATGTATTCTTTCTTGAACATATCCTGTCTTACCTCCTTGATCGTGTTGGATCCTTCGTGGTAGTCACAAAGTGCTCTCCACACATCGTACGCTGATCGGAGGTGTGCAACACGACCGAAGTCGCTCTGAGTTAGTCCTTGTATGATCAAGTTCCGAGCCTTAGTTGTTGTTGTCGACATCTCTCATGTTTGTAGCCATGACTTGATCGTTTGAAGGCACAGCGTAAGGCTTGTACACCTTTTCCCATATTGCATAGCCTTGCGCCTGGATGAAAGCTTCCATGCGTGCCTTCCAAACCTGAAAATCAATACCACTAAACACACAATGTTTGGCGGAGTATTTATCCATGATGATTAGTCAAAACACGTGCAAATCACAAAGATTAGAGCAACCTGGCTCTGATACCAATTGTAGGATCTAAGTACACGTGTAAAGCTACCAGAGGGGGGTGAATGGTAGATAAAAACTTTTCAGCGGAAGCAACAAAACACCCCTCAGCAGAAAACCGATCTGTTAAAGAAACCATGTGTGCGACTAATATAAACATGTTCAACTGTGACAAAACTAGTATAGATTGTACAGAATCATGTCATAAAAACGTCACAACAAGAATCATGAAAATCTGTTGAGAGAAACTCAAATTACGATCGAAAGATCGAACAAAGGTCAATCTGTCCTACGCGAGAAAAACAGTTCTGGAATACTGCAAAGAAACTCGTGTAGATCAGAAACCACAAATTCAATGACCGTGAAATTTTCACAGATGATAGATAGTCAAGTTGTGAAGACAACCCAAAAAGAATCATATCAATTGGATCTGTAAAACTCGAGTTATGATAAAACCACCGAAGCAAGGTAATGCTGAACAGAAACTCGACGAGAAAAACTTGTCTGAAACAAGTCGGACGAACAAGGCACAAAAGTTCCTTTAGAATACGAATTTTATTTATCAAAACACAAGAGGAACAGCCCCAAAGTCGTGCTACACATGAGCCTTGGCCTCCCTTTCTTATATAACCAGCTCTATGGCCAATCCAATTCAAACTAGGACTCCTACTCCTACTTGGATTCAAACTGTAACTTTCCAATACTGCTCAAGACTCTTCTATACGCAGATAGAAGCAATCTTAATACTTCCAAACACCTTAGGAACGTCCCAGACATTCCTAAAACAACTCAAATTCGTGACCCACACGAAATCCTATCATAACCAACTCAAAACTTTCCATATTTGAGTCAAAAACGACTCAGCGGCAGCCTGAGTCCATAACCTAGTCGGTTGGACCTTTTGGACCAATTCTTTACGTCCACATCTCTTCATCACGCCTTGGAACCATGCATCCACGTCCATGCACTCCTTGCACACGTGCAAACATCTTCCAACAACGTCCAAGATACCTTCATATGCATTGTTCTTGATTCAAACATACTGCGCAACCTCCCGATCAACTCAACCACAATTTCTCCCGAACTTGGTTGTTGAACCTCATCTTCTTCCTAAGACTAGTTCAATGGATCCCGTCACCAGCCATGTATTGAACTCAAGCAACAGCTGCAAATGAATAAACAACCAATACTTCCGAGCACAAGCCCTCGACTTGACTCTCGTTAGTACCGAAACTACAACATCTTAAGTGAACACCTCACATAAGCATGTTGTAAAACATAGCAAAATAATATCAGCCATAACCACCAAAACGCAGAAAAAACTTAGTAAAATACTACTAAGCAAACTTCCCGTAAGAGTAAAGAAAGTTTGAAACATTGCAAGTTAAAAGCAGAACCATTGCAATCAAGCTCCGAACCTTACCAAAGGTAACCAGACCTTGAACCGGAGCTTACCAAAGCTAGTCGGACCCAGCGCCGGAGCATACTAAAGCTTAGTCGGACCTAGCACGAAACTTACCAAAGCTAGTCGGACCTAGCATCGGAGCTAGCAAAAACAAGTCGGACCTAGCCAAAATAAGTCAGACCTAGACAAAGCAAGTCGGACCTTGCCGGAGCTACCCAAAACAAGTCGAACCTATCGTCGGACCTTGCAGGAGCTCGGACATAGAGTCAGACCTTGTTAAAAAGGTGTTTTGGTAGTATTCAAAACTTTTATCGTCAAAGCCAATGTACTCAGCACACATAGGTCTCACACACCTATAAGTTGATCCTTACTTTCAGTTTTATAGCAACAGATTAATGTGTCTTAGGCACCCTCACATCGGAAGTCCACAATCAAACAAGAAACGCTTTCCTCTGATGTGGTGATGCCCAAAGTGGAAAATAAACTTAATTAGCTCTACATCTACAACAGACATGGTTTCAAAACAATAATAATTCATCACACCATATTATCATTCATTTGCCTTCTTTCCTTTCTTACTACGTCACAGAACAGTGAACAAGCGGTACTCAAATAACCGCGAGGGACGGTGATTGCAATCAGGAGACACCCGGACAACACGTCACATACACCCACTTTCAGAAGCGTGATTCCACACCCCTTCCTACGCTGTTGTATGCAACAACCTTTCAAAGGCAACCCAAATGCCGAACCGGTCCATTCATAACGGGCAGGAGGTCCCCGCGTGGAGCGTGACTGTGCCCACCGGCAGATTTACACCTTGCTACCCTCAACCCAATCCTATAAAACGGTTGGGTAAGCCTCGGCACCCAGGTTAACCAATTGCATCGGTTTCCTGTTTATGTCAGTATGCCATCCGGTACTGTTCGATACTTGTTCATCAGGCCCGTACATGAATCAGTTCTCAATCGACACCAACAGGGCTACGCACATGAGGCCTCCGCTCACTGCATCCTATCCCCCCTGCTGGGTCTCATTTTCACCCTCTTAAGCCATTTTCTACTTTGACCATACCATGTGATGAAACCTTACCTCGTGAGTAGATTCCAACTACTCGACTTCTACCGAGATCATAAGCATATTAGCACGGCATTCTCTACGCGTCGAGTTTGTAAGCTACCCAACCCTTCATAGGATTTAAAGTCATGCAAGTGGGGTTTTAAACACCCTAACTCTAATGCAAACATTTCAACCTAGACATAAGTTATACAAATGAAAACTTTGTAAAAGGTACTTAAATGCAAACCGGGGCTTGCCTGGTTGCGAGTAAAATGGGAAGTCAGCTTCTGTTGGGAGGACGTCCAAGGGCTCCGGTGCGTCCTCAACTTAGGTCACTATATGAAATGTAACAAAACATATGCATAAGTGTGAAGGAATTATAAGATTTAAACTTCTATTCATAGCTACTGCTATTTAGGATCCTTATTGGCTTTGGAATTTTTCTAGTGGATACTAGACTCTCAAAGGATGATCTGAGCAAAATTTGGAGAAATTTCATTGCACCTTGTGCTCTCCAAATTCCCACAAGTACAAGGCTTCTCTGAACTTTGAACCCAAATCAGGAGTTTTGACATGACTAACAGTTGAAGATCTAATTAGGGTAGGTCTCCATGGTTCTAACAAAATTTGTTTCACCATTTTTGGAGCTACCAACAGAGATATATGAATTTTGGAAGTTGGTAAAGATTTCTGAAAATGTCTCTGTTTATTTTTTCCCATTTTTCAGAAACATAAAGGATTGACACCATATTTGGCCAGGCAAATGAGGTCCAATGCCTCTGAAACTTTTACTGGAGCTCAATGATTTGTGGAAGAATGTTCTGCCCAAATTTGGGAATTTTCCAATAAATAGAACTCCTGCGAAAATTCCTATAAGATTTTCCTTAATTGAATTAATGAGCCAAATGCAGAGATTTTCATAATCCTTGGGCTGTACCCCTGGATAGTATTCTCTGACAGGAATCAAAAAAAATTTGTTTGACAATTGTTGGACATTCCTACACAAAGTTATGGCTCTTCAAAGTTTGAACTGGAATAGGAAAATCCTGGAAAAGTTTAAATGCTGCAGCGGGCCCCACATGTCAGCACCCTCTTATACCTCGCGCCAAAACAGAGAACCGGCGGCGTTCTGCGGCGAGGGTGGCGGGAACGGCATTCCCGGCCGCCTCCCGGGCCAATTCTTGCCGCTCCTCCATTATTTACCCCACTGAACACGCTGGTGGTGTGCCGGCGGCCAAACTCGCCGGAAGATGGTGCGGACCGGTGACAGCAGGGTTTCAAACTCCGGCGAGGTCAGGAAGCTTCATTCCTCCACCAAATGATCGGCTCTCGGGCTCTAGAGCACCAGTGGAAGATGTAGAAGCTAGAACGGACTGCCCAACTCGATGAAACGGCCGGCGAACTAGGGTTCAACGGTGAGCCGAGGCGGTTTCCCATGGCGGCGCGAAAGTCGACTAGAACAAGGCGAACTCTTGATGGTTTTCCTCGGTTCTTTGTCGAGGATGGGCTCTAGGGAGTGCAGAAGCTATGTGCACGTTAGCTCGAGGTGCGGTTGATTGAGTAACCCGAATTTGGGTTTGAACCGAGCTTCACTCTTCTACACTAGGGTTCAAGAAAGAATAAAATTCGAGCTACCCGATGGATCATTTGCTACACGGCTGGCAGCTACACCATCCAGAGCTACCCACACACCTTTCTTGTATAGGAAGTAGGAGGAGAGGGTGGCCGGATGAGGCTGTTGACGGTGTGAGCTGAAACGGTGTGATCCGGTGCACCTCACAGCTTTGGCGCCAATCCGTGTGTTGTGAGCAGCTCCGATTGGTAAACTCTGGAGGAATTATGGAAGGTCCTAGAGCATGTGTTGGTAAGGGTTTTTTTGCTGTGGAAGGCTCGAGCAACCGAGCTCGGGGTGCTGTGGTTGATCGGGAGAGAAACCAGCGGCGGTGTAGCTCGAGGTTTCGGTTGGGCGCTAGAGCAGAGGGCTGGGGAGGCTGCGGTGTAACGTGGAGAAAAGAGAACCGGCACTTGGGCTGCCGCTTTAAGCACCCACGCGCACGAGCCGACGTCGGGAGAAGCGAGGAAGCAGCTCGGTGGAGGCAGCCGTCGCTCGGTGGCACGTAGTGAACAGCCGAGGGGAAAACAGGGTCGGTTAACTCTTCTGTGTGGCTGACAAATGGGTCCCACCCCCTCTCATTTTAATTAACTTTTCCACTGATATTTTTACCCCATCTACCCAGAGTTAAAGTCTATACTTCCACACCAAGTCATGGTTTTAATTTTATGAATTCAAATAGTTTGAATTCTGGTGTGGAGTTTGAATTAAGTTTGATGATTTGAATTTGAAATGGAATTTGAACTATTCAATTTCATTGGTCCAACAACATAGCAAACCAACTCCAAAGTTTCTGATTTTTGGCATGGCTGCTAATTCAAATGTGGAGAACACATTTGTGGAACCAAATTTGCAAATGGAGGAAATTGGAATTTGAAATTGAATTTGAAATTCAGATTAGAGGGCTTCCTCTTTTAATCCCAAACAAATACTAAAACCCCTCCAAAAGAGCTGAAATTTGGAAGGTTGAATATTTGAAATATGAAGATCCAAATTATGCATTTAGATTTCCATGTTTGGAAGATTTTGGGAAGATTAAATCCTCACTTTGAACTTACACCGCTATAATTCAAAGTTTTTATTCCCCTCATTTTTCCTAGGAGTACATGAGCTGAATTTTCTTGCTACCACTTTTTGGGGATTTTACATCCCTTCCCCCTTAAAAAGAATCTCATCCCAAGATTCCAAAAGAAATGCAAAGTGGGGAAACTTTACCGGGTATATGATGATAGCATGTCCGGATAATTAGTTCGTAGATATTCCTCGCTTTCCCATGTCGCCTCATCAGCGGTATGGTTACTCCACAACACTTTGTAGAACCATAAGGTCCGGTTTCTTGTGGCGTGAGTCTTTTCATCGATAATCCGGATTGGGTATTCTGCGTATGTGAGGTCCGGTTGAAGAACTTCTATGTCTTCAGTGCGGATTTCAGCCGTGGGTTTGAGGCACTTCCTCAGCTGAGAGATGTGGAAGACGTTGTGGATCCATGCGAGCGACGCCGGTAACTCCAAGCGATAGGCCACGGGTCCGCATTTTCCAATGATGGCGAACGGAACAATGAACCGCGGTGCAAGTTTGCCCTTCACTACGAAACGACGAACTCCTTTCATCGGAGACACACGGACAAAAACATGGTCCCTGATGTCGAAGTGAAGAGGACGGCGTCTTTTATCCACATAGCTCTTCTGACAAGATTGAGCAGCCTTGAGATTGGCTTGTATTACTCACACTCGTTCTTCATCCTCATTCACAAGTTCAATGTCGTAGATAACTCGCTCGCCGGACTCACACCAGTTGAGGGGTGTGCGGCATTTCCGGCCGTAGAGAGCTTCATACGGCGCCATCTTGATGCTAGCTTGAAAGCCATTGTTGTAAGAAAACTCCGCTAACGGCAAATGATCATCCCAATTTTTGCCGTGGTGGATGGCACAAGCACGTAGCATGTCTTCAAGCACTTGATTCACACGTTCAGTTTGACCATCCGTCTGTGGGTGATACGCAGAACTTCAGATCAGTTTGGTCCCTAATGATGCGTGCAGCTGTTCCCAAAACCGAGCGAAGAACAGCGCACCGCGATCTGAAATAATGGAGCGGGGAACACCGTGCAAGCACAAAATCCTTGCAATATAGAGCTCCGTGTATTTCTTGGCCACGTAGCCCGTATGTACGGGAATAAAATGTGCCGACTTGGTTAGTCGATCGACTATCACCCAAATCGAATCATGCTTGTGAGATGTGAGAGGTAACCCGACTATGAAGTCCATGCTCATATCTTCCCACTTCCATGCCGGAATTTCACCCGCCGACACGTATTACATTCGGATACGTACTTTGCGATTTCTCTTTTCATCCGTGTCCACCAAAACCTGGTTTTCAGATCCTGGTACATCTTGTTGCTGCCCGGATGAATAGAATACTTGAACAAATGAGCTTCATCCAAGATTTTATTCCGAAGTTTCATGTCACGGGGTACCACTATACGGTCTTTAAACCATAGAGTACCATTTTCGTCCCATTAGAAGCATTTCATTTCGCCATTCTTCATTCTTCTCCGAATGTGCGACATTCCCATGTATTCCTTCTGAGCTTCCATAATCTCTTCTTGTATGGTAGGGACGAGAGAAAGATTATATAATGCCCCATATGGAACCAAGTACAGACTCGGCTCCTCCTCTTCAAGGGGGTGATGGACAGATTGTTGACATGAGATTTGCGGCTTAAGGCATCGGCAACCACGTTTGCCTTACCGGGATGATAGTGAATCTCGATCTCATACTCTTTGTGTGACACCCTCATCTCGGGTGTCAGCATATGTTAATGTTTTATGAAGAAGGAAACATTTTACGGAAAGAAGGAACAGAGAAAAGTATCAGAAGGATAGCCAATAAAGCTCTCCGATAGTACCGAAGGCAAATTCCACGGCCAGCAGACCACGTGGCGCGTTCGGAGCTAATCCTTGAGAAATTTGGGAGAGGTCCGCCGCTAAACTGGATACGTGGCAGGCTCGGGGGTCGCCTCCGCATTTGGAAAGAGGTCCGACCCTGTGGGACACGTGCTGCCCGCGGAGCTAGTCTCTGCGGAAGAAGCAAAGGCATTTTTCATAGGAAACGTGTCATCCTCGGAGCAAGTCCTCACAGGAATAAGAGGACCAGTCGCACGGGATACATGTTAATCTCGGAACCCATCTCCGAGAAGTCCGGATCTATTGAACACGTGTCGCCACCGGAGCTTATCTCCGGAGGTCCCTCGCTGCTGGACACGTGTCGACCTCGGGGCATGTCCCTGAGGAAAGAAGAGGGGGAAGACCGGCGCCAACACGTGGCGTGCGCGGAGCTCGTCTCCGAAGAAGAGGAAGGTCTCGATTGATTGACACGCGGCATAACCGGAGCTCGTCTCTGCGGACGAGGAGATACCAGGCCCGGAGGACACGTGGAGCTTCCGGAGCTCATCATCACGAAGGTAACGAGTCTGGAGCGATTTTTACGCGTAAAGATGCCGGTACGCAACAGAAACCGATCTAAACTCCACGATGTTACCAAAGATAAGACGTCAGGATCCAACAAGACTCTTATTCGGGATCCAATCAGATTAGGACTCTTCTCTTCCTGATTATAAATAGAACCCAAAACCTCTGACCGAAACCACGAACTTCTCTTTCAACTCCTGAGCCAACGACTTAGAGCCCTAGCCCTAACTCGCCGAGCAAAACATCGCCGAAGCACAACAAGGGAGATCATCGGAGGAGAACCAAGCGGTCTGAGGAGGACCTCGAAGTCAATAAAAACGTGAGGTAGGATTTCAATACCACCTTACGACATCATGTTGTTCATCTCTTTGCATCTGTTCTTCGATTCCTTTCGAACAGAAGCCTTTTCGTGGACAGATTACTCGATGATCAGTTTGATCTAAAGACAAGATCATCGCCACGTTTATCTTTGATCTGAACACCTCTGTCCATGCAAGCCATGCAAGAACACCAGATCAATCTAATAGAACTAATCGTAGGATAGCATGCATGTGCATCATCGCATCTAGTTTAGGGTTTGTGCATGATATTGATTGCTGTGAATTTGTATGCACGTGAATCCTACATAGCAGGACAAACTCAGGAAGCTGTCTACGACGAGCTGCAGCAACAAGGTTTTGAGAATCAAGAACAACCGGAACCGCAAGAACAAGGCAAGTGCTCCTTGACCATGTTGATCCTATGTTTTGGGTAAAACTATTTTGATTTGCGAAAAGGTGTGCGTACTAAGTCAAACATGATGGGAAACCCTTTTATAGGAGTTTACTAGTTTTGGTTAAACCACCCTTGTCACCTGGGAAGTTTATGAGTCGGGTATGGTTTTTGCTTTATGCTTCGCTGAGTCCATGGGATTGGGAAGCGAGACAGATGTGTCTAGCTAACAGCACTCGTACTAATAATAAGTAACTGATGAGGTTAATGGACATGGATCGGAGGGAGATCTAGGCAAGCCTGGGTTTGTGAATGAGGTAGCATGAGATGGTGGTTTTGCTTGCCGTAGATCTAAGGACCGGTTCATGCATGCACATGCCAGGATAACAGTGCCACCACAAGGCCAAGTATGGGTGCGGCTTAGCTGAGTAATTAGGTAAGTTGCTAGAGTGTTATGGACTGTGGAAGGCACGGGGAATTGGAGTCGAGTGAGGACTGCCCTGGGAACTGCATGGCACAAGAGGGGGCCCGTGGGTGGGAGAATTGGAGATTCTGGCATGCCGGTGAAACCTTAGTGAGTCCATACATCTAGTAACCCCTTTGTAAAGGCTATTTTGTGATCTCTTGACCATACACCGACGGATGTGTACTGGTATAATGGAGGTTCTGCAGTCGCCGACAGGTGACGAAATCACAAACTTGTGGGTAAAGAGGTGCAAACTCTGCAGAGTCTGAAACTATCATGATAGCCGAGCTTACGGTTACGAGCACCTGGCTAAACTGCCATGATTAGATGGGATGGTTAATGGGATGGTTAATGGGATGGTTACTGGTTATGGTTATTGGGAAGGTTCTTGGTTATGGTCATTGGTTATGGTTTGGTTTGGAGTTGATAAGTCTGGATGATGAGATGGGTGTATGACTGATGAGTCATATGAGTTTGGTATCAGTGCGAGACAAGGTTGTTTTATGAGGTGAGATGGTAGCGAATACGAGGAGGTATTCGTGAGTATGAATAAAAGATTGGTTAATGTTCGATGGAACACGGGAAGTGATGAAGGTATGTTGGTAATTTAATACATGTTGGGATCACATTCATCTAAAGTTAAGTTGTTGTTTTATCATGGTTTTACAATCTGCTTTTCTGCAAATAAGCCTTTTATACCTACCTTGTTTATGAGCTGCATACCATGTGTTTTCCCGCACTTGCTGAGTACATCATTGTACTCAACCTTGCACTATTATTTCTTCATCAGCAGCAGGAGAAACCTATTATGAAGATCAAGTGGAACATTATGGCGTGTGATCTGTTCTGAACCTTGCCTGTGGAGGGAGTAGAGATGGAGCCACTTCTGCTTAGTTTTGTTTCCGCATTAGTTTTTGCTTCCGTATTTAAATAAAGATTTCCGCTGCGTAGAAATAAAGACTTCCGCTGTGAGCATGAGTCCAAGACTCATGAGGTGTTGTAATAAAACTTTGTTATTCGTGTTAATATATAATCTGAATTCAGTTTGTGAAACGTATGTGTATGTGTGATGAACCTCCTGGGCACACATATGCATTAGTTCTCAGTTCCGTGGTTTTCCACAGAATTGAGGGCGTCACAGATTGGTATCAGAGCCACGGGTTGACAGTAGGTTACACGCCTAGATAGAAACCTTATATTGATATTAGAATCACGGGTTAACAGCAAGTTATACCCCTAAATAGAAGCCACGCGGACCAAAGGAAGCATCCTAGGATGAATAGCTTAGATTGGCCTTGAAAATAGGAAACCATCCTTGAATAGGAGTTGAGTGGGCCCTTGTGATGATTATTTGTGAATATGTGCTTAGTGTGAGTGGTGGAACGTCTCAAAAACGTTGTCCATATCCACACGTAAGAAGAAGGAGGTGTGAGATGTTTCGGCACTTGCTCACATCCTCATAAGGGCTAATATATATAGTCCAACTCACCTTGATGCATATAGTTGAAAGGACCTAGCTAATCTTCTAACCCCCTATTCTATTTCGTTCTCTCTCACAAATGGTGAGAGGAAATGCCAGCCGAAGGAACGTCCAGGAAGATGACCACGAGGAAGTTCCTGCTAACCCCGGAGCTGGCGAAAACAACCTAGAAAGGTTGATGGCCATGCAAAACCAGCTTATGCAAACCATGATCCAAACTTTGGGTCAGTTGCAGGCCAACCAACACCACGTTCCGGCACCACCGCCACCACCACCGCCGGCTCATAACAGATTGGGAGAGTTCATGAGGACTCGACCACCCACCTTTGCTCAAGCAAGCGATCCAATGGAGGCCGATGATTGGTTGAAATCCATGGAGAAGAAGCTTGCCATTGTTCAGTGCAACGACCGAGAGAAGGTTCTCTTTGCGTCGCACCAACTAATGGGAGCAGCTGCTGACTGGTGGGATGCCCTGAGCAACGCCCATGCCAACCCGGAGATAATCACTTGGACTGAGTTCAAGGAAAGTTTCCGCTCTCACTACATCCCTGTTGGCGTAATGATGCTCAAGAGGCAGGAGTTTGAAGGTCTCCGCCAAGGACAGAAAAGTGTGAATGAATATCTCAACAAGTTCATACAACTGTCCCGGTATGCCCCCGAAGATGTCAACTCAGATCAGAGGAAGCAGTACCTGTTCATGAGAGGGTTGAACAATGACATCCAAGTTCAGCTCCTCAACAATGACTACGTAAGCTTCCAGAAGCTGGTTGATAAGGCTATTGTGGTGGAAAACAAGATCCGTGAGATTGAGCTCGAGTGCAAGAGGAAGGTGCCATACCAGCCCCAAGGGAGTAACGTACGACCTAGGTACATGCCCCCTGCACTGCAGCATGGATCGACCACTCCTACGAACCGCCCTGGTCAGCCACCACAGCAACGGTTCGTTGCACCTGCACCTCGTGTGCCCATGCCTCCTGCGCCCCGGCTTAACAATGGCGCTTCTGTTCAAAACCCCCGCCCCAACGTACCTGCTGCCGTAGGCAACAGGGCATGCTTTGCATGCGGGGAAGTAGGCCACTTTGCTAACCAGTGCCCGAAGCGAGGCCCTGGACAGCAAGGTAACGTGCCCAAGCAGAACCCGCGACCAAACGGAGGGGACAACCAAGGGAACCCTGGACCGCAGAACAATGCTCGTGGCCACGTTAACCATATCACTGCTGAGGAAGCACAACAGGCTGAGGCCGTCGCAATTGGTATGTTCCTTGCCAACTCCAACCCAGCCACCATTTTATTCGATTCTGGAGCATCACATTCCTTCATATCGTCCGAATATGTTGCCAAACATCATCTACCCGTATCCCACTTAGAATGTGCTATGATAGTTAATTCTCCTGGAGGAGAAATGAGGACTAGTATATTATGTCCTAAGGTAAGCCTTAAAATAAGGGGGGTAGACTTCCTTGCCAACCTTATTGTCTTGGACTCCCACGGAATTGACATCATACTCGGAATGGACTGGCTAAGCAAGCACAATGGAGTAATCCAATGCGCTGAGAGAAGCGTGCAGTTGACAAACGAACACGGTGTCCGTGTCGAGTTTGAGTCAGCCCAGCAAGCAACCGAACGGGCGGATTTGAACCATGTTGAAGGAGTAGCATTGGACAACATTCCAGTGGTTCAGAAATTTTCGGACGTGTTCCCGGAAGAACTTCCAGGTATACCACCTGACGGGGACATCGAGTTTGCCATAGATTTGGTACCCGGAACTTCACCTATAGCTAAGAGACCATATAGGTTGCCCGTCAACGAGTTAGTTGAACTCAAGAAGCAAATTCAAGAATAGTTGGAGAAGGGTTTTATCCGTCCAAGTTCGTCACCATGGGAAGCCCCGGTACTCTTCGTGGACAAGAAGGACGGAACCCAAAGAATGTGCGTGGACTACAGGTCTCTCAACGAGGTGACAATCAAGAATAAATACCCTCTGCCCCGTATAGAGGACCTGTTCGATCAAATGAAAGGAGCCCAAGTGTTCTCCAAGATTGATCTTCGGTCGGGATATTTCCAGCTGAAGATTAAGCCCTCCGATATACCTAAGACAGCCTTTCGGACGCGGTATGGTTCATATGAATATACCGTTATGTCTTTTGGATTAACGAATGCACCCGCGTACTTCATGTACCTTATGAACAAGGTTTTTATGGAGTACTTGGACAAGTTCGTCGTGGTTTTCATCGACGACATTATGGTGTATTCAAAAAAGTGAGGAGGAGCATGAAGAACATCTGAGATTGACCTTGCAGAAGTTGCAAGAGCATCAGTTGTATGCCAAGCTCAAAAAATGTCAATTTTGGCTAAAAGAAATATCCTTCCTAGGCCACATCATCTCCAAGGAAGGGGTATCGGTTGATCCTGGAAAGGTGAGAGATGTTCTGAAGTGGGACCAACCGAAGAGCGTGAGGGATATTCGAAGTTTCCTTGGAATGGCAGGATACTATCAGCGCTTCATTCAAGACTTCCCTAAAATAGCAAAACCTATGACGGAATTGCTAATGAAGGGGAAGATCTTTCAATGGACACAAGCCTGCCAAGAAAGTTTTGAGGAACTCAAGAAAAGGCTAACCACAGCACCAGTTCTGGTATTGCCAGATGTAAGCAAGAGCTTTGACATATATTGTGACGCATCTAGACAAGGGCTCGGGTGTGTGCTCATGCAGGAAGGACAAGTGGTAGCCTATGCCTCACGACAATTAAAGAAGCACGAGCTTAACTATCCTACACATGATTTGGAGTTAGCAGCAGTGGTGCATGCATTGAAGATTTGGAGACATTATATCTTTGGTCATCGATGTGAGATCTATACAGATCATAAAAGCCTCAAGTACATATTTACACAAACGGACATGAATTTGAGGCAACGTCAATGGTTAGAACTCATCAAAGATTATGATGTGGGAATCAACTACCACCCCGGGAAGGCCAATGTGGTCGCTGACGCATTGAGCAGAAAAGGAGCATGCCACCAACTCACGGTTCGGGAGCTACCACCCGAACTACGTAAGGAGTTCGAACGGTTACACCTCGGATTCTTGAATAACATGGAAATAATGGAGATCCACTCCTCATTGGAGCAAGAAATAAGGAAGGGCCAAGACACAGACGAAGAGATCAAGGAGATCAAGGGAAGAATCCGACAAGGGATAGAGAAGGATTTTAAGGAGGATGAAAAGGGTACGCTTTGGCTAGGAAAAAGGATTTGTGTGCCAAACCTAAGACACCTTCGTGACATGATATTGTAGGAGGCACATGATTCACCCTATTCCATACATCCAGTGAGCACCAAAATGTACAAGGACTTGAAAACTTGCTATTGGTGGGATGGTATGAAGAGGGATATAGACGAATATGTTGCCCTATGCGACACATGCCAACGAGTAAAAGCCGAACATCAAAAACCCGCTGGATTGTTGCAACCTTTGAAAATACCTGAATGGAAATGGGAGGACATCAGTATGGACTTTATTGTCGGATTGCCAAGAACTCAGTCAGGCTACGACTCCATCTGGGTCATTGTGGACCGGTTGACGAAAACCGCCCATTTTCTTCCGGTAAAGACCAGTTACAACGTTACACAGTTGGCAGAATTGTACATGGAGCAGATCGTGTGCCGTCATGGAGTTCTGAAGAGGATAGTCTCAGATCGAGGTTCTCAGTTTACCTCTAGATTCTGGAAGAAGCTGCAGAAAGCCATGGGTACACGACTGGATTTTAGCTCCGCCTACCACCCACAAACAGATGGACAAACCGAAAGGACGAACCAAATTTTGGAAGACATGCTGAGAGCTTGCGCCTTGAAACATGGGCGTAGTTGGGATAGGAGTTTACCGTATGCCGAGTTCTCCTATAACAACAGCTATCAAGCTAGCTTAAAGATGTCGCCTTTTGAAGCCTTGTATGGTAGACGGTGTAGAACGCCACTGTTCTGGAACGAGACTGGAGAGAACCAGGTGTTTGGACCCGAAGTACTACAAGAGGCTGAAAAGCAAGTCCAAACGATACGGGAAAACTTAAAGGCTGCTCAGTCACGACAGAAAGGCTATGCGGACAATAGGCGTAGGAAGTTGACCTTTGAAGTAGGAGACTTCGTATACCTTAAGGTATCACCTATCCGAGGCCAACGACGTTTTAACGTCAAAGGCAAGCTAGCGCCTCGCTACATCGGACCATTTAAGATTCTGGACAAGCGAGGAGAAGTAGCCTATCAACTAGAGCTCCCAAACCACCTCTGCGACGTACATGACGTGTTTCATGTATCCCAGCTCAAGAAGTGCTTGAGAGTACCAGAGGAACAAGTGTCAATGGGAGAACTTGAACTTCGAGAAGACCTGACCTACGCGGAACACCCTGTCCGAATCTTGGACGTAAAGGAAAGGGTCACCCGAAACAAAGTGATTCGATGGTGCAAGGTACAATGGAACCATCACACTGAAGCCGAAGCCACATGGGAACGTGAAGAGGATATCAAGGCAGAATTCCCCTATCTATTTCCTACTAACGAATCTCGAGGGCGAGATTCAATTTAAGGGGGGTAGATTTGTGACACCCTCATCTCGGGTGTCAGCATATGTTCATGTTTTATGAAGAAGGAAACATTTTACGGAAAGAAGGAACAGAGAAAAGTATCAGAAGCATAGCCAATAAAGCTCTCCGATAGTACCGAAGGCAAATTCCATGGCCAGCAGACCACGTGGCGCGTTCGGAGCTCATCCCCGAGAAATTTGGGAGAGGTCCGCCGCTAAATTGGATACGTGGCAGGCTCGGGGGTCGCCTCCGCAATTGGAAAGAGGTCCGACCCTGTGGGACACCTGCTGCCCGCGGAGCTAGTCTCCGCGGAAGAAGCAAAAGCATTTTTCATAGGAAACGTGTCATCCTCGGAGCAAGTCCTCACAGGAATAAGAGGACCAGTCGCACGGGATACGTGTTAATCTCAGAATCCATCTCCGAGAAGTCCGGATCTATTGAACACGTGTCGCCACCGGAGCTTATCTCCGGAGGTCCCTCGCTGCTGGACACGTGTCGACCTCGGGGCATGTCGCTGAGGAAAGAAGAGGGGGAAGACCGGCGCCAACACGTGGCGTGCGCGGAGCTCGTCTCCGAAGAAGAGGAAGGTCTCAATTGATTGACACGTGGCATAACCGGCGCTCGTCTCTGCGGACGAGGAGATACCAGGCCCGGAGGACACGTGGAGCTTCCGGAGCTCATCATCACGAAGGTAACGAGTCTGGAGCGATTTTTACGCGTAAAGATGTCGGTACGCAACAGAAACCGATCTAAACTCCACGATGTTACCAAAGATAAGACGTCAGGATCCAACAAGACTCTTATTCGGGATCCAATCAGATTAGGACTCTTCTCTTTCTGATTATAAATAGAACCCAAAACCTCTGACCGAAACCACAAACTTCTCTTTCAAATCCTGAGCCGACGACTTAGAGCCCTAGCCCTAACTCGCCGAGCAAAACATCGCCGAAGCACAACAAGGGAGATCATCGAAGGAGAACCAAGCGGTCTGAGGAGGACCTCGAAGTCAAGAAAAACGTGAGGTAGGATTTCAATACCACCCTACGACATCATGTTGTTCATCTCTTTGCATCTGTTCTTCGATTCCTTTCGAACAGAAGCCTTTTCATGGACAGATCACTCGATGATCAGTTTGATCTAAAGACAAGATCATCGCCACGTTCATCTTTGATCTGAACGCCTCTGTCCATGCAAGCCATGCAAGAACACCAGATCAATCTAATAGAACTAATCGTAGGATAGCATGCATGTGCATCATCGCATCTAGTTTAGGGTTTGTGCATGATATTGATTGCTGTGAATTTGTATGCACGTGAATCCTACATAGCAGGACAAACTCAGGAAGCTGTCTACGACGAGCTGCAGCAACAAGGTTTTGAGAATCAAGAACAACCGGAACCACAAGAACAAGGCAAGTGCTCCTTGACCATGTTGATCCTATGTTTTGGGTAAAACTATTTTGATTTGCAAAAAGGTGTGCGTACTAAGTCAAACATGATGGGAAACCCTTTTATAGGAGTTTACTAGTTTTGGTTAAACCACCCTTGTCGTCTGGGAAGTTTATGAGTCGGGTATGGTTTTTGCTTTATGCTTCGCCGAGTCCATGGGATTGGGAAGCGAGACAGATGTGTCTAGCTAACAGCACTCGTACTAATAATAAGTAACTGATGAGGTTAATGGACATGGATCGGAGGGAGATCTAGGCAAGCCTGGGTTTGTGAATGAGGTAGCATGAGATGGTGGTTTTACTTGCCGTAGATCTAAGGACCGGTTCATGCATGCACATGCCAGGATAACAGTGCCACCACAAGGCCAATTATGGGTGCGGCTTAGCTGAGTAATTAGGTAAGTTGCTAGAGTGTTATGGACTGTGGAAGGCGCGGGGAATGGGAGTCGAGTGAGGACTGCCCTGGGAACTGCATGGCACAAGAGGGGGCCCGTGGGTGGGAGAATTGGAGATTCTTGCCTGCCGGTGAAACCTTAGTGAGTCCATACATCTAGTAACCCCTTTGTAAAGGCTATTTTGTGATCTCTTGACCACACACCGACGGATGTGTACTGGTATAATGGAGGTTCTGCAGTCACCGACGGGTGACGAAATCACAAACTTGTGGGTAAAGAGGTGCAAACTCTGCAGAGTCTGAAACTATCATGATAGCCGAGCTTACGGTTACGAGCACCTGGCTAAACTGCCATGATTAGATGGGATGGTTAATGGGATGGTTACTGGTTATGGTTATTGGGAAGGTTCTTGGTTATGGTTTGGTTTGGAGTTGATAAGTCTGGATGATGAGATGGGTGTATGACTGATGAGTCATATGAGTTTGGTCTCAGTGCAAGACAAGGTTGTTTTATGAGGTGAGATGGTAGCGAATACGAGGAGGTATTCGTGAGTATGAATAATAGATTGGTTAATGTTCGATGGAACACGGGAAGTGATGAAGGTATGTTGGTAATTTAATACATGCTGGGATCACATTCATCTAAAGTTAAGTTGTTGTTTTATCATGGTTTTACAATCTGCTTTTCTGCAAATAAGCCTTTTATACCTACCTTGTTTATGAGCTGCATACCATGTGTTTTCCCGCACTTGCTGAGTACATCATTGTACTCAACCTTGCATTATTATTTCTTCATCAGCAGCAGGAGAAACCTATTATGAAGATCAAGTGGAACATTATGGCGTGTGATCTGTTCTCAACCTTGCCTGTGGAGGGAGTAGAGATGGAGCCACTTCTGCTTAGTTTTGCTTCTGCATTAGTTTTTGCTTCCGTATTTAAATAAAGATTTCCGCTTGCGTAGAAATAAAGACTTCCGCTGTGAGCATGTGTCCAAGACTCATGAGGTGTTGTAATAAAACTCTGTTATTCGTGGTAATATATAATCTGAATTCAGTTTGTGGAACGTATGTGTATGTGTGATGAACCTCCTGGGCACACATATGCATTAGTTCTCAGTTCCGTGGTTTTCTACAGAATTGAGGGCGTCACACTTTGATCAGTTCTAGCCATCTCCGTTGCCGCATATTCAACTCCTTTTGAGTGAATATATACTTCAGACTCTTGTGGTTGGTGTAGAGGTGCACTAAGTCCCCGAGTAAATAGTGCCTCCACATTTTCAAGTCCAACACAACAGCAGCGAGCTAAAGATCATAAGTCGGATAGTGCTGCTCGTGGTTACGGAGTTGACGTGAGCCATAGGTCACCACTCTTCCTCCTTGCATCAATACACAGCCAAGCCCGATACCGGACGCATCACAATATGCGTCAAAGGGCTTGGTTGTATCCGATTGAGCTAACACCGGGGCTGTTGTAAGATGCTTTACTAATGCTTGGAAAGCTTCTTCACAAGCTGAGTTCCAAACATATTTGATCCCCTTCTTCAACAGTTCAGCCATCGGCTTAGCAAGCTTGGAGAAGTTCGGTATGAATCTCCGATAATATCCTGCTAACCCGTGGAAACTCCTGACTTCGTGGACTGATGTGGGGGACTTCCATTTCAGCACTTGTTCGATTTTTCTTGGATCAACTGCAATGCCTTCTGCAGAAATAATATGACCCAGAAATGGCACTTGGATGATCCAAAACTCGCACTTGCTGAACTTGGCGTAAAGCTTATGGTCTCGCAATCGTTGAGGCACGATATGCAGGTGTTCGGCGTGTTCTTCTTCAGACTTGGAGTAAACCAAGATGTCATCTAGGAACACCACCACGAACTTGTCCAACTCCGGCATGAACATTGAGTTCATGAGATACATGAAATGTGCCGGGGCGTTGGTGAGACCAAAAGACATGACGAGGTATTCATGCAACCCATATCTCGTTGAGAAGACCGTCTTCGGAATATCCTCCGCTCGGATCTTTATTTGGTGATATCCGGAGCGAAGATCCATCTTTGAAAATACACTCGCACCCACAAGTTGATCGAAGAGAATATCGATGCGGGGCAGTGGATATTTATTCTTGATGGTGACGGCGTTGAGAGGTTGGTAGTCCACACATAACCTCAAGGTTTCATCCTTCTTCTTCACAAACAGCGCCGAGCATCCCCATGGCGAGGAACTCGGTCAAATGAAACCCTTCTTCATCAAATCGTTGAGCTGCTCCTTCAGTTCAGCCAGCTCATTCGGAGCCATCTTGTACGGTCTCCGTGATATCGGTGTCGTCCCAGGTACAAGTTCAATCTTGAACTCGACATCTCTTTCGGGTGGCATGCCCGGGAGATCATCCGGAAAGACATCCGGGTATTCACGGACCATACGAATATCTACAAGTTTTGTGGCTTCCGTGTTATATGTGGCTGGAGCTTCTTGAACCGAACGGTCAAGAATAAGAACATGTGGTTCATGAAGTGGAGAGTTTAGAAGAACCACACGTGGAATGATGTCAAGAACAGCACCATGGCCATGCAGCCATGACATTCCTAAAATGACATCAAGTTTTTTACTCTCTAAAATGATTAGAGAAGTCGGGTATAGATTCCCACCCAATTGTAATGGTGCTCTATAGACCATCCTATCAGCTGTTATTTTCCCACCCGGAGAGCATACCAAGTATGAACTATTTGTGGGAATGATAGGCAATTGATACTTAATAACATAAGATTGACTTATGAAATTATGGGTGGCACCGGAGTCAAAAAGTATGACTACGGGATGACCTGAGTAAAAAAATGTACCCGCCAGGACGGGTTCGCCTTCCGGCACGTCTTCGATGGCTAAGTGGTGGATGTTGCCGGGTTTTGTACTGGTTTCTTGGGCTGATTAGCATCCTGATACGGTGCTGCACCCCTGCCCTGTCTCGGCTCGGGGCAGTCCCTCAAAATATGCCCGACACGGCCACACGTGAAGCACGTGTAAGGTGTCGGGGTCCCTCCGACTTGAGGACGGAATCTCGGTGCACATGGTTGAAACTGAGGCACACGCGGAACCATCTTTTGCTGCTGCTGTTGCCGTGGTGGATACGTTGGTCGGAAGCCTGGCGCATTATATTGTCGATCGCGAAACTGAGGCGGCCGCGCCGGTGGCTGCCATCTCTGACCGGATGGTGAGCGATACACCACACGGTATTTTTGTGGCGCCCCACCACTGCTGCTCGTAAGCACGCTGCGTTTCCTCTTATCAGAACCATGCTCGCACTGAGTATTTTCTTGTAGAATCGCAGCATTAACAAGTTCGTTGAATGTGCCGTGATTGCTTTGGGCGGAATGGACCTTCATTTTTGAATTCAGGCCCCAGAAGAACGCGTTCACTTGTCTTCCTCCATTCTCACAAATCCTGGCGCATACTGCGCCAGCCGGTTGAATAACCAGGAGTACTCATGAGCATTCCTCTCGCCTTGTCTCAGCGCCAGGAACTCCTGGACCTTCCTCTCCATAACACCGGGAGGTATATGATAGGCACGGAACGCCTCCCGGAACTCCATCCATGTGACGGCATGGCCAGCCGGTAAGGAGGCGGTGTAGTTCGCCCACCATGTACCGGCTTCTCCTTGAAGCTGTTGCGCTGCGTACAGCGCCTTCTGATGTTCGGTGCACTGAAGTAAACCGAACTTTGCTTCAAGAGTGCGGATGAAACTGTCCGCCTCCAAAGGCTCTTCGGCCTCCGTAAAGACCGGTGGGTGGGTCGCCAGGAAGTCTGAATATGAACTTTGTTGGGGCTGGCGTTTCCCATTGTCTTGGCGTCCTCCTGGATGGGATGCATTCTGTTGCACTAGCATCCGCAGCAACTCGATTTGCTCGTCGTGCGAGCCGAGCACTGCAGCGAGAACCTCCGCAAGATTTATTGGAAGTTCTGGCGGTGGAGGAGGTGGTTGTTGTTGCGTCGTGGTTTTCTCCGGAGGTGGAGACTCATCACCACGAACCTGACTTGGACCTCCCTTCTCTTGCGTTGAACGTGTACGCACCATTCTGCATTCATACCATTCAAACGATCAGCACATGTGAGTTTATTTCATCCAGTCTATACAATAGTAGTGCGAGAATGGAATAAATAATACGCATAACAATCACACATATGTATTAAGTATAAACTTTATACAACATATACATCCCTGGACCATGTCACACGATCGAGTTCCAAAGTAATGAACTTTATGGATTAAAAGTTCATTTCGACCATCATGGGTCGCTATGGGATGTTAAGTGTGTTAGCATGCGTAATTCCTCGCTACTGTACTGGACCCAAACATGTACCCTCTCAAAGTGATATGTCGAATGCATAAACTTTTCGACTCCAACTCGCTGTTTTGCAAAAGCCACTGGACGTCGAATTGTGAAACTAAGTGTTTTGATTGAAACACTTCAACATGGTGTTCACTGTCCAGCTTCTGGTCCAGCTGACCAGTCTGGATAATTCAACTGTTTTAGCCACCTTGAAGGCAAAGTCTAGACTAGAGTTCCACAACAAAATTGTAGTATATTCAAAAAGGAACCCAGATTGTATTTATTTGCCTCCATAGCCTTCCTAGTTTATGAGTTATGGTTTTTACAAGTTGACAGAATTTTCTCAGGAATTTTGACAGAACCTCCTTTGTAAGTTTCTGTTTTGTTCACAAAATTCCATCTATTTATGCCGTCAATATAGGAAAACACTGAAATACAGACTTGTAGCACATTTCCTACACTTTCCAAGGATGTCTTACTTGACCCATAGAAATTTTTCTACAGAAAGTTGTGGCCGAAATACAGAAAATTCCAGAGAGCATTTTGGTCTGCCCTGTTTCTGGACAGTGCCTACTCATCTGAGATTTTCATCCATTTGGAAGGAGATTCTGTTCTGGAGTTCTACAGAAAAGTTGTAGAAGACTTCAAAAACTTTCCAGAAATGTATCACACACCTCCATTGGTTCAACCAATCCTATGTTATACCCTGTTTAAGTTCAGCAAAGTTTCTGCCGAAAACAGGGGAGGTGGTTCCTAAGTCTTTAGAAATGATTCTACACTCTCAATTGACTCTTAGTTCAATATGGAAGTTCAGTAACACCTAAATGGAATCCTAAACATCATTTTAACTCTTTTTTTTGAAAAATATCTTTTTATGTAGTGTCGGTACTACGTTTCCTCACCAAAGAAAAATCCTAAGCCTATATTCCGGCATATACGTGTCAAATGGTGGAACTAAGAACGTCACTCACAAATGGTTGCTAAACGTCATGCACTAACGTGGTTAATGTATCTGCAGAAGAACACACAATAATGGTGCACACAAAGGTTTTTGACATTTCAGGCAGTTCCATATCATAGTAAAAACATACGGTCCGTATCATTGCCATATGGATCGTCCTTGAGTCAAGCCACGTCTCAAGGTACATGGTTGTGTTTTCACACCACACAACGGGGAACCCGAGTAGAGCGCGAACGGGTCATCACGGTTTGGAATTTTATCAACCCAATGGATACCACCTACTGCCTCATGACCGTTGAGGCACGCCGATGGCGAGCGCTGCGTATGGCCCTTTGAACATTGAACATTCAAGAGTTGCATACTATGGTGTTGCTTACCACACGATGGGGTATTCTCACTTTTTCCTAAAGCACGCTGGAGATCAGTGTTTTCATATGCTCTTAGAACCATGGAAAAGGTTCAGAGACTCATATTCACTACTGTGCCAAGCCACGGTATACCATTCCATACTATTGCTCGTATGGCGAGCTTACCTCATTTGATCCGCCAGCAGTGACGTACCTTACCTCTTACCTGACGTCGGAGCGTCGTTACAGAATGTATAACACATAAGTTAGCTTTTCCACCTTAGTAACTACTACTTGTAGATAAAGACATTTGGTGGTGGAATGAGGATGTACAAAAGGCCATTAAGGAGAACAAGGAGTGTTATAAGAGTTGGCATAATGATACAAGTGCAAGCAACATGCTTAAGTACAAAGAGGCTAAGAAGAATGCAAGGCAGGCTGTGAGTAAGGCAAGAGGACAAGCCTATGATAAGTTATATGAGAGACTAGAGAAAAAAGAAGGTGAAAAGGACATATACAAGGTAGCGAAAATCCGTGAGAGAAAGATGAGGGATTTCAATCAAGTTAAATGCATCAAAGATGAGACTGACCGCATTCTAGTGAAGGATGAAGAGATTAAGAATAGATGGCGTGATTACTTTAATGGGGTATTGAATGATGGGAATGGGAGCACTATGGTTGAGTTGGATGACTCAGACAGGCGGTTCGTGCGGAGGATACAAGAGTTTGAGGTTAAGGAGGCCTTAAAAAGGATTAGAGGAGGAAAGGCCCTTGGCCCTGACGATGTCCCTATTGAGGTGTGGAGATGTCTTGGGAACGTGGCAATAGTATGGCTCACAAAGCTATTCAACCATATTTTTCAGTCAAACAAGATGCCTGAAGAATGGAGGAAAAGTATATTAGTACCTATCTTCAAAAATAAAGGAGATATTCAAAGTTGCACTAATTATCGATGTATTAATCTTATGAGTCATACTATGAAGCTTTGGGAGAGAGTGATTGAACACCGCCTGAGGAAAGTGACCAATGTCACTAAAAACCAGTTTGGTTTTTGACACGACCCCGTTGGTCCTGTCGAGCCAGGATCACGCTGAGGGGTGCTGCGTTGCACAGCACCGGATAACACACGTCAAAGGTACAGAGCGGAAGCGAAATTTTATTACATAAACAAGTTTATGAACATGTTTACATCAAAATAAGTCCAGTCTACACTCACGGGCGTAGACTACGCATCAAGTCCACGTTCAGCCCTTGAACGTGTCCTTGCTAGCACACACGCACACTAACTCTGCGGCGTGCACGACTCCCACTCGACGGAATTCCCCTCCTGGGGTTCCATCTCCTCTTCGGGAGTCCCTTCCTCATAGAACCCTGCAAAAGCTTCAAACACAAGCAGTGAGCACGAAGGCTCAGCAAGTCTGACCCGTCTCACCTAAACATGGAACTTCTACATGAGGGGATAATGGGTACATGAGGTAAAATCATTTGCAAAGGACTCGCCTAATTAGTGGAACCTTACTTTCATGTTTTAGCAGCAGGTTGTGGAGAACCTTACGCTAAGGCACATGAGAGAGCCGCAATCAAACAAGAAACGCATTTCTCTCATGTACTTTGCCTAAAGTTTGAAAAGAACTTTAGTTAGCTCTAAACTACAGCATATCATTAGCAATCAATGTCCATTATTCAATCAGCAACATTTTAACATGTGTTAGCCTATTCTTTCTACGTCATGGTACAGTGAACAAGTGGTACTCACTGACCGTGAGGGACGGCGATTATAATCGATTTACACCTGCAGGGTTACCCGAACAACCCGTCACGTACGCCCGTACTCGATGTTGCCTACAGCAACCATCACTGACACCGTACGCGACTACCTTTCACCCGTTAGCCAAATGTTGAACCGGTCAAATCATCCCGAGCAAGAGGTCTCTGCATGTGCATCTCAGTGCCGCCAGCCGATTTACACCTCAAGCTCTCAACCTACCCTCTGAACGACCAGCTATGCCTCAACACCCAGCTACCCGAGTTACATCAGTTTCCCGGTTCCCATATAGCCGGTAGGTCTTCGGTACTGTTCTAGCTTGTTCAACAGGCCCGCACACGGCTCGGTCCTCAATCGAAACAAGCGGAGCTACAGCACACAGGCCCGAAAGTCCTGTTGCCCTTACCCTCCGCTTGGTCTCATTTTCTTGCCATGTGTTTCATGTGCTATCACTACCCGAGTCGAGTGCCTCTAGCCTATGCTCGCGAGTAGTTCCAACTACTCAACTTGTACCGAATCCTATTCTATCATAGCAATGCAGTAGCTAACGGGGGTTGCAATCCTAAACCCAATCCATGGTTTTCTTGGCTATGCATTTAGGTTTCCAAACAAGACTCAAATGCAAGGAATAAAGTAATCAAGTATGTGCTCAAAACAATAAAAATTGTAAAAAGGTTAATGCAAACCGGAGCTTGCCTTGCTGCTCTTGGTCGTAAGCTAACTGTTCCTCCAGAGTAACGAAGTCTAGGACTTCGGGTTCCTCCTCGACCTTAGCGACTACATGATAGAAGTAATACATGTATTAATTTAAATGCCATTGTATTAAGTTTTAAACTTGTGAAGCTTATAAGTCCCACTAGACAGACTCTATGACTGTGAAACTTTTACTGTGGCTTGGTTACAACCTAAATAGAGACTTGGTCAAGTTTTAGTTGCAGCAAAGCTCATTTGAGCCCTCCACAATTAATTATGTCCTTGACCTTACTTGGAACTCTTAGGGTGTTCTAGGGATTTTCTTGAAACAAACTTTGAATTTCTGAAAACTAGATTTTCAGAGGGTCCTAATGGAGTTGGTCTCACTTAATTTGGAAGTTCCTAACTAAAGATATGAGCTAAACAATTTCAGAGAAAATTCTGAAAATGTTTCTGAACATTTTCTATTCTCTGGAACAGTTTCACTAATCACACCATTAGGTGGATCAAATGAGCTTCAATGGGTCTGAAATTTTTATGGTAGTTCAGGGATATTTTGGTGAACATCCCAGCAAAATTTCAGGATTTTCCTCCACAGTATTCTCCAGTTAAAATTCCAAACAGTTTAAATTTTGAGGATTTAATTCTGGAGAATTAAGGAATTTCATGAAGTGAAACTTCATTTGCTGGAAAGTACTCAGAGAGCTGAATCCAGCAAAATTTGGTTCACTCAATTTGGAGCTTTCTAGCCAAAGTTATGAGGATTTGAAGTTTGAAGGAAATCTGAAAATCGGGGAAAAGTTTAAACTCGCGCGTGGGCCCAGGGGACACGCGTCGCACGCTGAGGCGACAGCACACCGCGGCCCACAAGGATTTTGCGCGCCAGCACACCCGATCCCAGCCGCAGCCGGATCCCGATTCAAAATATCTCCTGCTGACAGCTGGGGTCCACCCCTTCGTCAACCTCCCGACGCCCGCGCTCTGCCGCCGAGGGACCTCGCCGGAGAGCTCGTCGCCGGCTTCTGTACAGCTCCAAACTTCACGATTCTGGCCGCCCCTGCCTACTTTTACTCGGGGAACAGGATTCTAGGGTCAGCTGCTCATGACAATGGCCGGAGCATGGTCGGCGACGAGCCGCCACCTCGGAAAGACTTCGGCCATGTCGGCTGACATCCCTAGCACCCCAACTACTCGAGCAAGCGGTCGGGAAGCATCAGTGGACCTCAGGGAAGGTTGACATGAGCTTGAGGCAGCTCGGGGAAGGCCCGAAGTAGGTCCTCACCGTGCGCTCGATGCCGCCCGTTCATTCCGCCATTGGTAGACCTCGAATTACGCCGGGTACAGAGGTTCTCCGGCCAAGAGTTGTGAAGGAAACTTGTGCGTTACCGTGTCTAGCTTGTGTGAGAGTGGATTGAGGCCATCTAATCCTTTCTAGAGCACGAATTTGACAGAACCGCACCCGAAGGTCGTTCTGCACACAGAAAGGGGAAAAATGGAAATTCGCCGCTGGTGAGCAACCACTCGAGCTGTGGCTCGGGGGTGAGCAGCACCGGTCACCGGCGCGTCCAAGGGTGCCTTGGCTCGGGCGTGACAATGCCCTGGTTGGGCTGTCCACGGGAGCCCGAGGTGCGGTGGTTCCAAGTCCCGAATTTGATCTTTCGGCACAGCCGATATCAATCGGTTTCAACTGAATTCTAGCAGCGGGGAGGACGGAGGAGGTCTTTAGTACCTTGCTGGGGCTCTGGAGTGGACGGAGGGAGCTGTGATCGGCATTCTCCGATCAATTCCGAGCTGCGGAAAACTTCGGCCGGCGCTGAGTTCTTGCGGGGAAGAAACAGCGATGCCTCGGCCGAAGAGGGGGGGGGCAGGCGCCTTAAGAAGGCTCTGCACCGCCTCACGCTCGTGCGGTGGCTGCCCTCGGTGGCGATCGCAGCGGCGGCTTGGCGACCCGAGTAAGAAAAGTCTCAGTCGGTTTGATCTGAGCAGTGGCTGACATGTGGGTCCCACTTCCAGTTTTAACCTCTGAAATTTACTCCTAATCACTGTTGTAAACAGTGAACCCCATAGTACCCCTGGTAATTCAAATTATTCACCCATGAACCATTTGAATTGATCAAAGTTCAAATTGGGTTTGGTTTGAGTGAATTTCAGCACAAGTGCAGTTTTGAATTCAAATGAAGTTTGAATTTGTCCCACTTAGCTCATGTCAAGATCAACTCCAAATGGAGTGAAAATTGGTGTGTGGGCTCACAAAAAAGTGCTGAGTAAGAATTTTCCTCCCACTTTTAAATTCATGGGATAAAAACAGTTTGAATTTGAATATGGTTTCAAACTGCCCTCTTCCTAACTATACCCAAAATGACCTCAAAAAGGTTTTGAATTTGGGTGAAACTTGGCATGGACATCCTTAGCAATGAATAGGAGTTTTCATATGTCCAGCCCCCTTATATCACATGTGTGAAATACCACTTTGGCAATGTGTGAGTTTGTTCTCTAATGAGCATGTTGATAATTGTTACTTGATCTTCAATTGTGTTCATCATTCTTCCTCAAATGAGGTGTGTGGTGTGGTGATGAACACTGCAAATGTGTGTCAAAAACTGAGGCCCTTACAGTTTTATGCCTGGGAGGTCTACAATGGAGGCGATTTTCTTGCTTCGTCAGCTTATGGAGAGATATAGGGAGCAGAAGAAGGACTTGCATATGGTGTTCATCGACTTGGAGAAGGCGTACGACAAGATACAAAGGTCAGTCATGTGGTGGGCACTAGAGAAACATAAAGTGCCAACAAAGTACATTACCCTTATCAAGGATATGTACAATAATGTTAGGACAAGTGTGCGCGTAAGTTATAGTGAGACTGATGCATTTCCTATCACGGTAGGACTACATCAATGATCAGCTTTAAGCCTATACATCTTTCCTTTGGTGATGGATGAGGTGTCGAAGGTTATACAAGGGGATATCCCTTGGTGCATGCTCTTTGCTGATGATGTAGTGCTGGTAGATGAAACTAGAGATTGTGTTGATAAGAAATTAGAGTTATGGAGACAAACCTTAGAGTCCAAGAAGTTTAGACTTAGTAGGACCAAAACCGAGTATATGAGGTGTGACTTTAGTGGTGTTGGTCGTGAAGATGGAAATGTTAGTCTACAAGGACAAATAGTACCTAGAAGGGACTCTTTCCGATACTTAGGATCAATGTTACAAAGCAATGGCGATATTGATGAGGATGTTTGCCACAGAATCAAGGTAGGGTGGATGAAATGGCGACAAGCCTCTGGAATCCTATGTGATAGGAAAGTCCCACAAAAGGTAAAAGGGAAGTTCTATAGGACGGTGATCAGACCCGCGATGCTCTATGGGGCAGAATGTTGGCCAACTAAACGGCAACATTTCCAACAAATGAGTGTCGCAGAGATGCGCATGCTACGGTGGATGTGCGGGCACACGAGAAGAGACCGAATAAGGAATGAGGTGATTCGTGATAGGGTAGGGGTGGCGCCGATTGAAGAGAAGTTAGTACAACATCGACTTAGGTGGTTTGGACATATCTAACGGAGACCTCTAGAAGCACCGGTCAACAGTGGGATTTTAAGAGGTAGAGAAAATATTAGGAGGGGTAGAGGACGACCAAGGTTGACCTGGGAGAAGGGGGTAAAACGAGATTTGAGAGAGTGGAATGTATCTAGAGACTTAGCTCATGATAGCACCGCATGGAAAGTAGCAATTCATGTGCCAGAATCGTAGTCTTGTTTTTTTTCCTTTTTTTTCTTTTCTCTTTTTTTCCTTTTCTCTTTTTTCTTTCTCTTTTTTCTTTTTTTTCTTTTTTATTTTTTCCTTGTTCTTATATCCCTTCCTCTCTTTTACTTCATTGATATTGGGTTTCATGTCTAGCCGACCCCAACATGCTTGGGATAAAGGCTTGGTTGTTGTTGTTGTTATTGTTTGTAACTACTACTATCATAGACCTTATGTGGGCATAATGACTAATCCTCACTCGACTACTTCTAAGTTTTCAAAATAGGCGCTTTTCGAGCGTGCTATTTCCAATGCGACTCTGATACCACGACTGTGGGGACCACCCCGTTGTTCACCCACTCCGGGATCGTGTAAAAGTCCCAAAAATGTGTATGAATAAAAACTATGGTTTGAGTTCATATATGTGGCAATGACAGGAAAAATGGGACTTGCTAAAACTTTTCTTCATGCAAAGTAATACATGGATGAACATCCAACATGAGGTTCACCTTTTTATTTAAAAGTGTTGAACCAATAAGGAGTTAAATACCTCTTTGCATGTAAGTTTAAAATTCAGATTTGAAATTCAAAGTTCACACATATGGTGACCCAAAAACTTTGAATTAACATGCAGCCATATAGTTGAGATTTTAGGGAAAAGGTTATCACCAACTTTTCAATTGTAGGGTGGGCTCAAAGGAGAGCTAAAGAGAAGAAATTGCAAATTCTAAACCAAATTCAGATTTATCCTTGCAAATTCAAACTAAATTTGAAGAATTCAAATTCTAGCCCACCTTTTTAAAATTTAGCATTTTGGGGAGTGAAAAGATCAGCTTGAGAAGATATTTGGTGAAGAAATGGGGGGTGGGACCCACAGGTCATAGAGCTAAAGGAGGAGACTTACTCCCTAAGTTTTGCTCTCGGTGGGGACTTTTCTCGAGCAGCTCGCGAGCGCCACCGAGCAGCTTGCCGGTGACAGCTCCTGCTGCCGGTCTCCATGTGCTGGTGCCCTGGGGTCGGTCCTGGCCGCGCCCCCAACTTGATAACGTGCCCTCCCGGCCGAAGCAAGGCACAATTGCTTTCTCCTCCTCGCAAACAAACCGAGAGCAGAGCACCTCATCGGCGCTGCTCCACTGCCCCTGTCTCCCGGCCAGCCCAGCGCCTCTCCGGCAGGCTCAAGAGGTCACAGAGGTGTGCCAGGAGGTACTGATCCTCATCCCGTCGTCCTCCTGCTCTCCCCCGACGCCGGCTCGCCGGAATTCGATTTTTGGCACCGGCGCACGTATAGAACAGCCTGTGTTTAATTCATGAAATTCTCCCAAACCGATTGATCATACCTCCTACAATTCAAACCACAGCAACTAGATGTCCTAGCGCCCTCCCACGCCGAAAACCAAAGGAAACCGACCCTCCTATGCCCCGGGCGACGCGAAATCGTCGCCGGCGGCCAAAACTGCCATGGTCCACGATGACGACTAGGTTGCAGCCACTTCCTGCGTGATCTGATCTCTGTTCCATGTTCCTAGAACCATAGGGATGCTGTAGGACATCGTAGCTCGCCGGGAGATGCCTTGGACACGCTGGAACGCGTCCATGTCGAGCTCCAGAGCCGCCCCGCCGGTGCCGACCCACCTACAGCCGTTTTCACGCGGGGAAACCTTGCCCGGCAGCTGCGCCATGTTCCCAGGAGCATGTAGGGCGAAACCGGAGCTCATTTGGTGGAGAAATGAGGGAGAACGAGCCATGCCAAGTTCTCTGCCGGTGTGCACCCGCGGGCTCTGGCGGGAGGTTGAAGAAGCACCTGACCTGTGGGCCCCACGCGCGACTGTGCTGTTTAAAATCAAACAGAGAGTTGTGCAAACTTGTAAAATGCATAACTTGGTGTAGGAAGCTCCAAAAATAGTGAGATAAATTTTGTTGGATTCCTTTAAGAGAGTACTATCCAGAGGTACAACCCAATAATTATGAAAACCCCTGGTTTTGGCTCATTAATTCATAGAAGTAAAAGCTTGTGGGAATTTTTCCAGGAGTTCTATGTATTGGAAAATCCCCAAATTTGGGCAGGAGAGTCTTCCAAAAATACTTGAACTCCAGTATAATTTTCAGAAGCATTGGACCTCATTTTCTTGGCCAAATGTGGTGTTAATTCCTTATGTCTCTGAAAATGGGAAAATAAATAGAGGTCAATTTCAGAATTTTTCCCCAAACTTTAGAACCTCATAACTCTTGCTAGGAATCCCCAAATTTAGTGATTCAAATTGGGTTGGATTTATATTGAATAGCTCTGTCCAAATCTACAACCCAATTTGTATGAAACGAATTATTTAGTTCTGGAAAATTCTTGGAAGTTTTTCTGAAAAAGAATTATTGAGGGAGTTTGGTTTATCCAAAAATACCCAAATTTTGCCAGAATATTATTTAGCATATTGTTGACATTATAGCAAATATTCAGCTCACTTGAAGATAATTGGGTAGGAATTTGCTAAAAAACAATCTGCTGTGTTCATAAGAGTCCAGAAACATTTTCAGAAAATGTTTCCCACTTCAAAAATCTGTTCTGAGCAATCCATAGCTCCACAAATCATAGGAAAATTTAGGCAAGCTCTCTGGGACATACTTGGAATTGTAGTTCACTTAGTTGGGCATGAAAATGCACATTACTACAGAATTAATTCTATTGAGTACAAATGCTTAAAGAATTGTTCTGGGAGAACTACCCAAGTAAAAGGGCTGAATTTTGGACCAGATGACTCTCATGTGATCAATAACTCACATGTAAATTATCAGCCCAAGATGAGTCCTGGAACTCCCTGTCCTTATTCTCCATACTTATGTATAAGGGAAAAATACATAAGAGATATTGTGAGAATTATGGAGGACACAATATGACTCCACATTAGCTGCAATTTGGCAAGCTAAATCCTTAGGTAGTATGGAACCTGCTGTAAAAGTTTTGAGGCCATTGGAGTTCTTGTTCTTCAGTTGCACTCAAATCTTTTCAGCTTATCTATTATGTTCATTAGAGAAAAGGGTTAGTGTATAGCTAAGGGCATTAAGGTCAAATTAGTTTAATTCTGTTCTTTGCACAACAGAGGCAAACCAATCCATGCTTGGCTTTTCCACACAACCTCTGTTCTTAAGAAAGTAATTATATAACTTCTTTCCATTACATTCTATAAAATATGTGCATATGCATCTCAATAGGAACCACAACGAAGGGGACTCAAAGGAGTGATTCATCGAAGTGGATCAAGCTCCGGAGAGTCAAGGGTGGATCTGCAAGGATACTAACTGCTTATATACGACTACCCTGCAAAACAGGCAAGCTCCGGTTTGCATTTAACAGCTGTTAAGTTTTTATTTTGTACTCACTTTCGGTCATGATATGAACTGTGCATTAGGTCTAGTGATTGATACTCCTCTTGCATAGCCAAATGACCCATGGAGTATTGGGTAGGTGTCTTCTACCGTGTAGAACTGCCATTCTTAAGTACGGTTCGGTAGAAGTCGAGTGGTGAGATGCTACTCGCAGATTTAGGAACAACAGGGGCATACGGGGTTGGTTCGTAATTGAATTAGCAAGTTAAAGTTGAGACCGGAAGGTTGTAGGAGCAGCAGGACATAGGGGCCTGGGTGCTGTAGACCTGTCCGTGTCGGTCAAGGACCGATCCGTATGCGGCCCTGTTGAACAAGTTTGAGTTGTGTAGCGGACTCATGCTGGCTATATGGGACCCAGTAAACCGATGTACCTCGGGAAGCTGTCGTTGGGACTTTTCGGGTCGCCTCAGGCGGACGGCCGGTGTGCAGTATGTGGGGAATATTCTCATGACATCTCACGTCGGAAGGTGCACCATGAGAGTAGCTACTGTACGGGGCGACTTGATCGATTCAGCGGGGGTGAAACGGGGGAAAGGCTGCCATGTACGACGTCAGTGATGGTTGTTGTAGGCAACGTCGAGTACGGTCGTACGTGTCATGTAGTCCGGATGTTATTGATTCGAATCACCGTCGCTCGCGGAATGGACCGAGCATACTTGTTCTCACAGTCGTGATGTAGTAAGAACTTGCATGAGAAAGGAACTAATCATTTTGATGTGAAGTATTCTTCTACCTTGTATGGAAGCTTGATGAATAGGCTAGTGCAAACTCGATTCTTTTGTGCCATGAGCAATTTACATCGGGGGAAAGCGTTTCTTGTCTGATTGTGGACTCCCGATGTGGCGTGCCCAGGGTTACTTAAAATGCCGCAATTAATACCTGAAAGTAAGGATGCACTTTTAGGCGAGTTTAATTATGCTTATGCCATCCTATGTTAGGTTCATAACCTCACTTAGAGTTTCATGTTTAGGGTGACGGTTAAGCCTTGCTGAGCGTTATGCTCACGGATGCTATTCGAGTTGTTTTGCAGGTAATTGACTCGATGCTTATGAGAAGGGGTGCCGATGAGACTCGGGAACCTCCGAGTGCTTACTCAAAGAGCATCCTCGCCGCTGCAGATTGTCTTCGTGTTGCTAGTAAGGAACGTCCGCGGGTGGGACCGTTTCTTTGTTGCTAGTTTAGACATGAGTCGTGAGAGTGATAGTCTTCCGCTGTAGTTTACTCTGATATAACTATTTGTAAAACATTCTTGTACGCTTCCGCTAAACTATTTATGTAATATGATGTGTTTCTGCAACCCGTGTGCTGTTGGTTGCCGCATAACACGGCACCACCCGACGAGGTCCCGTGGGGCTGTTTCAGCGTGGCATCAGAGCTGTTACACATGGTATCAGAGCTGCGTTGGGAACAGAGCACGGATTGAGCATCATATTATGTCAAAAACTTAGGATACGGTGAGATAACGGTACTAGGCCCACATAAGGACTATTATTAGCATATTATGAAGGTGGCTATCTAACTTATGTGTTATGTCGGAAAATCGTGCATCTCGGGACGTCTATGTCTTGGGGGTGTACGTATGCGCTGTCCACCAGTGCGCACAAGCTGAAGGGTGGAGCCTCACGGGTGGCAGGTAACCCGACTCGCTTTAGTATCCTCTACGACTCTTCATGTTGTTTGGGGTATTCGAGCAGCGTCTGTCCCAGGCGTGCATGGTGCAATTTGGGAGACCCCGTCACGTGGTCAGTAACGTGAACACGTAGCTCAAGGCGTGTTTGGCTTGAGAACACCTGGGCGAGTGATGACGGCCGGGTGTACAAACTGTTATGGATACCGGGTTCGGTGTGCAGCCGAACCTGATGATTGAGTGTGTTTTATGTAGGTACTAACCACAAAAACCTTAGTACGTGTAGAACACGTTTGCGAGTGATCGTTTTAGTGCCACCTAATGATACGTATATGCCGGTGTAATCCGGTTAGGTTTTTCTTTGGTGAGGCAACGTAGTACCGTCATATGTCTTACGGTGCATCGTCACCGTACAACACTGGATAGTATTCTTACCTATGAAGAAATCATTCATGACTAACTTCCAAACTAAAAATGGATGTGATAAAGCACATATTAGTTACTTAACTCTTCATTTGAACTAAGTTTCAAAGAAGAGAATTACTAGGCTTCTTTTGATCTCAAAAACAGAGTGCTCTGTTCTGGCAGAAGTTTTGCCGAACTTTAACAGAGCGTAACTCTGATTAGCTTGATCCAACGGAGGTGTTTGATACAGTTCTGGAAAGGTTATCAAGTGCTCTACAACTTTTGTGTAGAACTCCAGAGCCAAATCCGACACCAACTTGGTTATATGTCCAGATGAATGCAAACTGTTTAGAAAACAGAGCAGCTGCAAACTTCTCTGGATGTTTCGGTAAATTGGTCATAACAATCTGTAGAAAATTTTCTAAGGGTCATGTAATACACCGTTGGAAAGGTTATGAAACTTACAACGATTTTGTAGTTCATAGTTTGTTCAGAATTGTACCCCAGTTGTATGTAAAACTGTGATGAAAACAGCCACATACAAAGGAGGTGCTGGCAAATTTTAGCCAGAAATTCTGTCAACTTTGAACAATCCTAACTTTTGTTCCAGCAATGATCTAGGGGCATGTGAGTACTCGTTGAAAATATACTGACGTTAACTTTAACTTTGGTATTCAACTTGAGTTATGAAAATGCTAATAAATGGATCAAATTCTGGGTTAAGTACATAAAGGTCTGTTCTGTACAGCAAATGGAGATTGTTTTTGCTGGCTTTAGAAAGATATGTAAACATGAAGTATTGTTATGCTTTCATAAAGTTTTAGTATGTTCATGTTTTACATACTTTCACATACTGCTAGATCAAGTTGTGACTCCCCTCAAAATTATGCTTTTGCAGTATGGTGCGTACTCATTCTCCGAGTAGGACTGAAGGTTCTCATCGAGACGGTGATGACTCGACTCCACCAGGGGCACCGCCATCAACGGTATGGGCGGATATCATGGCTCAGATGGTCGAGTCAAGTCAAGAGAACACAAGACTACTCCAAGCCTTGGTACAACAGGGCTTACTCCAACACGCGCAACAGGACGTTCCACCTCGAAACGCCTACTTGGATTTCTTGGCGACACAACCGCCAATTTTCACGGAGGCCAATGAACCAGTGGAAGCTGATCAGTGGCTTCGAGTTATGGAGTCCAAGTTTGGAGTGTTTGAGTGTGACGAGTATCAGAAGACATCATTTGCAGCTCAACAGCTCCATGGAGCCGCCGGAAATTGGTGGTTTGCATATCTCGCCACCGTTCCGGAAGGCCATCGAGTGGAATGGACGGAATTTCATGAAGCATTCCGGGCTCGTCACATTCCTATGGGTTTTATCAAGGCCCAGCAGCAAGAATTCAGAAACTTGAAGCAGGGGGACATGAGTGTCCTCAATTATGTCAGACGATTCAACCTTCTGGCACAATATGCTCCTGCTTATGCGACGAGCGAAGCTGCAATGTGTGACTACTTTTTCTATGGCTTGAGTGCCATACTAAAAGAGAAGTTAGCTTTGTTCAATCAAGGCAGTTACACCGAGTTGATCAGTGCTGCTCTGCTGCAAGAACAAGCGACACTTGAGTGTCAAGCAGAGAAGAGGGACCGGGAGGATGTGCAAGAAGACACACCAGTTGTTCCTCGCAAATACCGTGTGGTGTATCACACACCATCCGATGAAATATGGCAATCACCAGTGAGATCAACTCCGTACAGACTTCCTGCTCAAGAATCTTGTCTTGAAGCAACACCTTTGCCGCAGCAACGAATGACACCTGTGGCATCATTGCTGCAGCCAAGTACATCAACTTCTCAACCACAAGTCAACGAAGAACCGGGGAAACCTACGTGTTCTTATTGCCACCGTTCAGGGCATTTTAGGCAAGAATGCCGGGAGAAGTTGGTGAACACCAAACAGCCATCATCATCAGGTGGTATGCCGCCACCTGCTCCAGTCAACATAACAGCATTACAATCCGGGAGTGTGCAACATCTTGCTATTGAGGATGTCCCGGAGGGAGCACCGGTGTTAGCGGGCATGTTTACTCTCAAGGACGTGCCCGTGTTGGTACTTTTTGATTCAGGTGCAACCCACAATTTTATCAGCAAAACATGCGTGGATCAGCACCAATTATCCACCAATACTCCCACAACGAGTTTTCTTATACGATCACCGGGAGGAAATATCTCTGCCAATCAGATTGTGTCCCGAGCAGCTTTGTGTTTGGGCGGAAAAATATACCCAACATCGTTGATTATGTTGGATAGGCAGAAGATAGACATTATATTGGGGATGTCTTGGTTAAATCGTCACGGTGCCGTTCTCAATATCGGTAACCGGACTGTCCAGATTGACTCGCCGATTCACGGACAGCACACGCTGTTTTTAGACAGCAAAGACCCAGACATGGTAGAAGCCTACCACATGGAAGCGCTGAAGCTTGAGGATATTCCGGTGGTACGTGATTATCCCGACGTATTTCCTGATGATTTACCGGGCATGCCGCCCGAACGGGACGTCGAGTTCAAAATTGAACTGGCGCCAGGAACGACGCCTATTTCACGAAGGCCTTACAAGATGGCACCTAACGAGCTAGCGGAGTTGAAAGAGCAACTGAGTGAACTTATGAGCAAGGGTTTCATACGACCAAGTTCTTCACCTTGGGGTTGCTCAGCGCTGTTCGTTAAGAAGAAGGACGAAACACTACGGCTATGTGTTGACTACCGTCCTCTCAATGCTGTCACAATAAAGAACAAATATCCTTTGCCCCGCATTGACATCCTGTTCGATCAACTTGTGGGTGCAAAGGTATTTTCGAAGATGGATCTTCGGTCGGGATATCATCAAATCAAAATCGGACCGGAGGACATACCGAAGACAGCTTTCTCGACGAGATACGGACTCTATGAGTACCTCGTCATGCCGTTTGGGCTAACCAACGCTCCGGCACACTTTATGTATTTGATGAATTCGGTATTCATGCCGGAGCTAGACAAGTTCATCGTGGTATTCATCGACGACATTTTGGTTTACTCCAAATCTGAAGAAGAGCATGCTGAACATTTGCGCATTGTGCTACAACGGTTGCGGGAGCACCAGTTATATGCCAAGTTCAGCAAGTGCAAGTTCTGGATCGATCAAGTGCCTTTCCTAGGCCATATTATTTCAGCAGAAGGTATCGCCGTGGACCCCAGCAACATTGAACAAGTGCTGAAGTGGGAATCTCCCAAATCGGTCCACGAGGTCCGAAGTTTCCTAGGTTTAGCGGGGTATTATCGGAGGTTTATTCCGAGCTTCTCAAAGATTGCTAAACCAATGACGGAGCTGCTGAAGAAGGGCACTAAATACATGTGGAATGCAGCATGTGAAGCCGCATTCAAAACTTTGGTGAAACATCTCACAACGGCTCCAGTTCTTGCTCAGCCGGACACGACGAAGCCATTCGATTTATACTGTGATGCATCCGGCATCGGTCTCGGCTGCGTTCTGATGCAAGAAGGGCGTGTAGTCGCCTATGGCTCTCGTCAACTGCGAAACCACGAGCAGCATTATCCAACTCACGATCTTGAGCTTGCTGCCGTGGTGTTGGCGTTAAAGATGTGGAGGCATTACCTACTGGGTAATCTTGTTCACCTCTACACCGACCACAAAAGCCTGAAGTACATCTTCACACAGAAGGAGCTAAATATGAGACAACGGAGATGGTTGGAGCTCATCAAAGATTATGAAATTGAGATCCACTATCATCCAGGAAAAGAAAACGTGGTTGCCGACGCGCTGAGTCGGAAGGCCCATGTTCACAACTTAGCGGCTGCTGAGTTAGAAGACGAAGAACCAAGCCTCCGTGTCATTCCGTATGGCGCGCTTTATAATCTCGCGCTCATCCCAACAATCCGTGAAGAGATTGTTGAGGCTCAAAGAAGAGACAGAGGCATGTCTCACATATGGAGAAGACTGGACAACGGAGAGGTGAAATGTTTCCGGAAGGATGAGAACGGTACGATATGGTTTAACGACCGTATAGTGGTACCGCGTAATATGAAACTCCGGAAGAAGATCTTGGATGAAGCCCACCTGTCTAAGTTTTCCATTCATCCCGGAAGTAACAAGATGTACCAAGATTTGAAACAGAAATTTTGGTGGACGAGGATGAAGAGGGAGATTGCTAAATACGTATCCGAATGCGATACGTGTAGACGGGTCAAGGCTGATCATATGCGGAAAGCCGGACCGCTACAACCTTTAAAGATTCCGGCGTGGAAATGGGAGGATGTGAGTATGGACTTCATCGTCGGATTACCACTCACATTCAAGAAGCATGACTCGATATGGGTGATCGTCGACCGGTTGACGAAATCAGCTCATTTCATACCGGTAAACACTCATTATCGAGCAAGGCAATATGCGGTGTTATTCATCTCCAGAATTATATGTTCACATGGTGTCCCGAAGACCATCATCTCAGATCGAGGTGCGTTGTTCGTTGCTCGGTTTTGGGAGCAGCTGCATGCCTCGTTGGGCACCAAGCTAATTAGAAGCTCCGCATATCACCCTCAAACCGATGGATAAACTGAGAGGGTGAATCAAGTGCTCGAGGACATGTTGAGAGCATGTGCCATCCACCACGGTAGGAATTGGGACGATCACCTACCGCTGGCGGAGTTTTCATACAACAACGGTTATCAAGCGAGTATTAAAATGGCACCGTATGAAGCTCTCTATGGCCGGAAGTGTCGCACACCACTGAATTGGTGTGAGTCCGGCGAAAGAGTTCTGTTTGGGATTGATCTTGTCAACGAAGCCGAAGACCGAGTTCGGTTGATACAAGAGAACTTAAAGGCTGCCCAATCCCGACAGAAGAGCTACGCCGATCAAAGGCGTAGGCCGTTACATTTTGACGTCGGAGAGCACGTATATCTTCGTGTATCTCCGATGAAGGGAATTCACCTGTTCGGTGTAAAGGGGAAACTCGCTCCCCGTTTTATTGGTCCTTTCGCTATCACGGAGAAGTGCGGACCCGTAGCCTACCGGCTGGAATTACCGGCAAGTTTGGTGGGTGTTCATGATGTATTTCATGTATCACAGCTGCTGAATTGCCTCAAATTCACCGCTGCTGTTCGCACTGAGGACATCGACGAGTTGAAACCGGACCTGACCTACACCGAGCGACCGGTCCAGATTTTGGATGAAAAGACCCGGGTAACCCGGAACCGGACGATCCGATTTTTTAAGGTACTGTGGAGTAATCACACCGCGGAAGAGGCGACGTGGGAAAGTGAAGATTATCTCCGCACCAACTACCCGGAACTTTTATCTTTGTACAGTTTGTAATTACCTCTCCCGTCGCGTTCCTCTTTTGTAATCTCGGGACGAGATTCTTTTAAGGGGGGAGGAATGTAAAAGTCCCAAAAATGTGTATGAATAAAAACTATGGTTTGAGTTCATATGTGTGGCAATGACAGGAAAAATGGGACTTGCTAAAACTTTTCTTCATGCAAAGTAATACATGGATGAACATCCAACATGAGGTTCACCTTTTTATTTAAAAGTGTTGAACCAATAAGGAGTTAAATACCTCTTTGCATGTAAGTTTAAAATTCAGATTTGAAATTCAAAGTTCACACATATGGTGACCCAAAAACTTTGAATTAACATGCAGCCATATAGTTGAGTTTTTAGGGAAAAGGTTATCACCAACTTTTCAATTGTAGGGTGGGCTCAAAGGAGAGCTAAAGAGAAGAAATTGCAAATTCTAAACCAAATTCAGATTTAGTCTTGCAAATTCAAACTAAATTTGAAGAATTCAAATTCTAGCCTACCTTTTTAAAATTTAGCATTTTGGGGAGTGAAAAGATCAGCTTGAGAAGATATTTGGTGAAGAAATGGGGGGTGGGACCCACAGGTCATAGAGCTAAAGGGGGAGACTTACTCCCTAAGTTTTGCTCTCGGTGGGGACTTTTCCCGAGCAGCTCGCGAGCGCCACCGAGCAGCTTGCCGGTGACAGCTCCTGCTGCCGGTCTCCATGCGCTGGCGCCCTGGGGTCGGTCCTGGCCGCGCCCCCAACGTGATAACGTGCCCCCCCGGCCGAAGCAAGGCACAATTGCTTTCTCCTCCTCGCAAACAAACCGAGAGCAGAGCACCTCATTGGCGCTGCTCCACTGCCCCTGTCTCCCGGCCAGCCCAGCGCCTCTCCGGCAGGCTCAAGAGGTCACAGAGGTGTGCCAGGAGGTACTGATCCTCATCCCGTCATCCTGCTGCTCTCCCCCGACGCCGGCTCGCCGGAATTCGATTTTTGGCACCGGCGCACGTATAGAACAGCCTGTGTTTAATTCGTGAAATTCTCCCAAACCGATTGATCATACCTCCTACAATTCAAACCACAGCAACTAGATGTCCTAGCGCCCTCCCATGCCAAAAACCAAAGGAAACCGACCCTCCTATGCCCCGGGCGACGCGAAATCATCGCCGGCGGCCAAAACTGCCATGGTCCACGGTGACGACTAGGTTGCAGCCACTTCCTGCACGATCTGATCTCCGTTCCATGTTCCTAGAACCATAGGGATGCTGTAGGACATCGTAGCTCGCCGGGAGATGCCTTGGACACGCTGGAACGCGTCCATGTCGAGCTCCCGAGCCGCCCCGCCGGTGCCGACCCACCTACAGCCGTTTTCACGCGGGGAAACCTTGCCCGGCAGCTGCGCCATGTTCCCAGGAGCATGTAGGGCGAAACCGGAGCTCATTTGGTGGAGAAATGAGGGAGAACGAGCCATGCCAAGTTCTCTGCCGGTGTGCACCCGCGGGCTCTGGCGGGAGGTTGAAGAAGCACCTGACCCGTGGGCCCCACGCGTGACTGTGCTGTTTAAAATCAAACAGAGAGTTGTGCAAACTTGTAAAATGCATAACTTGGTGTAGGAAGCTCCAAAAATAGTGAGATAAATTTTGTTGGATTCCTTTAAGAGAGTACTATCCAGAGGTACAACCCAATAATTATGAAAACCCCTGGTTTTGGCTCATTAATTCATAGAAGGAAAAGCTTGTGGGAATTTTTCCAGGAGTTCTATGTATTGGAAAATCCCCAAATTTGGGCAGGAGAGTCTTCCAAAAATACTTGAACTCCAGTATAATTTTCAGAATCATTGGACCTCATTTGCTTGGCCAAATGTGGTGTTAATTCCTTATGTCTCTGAAAATGGGAAAATAAACAGAGGTCAATTTCAGAATTTTTCCCCAAACTTTAGAACCTCATAACTCTTGCTAGGAATCCCCAACTTTAGTGATTCAAATTGGGTTGGATTCATATTGAATAGCTCTGTCCAAATCTACAACCCAATTTGTATGAAACGAATTATTTAGTTCTGGAAAATTTTTGGAAGGTTTTCTGAAAAAGAATTATTGAGGGAGTTTGGTTTATCCAAAAATACCCAAATTTTGCCAGAATATTCTTTAGCATATTGTTGACGTTATAGCAAATTTTCAGCTCACTTGAAGATTATTTGAGTAGGAATTTGCTAAAAAACAATCTGCTGTGTTCATAAGAGTCCAGAAACATTTTCAGAAAATGTTTCCCACTTCAAAAATCTGTTCTGAGCAATCCATAGCTGCAAAAATCATAGGAAAATTTAGGCAATCTCTCTGGGACATACTTGGAATTGTAGTTCACTTAGTTGGGCATTAAAATGCACATTACTACAGAATTAATTCTATTGAGTACAAATGCTTAAAGAATTGTTCTGGGAGAACTACCCAAGTAAAAGGGCTGAATTTTGGACCAGATGACGCTCATGTGATCAAGAACTCACATGTAAATTATTAGCCCAAGATGAGTCCTGGAACTCCCTGTCCTTATTCTCCATACTTATGTATAAGGGAAAAATACATAAGAGATATTGTGAGAATTATGGAGGACACAATATGACTCCACATTAGCTACAATTTGGCAAGCTAAATCCTTAGGTAGTATAGAACCTGCTGTAAAAGTTTTGAGGCCATTGGAGTTCTTGTTCTTCAGTTGCACTCAAATCTTTTCAGCTTATCTATTATGTTCATTAGAGAAAAGGGTTAGTGTATAGCTAAGGGCCTTAAGGTCAAATTAGTTTAATTTTGTTCTTTGCACAACAGAGGCAAACCAATCCATGCTTGGCTTTTCCACACAACCTCTGTTCTTAAGAAAGTAATTCTATAACTTCTTTCCATTACATTCTATAAAATATGTGCATATGCGTCTCAATAGGAACCAAAACGAAGGGGACTCAAAGGAGTGATTCATCGAAGTGGATCAAGCTCCGGGGAGTCAAGGGTGGATCTGCAAGGATACTAACTGCTTATATACGACTACCCTGCAAAACAGGCAAGCTCCGGTTTGCATTTAACAGCTGTTAAGTTTTTATTTTGTACTCACTTTTGGTCATGATATGAACTGTGCATTAGGTCTAGTGATTGCTACTCCTCTTGCATAGCCAAATGACCCATGGAGTATTGGGTAGGTGTCTTCTACCTTGTAGAACTGCCATGCTTAAGTACGGTTCGGTAGAAGTCGAGTGGTGAGATGCTACTCGCAGATTTACGAACAACAGGGGCATACGGGATTGGTTCATAATTGAATTAGCAAGTTAAAGTTGAGACCGGAAGCTAGGTTGTAGGAGCAGCAGGACATAGGGGCCTGGGTGCTGTAGATCTGTCCGTGTCGGTCAAGGACCGATCCGTATGCGGCCCTGTTGAATATGTTTGAGTTGTGTACCAGACTCATGCTGGCTATATGGGACCCAGTAAACCGATGTACCTCGGGAAGCTGTCGTTGGGACTTTTTGGGTCGCCTCAGGCGGACGGCCGGTGTGCAGTATGTGGGGAATATTCTCATGACATCTCACGTCGGAAGGTGCACCATGAGAGTAGCTACTGTACGGGGCGACTTGATCGATTCAGCGGGGGTGAAACGGGGGTAAGGCTGCCACGTACGACGTCAGTGATGGTTGTTGTAGGCAACGTCGAGTACGGGCGTACGTGTCGTGTAGTCCCGGTGTTATTGATTCGAATCACCGTCGCTCGCGGAATGGACCGAGCATACTTGTTCTCACAGTCGTGACGTAATAAGAACTTGCATGAGAAAGGAACTAATCATTTTGATGTGAAGTATTCTTCTACCTTGTATGGAAGCTTGATGAATAGGCTAGTGCAAACTCGATTCTTTTGTGCCATGAGCAATTTACATCGGGGGAAAGCGTTTCTTGTCTGATTGTGGACTACCGATGTGGCGTGCCCAGGGTTACTTAAAATGCCGCAATTAATACCTGAAAGTAAGGATGCACTTTTAGGTGAGTTTAATTATGCTTATGCCATCCTATGTTAGGTTCATAACCTCACTTAGAGTTTCATGTTTAGGGTGACAGTTAAGCCTTGCTGAGCGTTATGCTCACGGATGCTATCCGAGTTGTTTTGCATGTAATTGACTCGATGCTTATGAGAAGGGGTGCCGATGAGACTCGGGAACCTCCGAGTGCTTACTCAAAGAGCATCCTCGCCGCTGCAGATTGTCTTCGTGTTGCTAGTAAGGAATGTCCGCGGGCGGGACCATTTCTTTGTTGCTAGTTTAGACATGAGTCGTGAGAGTGATAGTCTTCCGCTGTAGTTTACTCTGATATAACTATTTGTAAAACATTCTTGTACGCTTCCGCTAAACTATTTATGTAATATGATGTGTTTCTGCGACCCGTGTGCTGTTGGGTGCCGCATAACACGGCACCACCCGACGAGGTCCCGTGGGGCCGTTTCAGCGTGGCATCAGAGCTGTTACAGATCGTAGAGGGTGGTGCCATGCGATGCGGCACCCAACAGCACATAAGAAAAGAATAAGAGCAACATACAAACTTTTATTTGATATAAAACAGCGGAAGTCTTTTTACAAAACTTAATTATATAGCGGAAATAATATACATCACTACTCTCTAATCCTAACTAAGCAAAAGTGCAGCCGCCCATCCCGTGGAAACTAAACACTAGCAACATGTAACCGGAGATCACGGCGGCGTGCAGGGCTCCAGCTCGGCCGTTTACCCTGATGGAGGCATCGCCTCGTCCTCGGACCCCTCCTCATAGCTCTCACCTGCACACAGCTCAAATATTGCAACTGTGAGCACGATGGCTCAGCAAGGCTTAACCGACAACCTAGTCATGGAACTCTACATGCAGGGATGTGTAAGATAAGAAAAAGGACTTTGCAACAAAGACACCTATAAGTTGATCCTTACTTTCAGTTTTATAGCGACATATTCATGTGCCTTAGGCAGCCCTCACATCGGAAGTCAATAATCAAACAAGAAACCCTTCCCTCCGATGTGGTGATGCCCAAAGTGGACAATAAACTTAATTAGTTCTACATCTACAGCAGACATGGTTTCAAAACAATAATAATTCATCAAAGCATATTATCATTCATTTGGCTTCTTTCCTTTCTTACTCCATCACAGAACAGTGAACAAGCGGTACTCAAATAACCGCGAGGGACGGTGATTGCAATCAGAAGACACCCGGACAACACGTCACATACACCCACATTCAGAAGCGTGATTCCACACCCCTTCGTACTCTGTTGTATGCAACAACCTTTCAAAGGCAACCCAAATGCCGAACCAGTCCATCCGTAACAGGAAGGAGGTCCCCGCGTGGAGCGTGACTGTGCACACAGGCAGATTTACACCTTGCTACCCTCAACCCACTCCTATAAAACGGTTGGGTAAGCCTCGGCACCCAGGTTAACCAATTACATCGGTTTCCTGCTTATGTCAGTATGTCATCTGGTACTGTTCGATACTTGTTCATCAGGACCACACACGACTCGGCCCTCAATCGACACCAACAGGGCTACACACCTGAGACCTCCGCTCACTGCATCCTATCCCCCCTGCTGGGTCTCATTTTCACCACTCTTAAGCCATTTTCTACTTTGACCATACCGTGTGATAAAACCTTACCTCGCGAGTAGATTCCAACTACTCGACTTCTACAGAGATCCTAAGCATATTAGCACGGCATTCTCTACGCGTCGATTTTGTAAGCTACCCAACCCTCCATAGGATTTAAAGTCATGCAAGTGGGGTTTCAAACACCCTAACTCTAATGCAAACATTTCAACCTAGACATAAGTGATACAAACCGGGGCTTGCCTGGTTGCGAGTTAAATGGGAAGTCAGCTTCTGGTGGGAGTACGTCCAAGGGCTCCGGTGCATCCTCAACTTCCGTCACTATATGAAATGTAACAAAACATATGCATAAGTGTGAAAGAATTATAAAATTTAAACTTATATTCATAGCTACTGCTATTTAGGATCCTTAATTGGCTTTGGGATTTTTCCAGTGGATACGAGACACTCTAAGGATGATCTGAGCAAAATTTGGAGAAATTTCATTGCACCTTGTGGTCTCCAAAATTCCCACAAGTACAAGGCTTCTCTGAATTTTGAACCCAAATCAGGAGTTTTGACATGACTAATAGTTGAAGATCTAATTAGGGTAGGTCTCCATGGTTCTAACAAAATTTTTTTCACCATTTTTGGAGCTACCAACAGAGATATATGAATTTTGGAAGTTGGTAAAGATTTCTGAAAATGTCTCTGTTTATTTTTCCCATTTTTCAGAAACATAAAGGATTAACACCATATTTGGCCAGGAAAATGAGGTCCAATGCCTCTGAAATTTTTACTGGAGCTCAATCATTTTGGAAGAATGTTCTGCCCAAATTTGGGAATTTTCGAATAAACAGAACTCCTGCGAAAATTCCTATAAGATTTCCTTAATTGAATTAATGAGCCAAATACAGAGATTTTCATAACCCTTGGGCTGCACCCTTGATAGTATTCTATGAGAGGAATCCAACAAAATTTGTTTGACAATTTTTGGACATTCCTACACAAAGTTATGGCTCTTCAAAGTTTGAACTGGAATAGGAAAATCCTGGAAAAGTTTAAATGCTGCAGCGGGCCCCACATGTCAGCACCCTCTTCTACCTCGCGCCAAAACAGGAACCAGCAGCGTTCTCTGGCGAGGGTGGCGGGAACGGCATTCCCAGCTGCCTCCCGGGCCAATTCTTGCCGCTCCTCCATTATTTACCCCACTGAACACGCTGGTGGTGTCGCCGGCGGCCAAAACTCGCCGGAAGATGGTGCGCACCGGTGACAGCAGGGTTTTGAACTCCGGCGAGGTCGGGAAGCTTCATTCCTCCACCAAACGATCGGCTCTCGGGCTCTAGAGCACCAGTGGAAGATGTAGAATCTAGAACGGGCAGCCCAACTCGATGAAACGGCCGGCAAACTAGGGTTCAACGGTGAGCCGAGGTGGTTTGCCATGGCGGCGTGAAAATCGACTAGACAAGGCCAACTCTTGATGGTTTTCCTCGGTTCTTTGTCGAGGATGGGCGCAAGGGAGTGCAGAAGCTTTGTGCACGTTAGCTCGAGGTGTAGTTGATTGTGTAACCCGAATTTGGGTTTGAACCGAGCTTCACTCTTCTACACTAGGGTTCGGGAAAGAATAAAATTCGAGCTACCCGATGGATCATTTGCTACACGGCTGGCAGCTACACCATCCAGGGCTACCCACGCACCTTTCTTGTATAGGAAGTCAGAGGAGAGGGTGGCCAGATGAGGCTGTTGATGGTGAGCCGAAACGGTGAGGTCTGGTGCACCTCACAGCTTTGGCGCCAATCCGTGTTTTGTGAGCAGCTCTGATCGGTAAACTCTGGAGGAATTATGGGAGGTGCTAGAGCACGTGTTGGTGAGGGTTTTTGCTGTGGAAGGTTCGAGCAACCGAGCTCGGGGTGCTGTGGTTGATCGGGGGAGAAACCAGCGGCGGTGTAGCTCGAGGTTTCGGTCAGGCGCTCGAGCAGAGGGCTGTGGGAGGCTGCGGTGTAACGTGGAGAAGAGAGAACCGGCACTTGGGCTGCCGCTTTAAGCACCCACGTGCATGAGCCGACATCGGGAGCAGCGAGGAAGCAGCTCGGTGGAGGCATCCGTCGCTCGGTGGCGCACGGTGAACAGCCGAGGGGAAAACAGGGTCGGTTAACTCTTCTGTGTGGCTGACAAATGGGTCCCACCCCCTCTCATTTTAGTTAACTTTTCCACTGATATTTTTACCCCAGCTACTCAGAATTAAAGTCTATACTTCCACACCAAGTCATGGTTTAAATTTGCTGAATTCAAATAGTTTGAATTCTGGTGTGGAGTTTGAAATAAGTTTGATGATTTGAATTTGAAATGGAATTTGAACTATTCAATTTCATTGGTCCAACAACATAGCAAACCAACTCCAAAGCTTCTGATTTTTGGCATGCCTGCTAATTCAAATGTGGAGAACACATTTGTGGAACCAAATTTGCAAATGGAGGAAACTGGAATTTGAAACTGAATTTGAAATTCAGATTAGAGGGCTTCCTCTTTTAATCCCAAACAAATAACTAAACACCTCCAAAAGAGCTGAAATTTGGAAGGTTGAATATTTGAAATATGAAGATCCAAATTATGCATTTAGATCTGCATGTTTGGAAGTTTTTGGGAAGATTAAATCCTCACTTTGAACTTACACTGCTATAATTCAAAGTTTTTATTCCCCTCATTTTTCCTAGGTGTACATGAGCTGAATTTTCTTGCTACCACTTTTTGGGGATTTTACACAGAGTGGCCAGAGGATCGTGTTTCCTGCGTGGCCGCAGCCACCACAGGTGCCCTCGTCACAGCCGCCCCCAGCACAGGTACCCCCGGCACTGTGTAAATCTTTAATACTATTTAATACAGGGAGGGAGATAAAGAGATGGAGAGAGGGGGAGAGATAGTGAAAGAGATAGAGGGATGGGGAGGAGGAGAGAGAGCAGGGGAAGAGAGAGAGAGAGAGGGAGAGAGATAGAGTGAAAGAGGGGAGAGAGAGGGGATAGATAGTGAAAGAGAGAGAGGGATGGGGAGAGAGTGAAAGAGGAGTAGAGAGAGTGAAATAGAGAGAGAGAGAGGGAAGGAAGGGGCGATGGGGAGAGGGACGACGAGAGCGAGAGAGAATGAGGGAGAGGGAGAGAGAAGGGAGAGGTGGTTTTTGTGAGGGACAACGAGAGCGAGAGAGAGAGAGTGAAAGAGGAGTTCTGAGAGTGCAAGAGAGAGAGAATGAGGGAGAGAGAGAGTGAAGGGAGAGGCGAATGGGGCGAGGGACAATGAGAGCGAGAGAAAGAGGGGGTAGTAAGAGGGAGAGAGAGGGAAAGAGAGGAATAGGAAGGGACAGAGACATGTATAACTTTTATTTACTTTGCAGGGTTCACCGACGGAGGCGTAAACTCCATCTCTGCAGCTACCGGCACCGGGAGGGATGCGCGAAGATGACGTTCACGGCTTTGGAGGTAGTCGTGAGGGGAGTGTGTAGCCGTAGGTGTTTTTAGATTTCTTTGGACTTAATGAATGAACCTTCGGTTGTGTATTGTAATGTTTGTCTGTGTTATATAAATGTGTGATTTGTCTCAGCCGGCAACTGTGCCGGGGCAGCTAGTTTCTGTTTTTTTTTAAAAAAAATTAAAACCATAGCTTACGACGGCCTATATGCAAGCGGTCGTAAGTAAGCTCAAGTAACTTACGACGGCTGTTGTGGCCATCGTAAGTGAGCCCAAGTAACTTACGACGGCCACAGCAGCCGTCGTAAGTTACTTGAGCTTACTTACGACGGTTTGTATTCAGGCCGTCATAAGTCGTAAGGCCCAGCCCACCACGTGGCCCAGGCGCTTACATACGACGGCTACAGGCCGCTATCGTAAGTTTCGTAACATACGACGGTGGCCGTCGTAGATAAAATAACTTATGACCAAATCCTGATGACTACAAACTTTTTAAACTAGGTGTAAACCATCGTAATTAAGCTCATTACGATGGTTTAGAACTTACTTACGACGGCTTTGGCCGTTGTGAGTCGTATTTCTGTAGTGCATGTGATAAGTTGCTCAGAGATCAAGGCACTACATTGTCAGACAATGAACAATTCAGATACAGAAGCATAGTGGGAGGTTTACAATACTTAACCAGTACAGTACTTAACATGACTAGACCAGACTTATCATTTGCTGTAAATCAAGTCTGTCAGTTTGTTCAGTGCCCTACTGACATTCACCTCTCTGCAGTAAAAATAATTCTCAAGTTTGTCAAAGGAACAGTAGATCAAGGATTTAAGATTCATAGGTTTTCCACCACAACACTTAGTGCTTTTCTAGACGCTGATTGGGCAGGGTGTCCCAATAATTGCAGATCAACGAGTGCCCATGCTGTGTTTCTTGGATCAAACCTGGTGTCTTTGAGTTCTGACAAACAAGCCACTGTCTCGAGGTCGAGTACAGAAGCTGACTATAAGGCAATTTGAAAGTGCATCTAGGCATCCCTTGTGGGTTTTGGTTGATTTATGACAAACAAATGAGACCCTAACAAAATCATTGAGATGAGTGCAGGTTTTTAAAGAAATTAGGAAGAAAGCGCAAACAGAAAGGAGAATGAGGATCTAAAATGATAAGAGCTTAGAAGCTGAAAAGATTAGATTACTTAGTATGGGGTGTGATGGAGAAACACACCCCAAGAGCTCAAGTGAAATAAATCACACTAACTGCACAAAAATCAGCATGTGCGGACTAGTCCGATATCAACCAGACTAGTCCGATTTCTCTCTGACTAGAAAACGGATAAGTCCTCCAAGTGCGGACTTGTCCTCAGTCCTCACTTTCTCCACACAGCGGACTAGTCCGATATGGACCGTACTAGTCCGATATGTCTCTGACTAGAGAGCGGACAAGTCAGCCTAGTCCGGACTTGTCCATAATCTACAAAGTTCTCACCACAGGGGACTACTCCGATATGGACCGGACCAGTCCGATTTGCCCGTGAGTAGACAATGGACTAGTCCGCACTCTTACGGACTAGTCCGGTATCTCACAGCACTTTGGGTTTTCCACACGCCGCACACCTTACTAGTTCGGAAGTACACCACAGACTAGTCCGGACATCGCAAACCCTAACGGTAACCTTTGGAAACCCTAGTATAAATAGTGGTGTACGGCCATACTACAACCTCTCTCGACCCCATGCGCCGTCACACCTTCCAAGAGCCCAAAATTCACATCTCTCCACACATTCTAACCCTAAAAGGATCAAATCTTTGAGGTTGCTAATTGATCAAAGGAGAGACTTGTTCTACACATCTTGAGCTTTTGGGTTTGATCTCTCACACACTCTTTTCATTTATTGTACATCTTTTGAGTGTGCTTGGTGGTATTAATTCATTATAATTCTTACGTAGCTCTCAACTTGTGAGAAGGCCCCTTGAACGATTTATTTGCCCTTTGTGATTAGTGGAAGAGAATCGGCCTCCGTGGCGATTCGACGATGGTAGGGTTGGTGAAGACCCGGTCCTTCGTGGACTCCTCAACGGGGATGTAGATTTCCTTCGTGGAATCGAACCTCGGGATAAGATCTTGTCTCTTGCTCTTGTGTTTTATTGTTCATCATATTCTAGGGTTAACTTAATCTTGTGTAATTCATGTTGAAACATTGAAACTAAAGTTGATCTTTGTCATTCATTATTTCACTGTTGTAATACATCTAAGTTCCCAATTAATTTCCGCTGCATAAGGTACTAGAAGTGAAAATATTGATCAACCTTGATCTTTCTAGTCCACGCATACCTGACTAGGCCGCACAGTACCGGACTAGTCCAATTTCCCTGTATTTGATAAATCTATTAAGTGTTTCAGGGATTAACAAAGAATCAAAAAGCCTATTCACCCCCCCTCTAGGCTACATTCAATTGGTATCAAAGCCAAACTCTTCAAAAGAGACTCACCGCTCGAAGAGACGATGTCGGACATCAAGGATGTACACAAGAAGATCGACGATGAAAAGGGTGATGATGAAAGGACTCAAAAGCTAAAGAAGCTACTCGATGCCATTCAAGACAGTGAGGACGATGATGAGGAGGTGCTCCAACTCAAGGCTCTTCTACAGAAGAAGGCACTCTCCCAAAAAGGGAAGAAGAAGATCGATGATGAAAAGAAGAAGAAAGGGGGTAGTCACACAGACTACTCCCGATATCCTTTTAACTATGAACGTTTGAATTCTAACAATAGTCATTACTTATCAATTCCTTTAGGGAAATCACCTTACTTTGATGGCAATGACTATTCAATGTGGAGACAAAACATGAAAATGCACCTTATATCTCTTAACCCAAGTTTGTGGCATATAGTGTGTACAGGGATAGATATCCCGAATGATGATGAAGAGCTGACTCCAAGCCAAGGACAAGCCGTTCATCGGAATGCTCAAGCTGTAGCTGTGATCACGTCATCACTGAGCCGAAACGAGTTCACCAAGGTGGACGGACTCAAAATTGCCAAGGAGATATGGGACACACTACCAACCGCACATGAAGGTGACCGTCATGTACGCGAAGCCAAGATAGAAATGATTGAAGGTGAATTGGGAAGATTTGCGATAGAAGAAGATGAATCACCACAAGATATGTACAATCGACTAAAGAATCCTATCAACAAAGTCCGAGCTTATGGCAGCAAAAAGTTGAATGATTATGAAGTGGTGAAGTTGATTCGCAGAGCATTCATGCCTCGCAACGTGACTCTTTGCTCTATGATTAGAGAAAGCCCCGGGTATCAGAAAATGACCCCTGACGAACTTCTTGGCAAGATCATCAACGTTGAAATGATGGAGAAGCAAGCCAAGCATGTCAAGGAAATTGCCAATCTCACTTCGGCAATGAAGAAAGGAGTTGCTTTGAAGTCAACTTGTAAACCCGTATCAAAAGAAGCTCGAGAAGCTCATGGAGAAGACGACAGTGATGATGGAAGTACTGATATCGATGAAGAAGACATGATCTTGTTCATGAAGAAGTTCAAGAAAATGATGAGAACAAGAAAGGGTAGCAGCTCAAACAAAGGAAGACAAAGGGACAAACGAAGACCCAAGATGAGACGGGCGTGCTACAACTGCGGAGAATATGATCACTTCATAGTAGATTGTCCATATGAAGAAAATAAGAGGAAGACTAAAGACAACAAGCCTCAACCAAAGAAAATGTTCAAGAAGAAGAAGCAATATGGCCAAGCGCATCTATGGAAGGAGTGGGACTCCAATGATGAATCCTCATCCGAAGAAGAAGAGGAGATGGCCACCATAGCCATAAAGAAGACTACCAAGAAATCCACTCTATTCCCAACCATGGGCGCATGGAAGGACACCAACAACACTTGTCTAATGGCAAAAGAAGGTAAAAGAAAGGTAACAACTAAATCTTCCTTCTCGCATTCTTTTACTAGTGATAGTGATAATTCTAGTGAGGATGATAGCGGTGATGAAAATGAATATATGCTTAGGGGTTTAGACAAAAAGACAGCTGCTAAGATGAAATTTCTATTTGATAAGCTTGTTGATATGGAGAAGTTAGTCAATCGCCAGGAAGATATGATCATCTCCCAAAAGGAGGAATATCTTGAGATTGAAAAGCTTCTTGAACTTGAAAAGGAGCGAAGTAAATCATTAGAACTTGAGTTAGCCTCAAGAAAGGAAGCTTGCTTGAAGTTAAACGACTCAAACGCCACCATCAAGGATGAACTTGGTAACTTAACCAATGTTAACAAGATCCTTGAGGTACAAGTTGAGTCACTCAAGCAAAGTGGTTCTTCATCAACTTCAAGCTCACCTTCTCAACATATAAAATCTGAAACTAGTATTACTTGTGCTTGTGCCAAAAGTGACACTAACTTGAAGAAAAAGCCAAACTCGACAAAGGACAAGCAATCTTCTCAAAGTGGCATATTTGACAAGGAGAAGATCAAGTATGCACGCAGTGCATACTCGATCACAAGACCTCCTAATGTCAAATATGGCATTGGATATTCTTATGGTGAAAAGAAAAACGCTAGAAGCCACAAGAATAACAAGGGTTGCATTGCCTTTGTCAAGGGAAACTCTTCTCAAGTTAGAAAACTTAATAATATTGATAAATTTAACACTGTGAACACATATGAACAACAACTTCTATTTAGAACTTTTGATGCTTCATATGTACTTATGAAAAGTAATCTTGGAAGAGTTTATGCTAAATATGTTGGGCCACGCCATGGGAACACCAAGTCTCATGTGTGGGTGCCCAAATCACTTGTGACTAACCTCAAAGGACCCAAGCAAGCTTGGGTACCTAAGACCAAGGCATAATTTGTCTTTTGCAGACTTATTCATCCAATGGAGCAAATGGGTGCTAGATAGTGGATGCACCAATCACATGACCGGAGAAAGAGGAATGTTTGTGGAATATGAAGAAAATGAAGATCCAAGCGAAGGCATTTACTTTGGTGATAATAGTCAAGGAAGAGTGCTTGGTACCGATAAAATTGCAATTTCATCACAACATACTCTCTCTCATGTTTTACACGTTGACTCCTTGGATTATAAACTTTTGTCCATATCTCAATTATGTGACAAGGGTTATAATTGTTTATTCACTAATGAGGGTGTGACTGTCTTTAGAAGGAGTGATAACTCAATTGCATTCAAGGGTGTGTTAAAGGGAAAACTTTATCTAGTTGACTTCAACAAAGATAAAGCCGAACTTGATACATGCTTGATTGCAAAGACCAACATGGGTTGGCTGTGGCATAGACGGATAGCACATGTTGGTATGAGGAATCTTCAAAAACTCCTTAAAGGCAATCACATCCGAGGTTTAAAGGATGTTGTTTTTGAGAAAGACAGGCCTTGTAGAGCGTGCCAAGCAGGGAAGCAAGTAGGAGCACCCAATCCCACGAAGAATGTCATGACTACAACAAGACCGCTTGAGCTCCTCCACATGGATCTATTCGATCCAATTGCTTACATAAGCATCGGCGGTATTAAATACGGTCTAGTCATTGTTGATGATTTTTCACGCTTCACGTGGGTTTTCTTTTTGCATGATAAGACAAAAACTCAAGGAACCCTCAAAAAGTTCATCAAGCGTGCCCAAAATGAATTCTCATTGAAGATCAAGAACATACGAAGTGACAATGGGACAGAATTCAAGAACACCCAAGTTGAGGAGTATCTAGAAGAAGAAGGGATAAATCATGAATTTTCAGCACCATATACTCCTCAACAAAACGGAGTAGCCAAAAGGAAGAACAGAACTCTCATTGAGATGATGAGGACAATGCTCGATAAATACAATACTTCAGACAGATTTTGGGTTGAAGCGGTTAACACCGCTTGTCGCGCCATTAACCGACTATATCTTCATCGGTTGCTCAAGAAAACTTCATATGAAGTACTCACGGGTAACAAGCCGAATATTTCATATTTTCGAGTTTCTGGTTCAAAATGTTATATTTTAAACAAGAATCCAAGGGCTTCGAAGTTTGCTCCGTAGTCTGATGAAGGTTTGTTACTTGGCTATGATTCGAACTCTTACGCTTATCGTGTCTTCAACAAAACCTCCAGACTTGTTGAAGTAGCACGTGATGTAGTGTTCGATGAAACTAACGGCTCTCAAGAAGAGCAAGTTGATCAATGTGTGCTAGATCAAGAAGAAGCTCCATGTCAAGCATTTAGAAGAATGACATTGGGCGATGTTCAACCATAAGTGCCACCTTCAAATGCGAATGAAGAAAATGAACCACAGGTGGAGGAAAATGATCAAGGGGGAGCTTCCATACAAGATCAACCTCAAGAAAATCAAGAAGATCAAAACATCAATGATGGCAACTATCCAAGGGGAGAAGAAGATGATAATGAAGATTCAAGACCACAAGTGCCACATCCAAGAGTACACCAAAGCGTCCAAAGAGATCACCCAGTCGACAACATAATCGGTGATGTCGGTACTCTCAGTACCGGGTACCCCGCGCACAGAAGAGAAGCCACCTAAGGACCTCGCCCCCTCCGCAGGGGCGAGCTCCGAAGGCGCCACGTGTCCAGCGGGGCCGGGCGTCCCCTCTCCTCAGAGGTGAGCCCCGGGCCTGCCACGTGGCCAGCAGAGCCGGACCTTGCCCCTTCGGCAGGGGCGAGCTCCGAAGGCGCCATGTGTCCAGCGGGGCCGGGCCTCCCCTCTCCTCAGAGGTGAGCCCCGGGCCTGCCACGTGGCCAGCAGAGCCGGACCTCGCCCCATCCGCAGGGGTGAGCTCCGAAGGCGCCACGTGTCCAGCGGGGCCGGGCCTCCCCTCTCCTCAGAGGTGAGCCCCGGGCCTGCCACATGGCCAGCAGAGCCGGATCTCACCCCCTCCGCAGGGGCGAGCTCTGAAGGCGCCATGTGTCCAGCGGGGCCGGGCCTCCCGTCTCCTCAGAGGTGAGCCCCGGGCCTGCCACGTGGCCAGCAGAGCCGGACCTCACCCCTCCGCAGGGGCGAGCTCCGAAGGCGCCACGTGCCCAGCGGGGCCGGGCCTCCCCACTCCTCAGAGGTGAGCCCCGGGCCTGCCACGTGGCCAGCAGAGCCGGACCTCGCCCCCTCTGCAGGGGCGAGCTTTGAAGGCGCCACGTGCCGTGCTGCCCACCCCAGCTCGGTAGGCAGCAGGAGTAAAGGCAGACCATGCCCTGTCTGATCAAGGCATTCAAGACCCGCGCCTTCCCAAGGCGCGGAGACGCGGCGCACGCCCCTGTCAGGAGGCACAGTGACCAGTCGCGTCATAGTGAAGACAAGCACACCATGTCGGAAGCTGTTGACCAATAAATACAGCGACAAGACACTCCCTGCCGTCCCTGCCATCATCAACCACTATGCCTAGCTTGCGGCACGGGTAGGATGGCATGACGACGACTAAGAAGACATTGCCAGAGACAACTACCAGCATTCACTGCAAGATATGGTAGATGGCAGGAAATCACCCCGGGGCCACCTGTCGGGCCCCGGGGCCCACCTTGTAAGCCGCCCGAGCCTTGAAGTATAAAAGGCTCGGGTAGGCAACATTGCAAGGGGTTCGGGAGTTTAGCAGTTGGCTCCCTCTAGCGCCTAGGGCAACTCAGCTCATACAGAACACCAACCTTAGAACTCCGGTTCTATGCTCCGAGCAATACAGCTCCCGTGAATGTAGGGTTTTACGCTATGGCGGCCCGAACCACGTAAAAATCCTTGCGTCAATCCTCTCACAACCAACGTGACCTTCCGAGAGAACTAGCCCCTCCAAAAAAGAACCTCCATGGGTTGCTCTTGAAGCAGGGCCGGGGGAAGTGCCGACAGAACACTTCGACATTTGGCGCGCAAGGTAGGGGGATTTTCACTCTTGAGACGGGTCTTCGCGCCCTCATTCTCGGCGAACGATGACCAGTGAGGGTCATGTCTCGACATGCTCAGGTAGGAGTGCGTCGGGACAGGTTGGGGGCCCGTGTCGGACTCCAGCAACGCTGACTCCTACAACTTCAAGATCTGCTGTGGCGCAGGGTGCTACTCAAGCAAGAGCACTAGCTGCCGCACGAGCGCTCCTGCACAATCCGCCTGCTGTGGACGCTCCCCAGGGGGCCGCCCAGCAGTGGATCCGCGACGTCAACCACCTCATCGCTGCTGCCATCAACCTTTCGCTGCGGCGGGGACAACACCCCGGTCAACCAGCTGTGTCGCTGTCGCACACACCAATGGTTGACATGCAGACAGAAGACTCCCATTCTACCAGGCCCCCAACGGCAGACCTAAGGACGGAGCTGGAGCGACGTCACTTGGGGGAAGATGGTCGCGTGACCATCGAGCGACAGCGGGAAAGGTGTCGCAACCACGAAGCCGACTATAGCATGTCGACTGCCTCGGCTCAGCCTGGGCCTTAGACGTTCGCCATGCGACCTCTGCTCCAGGCGTACGCCACGCAGCATATGCAGCAGCCATATGCCTTGCAGACGGCGCCCCCGGTATATGGTGCACCATTGCCCATGCCGGGGTACACCGTGCCAGCAGCGGACCAAGGGTTCGCGGCACCAGGATCTGCAGCAGCAGGGACGGGGTGTGCGGCCCTGGCGCCCCACCTCCTTTCACAGTGTGGCCATGCATGTTCCGGCCACACCTGCCAGAGAAGTACGACGGAAGCGTCAACCCTGCAGAGTTCCTCAGATCTACTCTACTGCCATCCTCGCGGCAGGAGGGGATGAGGCAATCATGGCCAACTACTTACCCGTCGCCTTGGCCGGCCCAGCATGGTCATGGTTCATGAACCTGCCCCAGGGTTCCATAACTTCCTGGGGGGAGCTATGCCGACAGTTCACCATGAACTTCTGCAGCTCCTACACGCGTCCCGGCACGGAGCTGGACCTCCACGTCATGCAACAGCAACCAGGGGAATCACTGCTCTCCTTCATCTAGCGATTCTCCCAGGTACGGAACACCATCCCCCACATCCAGAATGCATCAGTTGTGGTTGCATCCCGACAGGGTGTTAGGGACAAGAAGATGCTCGAGAAGTTTGCCACCAGGGAGGTGCGAGACGTCTCGGAGCTCTTCAGTCTGGCGGACAAGTGCGCCAATGCAGCAGAAGGGCGTAACTAGCACTCACAGCCAGCCTCCAAAGCAGGAGGGCAGCCCGGGGGTGGCGGAGTTCAAGATGGACTTCCTACCACGTCATGCAGTCAAGAGCCAAGCACTGGCAGACTTTGTGGCCGAGTGGACACCACCACCAAGAAACCCAGAGGGCCCTGAAGGTGGAGAACCGGAGCCCCGAGCACCGGTCTTCACCGAGCCTCGCTGGATGTTCTACTTTGATGGCTCCTCGCGGAAGCAGGGGGCCGGAGCCAGCGTACTACTCCTCATGTCAACGGGGAAGCAGTTCAGGTACATGGTGCACCTCAACTTCAAGGAAACCAACAACATGGCATTGGACATGTGCCATGTACCATGCGCCGACAACACCGTCACCAATGACCTGTCAACGAAGGCCTCTGTCGGAGCCCCGATGCCGGAAGGAGCCTTCGAAAGGATGTTACCGCGACCCACAGCCCGACCTGTCGAACCGGGCGAAGGGGGCGAGACCAGCACCTCGAAGGTAGCGGTCCCGGCGGCCCTGCAGCCATAGTACCCGCCAAGGATCGTATGCGCCATGGGAACTACTTGAAAGACAACATCCTTCCTGATGAACATTGTCGAAACGTCTGCGGTCGACACTTCCCCCAGGCCTGCTTTGGGCAGCCTGCGGAGGTTCTCTTTCGAAGCGGCTAGTCCTCTCGCGAGGGTCTCGCTGGAGTTGACGAAAGAAGGGGATGTTTGACACAGGGATTTATGTGGTTCAGGCTGCCGGAGCATAAAACCCTACGTCCACGGGCGTGCTTGGAGCACTGGTTTCCTTGAGTGTGAGGATGACTGTCGGTACCCTCAATATGCGGTACCCCCGCGCACAGGGGAAACTGCCTAAGGACCTCGCCCCTCTCTGCAGGGAGAGCTCCGAGGGTGCCACGTGTCCAGCGGGGCTGGACCTCCCTCTCCTCAAGGGATAGCTCCGGGCCCGCCACATTGCCAACAGAGCCGGACCTCCCCCTCCGCGGGGAGAGCTCCGAAGGCTCCATGTTTCCAGCGGGGCCGGACCTCCCTCTCCTCAGAGGAGGGCTCCGGGCCCGCCACGTGGTCAGCAGAGCCGGACCTCCCACTCTGCGGGGAGAGCTCCGAAGGCTCCACGTGTCCAGCGGGGCCGGACCTCCCTCTCCTCAGAGGAGGGCACCGGACCCGCCACGTGGTCGGCAGAGCCAGACCTCCCCCCTCCGCGGGGAGAGCTCCAAAGGCTCCACATGTCCAGCGGCGCCGGACCTCCCTCTCCTCAGAGGAGAGCTCCGGGCCCACCACGTGGCCAGCAGAGCAGCGCTGCCTGCCCCCGTGCGGTAGGCAGCAAGAGTAAAGACGTGTCATACCTTGCCCGTACTAGGTATTCAAGACCCGCGCCTTCCCAAGGCGCGGAGACACGGAGCACGCCTCTGTCAGGTGCCGTTGCGCCCAGTCACATCGCAGTGGAGACTGGCGCGCCGCGTCAGAGGCTGTACACCAATAAACACAGCGACAAGACATCCCCTGCCGCCCCTGCCATCATCAACCACTACGACTAGCTTGCGGCATGGGCAGGGCGGCAGAACGAAGACTTAGAAGCCCTCGCCAGAGACAACTGCCGGCGTAACTGCGGATACGGTAGATGGCAGGCAATCTACCCGGGACCACCTGTCGGGTCCCGGGCCCACCTTGTAAGCCACTAGAGCCTTGGACTATAAAAGGCTCGGGTAGGCAACGTTAGCAAGGGTTCGCTCCTCAGCCATTCGCACCTGAGGGGTCGACTCTTTGCGCACTTATGCTCCAACATCCGAGCACTCAACTCATCCTCAAGCTCAGAACTCCGGTTCTGAGCATCAAACAATACAACGAGCATCTCTGCTCACCGTGGACGTAGGGTTTTACGCTCCGGCAGCATGAACCACGTAAAAATCCCTGTGTCAAGCTTCTCCTTCAATCGTCCCTATCGTGTGAGCTCTCCGTGAGTGACTAGCCCCTCCGAAAAAGAACCTCCGCGGGCTGCCCAGAGCAGGCCCGGGGGAAGTGTCGACAACACACTTCGACAATGACCTAGAGGGAGCTGAAATCACAGGAGTTCAAACCTAAAATTCTCGAACCCTCAAGGTCGCGAACCCCTTGTAACGTTACCTACCCGAGCCTTTTATAATCTAAGGCTCGGGCATCTTACAAGGTGGGCCCCAGGGCCCGACAGGTGGTCCCGGGGCAATTTCCTACCAGCTACTGAATCTTGGCGCTGGCTTCGAGGTCGTCGTCCTGCCACCTTGCCCATGCCGCAAGCTAGGCGTAGTGGCTGATGATGGCAGGGGCGGCAGGACATGTCTTGTTGCAGCATTTATTGGTCTGCTGCTCCTGTCACTGCACGCCTGTCTTGACTGTGACTGGTCAAGGCGGCGCCTCCGTGTCTTGGGAAGGTGCGGGTCTTGAATGCCTTGTATGGTAAAGGCATGGCGCGCCTTTACTCCTGCTGCCTACCGCGCCAGGGCGGGCAGCGCTGCACGTGGCCACGTGGCAGGCTCGGAGCTATCCTCTGAGGAGATGGGAGTTCCGACCCTGCTAGACACGTGGCGCCCTAGAGCTTGCTCCTGCGGGGGGGGGGGGGGGGTGGGGGGCGAGGTCCAGCTTTCTGGGCCACGTGGCAGCCCGGATCTATCCTCCAAGGGGAGGGGAGCTCCGGCCCTACTGGACACGTGGCTCCTTCGGAGCTCGCCCTTGCGGAGGGGTTGAGGTCCGGCCTTCTGGGCCACATGGCAGACCCGGAGCTATCCTCAGAGGGGAGGGGAGCTCCGGCCCTACTGGACACGTGGCTCCTTCGGAGCTCGCCCCTGTGGAGGGGGCGAGGTCCGGCCTTCTGGGCCACGTGGCAGGCCCGAAGCTATCCTCTGAGGAGTGGGGAGCTCTGGCCCTGCTGGACACGTGGCGCCTTCGGAGCTCGCCCCTGCGGAGGGGCGAGGTCCTTAGGCGGTTTCACCCTGTGCGCGGAGGTACCCGGTATTGAGGGTACCGACAGTGGCCCCCGGGCCCATCTCGAGGGAGGTAACGAGCCCGAGGTGGGGCCTTCTTCGCGTGCACTTTCTTGTCTTGAGTACTCCCTGTGCTGGCAGGGTCTCAACGGCTTCGGAGCTCAGCCTCTGCGGAGAGGGTGAGGCCTGGCATCGGAGCTCAGCCCTGTGAAAGGGGGAGGTCCGGCTTCGGAGCTCGCCTCTGAGGAGAGGTAGAGGTCCGACTTCGGTGTTCACCCCTGTGGAGAGGGTGAGGACCGGCATCAGAGGTCACCCCTGCTGAGGGGGTGAGGTCTGGCATCGGAGCTCAGACCTGTGAAAGGGGGAGGTCTGGCTTCGGACCTCGCCCCTGAGGAGAGGTAGAGGTCCGGCATCGGAGCCCGGCCCTGCTGTTGGTGCTGAGGTCCGGAAGTCATCGGAGCTCAGGCCAGCGGAGAGCATGAGATACGGAGGTCATCGGAGCTCAGGCCAGCGGAGGGCGTGAGGTAGGGAGGTCATCGGAGCTCAGGCCAGTGGAGGCCGTGAGGTCCGGAGGTCATCGGAGCTCAGGCCAGCGGAGGGCATGAGGTACGGAGGTCATCGGAGCTCAGGCCTGTGGATGGCGTGAGGTTCGGAGGACATCGGAGCTCAGGCCAGTGGAGGGCATGAGGTCTGGCATCAGGGCTCGCCTCCGAGAAGAGGGCGAGGACTGGCATCAGAACTCAGCCCTGCTGTGGGGGCGGAGGTCCAGAAGTCATCGGAGCTCAGGCCAGCGAAGAGCGTGAGGTCCGGAGGTCATCAGAGCTCAGGCCATCGGAGGGCGTGAGGTCCGGCATCAGGGCTCGCCTCTGAGAAGAGGGCGAGGGCTGGCATCGGAGCTCGGCCCTGCTGTGGGGGCAGAGGTCCGGAAGTCATCGGAGCTCAGGCCAGCGGAGGGCGTGAGGTCTGGAGGTCATCCGAGCTCAGGCCAGCGGAAGGTGTGAGGTCCGGCATCAGGGCTCGCCTCTGAGAAGAGGGCGAGGACTGGCGTCGGAGCTCTGCCCTGCTGTGGGAGCGGAGGTCCGGAAGTCATCGGAGCTCAGGCCAGTGGAGGGCATGAGGTCCGGAGGTCATCGGAGCTCAGGACAGCAGAGGGCGTGAGGTCCGGCTTCGGAGCTCGCATCTGAGGAGAGGGAGACGAGGTCCGGCTTCGGAGCTCGCCTCTGAGGAGAGGGAGGCGAGGTCCGGCACTGCTCAGAGGTCCTCCTTTCCTTGCCTCTAAGTCTTATTTGGCTTACAGTCCCAGGCCGGTGTACAGGACTCAGGTCAATCCGGTGCCCTTGTGTAAAATCCCCAAAAAGTGGTAGCAAGAAAATTCAGCTCATGTACACTTATGAAAAATGAGGGGAATTAAAACTTTGAATTATAATAAGTGTGAGTTCAAAGTGAGGGTTTAGACTTCCCAAAACTTCCAAACATGGAGATCTAAATTCATAACTTGGATCTTCATAGTCCAAATATTCACCCTTCCAAATTTCAGCTCATTTGGAGGAGTTTTGATATTTGTTTGGAATTAAAAGGAGAAGCCCTCTAATCTGAATTTTAAATTCAGTTTCAAATTCCAATTACCTCAATTTGAAAATTGGGCTTCACAAATGTGTTCTCCACCTTTGAATGAGCAGCCATGCTAAAAGTTAGAAATTTTGGAGCTGGTTTGCTATATTTTTGAGGCAATACAAAGTGGAGAATTCAAACTCCTTTTCAAATTCAAATAATCAAACCACATCCAAATTTCACACCCGAATTCAAACTATTTGAATTCAGCAAATTCAAACTATGACTTGGGGTTGAAGTCAAGTCTTTAATGTTGAGTTGCTGGTGGGAAAATATCAGAAAAAGTTGATTAAACAAAGAGGGGAGGTGGGGCCCATTTGTCAGCCACCCACTGGAGTTGCCGCCTCAGCTGACGGCGGTCGAACAGCGGGAGCGCGCCAGCTCCCGGTTGAACCCGCGCCCGAGGGAGGGCCCGCGCCACCTCCTGCTGCCTCGGTGGCTCGGTTGGATCACGGCAAAGGGTGCGCCGGAGCTGTTTTCCTTCTTCCCCTGCTACAACTTGCGCCTCCGCCGTTTCTTCCGTCCAGAACACCGCCGCCGTTCTCTCCGATCGACCACAGCCCTCCAAGCTCGATTGCTCGAGTGCTCCACAGCAAAGAGCATCGCCTGGACGTGCTCTAGCCCTTGCCAAAGCCTCTTCGAGGTTTGCCGGTCCGAACTGCTCGAGAAACGCGGATTGGCGCCAAAGCTTCAAGGTGCCCGGACCTCGCCGTTTCGGCTCTCCGTCGACAGCAGCAACCGGCCACCCTCTCCCCCGACTTCCTATACAAGAAAGGTGCGTGGACATGTCCTGGTCGTGTAGCCGGAGGCCGTTTAGCGTTTGCTAGGACCGGTGGTGAGAATTTCACCGTTTCCCCAAACGGTACACCGACGGGTAGTGCGCGGTCTAGCCAAAAATTCGTGGTGCCCGATCCTTTAGACCTTCAGTAAGCCTGCACAGAGCTTCTTTACTTCCTAGCGCCTCTCCTCGACGAAGAACCAAGCAAAAACATCAAGAAACGAGGGAGCCCTAGCTGTTTTCGTAGTCGCCGGTGCAAAAGCACCTCGGGTCGCCGTGGAGCCCTCGGTTGCCGGCAGTTTCACCGGCGGCCAGGACACTTACGGGCTCCTACATCACTCACTGATGCTCTAGAGCCCAAGAATCGATCGAATGATAGAGGAATAAGGGTTCCCGACCTCGCCGGAGTTAAAAACTTTGCTGTCACCGGTGCGCGATGGTTTCCGGTGAGCCACGGCCGCCGGCGACCCTCCCACAGTGTTCAGCACGGTGTAGAACTCACAGGCGGCGAGTTTGACGAAGTTTGGACCACAGGAACCCTGTCCCGGCGAGCCCCGCCGGCGTGCGCCGCCGCGGGAGGCGCGGACAGCGCGAGGAAGACGAAGAAGGGCCGGGTCCCACCGGTCAGCCTCCGGGTTCGCGCGAGGATCGGTTTGTGGCGCCAGATCTGGTGCGGCTGCGCGGGAATAACCCCGTAGCCCCCGGTGTTGCTAAAATCTGACTGGTCCGAATTAAACCAGTGGGCCCAGCCCAATTATTTGAAGTTTCTATTAGAGAAATAATTCCAGGAATTAGCTGATCTTTACAAGGCCATAACTTTGTGTAGAAAACTCCAAAAAGAGTGAGACCAATTTTGTTGGGTTCCCCATGAGGAGTACTTCACAGAGAAAACAAATTTTGGCTATGAAAATGCCCAGGATTATCTGTAAAATTGTTTTTAGTAAATCTTTTAGGGATTTATTACAGGAGCAATTCTTTATGAAATATTCCCAAATTTGGGCAGCAAATCCTATTAATAGATACTGATCTCCAGTAAAAATTTGGGCTTCATTGGAGGTCATTTGCTAGGTCAAATTACCTTCTCAAGTTCAGCCTTTATTTGAAAATTCAAATATAAACAGAAACTGTTCAGCACTTCTGTCCAAACTTCAAAAATTCATATCTCTCTGATGGTAGCTCCAAAAATGGTGAAACAAATTTTGTTAGAACCATGGAGACTTACCCTAATCAGATCTTCCACCATTAGCTATGTCAAGCTCCTGATTTGGGCTCAAAAATTCAGATAAGCATTGTACTTGTAGGAATTTTAAAGACTACATTATGCAATGACATGTCTCCGAATTTGGCTCAAATCATCCTTAGAGAGTCTAGTATCCATTGTAAAATTCCCAAAGCCAATTAAGGATTTTAAATAGCAGTAGCTATGAGTAGAAGTCTAATTCTTATAAATCCTTAATACTTATACATGTATTTTATTACATTTCATAATAGTGACCGAAGTTGAGGATACGCCGGAGCCCTTGGACGTCCTCCCACCAGAAGCTGACTTTCCGTTTAACTCGCAACCAGGCAAGCCCCGGTTTGCACTTAACTACCTTTTATAAAGTTTCCATTTGTATCATTTATGTCTAGGTTGAATGTTTGCATTAGAGTTAGGGTGATTGAAACCCCACTTGCATAGCCTCTTAAAATCCTATGGTGGGTTGGGTAGTTTACAAACTCGACGAGTAGAGAATGCCATGCTAATGTATAGGATCCCGGTAGAAGACGAGTAGTTGGAAGCTACTCGCGAGATAGTACTTATCACACGGGAAGAAAGGAGGTAGATAATGGCTTAAGTTATGAAAATGAGACCCAGCAGGGGGGATAGGATGCAGTGAGCAGAGGTCTCACGTGCTTAGCCCTGTTGGTGTCGGTTGAGGACCGTCCGTGTGCGGCCCTGCTGGACAAGTATCGAACAGTACCGGATGCATACTGGCATATGGGAACCAGGAAACCGATGTAATTGGTTAACCTGGGTGTCGAGGCTTACCCAACCGTAAATAGGAGTGGGTTGAGGGTAGCAAGGTGTAAATCTGCCGGTGGGCACAGTCACGCTCCACACGGGGACCTCCTACCCGTTACGGATGGACCGGTTCGGCATTTGGGTTGCCTTTGAAAGGTTGTTGCATACAACAGAGTAGGAAGGGGTGTGGAATCACGCTTCTGAAAGTGGGTGTATGCAACGTGTTATCCGGGTGTGTCTTGATTGCAATCACCGTCCCTCGCGGTTATTTGAGTACCCGCTTGTTCACTGCGCTGTGACGTAGTAAGAAGTGAAATAAGCCAACTGAAAATGCTGTATTGATCTTAATGTCTTGAATACCTTGATTGCTGTAGATATAGAGCTAATTAAGTTTACATTCCACTTTGGGCATCACCACATCGGAGGAAAGCGTTTCTTGTTTGATTGTGGACTTCCGATGTGAGGGCTGCCTAAGGCACATGAATCTGCTGCTATAAAACTGAAAGTAAGGACCAACTTATAGGCGTGTCTTTATTGCAAAATCCTTTCCTATCTTACATACCCTTGCATGTAGAGTTCCATGCCTAGGGTTGACGGTTAAGACTTGCTGAGCCTTCGTGCTCACGGTTGCAATATTTGAGCTGTGTGCAGGTGAGAGTTATGAGGAAGGTTCTGAGGACGAGGCGATGCCCCCGTCGGGGTACACGGCCGAGCTGGAGCCATGCACGCCGCCGTGATCTCCGGTTCCATGCTGCTATTGTGTAGCGTCCCCGGGCTGGACGGCTGCACTTTTGCTTAGTTAGGGTTTGAGAGCAACTATGTATATAACTTCCGCTGTTAATTAGGTTTTGTAAAAAGACTTCCGCTGTTTTATATCAAATAAAAGTTTGTATGTTATCCTTTATTCTTTTCGTGTGTGCTGTTGGGTGCCGCATCGCACGGCACCACCCTATGCGATCCTGGAGTGGGTGAACCACGGGGTGGTCCCCACAGGCGTGGTATCAGAGCCGCATTGGGAATACCACGCTCGAAAAGAGCCTATTTTTGAAAACATAGAAGTAGTCGAGTGAGGATTAGTCATTAAGCCCACATAAGGTCTATGATAGTAGTAGCTACTAAGGTGGAAAATCTAACTTATGTGTTATACATTTTGTAACGACGCTCTGACGTCAGGTAAGAGGTAAGGTACGCCACCGCAGGCGGATCAATTGCGGTAACTCCCCATACGAGCAATAGTATGGAAGGATATACCGTGGCTTGGCACGGTAGTGAATATGAGTCTCTGAACCTCTCCATGGTTCTGAGAGCATATGAAAACGCTGATCTCCAGCGTGCTTTAGGCAAAAGTGAGAATACCCCATCGTGTGGTAAGCAACACGATAGTATGCAACTCTTGAACGTTCAATGTTCAAAGGGCCATACGCAGCGCTCGCCATCGGCGTGCCTCAACGGTCATGAGGCAGTAGGTGGTATCCGTTGGGTTGATAAAATTCCCAACCGTGACGACCCGTTCGCGCTCTACTCGGGTTCCCCGTCGTGTGGTGTGAAAACACGACCATGTACCTTGAGACGTGGCTTGTCTCAAGGACGATCCGTATGGCAATGATACGGACCGTATGTTTTTACTATGATATGGAACTGCCTGCAATGTTAAAACTTTTGTGTGCATCATTATTGTGTGTTTTTCTGCAGGTACACTAACCACGTTAGTGCCTGACGTGTAGAAACCGTTTGTGAGTGACGACTTTAGTTCCACCATTTGACACGTATATGCCGGAATACCGGTTTAGGATTTTTCTTTGGTGAGGAAACGTAGTACTGACTGCATAAAAGTTTATTTTCAAAGAAAAGAGTCAAAATGAAGTTTAGGATTTCATTTAGGGGTTAGTAAACTCCTATATTGAACTAAGAGTCAATTGGGAGTATAGATTCAATCTCAAAAACTTAGGAACAATCTCCCCTGTTTTCGGCAGAAATTCTATGGAAATTGAACAGGGCATAACTTAATATTGGTTGAACCAATGGAGGTGTGGGATACCATTCTGGAAAGGTTTTGAAGTCCTCTACAATTTTTCTGTAGAGTTCCAGAACAAAATCTCCCTCCAAAGGGATGAAAATCTCAGATGAGTGGGTACTGTCCAAAAACAGGGCAGACCAAATGCTCTCTGGAATTTTCTGTATTTCAACCAAAATACTTAGTTTCACCGTTTGACGTCCAGTGGCTATTGTAAAACAGCGAGTTAGAGTCGAAGGGTTTATGCATTTGACATATCACTTCGAGTTAGTACATGTTTGGGTCCAATACAATAGCGAGGAATTATGCATGCTAACACACTTAACATCCCGTGATGACCCTGATGGTCGAAATGAACTTTTAACCCATAAAGTTCAATACTTTGGAACTCGATCGTATGACACGGTCCAGGGATGTATATGGTGCATAAAGTGTATACTTTATCCATATGTGTGATTGTTTTGCGCATTGTTTATCCCATTCTCGCATTACTATTGTATAGACTGGATGAGCTAAACCCACATGTGCTGATCATTTGAATGATCTGAATGCAGAATGGTGCGGACACGCTCAACGCAAGAGGAGGGAGGTCCGAGTCAAGTTCGTGGTGATGAGTCTCCACCTCCGGAACAGACCACGACGCAGCAACAACCACCTCCTCCACCGCCAGAACTTCCAAGGAATCTTGTTGAGGTTCTCGCTGCAGTGCTCGGCTCGCGCGACGAGCAAACCGAGCTGGTGCGGATGTTGGTGAAGCAGAATGCGTCCCATCAGGGAGGACGCCAAGACAATGGGCAACGCCAGCCCCAACAAAGTTCATATTCAGAATTTATGGCGACCCATCCACCGGTCTTCACGGAGGCCGAAGAACATTTGGAGGCGGACAGCTTTATCCGCACTCTGGAGGCAAAGTTTGGGCTGCTATGATGCACCAAACATCAGAAGGCGCTGTACGCAGCGCAACAGCTTCAAGGAGAAGCCGGTACCTGGTGGGCGAATTATACCGCCTCCTTACCGGCTGGCCATGCCGTCACATGGATGGAGTTCCGGGAGGCGTTCCGCGCCTATCACATACCTCCCGGTGTGATGGAAATGAAGCTCCAGGAGTTCCTGGCGCTACGACAAGGCGAGAGGAGTGCTCATGAGTACTCCAGGTTATTTAACCGGCTGGCGCAGTATGCGCCAGGATTTGTGGGCACGGAAGACAACAAGCGCAATGCATTCTTCCGGGGCCTGAACTCCAAGAGGAAGGTCCATCTTGCCCAGAGCAATCACGGCACATTCAACGACCTAGTTAATGCCGCGATTCTACAGGAGAATGCTCAGCGCGAGCGCGGTTCTGACAAGAGGAAATGCAGCGCGCTGACGAGCAGCAGTGGTGGGACGCCACAGAAATACCGTGTGGTGTATCGTTCACCATCTGGTCAAAGATGGCAGCCACCGGCACGACCGCCTCAGTTCCGCGGTGGACAATATAATGCGCCGGGCTTTCGACCGACGTATCCACCACAGCAACAGCAGCAGCAAAGGATGGTCCCGCGTGCGCCTCAGTTTCAACAGCGTGCACCGGGATTTCGTCCTCATGTCGGAGGGACCCCGCAACCTTACACGTGCTATACGTGTGGCCGTGTCGGGCACATTTCGAGGGACTGCCCCGAGCCGCGACAGGGCAGGGGTGCAGCACCATATCAGGGTGCTAATCAGCCCCTCAATCAGCCCAAGAAACCAGCACCAAAACCCGGCAACGTCCACCACTTAGCTATCGAAGACGTGCTGGAAGGCAAACCCGTCCTCGCGGGTACGTTCTCTTACCTAGATCACCCCGTAGCCATACTTTTTGACTCCGGTGCCACCCATAATTTCATAAGTCAGTCTTATGTTATTAAATATCAACTGCCTATCATTCCCACAAATAATTCATATTTGATATGTTCTCCGGGTGGGAAAATAACAGCTGATAGAATGGTCTATAGAGCACCATTACAATTGGGTGGAAATCTATATCCGACTTCTCTAATCATGTTAGAAAGTCAAAAACTCGATGTCATTTTAGGAATGTCATGGCTACATCGCCATGGTGCTGTTCTTGACATCATTCCACGTGTGGTTCATTTAAACTCTCCACTTCATGAACCACATGTTCTTATTCTTGACCATTCGGCTCAAGAAACCCCAGCCACATGTAACACGGAAGTCACGAAACTTGAGGATATTCGTGTGGTCCGTGAATAACCGGATGTCTTTCCGGATGATCTTCCGGGTATGCCACCCGAAAGAGATGTCGAGTTCAAGATTGAACTTGTACCTGGGACGACACCGATCTCACGGAGACCGTATAAGATGGCTCCGAATGAGCTGGCTGAACTAAAGGAGCAGCTCAACAATTTGATGAAGAAGGGTTTCATTCGACCGAGTTCCTCGCCATGGGGATGCTCGGCGCTGTTTGTGAAGAAGAAGGATGAAACCTTGAGGTTGTGTGTGGACTACCGACCTCTCAACGCTGTCACCATCAAGAATAAATATCCACTGCCCCGCATCGATATCCTTTTCGATCAACTTGTGGGTGCGAGTATATTTTCGAAGATGGATCTTCGCTCCGGATATCATCAAATCAAGATCCGAGCGGAGGATATACCAAAGACGGCCTTCTCGACGAGATAGCGGTTGTATGAATACCTCATCATGTCCTTTGGTCTCACCAACGCCCCGGCACACTTCATGTATCTCATAAACTCAGTGTTCATGCCGGAGTTGGACAAGTTTGTGGTGGTGTTCATAGACGACATCTTGGTTTACTCCAAGACTGAGGAAGAACACGCCAAACACTTGCATATCGTGCTTCAACGATTAAGAGACCATAAGCTTTATGCCAAGTTCAGCAAGTGCGAGTTTTGGATCAGCCAAGTGCCATTCCTTGGTCACATTATTTCTGCAGAAGGCATTGCAGTTGATCCAAGCAAGATCGAACAAGTGCTGAAATGGATGTCCCCCACATCAGTCCATGAAGTCAGGAGTTTCCTTGGGTTAGCAGGATATTATCGGAGATTCATACCAAATTTCTCCAAGCTTGCTAAGCCGACGACTGAACTGTTGAAGAAGGGGATCAAATATGTTTGGAGCCCAACTTGTGAAGAACCTTTCCAAGAATTAGTGAAGCATCTTACAACAGCCCCGGTGTTAGCTCAACCGGATACGACCAAGCCCTTCGACGTATATTGTGATGCGTCTGGCATCGGGCTTGGCTGTGTATTGATGCAAGGAGGCAGAGTGGTCGCCTATGGCTCACGTCAACTTCGTAACCACGAGCAGCACTATCCGACTCATGATCTTGAGCTCGCTGCTGTGGTGTTGGCCTTGAAGATGTGGAGGCACTACTTACTTGGAAACTTAGTGCACCTCTACACCGACCACAAAAGTCTAAAATATATATTCACTCAAAAGGAGTTGAATATGCGGCAACGGAGATGGCTAGAACTGATCAAAGACTATGAGATCGAAATTCACTACCATCCCGGGAAGGCAAACATGGTTGCCGATGCCTTAAGCCGCAAATCCCATGTCAACAATCTGTCCATCACCCCACTTGAAGAGGAGGAGCCGAGTCTGTACTTGGTTCCATATGGGGCGTTATATAATCTTGCTCTCATTCCAACCATAAGAGAGGAGATTATGGAAGCTCAGAGAAAGGACATGGGAATGTCGCACATTCGGAGAAGGATGGAGAATGGCGAAATGAAGTGCTTCCGAAGAGATGAACACGACACTCTATGGTTTAAAAACCGTATAGTGGTACCCCGTGACATGAAGCTTCGGAAGAAAATCTTGGACGAGGCTCATTTGTCCAAGTACTCTATCCATCCGGGCAGCAAAAAAATGTACCAGGATCTGAAAACCAGGTTTTGGTGGACACGGATGAAGAGAGAAATTGCAAAATACGTATCCGAATGTGATACGTGTCGGCGGGTGAAAGCCGACCATATGCGTAAAGCCGGGCAGCTGCAACCGTTGAACATTCCGGCGTGGAAGTGGGAGGATATCAGCATGGACTTCATAGTCGGATTACCTCTCACGTCTCACAAACATGACTCGATTTGGGTGATAGTCGATCGACTAACCAAGTCGGCTCATTTAATCCCCGTACATACAGAGTACGTGGCCAAGCAATATGCGGAGTTGTATATTGCAAGGATCTTGTGTTTGCACGGTGTTCCCCGCTCCATCATTTCAGATCGCGGTGCGCTGTTCGTCTCTCGGTTCTGGGAACAGCTGCACGCATCAATGGGAACCAAACTGATCCGAAGCTCCGCGTATCACCCGCAAACGGATGGTCAAACTGAACGGGTGAATCAAGTTCTTGAAGACATGCTACGCGCTTGTGCCATCCACCACGGCAAGAATTGGGACGATCATTTGCCGTTGGCGGAGTTTTCTTACAACAATGGCTATCAAGCTAGCATCAAGATGGCGCCATATGAAGCTCTCTACGGCCGGAAATGTCGTACACCTCTCAACTGGTGCGAGTCCGGCGAGCGAGTTATCTACGGAATTGAACTTGTGAATGAAGCGGAAGAACGAGTGCGAGTAATACAAGCCAATCTTAAGGCTGCTCAATCTCGTCAGAAAAGCTATGCGGATAAAAGACGCCGTCCTCTCCCCTTCGACATCGGGGACCATGTTTATGTCCGTGTGTCTCCGATGAAGGGAGTTCATCGTTTCAGAGTGAAGGGTAAACTTGCGCCGCGGTTCATTGGTCCGTTCACCGTCATTGAAAGATGCGGACCCGTGGCCTATCGCCTAGAGTTACCAGCGTCGCTCGCAGGCACTCACAACGTCTTCCACATCTCTCAGCTGAGAAAGTGCCTCAAGCCCTCGGCTGAAGTCCGCACAGAAGACATAGAAGTTCTTCAACCGGACCTCACGTACACGGAGTATCCAATCCGGATTATCGATGAAAAGACTCGTGCCACAAGAAACCGGACCTTATGGTTCTACAAGGTCTTGTGGAGCAACCATACCGCTGATGAGGCGACATGGGAAAGCGAGGACTATTTACGAACATATTATCCGGACTTGCTATCATCATATACCCGGTAAAGTTTTTCCCCACTTTACTTTTCCTTTGGAATCTCGGGACGAGATTCTTTTTAAAAGGGGGAGGGATGTAAAATCCCCAAAAAGTGGTAGCAAGAAAATTCAGCTCATGTACACTTATGAAAAATGAGGGGAATTAAAACTTTGAATTATAATAAGTGTGAGTTCAAAGTGAGGGTTTAGACTTCCCAAAACTTCCAAACATGGAGATCTAAATTCATAACTTGGATCTTCATAGTCCAAATATTCACCCTTCCAAATTTCAGCTCATTTGGAGGAGTTTTGATATTTGTTTGGAATTAAAAGGAGAAGCCCTCTAATCTGAATTTTAAATTCAGTTTCAAATTCCAATTACCTCAATTTGAAAATTGGGCTTCACAAATGTGTTCTCCACCTTTGAATGAGCAGCCATGCTAAAAGTTAGAAATTTTGGAGCTGGTTTGCTATATTTTTGAGGCAATACAAAGTGGAGAATTCAAACTCCTTTTCAAATTCAAATAATCAAACCACATCCAAATTTCACACCCGAATTCAAACTATTTGAATTCAGCAAATTCAAACTATGACTTGGGGTTGAAGTCAAGTCTTTAATGTTGAGTTGCTGGTGGGAAAATATCAGAAAAAGTTGATTAAACAAAGAGGGGAGGTGGGGCCCATTTGTCAGCCACCCACTGGAGTTGCCGCCTCAGCCGACGGCGGTCGAACAGCGGGAGCGCGCCAGCTCCCGGTTGAACCCGCGCCCGAGGGAGGGCCCGCGCCACCTCCTGCTGCCTCGGTGGCTCGGTTGGATCACGGCAAAGGGTGCGCCGGAGCTGTTTTCCTTCTTCCCCTGCTAGAACTCGCGCCTCCGCCGTTTCTTCCGTCCAGAACACCGCCGCCGTTCTCTCCGATCAACCACAGCCCTCCAAGCTCGATTGCTCGAGTGCTCCACAGCAAAGAGCATCGCCTGGACGTGCTCTAGCCCTTGCCAAAGCCCCTTCGAGGTTTGCTGGTCCGAACTGCTCGAGAAACGTGGATTGGCGCCAAAGCTTCAAGGTGCCCGGACCTCGCCGTTTCGGCTCTCCGTCGACAGCAGCAACCTGCCACCCTCTCCCCCGACTTCCTATACAAGAAAGGTGCGTGGACATGTCCTGGTCGTGTAACCGGAGGCCGTTTAGCGTTTGCTAGGACCGGTGGCGAGAATTTCACCGTTTCCCCAAACGGTACACCGACGGGTAGTGCGCGGTCTAGCCAAAAATTCGTGGTGCTCGATCCTTTAGACCTTCAGTAAGCCTGCACAGAGCTTCTTTACTTCCTAGCGCCTCTCCTCGATGAAGAACCAAGCAAAAACATCAAGAAACGAGGGAGCCCTAGCTGTTTTCGTAGTCGCCGGTGCAAAAGCACCTCGGGTCGCCGTGGAGCCCTCGGTTGCCGGCAGTTTCACCGGCGGCCAGGACCCTTACGGGCTCCAACATCACTCACTGATGCTCTAGAGCCCAAGAATCGATCGAATGATAGAGGAATAAGGGTTCCCGACCTCGCCGGAGTTAAAAACTTTGCTGTCACCGGTACGCGATGGTTTCCGGTGAGCCATGGCCTCCGGCGACCCTCATACAGTGTTCAGCACGGTGTAGAAATCACAGGCGGCGAGTTTGAAGAAGTTTGGACCACAGGAACCCTGTCCCGGCGAGCCTCGCTGGCGTGCGCCGCCGCGGGAGGCGCGGACAGCGCGAGGAAGACGAAGAAGGGCCGGGTCCCATCGGTCAGCCTCCGGGTTCTCACGAGGATCTTTGTGTGGCGCCGGATCTGGTGCGGCTGCACGGGAATAACCCCGTAGCCCCCGGTGTTGCTAAAATCTGACTGGTCCGAATTAAACCAGTGGGCCCAGCCCAATTATTTGAAGTTTCTATTAGAGAAATAATTCCAGGAATTAGCTGATCTTTACAAGGCCATAACTTTGTGTAGAAGACTCCAAAAAGAGTGAGACCAATTTTGTTGGGTTCCTCATGAGGAGTACTTCACAGAGAAACCAAATTTTGGCTATGAAAATGCCCAGGATTTTCTGTAAAATTGTTTTTAGTAAATCCTTTAGGGATTTATTACAGGAGCAATTCTTTATGAAATATTCCCAAATTTGGGCAGCAAATCCTCTTCATAGATACTGATCTCCAGTAAAAATTTGGGCTTCATTGGATGTCATTTGCTAGGTCAAATTACCTTCTCAAGTTCAGCCTTTATTTGAAAATTCAAATATAAACAGAAACTGTTCAGCACTTCTGTCCAAACTTCAAAAATTCATATCTCTCTGATGGTAGCTCCAAAAATGGTGAAACAAATTTTGTTAGAACCATGGAGACTTACCCTAATCAGATCTTCCATCATTAGCTATGTCAAGCTCCTGATTTGGGCTCAAAAATTCAGATAAGCATTGTACTTGTAGGAATTTTAAAGACTACATTATGCAATGACATGTCTTGAAATTTGGCTCAAATCATCCTTAGAGAGTCTAGTATCCACTGTAAAATTCCCAAAGCCAATTAAGTATTTTAAATAGCAGTAGCTATGAGTAGAAGTCCAATTCTTATAAATCCTTAATACTTATACATTTATTTTATTACATTTCATAATAGTGACCGAAGTTGAGGATACGCCGGAGCCCTTGGACGTCCTCCCACCAGAAGCTGACTTTCCGTTTAACTCGCAACCAGGCAAGTCCCGGTTTGCACTTAACTACCTTTTATAATGTTTCCATTTGTATCATTTATGTCTAGGTTGAATGTTTGCATTAGAGTTAGGGTGATTGAAACCCCACTTGCATAGCCTCTTAAAATCCTTTGGTGGGTTGGGTAGTTTACAAACTCGACGAGTAGAGAATGCCATGCTAATGTATAGGATCCCGGTAGAAGACGAGTAGTTGGAAGCTACTCGCGAGATAGTACTTATCACACGGGAAGAAAGGAGGTAGATAATGGCTTAAGTTATGAAAATGAGACCCAGCAGGGGGGATAGGATGCAGTGAGCAGAGGTCTCACGTGCTTAGCCCTGTTGGTGTCGGTTGAGGACCATCCGTATGCGGCCCTGCTGGACAAGTATCGAACAGTACCGGATGCATACTGGCATATGGGAACCAGGAAACCGATGTAATTGGTTAACCTGGGTGTCGAGGCTTACCCAACTGTAAATAGGAGTGGGTTGAGGGTAGCAAGGTGTAAATCTGCCGGTGGGCACAGTCACGCTCCACGCGGGGACCTCCTACCCGTTACGGATGGACCGGTTTGGCATTTGGGTTGCCTTTGAAAGGTTGTTGCATACAACAGAGTAGGAAGGGGTGTGGAATCACGCTTCTGAAAGTGGGTGTATGCAACGTGTTATCCGGGTGTGTCTTGATTGCAATCACCGTCCCTCGCAGTTATTTGAGTACCCGCTTGTTCACTGCGCTGTGACGTAGTAAGAAGTGAAATAAGCCAACTGAAAATGCTGTATTGATCTTAATGTCTTGAATACCTTGATTGCTGTAGATATAGAGCTAATTAAGTTTACATTCCACTTTGGGCATCACCACATCGGAGGAAAGCGTTTCTTGTTTGATTGTGGACTTCCGATGTGAGGGCTGCCTAAGGCACATGAATCTGCTGCTATAAAATTGAAAGTAAGGACCAACTTATAGGCGTGTCTTTATTGCAAAATCCTTTCCTATCTTACATACCCTTGCACGTAGAGTTCCATGCCTAGGGTTGACGGTTAAGACTTGCTGAGCCTTCGTGCTCACGGTTGCAATATTTGAGCTGTGTGCAGGTGAGAGTTATGAGGAAGGTTCTGAGGACGAGGCGATGCCCCCGTCGGGGTACACGGCCGAGCTGGAGCCATGCACGCCGCCGTGATCTCTGGTTCCATGCTGCTAGTGTGTAGCGTCCCCGGGCTGGACGGCTGCACTTTTGCTTAGTTAGGGTTTGAGAGCAACTATGTATATAACTTCCGCTGTTAATTAGGTTTTGTAAAAAGATTTCCGCTGTTTTATATCAAATAAAAGTTTGTATGTTATCCTTTATTCTTTTCGTGTGTGCTGTTGGGTGCCGCATCGCACGGCACCACCCTATGCGATCCTGGAGTGGGTGAACCACGGGGTGGTCCCTACACCTTGGTCCCGGAGGTCTGGCTCCCGCCGTAGTCAGGGTATAACCGTCTAGCCCCTAGTACTCAGACCGTAGCACTGGGGAGGCAGAGTGTGCATGCTTTGGGTGCAGGACCGGGCAAAGCAAGGCTCCTGGACCTCCCGCTCTAGCGTAGGTCTTTTCCTGGAGGAGACCAACTGGCGTCACAGTGCCCTGACTGGTGAGGTCCGAGAGGCCCCCGGGCCTTTGGCAGGCACCCCAAGCATGACCGCCTCCGGTAGGATGGCAAATGTCGACTAGGCATGCGAGCAGGAAAGAAGAGCCGAGTGTACACTGTCTAGAGCCTAGGAAGGTGATCATATAAATTAATGCATAATTTAAATGAACACCTAAGAGAGTGCGGTAGGACTTACAGAGGTAGGGCCGGAGCGCCTGCCTCGAGCTCCCATACACGGACCCTAGGTGGTAGCGTCGGAGCTCCCGCCAGTTCCGTGCGATCCAGAACGTTGCTTGCTATCTTGCCTCGACGACGAGGTAGATGTTCTCATGCAGAGCGGGTCTTGCGTGGCTTAGTTGTACGCTCGGACACAGGGGGACCCCCATGGTGATCTCTGAGGGAAGCATGGCTTCGGCCCCGCATACCATGTAGAAGGGTGATTCCCGTGACCCAACCCTGGGATGTCCAGCTGGCCCCCGACATAGAGGAGCCAGTATCCCCCGATGGTTCTGGGTGTAGCGTCTGCACCAGTTGTGTGGGTCTGCTCGGCGTGGACCTGGCACGCCTTGCATCTCCTAATCGGCTTGACGGCGTCTAGGTGGCTCTCGGCCAGTAGGAGCCATGCCGGATGGCTTAACCAACCAGCGTGCTGGACGATGAGCGTTACCAGCACTCGCCTCCATGGATTACTACGAGCAGGTCGCAGCCTTCCTCCTGGGTTATGCACCACAATAGGATGCCTTTGGCGCGACGCTGATAAAATACCAGCATGTAGCTCTTAGCCATCTGCACAATCCGTTCAGCGGATGCACGTTCATTAGAAAGGATGTTGTCTTTCAAGGACTCCCGGAACTCCGTGGTCCATGCATCAGGGCTACTTGAGCTTCTGGATCTTGGGCACTGGGTAGCACGGAGTCCCCAAGGCGCATACGATCCTTGGCTGGGCACCATGGTTACAGGGCCGCTGGGACCGCCAGCTTCGAGGTGCTAGTCTCGCCCCCTTCGCCCGGTTCGGCACTACGGCCTGTGAGTCACGGCAATGTCCCTTCGAAGGCTTCTTGGGGCACCGGGGCTCTGGTGGAGACCTTCACTGTCAGGTTGTTGCCGACGGTGTCGTCGGCGCGCGGTACATGGCACAGGTCCAAGGTACGCAAACCGCTCCCCTGTTGGCATGAGGAGCAGCATGCCGTCGAAGTAGAATGTCCAGTGAGGCTCGGGGAAGGCCGGTGCTCGGGGCTCCGGTTCTCCACCTTCGGGGCCCCGTGGGATGCTTGGTGGTGGTGACCACCTGACCACGAAGTCAGTCAGTGCTTGGCTCTTGACTGTCTGACATGGTTGGGAGTACAGCTTGAACTCCGCCATCTTCGGGCTGTCTTCCGGCTTTGGAGGCTGGCTGTGCGTGCCAGTGATGCCCTTCTTCTGCTCTGGCGCACTTGTCTTCCAGGCTGAAGAGCTCCGAGACGTCTCCCACCTCCCTGGTGGCCAACTTCTCGAGCATCTTCTTATCCCTCACACCCTGTCGGAATGCAACAACCACTGATGCATCCGGGATGTGGGGGATGATGTTCCGTACTTGGGAGAACCGCTGGATGAAGGAGTGCAGTGATTCTCCCGGTTGTTGCTGCACGGCGCGGAGGTCAAGCTCCATGCTGGGACACGTGTAGGAGCTACTGAAGTTTGCCGTGAACTGTCTGCATAGCTCCGCCTAGGAAGTTATGGAACCCTGGGGCAGATTCATGAACCATGACCGCGCCGGGCCAGTCAAGGTGATGGGGAAGTAGTTGGTCATGATGGTTTCATCCCCTCCTGCCGCTAGGATGGAAGTAGAGTAGACCTGTAAGAACTCTGCCGGGGTGACGCTTCCGTCGTACTTCTCTAGCAGGTGTGGCCGGAACTTGCGTGGCCACACTGCGAAGCGGAGGTGTGGCACCAGGGCCACACATATGGTCACTGCTGTTGCAGGTCTTGGTGCCATGAACCCTTGGACGGCTGCTGGCACGGTGTACCCCGGCATGGGCATTAGTGGACCATATACCGGGGGCGCCGACTGCAGGACATATGGCTGTTGCATATGCTGCATGGCGCACGTCTAGGGCAGAGGTTGCATGGCGAACATCTGCGGCCCAGGTTGAGTCGAGGCAGTTGACATGCTGTATTCGGCCTCTTGGATGCGTCTTCTCCTGAGCGGTGTCGCTCCAGCTCTACCCTCAGGTCTACCATTGAGAGCCTGGTAGGACTGGAGTCTACCGTCTGCCTGTCAACCGTTGGTGTGCGCGACAGCGACACACCTGGTTGGGCAGGGCGTTGTCCCCGCCGCAGCGGAGGGTTGACGGCAGTAGCGACGAGGTAGTTGACGTCACGGATCCACTGCTGGGTGGCCCCCTGGGGAGCGTCTTCAGCAGGTGGATTGCCCAGGAGTGCTTCTGCGGTGGCTAGTGCACTTTCTTGAGTGGCACTCTGTGCCGCTGCAGATCTTGAGGTTGATGGAGTTCGCCGGGAACGATGGTTCGAAGAGCTTGCCTCTGAAGGAAGCTTGGACATCTTCATCGGCGTAGACTCGTCACGAGAGCGAAAAGCCCCCTACCTGGCGCGCCAAATGTCGAAGCGTCTACGGTCGACACTTCCCCCGGGCCTGCTCTGGGCAGCCCGCCGAGGTTCTCTTTCGGAGGGGCTAGTCCTCTCGCGAGGGTCTCGCCGGAGTTGACGAAGGAAGGAGATGTTTGACACAGGGATTCACGTGGTTCGGGCCGCCGGAGCGTAAAACCCTACGTCCACCGGAGTGCTTGGAGCACTGGTTTCCTTGAGTGTGAGGATTACCTAGAGGGAGCTGAACTCATGGGAGTTTGAACCTAAAATGCTCGAACCCGCAAGGTCGCGAACCCCTTGTAACGTTGCCTACCCGAGCCTTTTATAATCCAAGGCTCGGGTGGCTTACAAGGTGGGCCCCGGGGCCCGACAGGTGGTCCCGGGGCGATTTCCTACCAGCTACTGAGTCTTGGCGCTGGCTTCGAGGTCGTCGTCCTGCCACCCTGCTCATGCCGCAAGCTAGGCGTAGCGGCTGATGATGGCAGGGGCGGTAGGGCATGTCTTGTTGCAGCATTTATTGGTCTGCTGCTCCTGTCACTGTGCGCCTGTCTTGACTGTGACTGGTCACAGCGTCGCCTAGCAGGCGTGCACCGCGCCTCCGTGTCTTGGGAAGGTGCGGGTCTTGAATGCCTTGTACGGTAAAGGCATGGCGCACCTTTACTCCTGCTGCCTACCGCGCCAGGGCGGACAGCGCTGCACGTGGCCACGTGGCAGGCCCGGAGCTATCCTGTGAGGAGAGGGGAGCTCCAGCCCCGCTGGACACGAGGCGCCCCCGGAGCTCGCCCCTGCGGGGGGGGGGGGGGGGGGGCGAGGTCCGGCCTTCTGGGCCACGTGGCAGGCCCGGAGCTATCCACCGAGGGGATGAGAGCTCTGGCCCTACTGGACACGTGGCTCCTTCGGAGCTCGCCCCTGCGGAGGGGGCGAGGTCCAGCCTTCTGGGCCACGTGGCAGGCCCGGAGCTATCCTCTGAGGGGAGGGGAGCTTCGGCCCTACTGGACATGTGGCTCCTTTGGAGCTCACCCCTGTGGAGGGGGCGAGGTCCGACATTCTGGGCCACGTGGCAGGCCCGGAGCTATCATCTGAGGAGAGGGGAGCTCGTGCCCTGCTGGACACGTGGCGCCTTCGGAGCTCACCCCTGCGGAGGGGCGAGGTCCTTAGCCGGTTTCACCATGTGCGTGGGGATACCTGGTATTGAGGGTACCGACAAACGTGCATCTGCTGAACAGATTGTGCGGATGGCTAAGAGCTACGCGCTGCTACCTCTACCGGCGTGGCGCCAACGGCATCCTATTGTGGTGCACAACCCAGGAGGAAGGCTGCAACCTGCTCGCAGTAATCCACGGAGGGGAGTGCGGGAAATGCGCATCTTCCCGCACGCTGGTCGGTAAAGCCTTCCGGCATGGCTTCTACTGGCCGACAGCCTCCTGGACGCCGTCAAGCCGGTTAAGAGATGCAAGGCGTGCCAGTTCCATGCCAAGCAGATCCACACACCGGTGTAGATGCTGCACACCCTAGGGTCCTTCCCCAGAGCCGTCGGGGGATTCCGGTTCCTCTACGTTGGGGGCCAGCCGGACATCCCGGGGCCGGGTCACGGGAAACACCCTTCTTCATGGTATGCGGGGCCGAAGCCGTGCTTCCCCCGGAGATCACAATGGGGGTCCCCCGTGTCCGAGCGTACGACGAAGCCATGCAGGACCAGCTCCTGCGTGAGGACATCTACCTCGTTGACGAGGCAAGATGGCAAGCAACGCTCTGAAACACACGGTACCGTCAAGCGCTCCAGCGCTACCACCAGAGGTTCGTGCATGGGAGCTCAAGGCAGGCGCTCCGGCACCACCTCTGTAAGTTCTACCCTTAGAACAGCGGTAGGACATGTTTATTCTTCCTGTAACAGATCTATAGAGCCCAGGAGCAGCGCTCGGAGCAACTAAGCCCCAGGGGGTGGTCCAGGACTACGTGCGGCTTAGCCTAGTCCTGTACCCTAAGCGTGTAGGTCATGCCCCCCTTTACAATGGGGCGGGTCGTTGCCTCTATGTACGGCCTGTTTTCCTCCTATGGACCTACATGAATGGAAAGAACCCTGTCCTACCACGCTTACTTATGTGTTCATTTAAATTACACGTTAATTTTTATGATCACCTTCCCATGCTCAAGACAGTGTACGTTCATTGTGTACTCGGCTCTCCTTTCCCACTCTCATGCCTAGTCGGCATTTGCCATCTTGCCAAAGGTGGTTGTGCTTGAGGTACCTGCCAAAGGCCCGGGGGTCTCTCGGACCTTCCCCTGTTAGGGTACTGTGACGCCAGTTGGTCTCCTCCAGGAAAAGACCTACGCCAGAGTGGGAGGTCCAGGACCCTGCTTTGCCTGGTCTTGCACCCAAAGCGTGCGCACTCTGCCTCCCCAGCGCTACGGTCTAAGTACTAGGGGCCGGGCGGTTACACCCTAACCAAGGAGGGAGCCGGGCTTCCGGTACCCAGTGCACTAGATTGCCCAAGTCCCGTATACCGACCTAGGACTGTAAGCCAAATAGGACTAGGAGAAAGGGAAGGGAGGACCTTTGAGCAGGATTACCGTTTCCTACTCGTGTGCAGTGCCGGACCTCACCCTCTCCTCAGAGGTAAGCTCCGAAGCCGGACCTCTCCCCTCTTCTCAGAAGGGGTGAGCTCCGATGCCTGACCTCTCCCCTCTTCTCAGCAGGGATGAGCTCCGATGTTGGACGTCTCCCCTCTCCTCAGAGGTGAGCTCCGAAGCCGGACCTCTCCCCTCTTCTCAGCAGGGGTGAGCTCCAATGCTGGACCTCTCCCCTCTTCTCAGCAGGTGTGAGCTCCGATGCCGGACGACTCCCCTCTCCTCAGAGGTGAGCTCCGAAGCCGAAACTCTCCCCTCTCCTTAGAGGTGAGCCCCGAAGCCGGACCTCTCCCCTCTTCTCAGCAGCGGTGAGCTCCGATGCTGGACGTCTCCCCTCTCGTCAGAGGCGAGCTCCGAAGCAGGACCTCTCCCCTCTTCTCAGCAGGGATGAGCTCCGATGCCGGACCTCTCCCCTCTTCTCACCAGGGGTGAGCTCTGATGCCGGATGTCTCCCCTCTCCTCAGAGGTGAGCTCCAAAGCCGGACCTCTCCCGTCTCCTCAGAGGTGAGCTCCGAAGCCGGACTTCACCTCTCTCCTCAAGGGTGAGCTCCAATGTCGGACGTCTCCCCTCTCCTCAGAGGTGAGCTCCGAGGCCGGACCTCTCCCCTCTTCTCAGCAGGGGTGAGTTCCGATGCCAGACGTCTCCGCCCTTCGCAAGGCTGAGCTCCGATGCCGGACATCACCCCCTCAGCAGGGGTGAGCTCCGAAGCCGGACCTCTCCCCTCTTCTGAGCAGGGGTGAGCTCCGATGCCGGATGTCTCCCGTCTCCTCAGAGGTGAGCTCCGAAGCCGGACATCACACCCTCCGCAGGGCTGAGCTCCGATGCCGGACGTCTCCCCTCTCCCCAGAGGTGAGCTCTGAAGCCGGACATCACGCCCTCCGCAGGGCTGAGCTTCGATGTCGGACGTCTCCCCTCTCCTCAGAGGTGAGCTCCGATGCCCGACCTCACCCCCTCAGCAGGGGTGAGCCCCGATGCTGGACCTCTCCCCTCTCCTCAGAGGTGAGCTTCGAAGCCAGACATCTCCCCTCTCCTCAGAGGTGAGCTCCAAAGCCGGACATCTCCCCTCTCCTCAGGGGAGAACTCCGATGCCGAACCTCACGCCCTCCGCAAGGCTGAGCTCTGATGCCGGACCTCACCACCTCCGCAGGGGTGAGCTCCAAAGGCGCCACGTATCCAGAAGGGCCGGACCTCCCCTCTCCTCAGAGGCGAGCCCCGGCTCTGCCACATGGCCAGAAGTACCGGAAATCTCCCCTCTCCTCAGAGGCAAGCTCTGAAGGCGCAGAGCCGGACCTCACCCCCTCCACAAGGGCGAGCACCGAAGGCGAAGTGCAGGACCTCACGCCCTCCGCAGGGCTGAGCTCCGATGCCGGACCTCACCCTTTCCTCAGAGGTGAGCTCCGATGCCGGACATCACCCCCTCAGCATGGGTGAGCTCCGATGCCGGACCACACCCCCTCCGCAGGGCTGAGCTCCGATGGCAGACCTCACCCCCTCCGCAGGGCTGAGCTCCGATGCCGGACCTCACCCCCTCCGCAGTGCTGAGCTCCGATGCCAGACCTCACTCCCTCCGCAGGGCTGAGCTCCGATGCCGGACCTCAGCCCCTCCGCAGGGCTGAGCTCCGATGCCGGACCTCACCCCCTCCGCAGGGCTGAGCTCCGATGCCGGACCTCACCTCCTCCGCAGGGCCCAGCTCCAATGGCGGACCTCAACCCCTCTGCAGGGCCAAGCTCCAATGCCGGACCTCACCCCCTCCACAGGGCTGAGCTCCGATGCCGGACCTCACCTCCTCCGCAGGGCTGAGCTCCGATTCCGGACCTCACTCCCTCCGCAGGGCTGAGCTCCGATGCCGGATCTCACCCCCTCCGCAGAGCTGAGCTACGATGCCGGACCTCACGCCCTCCACAGGGCTGAGCTCCGATGCCGGACCTCGCCCCTTCCGCAGGGGCGAGCTCCGAAGGCGCCATGTGTCCAGCGGGGCCGGGCCACCCCTCTCCTCAGAGGCGAGCCCCGGGCCTGCCACATGTGGGCTGCTACAAGCCGAAGTTGGCTAAGGGACAGGCGAGTCACTGTCAACCGACGAGACCTTACAAGCACAGGGAACACTCAAGACAAGAAGGTGCGCGGGGTAGAAAAGATGAAGGCCCCATGTGACGCCCTCAATTCTGTAGAACACAGAACCGAGAATTGATGCCTATGTGTGCCCAGGATGTTCATCACACATACACATATATCCACAAACTGAATTCAGAATATATATAACCACGAATAATAGGGTTTATTACAAAGTCTCATGAGTCTTGGACTCATTCTAGCAGCGGAAGTCTTTAATCTAGCAGCGGAAGTCTTTTATTTCTAGCAGCGGAAGTCTTCTAACTAGTGCGGAAGCAATCTAAGCAGCAGCAGCGGCTCCATCTCTACTCAAATCCCACAGGCAAGTTGACGGGCTCCTAGTACTCCACGGGGTCTTCATAGTACTCCTCTCCTGTTGCTGATTATGTATGATAATGCAAGTTAGAGTACATGATGTACTCAGCAAGTGCAGGAAAATATGATATGTAGCTCACAACAAGGAAGGTATAAAAAGGCTCATTGCAGAAAGCAAAGTTTATTTCTCAAAACACGATAAAAACAGCAACTTAGCTTTAAATGAATGTAATCCCAACATGTATTTAAACATTAACATACCTTTATTATGATTCATCCCTTTCCATGTCTCAACCAGACATTAATCTTTCTCAACTTTGCTCATGAATACCATCTCGTATTCACTACCATCTCATGAATACCATCTCGTATTCACTACCATCTCATATTCAAATTCCGTCTCATTCCAAGACCAAATCTCGTTGCCATGACTCAACAGTCATGCAACCAATCTCGTTACCCGGACTCAACAGTCCCGAAAACCAAATCCAAAGACCAAACCAAAAACCATCCCAAAAACCTATCCAACTAATCATGTGGGTTGTCCAGGCGCTCGTGACCGTAAGCTCGGCTATCATGATAGTTTTAGACTCTGCAGAGTTTGTACCACTTTACCCACACGTATGTGATTTCGTCACCCGTCGGCGACTGCAGAACCCCCATTATACCAGTACACAACCATCGATGTATGGCCAAGAGATCACAAAATAGCCTTTACAAAGGGGTTACTAGATGTATGGACTCACTAAGGTTCCACCAGCAGGCTAGAATCTCCAATTCTCCCATCCACGGGCCCCCTCTTGTGCCATGCAGTTCCCAGGGAAGCCCTCACTCGACTCCCATTCCCCGTGCCTTCCACGGTCCATAACAATCTAGTAACTTACCTAATTACTCAGCTAAGCCGCACCCATACTTGGCCTTGTGGTAGCACTGTTATCCTGGCGTGTTCTCGTATGAACCGGTCCTTAGATCTACAGCAAGTAACCACCATCTCATGCTACCTCTTTCACAAACCCAGCTTGCCTAGATCTCCCTCCTATTCATGTTCACCAGCAATATCCATTTTCTCATTATTCATACGAGTGCAGTTAGCTAGACACATCTATCTTGCTTCTCATATCCCATGGACTCAGCGAAGCATAAAAGCAAAAACCATACACAACTCATAAACTTCCCTGGCGACAAGGGAGGTTTAACCAAAACTAGTAAACTCCTATAAAGGGTTTTCCCATCATGTTGACTCAAGCACACACACCTTTTCGCAATCAAAACAGTTTTTCAAAATATGGGATCAATATGGTCAAGGGGCACTTGCTTTGTTCTTGCGGTTCTTGTTGCTCAAATTCTTGCTGTTGTAGTCCATCGTAGGTAGCTCCCTGAGCTTGTCCTTCTATACGTAATCACGCACATACAAGATTCATAGCAATCAATATCATGCACAACTCTACTTTAAGATGCAATGATGCATATGCATGTTAATCCCATGGTGTCGTTTTATTAGATCAGTTTGTACGTGTTCTTGTATGGCTTGCATGGTTTTTATGATGACCAGAGGTGTTCGGATCAAATGTGGACGTGATAATGATCTCGACTCAAGATCTAGATCAAACCGATCAACACATGATCTGTCCATGAAAACGCTTCTGTTCGAAGGGATCGAAAAACAGATGCAAAGAAAATGCGACGATGTCGTAAGGTAGTATTGGAAACCTACCTTACGTTCTTCTTCGTCTCAGGGTCCTTCTCCTAGCAAGACAGATTGTCGGGGCTCTCTTCCGGCGATCTCCGGCGACTGAACTCCGGCGAAGGGGTTTACTCGGCGAGCTGGGGCTAGGGCTCTAAGTTGTCGGCTCAGGAGGTGGAAAAGAAGTACGTGGTTGCGGACAAAGGTTCTGGGTTCTATTTATAATCGGGAAGAGAAGAGTACTACTCTGATCGGAATTCGAATAAGAGTCCTACTCAAATTGTTTTTGAATATTAACAACTTATCTTTAGTTGATTTGGTGCGGTAACATTGTGGAAATCGTGTCGGTTTCCTTAGTACCGGGGATTCCCACGCGTACAGAAGAAAAACTGCATCAAATCTCTTGACCTTTGCGGTGATGAGCTCCGGAAGCTCCACGTGTCTAGCGGGGGCCTGGTCTCCCTTTTTCCACAGAGACGAGCTCCGGTTGTGCTGCGTGTCAGGCGGGCGAGACCTCACTCTTCCTCAGAGGTGAGCTCCGCGTGCGCCGCGTGTCTGGTGGGTTGGGACCTCCCCTTTCAACAGAGGCGAGCTCCGCGAATGCCACGTGTCAGTTCCGGACCTCCCCTCTCTTTGGAGGTGAGCTCCAAGAATGCCACGTGTCAAGTAGCGCCAGACTTCCTTTCTTCTCAGAGGTGAGCTCCCAGGTCAACACGTGTCTATCAGCGTCAGACCTCCCAGAGATGAGCTCCGGAGGTGACACGTGTTCGATAGTGTCGAACGTCCCGGAGATGAGCTCCGGAGGTGACACGTGTCCGATAGTGACGGACCTCCCGGAGATAAGCTCCGGAAGTGACACGTGTCTAGTAAGACCGGACCTCTCAGAGATGAGCTCTGAGGGCGACACGTGTTTGGCGGGGCCGGACCTCTCGGAAGTGAGCTCCGAGAGCGACACGTGTCCCGCGCGACTGGTCCTCTCTCTTCCGTTGTGAATAGCTCCGCAGCCGACACGTGTCCTGCAGGACTGGCCTCGCTTCTCCGCAGAGGCTAGCTCCGGGAGCAACACGTGTCCCATGGTGTCGGACCTCGCCCTTTTTCACAGAGACGAGCCCCGAGCCTGCCACATAGCCAGTTTAGTGGCGGACCTCCCCCCTTTGCGGAGATGAGCTCCGAACGCGCCACGTGGCCAGGGAGCCGCGGGAAATTGTCTTCGGCGCTCCTCGGCGAACTGGAATTGGCTCTTTTTGGCTATCTTTTTAATATTTTCTCTGTTTTAACTTATTTTAAAATGTTTTCTCTACATGAAACATGAATTCATGCAGAAACCAAAAATGAGGGTGTCACAAATCTACCCCCCTTAAATTGAATCTCGCCCTCGAGATTCGCTAGTGGGGAATAGATGAGGAAATTCTGCCTTCTCGGCTGTTGGTTGGGCTGACTCGAACTCGATACGAGTATCGTGCTCGTTTGTCAACTGTACGCTTCTCTCGGCACATTGGATTACTCCGTTGTGCTTGCTTAACCAATCCGTTCCGAGTATTATGTCAAGCCCTTGGGAATCCAAGACAATGAGGTTGGCAAAGAAGTCTACCTCCCTTATTTTAAGGTTTACTTTCAGACATACTATATTAGTCCTCATCTCTCCACCGGGAGAATTAACCAACATAGTATATTTCAAGTGTAATATGGGTAGATTGTACTTGACAACATACTTGGATGATATGAAGGAATGTTATGCTCCAGATTCAAATAGAATGGTGGCTGGGTTGGAGTTGGCAAGGAACATACCAATTACGACGTCCTCAGCCTGTTGCGCTTCCTCAGCAGAGACATGGTTCACGTTGCCGCGAGCGTAGTTCTGCTGTCCACTGTTTCCTTTATTGGCTCCTCCGTTCGGCCGTGGGTTCTGCTTGGGCACGTTGCCTTGCTGTCCAGGACCTCTCTTCGGGCACTGGCTCGCAAAGTATCCTGTTTCTCCGCATGCAAAGCATGCCTTGTTGCCCACGACAGCAGGTACATTGGGGCGGGGGTTTTGAACAGGGGCGCCCATGTTTGGTCGAGGCACAGGAGGCAAAGGCACACGAGGTGCTTGCATGGCAGCACGTTGCTGTGGTGGCTGATTTGGGCGAAAAGCAGGAGCGGGCGATCCGTACTGCGGTGCAGCTGGGGGCATGTACCAAGGGCGTACGTTGCTCCCTTGTGGCTGATACGGCATCTTTATTTTTCCCTCTCGCTCGATCTCTCGGATCTTGCTCTCAACCACTATAGCCTTGTCAACCAGCTTCTGGATGTTAGCATAGTCATTGTTGAGAAGCTGAACTTGGATCTCATTGTTCAACCGTCTCATGAATAGGTACTGCTTCCGTTGGTCCAAGTTGACATCTTCAGGGGTATGCCAGGACGGTTGCGTGAACTTGTTGAGGTATTCATTCACGCTTTTCTGTCCTTGGCGGAGACCTTCGAACTCTTGTCTCTTGAGCATCATTACTCCAGTAGGGATGTAATGAGAACGGAAACTCTCCTTGAACTCAGTCCAAGTAATCGTCTCCGGGTCGACATGAGCATTGTACAGGGCATCCCACCAGTCAGCGGCTGCTCCCATGAGTTGGTGCGACGCGAAGAGAACCTTCTCTCGGTCATTGCACTGAACTATGGCAAGCTTCTTCTCCATGGATTTCAACCAATCGTCGGCCTCCATGGGGTCATTAGCTTGAGCAAAAGTGGGTGGTCGAGTCCCCATGAACTCTCCAAGTCGGTTGTGAGCCGGTGGTGGTGGCGGTGGTGCCGGAACAGGTTTGTTGTTGTTGGCTTGCAGCTGACCCAAAGTTTGGATCATGGATTTTATAAACTAATTCTGCATAGCCATCAACCGTTCCTGGTTGTTTTCACCAGCTCCGGGGTTGTCATTTCCAGGAACTTTGATGTGATCATCCTCTCGGTTGCCACGGACGTTCCTCCCTTGACGGCCGGCGCTTCCTCCCACCATCTTTGAGTAGAATAGGGGTTAGAAGTTTAGAGTGATCCCTTCCAACTATATGCATCAAGGTGGATAGGCTATATATATTAGCCTTATATGAGGATGTGAAAAAGTGCCGGAGCATCTCACATCTCTCTACTATGTGTGGATATGGACAACGCTGAAACGTCCCACAACTCACACTAAGCACCCAAGCATAAACAATCATCACAAAGCTCAGCACACAATTCCTATTCAAGGCTTATTCGATGGGAGTCCTATAGTCAAGGTGGTTCCAATGCCAATCTATGCATTTTTCCTAAGCTTGCATCCTATGGTCAGCGTGGCTTCTAATACAATTCTGTGAAAAGGGGTGCGTCCTACAGTCAACGTGGACTGATACCAACTTGTGGTCTTACCTAGGCTTGTGGCCTACGATCAACTGTTGTATCTATACCAACTTGTGATCTCTATCTAGGTGTGTGACCTATGATCAACCGTGGTAGGTTGATACCAATCTGTGCTTGATACCAACTTGTGTGTCCTACCGTCAACCGTGGTAGGTTGATACTAATTTGTGACTTCTATCTAGGCGTGTAACCTACCATCAACCATGGCTCTGATACCAATCTGTGACGCCCTCAATTCTGTAGAACACAGAACCGAGAACCCATGCGTATGTGTGCCCAGAATGTTCATCACACATACACATATATCCACAAACTGAAATCAGAATATATATAACCACGAATAACAGGGTTTATTACTGACACGACCCCATTTGGTCCTGTCGAGCCAGGATCACGCTGAGGGGTGCTGCGTTGCACAGCACCGTATAACACACGTCAAAGGTACAAAGCGGAAGCGGAAGTTTATTACATAAACAGTTTTATGAACATGTTTACATCAAAATAAGTTCAGTCCACACTCACGGGCGTAGACTAAGCATCAAGTGCACGTTCGGCCCTCGAACGTGTCCTTGCTAGCACACACGCACACTAACTCTGCGGCGTGCACGACTCCCACTCGACGGGGTTCCCTTTCTGGGGTCCCGTCTCCTCTTCGGGAGTCCCTTCCTCATAGAACCCTGCAAAAGCTTCAAACACAAGCAGTGAGCACGAAGGCTCAGCAAGTCTGACCCGTCTCACCTAAACATGGAACTTCTACATGAGGGTAATGGGTTGCATGAGGTAAAAATTATTTGCAAGGACTCGCCTAATTAGTAGAACCTTACTTTCAAGTTTTAGCAGCAGGTTGTGGAGAACCTTACGCTAAGGCACATGAGAGAGCCGCAATCAAACAAGAAACGCATTTCTCTCATGTACTTTGCCCAAAGTTGAAAAGAACTTTAATTAGCTCTAAGCTACAGCATACAATTAACAATCAATATTCAGCTTTCAATCAGCAACATTTTAACATGTAACTAGCCTGTTCTTTCTACGTCACGGTACAGTGAACAAGTGGTACTCACTGACCGCGAGGGACGGCGATTATAATCGATTTACACCTGCAGGGTTACCCGAACAACCCGTCACGTACGCCCGTACTCGATGTTGCCTACAACAACCATCACGGACGCCGTACGCAACTACCTTTCACCCGTCAGCCAAATATTGAACCGGTCCCATCGTCCCGAGCAAGAGGTCCCTGCACGCGCATCTCTGTGCCGCCAGCTGATTTACACCTCGAGCTCTCAACCTACCCTCTGAACGACGGGCAATGCCTCAATACCCAGCTACTCGAGTTACATCAGTTTCCCGGTTCCCATATAGCCGGTAGGTCTTCGGTACTGTTCTAGCTTGTTCAACAGGCCCGCACACGGCTCGGTCCTCAATCGACACAAGCGGAGCTACAGCACACAGGCCCCAAAGTCCTGCTGCCCTTACTCTCCGCTCGGTCTCATTTTCTTGCCATGTGTATCATGTGCTATCTCTATCCGAGCAATGTGCCTCTAGCCTATTCTCGCGAGTAGTTCCAACTACTCAACTTGTACCGAATCCTACTCTATCCTAGCAATGCAGTGGCTAACGGGGTTTGCAATCCTAAACCCAACCCGTGGTTTTCTTGGCTATGCAGTTGGATTTCCAAACAAGACTCTAATGCAAAGGACAATATTCAAAGATGTGCTCAAAACAATAAACATTTGTAAAAAGGTTAATGCAAACCGGGGCTTGCCTTGCTGCTCTTGGTCGTAGGCTAGCTGTTCCTCCGGAGTAACGAAGTCTAGGACTTCGGGTTCCTCCTCGACCTTAGCGACTACATGATAGAAACAATACATGTATTAATTTAATGCATTTGTATTAAGTTTGAAGTTGTGAAGTCTATAACCCTTGCTAGATAGACCTAATGACTGTGAAACTTTTACTGTGGCTTGGTTACAACCTAAACAGAGACTTGGTCAAGTTTTAGTTGCAGCAAAGCTCATTTGAGCCCTCCACAAATAATTATGTCCTTGACCTTAATTGGAACTCTTAGGGTGTTCTAGGAATTTTCATGAGACAAACTATGACTTCCTGAAAACTAGATTTTCAGAGGGTTCTAATGGAGTTGGTCTCACTTAATTTGGAAGTCTCTAACTAAAGATATGAGCTAAACAATTTCAGAGAAAATTCTGAAAATGTTTCTGAACATTTTCTATTTTCTCTGGAACAGTTTCACTAATCACACCATTAGGGGGATTAAATGAACTCAAATGGATCTGAAATTTTTATGGTAGTTCAAGGATATTTTGGTGAACCTCTCAGTAAAATTTCAGGATTTTCCTCCAAAGGATTCTCCAGTTAAAATTCCTAACAGTTTAAATTTTAAGGAATTAATTCTGGAGAAATAAGGAATTTCATGAAGTGAAACTTGATTTTCTGGAAAGTACTCAGAGAGCTGAATCCAGCAAAATTTGGTTCACTCAATTTGGAGCTTTCTAGCCAAAGTTATGAGGATTTGAAATTTGAAGGAAATCTGAAAATCGGGGAAAAGTTTAAACTCGCGCGTGGGCCCAGGGGGACACGCGTCGCACGCCTAGGCGATGGCACACCGCGGCCCACAAGGATTTTGCACGCCAGCACACTCGATCCCGGCCGCAGCCGGATCCCGATTCAAAATATCGGCCGCTGACAGTTGGGGTCCACCCCCTTCTTCAACCTCGCGACACCCTCGCTCCGCCGCCGAGGGACCTCGCCGGAGAGCTCGCCGCCGGCTGCTGTACAGCTCCAAACTTCTTGATTCTGGCCGCCCCTGCCTACTTTTACTTGGGGAACCGGATTCTAGGGTCAGCTGCTCATGACAATGGCCGGAGCATGGTCGGCGACGAGCCGCCACCTCGGAATGACTTCGGCCATGTCGGCTGACTTCTCTAACACCTCAGCTACTTGGGAAATCGGTCGGGGAGCATCAGTGGACCTCAGAGAAGGTCGACATGAGCTCGAGGCAGCTCGGGGAAGGCCCGAAATAGGTCCTCACCTTGTGCCCGATACCCCCCGTTCGTTCCGCCATTAGTAGACCTTAAATTACGCCGGGCACAGAGGTTCTCCGGCCCAGAGTTGTGAAGGCAACTTGTGCGTTACCGTGTCTAGCTCGTGTGGGAGTGGCCTGAGGCCCTCTAATCCTTTCTAGAGCACGAATTAAACAGAATCGTACCCGAAGGTCGTTCTGCACACAGAAAGGGGAAAAGTGGAAATTCGCCGCCGGTGAGCAACCACTCGAGCTGTGGCTCGGGGATGAGCAGCACCGGTCACCCGCGCGTCCCAGGGTGCCTTGGCTCGGGCGTGACAACGCCCAGGTTGGGCTGTCCACGAGAGCCCGAGGTGCGGCGGTTCCAAGTTCCGAGTTTGATCTTTCGGCACAGCCGATATCAATCGGTTTCAACCGAATTCTAGCAATGGGGAGGATGGAGGAAGGTCTCTAGTACCTTGCTGGGACTCTGGAGTGGAAGGAGGGAGCTGCGATCGGCGTCCTCCGATCAAGTCCGAACTGCGGAAACTTTCGGCCAGTGCTGGGTTCTTGCGGGAAAACACGTCGGTACCTCGGCCGAGGAGGGGGGCAGGCGCCTTAAGAAGGCTCTGCACCGCCTCATTCCCGCGCGTGGGCAAGCAGCTGGTGGCGCGGTGGCTGGCCTCGGTGGCGATCACCGCTGCGGCTCGGCGACCCGAGTGAAAAGTCTCAGTCGGTTTGTGTTGAAGTAGAGGCTGACATGTGGGTCCCACCCTTCCTTTTAACCTCTGAAATTTACTTCTAATCACTGTTGTAAACAGTGAACCCCATACTACCCTTGGCAATTCAAATTATTCCCCCATGAGCCATCTGAATTGATCAAAGTTCAAATGAGGTTTGGTTTGAATGAATTTCAGCACAAGTTCAGTTTGAAATCCAAATAAAGTTTGAATTTCTCCCCCTTAGCTCATGTCAAGATCAACTCCAAATAGAGTGAAAATTGGTGTGTGAGCTCACAAAAATGTGCTGAGTAAGAATATGCCTTCCACTTTCAAATTCATGGTATAAAAACAGTTTGAATTTGAATATGTTTTCAAACTGCCCCCTTCCTATCTATACCCAAGATGACCTCAAAAAGGTTTTGAATTTGGGTGAAACTTGGCATGGACATCCTTAGCAAAGTGTAGGAGTTTTCATATGTCCAGCCCATCTATATCACATGTGGGAAATACCACTTTTGCAATGTGTGAGTTTGTTTTCTAATGAGCATGTTGATAATTGTTACTTGCTCTTCATTTGTGTTCATCATCTTTCCTCAAATGAGGTGTGTGTGTGTGTGTGGTGATGAACACTTCAATTATGTGTCAAAAACTGAGGCCCTTACAATTACAAAGTAACATGAGTCTTGGACTCATTTTAGCAGCGGAAGTCTTTAATCTAGCAGCGGAAGTCTTTTATTTCTAGCAGCGGAAGTCTTCTAACTAGTGCGAAAGCAATCTAAGCAGCAGCAGCGGATCCATCTCTACTCCAATCCCACAGGCAAGTTGACGGGGTTCACACTCCTAGTACTCCACGGGGTATTCATAGTACTCCTCTCCTGTTGCTGATGATGTATGATAATGCAAGTTTGAGTACATGATGTACTCAGCAAGTGCGGGGAAATATGATATGTAGCTCACAACAAAGAAGGTATAAAAAGGCTCATTGTAGAAAGAAGTTTATTTCTCAAAACATGAAAAAACAGCAACTTAGCTTTAAGTGAATGTAATCCCAACATGTATTAAAACATTAACATACCTCCATTATGATTCATCCCTTTCCATGTCTCAACCAGACATTAATCTTTCTCAACTTTGCTCATGAATACCATCTCGTATTCACTACCATCTCATGAATACCATCTCGTATTCACTACCATCTCATATTCAAATTCCGTCTCATTCTGAGACCAAATCTAGTTGCCATGACTCAACGGTCATGCAACCAATCTCATTACCCAGACTCAACAGTCCCGAAAACCAAATCCAAAGACCAAACCATAACCAAACCAAAAAACCATCCCAAAAACCTTACCAACTAATCATGTGGGTTGTCCAGGCGCTCGTGACCATAAGCTCGGCTATCATGATAGTTTTAGACTCTACAGAGTTTGTACCACTTTACCCACAAGTTTGTGATTTCGTCACCCGTCGGTGACTACAGAACCTCCATTATACCAGTACACAAACGTCGGTGTATGGCCAAGATATCATAAAATAACCTTTACAAAGGGATTACTAGATGTATGGACTCACTAAGGTTTCGCCAGCAGGCTAGAATCTCCAATTCTCCCACCCACAGGCCCCCTGTTATGCCATGCAGTTCCCAGGGCAGTCCTCACTCGACTCCCATTCCCCGCGCCTTCCACGGTCCATAACAATCTAGTAACTTACCTAATTACTCAGCTAAGCCGCACCCATACTTGGCCTTGTGGTGGCACTGTTATCCTGGCATGTTCTCGCATGAACCGGTCCTTAGATCTATGGCAAGTAACCACCATCTCATGCTACCTCTTTCACAAACCAAACTTGCCTAGATCTCCCTCCGATTCATGTTCATTAACAATATTCATTTTCTCATTATTCGTACGAGTGCAGTTAGCTTGACACATCTATCTCGCTTCCCATATTCCATGAACTCAGCGAAGCATAAAAGCAAAAACCATACCCGACTCATAAACTTCCCTGGCGACAAGGGTGGTTTAACCAAAACTAGTAAACTCCTATAAAGGGTTTTCCCATCATGTTGACTCAAGCACACACACCTTTTCGCAATTAAAACAGTTTTTCAAAATATGGGATCAATATGGTCAAGGGGCACTTGCCTTGTTCTTGCGGTTCCTGTTGCTCAAATTCTTGCTGTTGTAGCCCGTCGTAGGTAGCTCCCTGAGCTTGTCCTTCGATACGCGATCACGCACATACAAGATTCATAGCAATCAATATCATGAATAACTCTACTTTAAGATGCAATGATGCATCTGCATGTTAATCCTATGGTGCCGTTTTATTAGATCAGATTGTACGTGTTCTTGTATGGCTTGCATGGGTTTTATGATGACCAGAGGTGTTTGGATCAAATGTGGACGTGGTAATGATTTCGACTCAAGATCTAGACCAAACTGATCAACACGTGATCTGTCCACGAGAAAGCTTCTGTTCGAAAGGATCGAAAAACAGATGCAAAGAAAATGCGATGATGTTGTAAGGTGGTATTGGAAACCTACCTTACGTTCTTCTTGGTCTCAGGGTCCTTCTCCTAGTAAGACAGATCGTCGGGGCTCTCTTCCGGCGACCTCCGGCGACTGAACTCCGGCGAAGGGGTTTACTCGGTGAGCTGGGGCTAGGGCTCTAAGTTGTCGGCTCAAGAGGTGGGAAAGAAGTACGTGGTTGCGGCCAAAGATTTTGGGTTCTATTTATAATCGGGAAGAGAAGAGTCCTACTCTGATCAGAATTGAAATAAGAGTCATATTCAAATTGTTTTTGAATCTTAACAACTTATCTTTAGTTGATTTGGTGCGGTAACATTGTGGATATCGTGTCGGTTTCCTCAGTACCGGGGATTCCCACGCGTACAGAAGAAAAACTGCTTCAAATCTCGTCACCTTCGCGGTGATGAGCTCCGGAAGCTCCACGTGTCCAGCGGGGGCCTGGTCTCCCTTTTTCCGCAGAGATGAGCTCTGGTTGTGCCGCGTGTCAGGCGGGGGAGACCTCACTCTTCCTTAGAGGTGAGCTCCGCGTGCGCCACGTGTCCTAGCGGGCGGGAACCTCCCCTCTTTCCAGAGACGAGCTCTGTGTGCGCCACGTGTCTGGTGGGTCGGGACCTCCTCTCTCAACAGAGGCGAGCTCCACGAATGCCACGTGTCAGTTCTGGACCTCCCCTCTCTTCGGAGGTGAGCTCCGAGAATGCCACATGTGAAGTAGTGTCAGACTTCCTTTCTTCTCGGAGGTGAGCTCTGAGGTCGACACGTGTCTGTCAGCGTCGGACCTCCCGGAGATGAGCTCCGGAGGTGAGACGTGTACGATAGTGTCGGACCTCCCAGAGATGAGCTCCGGAGGTGACACGTGTCCGATAGTGTCGGACCTCCCGGAGATGAGCTCCAAAAGTGACACGTGTCCAGTAAGACTGGACCTCTCGGAGATGAGCTTCGAGGGTGACATGTGTTTGGCGGGGCCAGACCTCTCAGAAGTGAGCTCCGAGAGCGACACTTGTCCCGCGTGACCGGTCCTCTCTCTTCTGCAGTGAATAGCTCCACAGCCGACACGTGTCCTGCGGGACTGGCCTCGCTTCTCCGGAGAGGCTAGCTCCGGGAGCAACACGTGTCCCACGGGGTCGGACCTCGCCCTTTTTCACAGAGATGAGCCCCAAGCCTGCCACATAGCCAGTTTAGCGGCGGACCTCCCCCCCTTGCGTAGATGAGCTCCGAACGCGCCACGTGGCCAGCGAGCCGCGCGAAATTGTCTTCGGCGCTCCTCAGCGAACTGGAATTGGCTCTTTTTGCCTATCTTTTTAATATTTTCTCAGTTTTAACTTATTTTAAAATGTTTTCTCTACATGAAACATGAATTTATGCAGAAACCAAAAATGAGGGTGTCACACCTCACCCCGGGATCGTTATCTCCCCCGAGGTGGGCCCGGGGGCCACTATCGGTACTCTCAGTACCGGGAACCCCCGCGCACAGGAGAGAAGCCGCCTAAGGACCTCGTCCCCTCCGCAGGGACGAGCTCCGAATGCGCCACGTGTCCAGCGGGGCCGGGCCTTCCCTCTCCTCAGAGGTGAGCCCCGGGCCTGCCATGTGGCCAGCAGTGCCGGACCTCACCCCTCCGCAGGGGCGAGCTCCGAAGGCGCCATGTGTCCAGCGGAGCCGGGCCTCCCCTCTCCTCAGAGGTGAGCCCCGGGCCTGCCACATGGCCAGCAGAGCCGAACCTCGCCCCCTCCACAAGGGCGAGTTTTGAAGGAGCCACGTGTCCAGCGGGGCCAGGCCTCCCCTTTCCTCAGAGGTGAGCCCCGGACCAGCCACGTGGCCAGCAGAGCCGGACCTCGCCCCCTCCGCAGGGGCGAGCTCTGAAGGCGCCACGTGTCCAGCAGGGCCGGGCCTGCCCTTTCCTCAGAGGTGAGCCCCGGGCCTGCCACGTGGCCAGCAGAGCCGGACCTCGCCCCCCTCCGCAGGGGCGAGCTTCGAAGGCGCCACGTGTCCAGCGGGGCCGGGACTCCCCTCTCCTCAGAGGTAAGCCCCGGGCCTGCCACGTGGCCAGCAGAGCCGGACCTCGCCCCCTCCGCAGGGGCGAGCTCCGAAGGCGCGATGTGCCGTGCTGCCCACCCCGGCTCGGTAGGCAGCAGGAGTAAAGGCACACCATGCCCTGTCCAATCAAGGCATTCAAGACCCGCGCCTTCCCAAGGCGCGGAGACGCGGCGCACGCCCCTGTCAGGAGGCACAGTAACCAGTCGCATCATAGTGAAGACAAGCACACCGTGTCGAAAGCTGTTGACCAATAAATACAGCGACAAGACACTCCCTTCTGTCCCTGCCATCATCAACCACTATGCCTAGCTTGCGGCACGGGTAGAATGGCAGGACGACGACTAAGAAGGCATTGCCAGAGAGAGCTACCAGCATTTACTGCAAGATATGGTAGATGGCAGGAAATCACCCCGGGGCCACCTGTAGGGCCCCGGGGCCCACCTTGTAAGCCGCTCGAGCCTTGAAGTATAAAAGGCTCGGGTAGGCAACGTTGCAAGGGGTTTGGGAGTTCGGCAGTTGGCTCCCTCTAGCGCCTAGGGCAACTCAGCTCATACAGAACACCAAGCTTAGAACTCCGGTTCTAAGCTCCGAGCAATACAGCTCCCGTGGACGTAGGGTTTTACGCTCTGGTGCCCCGAACCACGTAAAAATCCTTGCATCAATCCTCTCACAACCAACGTGACCTTCCGAGAGAACTAGCCCCTCCAAAGAAGAACCTCCGCGGGTTGCTCCTGAAGCAGGCCCGGGGGAAGCGTCGACAGAACACTTCGACAGGTGACACCGAAAAGGGAGTAATAACTCGATCTTGCATAGCTAATTTTTGTGAACACTATTCTTTTGTATCTTCTTTGGAACCATACAGGGTTGAGGAAGCATTAAAAGATCCGGATTGGGTGACGGCGATGCAAGAAGAATTGAACAACTTCAAAATGAATGAAGTGTGGGAGCTTGTTGAAAGACCCAAGTCCAACGTCGTCGGCACTAAATGGGTCTTCCGCAACAAGCAAGACGAACATGGAGTGGTAACAAGGAACAAGGTATGACTTGTGGCAAAAGGGTACTCACAAGTCGAAGGTTTGGATTTCGACGAGACTTTTGCTCCCGTAGCTAGGCTTGAATCGATTCGTATATTACTTGCATATGCTACTGACCATGATTTCAAGCTTTATCAAATGGACGTGAAAAGCGCCTTTCTCAATGTACCAATCAAAGAGGAGGTGTACGTGGAGTAACCACCCGGTTTCGAAGATCAGGAGTACCCCGACTATGTGTTCAAACTGCGTAAGGCTCTCTATGGCCTCAAACAAGCTCCTAGAGCTTGGTTTGAGTGCCTTAGAGATTTTCTGATTGAAAATGACATCAAGATTGGAAAATCTGATTACACTTTGTTTACTAAACACTTTGATGATGATCTCTTCATTTGCCAAATCTATGTTGACGATATTATGTTTGGTTCAACTAACAAATCCTTTTTTTCAAGAATTTAGTAAGATTATGATAGATAGATTCGAGATGTCCATGATAGGAGAGTTGAGGTACTTTTTGGGATTCCATGTGAAACAACAAAAGGATGGGACGTTCATAAGCCAAACAAAGTACACCCAAGATATTCTCAAGAAGTTTGGAATGGACAAAGAAAAGCCCATAAAGACTCCCATGGCGACAAATGCACACTTGGATCTCAATGAAGACGGACCAAATGTGGATCAAAAGGTATATCGTTCCATGATTGGCTCCTTACTTTATTTATGTGCATCTAGGCCTGATATCATGTTGAGTGTATGTTTGTGTGCAAGGTTTCAAGCCAATCCTAAGGAATGTCATTTGATAGCCGTTAAAAGGATCTTGAGATATTTAGTTCATACACCCAACCTATGCGTTTGATATCCCAAAGGTTCAAAATTCAATCTCATTGGATACTCCGATGCAGATTATGCCGGATGCAAGGTAGATAGAAAAAGTACTTCCGGTACTTGCCAATTCTTAGGTAGATCCTTAGTTTCTTGGTCCTACAAGAAACAAAATTCAATTCCCTTATCCACGGCCGAAGCGGAGTATGTTGCAGTCGGGAGTTGTTATGCACAACTCCTTTGGATGCGACAAACTCTAAGGGATTACGGTTACAATATGAGCCGTATTCCACTCCTTTGTGACAATGAGAGTGCAATTAAAATTGCCCATAACCCTGTTGAGCACTCTAGAACCAAACACATGGATATCCGACATCATTTTTTGAGAGATTACTCAATGAAAGGAGACATAGCCATTTCCCATGTCAACACTGAAAAGCAACTTGTCACTTTGCCCACGATGAAGAAGAGAGAGTTACTTGGATGACACATGGATCCAAGTACATAGTTTCCTATGTTGAGTTTGCCAGACTGCTGCACCTTGAGGACACCAGCAGTAATGAAATTGTGATTCACAATCTTGGTGTTGTGGAGAAGCACAAGATGGAATTCCTCTATGATATTTCGACTCCATAACCCTAGGGCCGTCTCAGGCCTAATATCCTTCAGCCTCACTCCTCCTCCTCAGCCTGATGATGAAGACGAAGAATGGACCGACAGCGAGGAGTGAGCCGGCGACGACAAGTAGATCCCTTCTCTCCTTCTTTTTGGTGCCTTGATGCCAAAGGGGGAGAGATTGAGGGGGAGTTTTAGTTCGTAGGTTCTTCTTTTTGTGTCCTAGTTTAAGAAGTGGGCTTTTTTAAGACTTATGTTATCATTATGCTTTTGGACATGTGTTGTGAAATGTTGACTATGTTATGCTTATGATTAATGGTGTATGTTTAAAACTGCTATGAGGCCTGAGACTCTTGATGATATTATGATTATGCTCATTATGATATTCACATCAAAATTATTGCTCACACACATAGTTTTGCACCCCACCATAAAGAGTGCACATATGTCTTATGTCTACATTGTCTATTTTGCTCAAAACTCATATGTGCACACTTTATGAAAATCTGAATTTTTTATCATATTTCTGTGATCTCAATTGGTTGTCATGAATCACCAAAAAGAGGGAGATTAAAAGTGCATCTAGGCATACCTTTTGGGTTTTGATTTATTTATGATAAACAAATGAGACCCTAACAAAATCGTTGAGATGAGCGCAGGTTTTTAAAGAAATTAGGAAGAAATCGCAAAAAGAAAGGAGAATGAGGATCTAAAATGATAAGAGCTCAGGAGCTGAAAAGATTAGATTACTTAGTATGTAGTGTGTTGGAGAAACACACCTGTCGGTACCCTCAATACCGGGTACCCCCGCGGACAGGACAAAACCGCCTAAGGACCTCGCCCCTTCCGCAGGGGCGAGCTCCGAGGGCGCCACGTGTCCAGCCGGGCCGGAGCTCCCCCTCCAGCCACGTGGCCAGGCGGAGCCGGACCTCCCCCCTCCGCGGGGGTGAGCTCTGAAGGCTCCACGTGTCCTGCGGGGCCGGAGCTCCCCCTCTTCTCAGAGGAGAGCTCCGGGCCCGCCACATGGCAAGCAGAGCCGGACCTCCCACCTCCACGGGGGTGAGCTCCGAAGGCTCCACGTGTCCAGCGGGGCCAGAGCTCCCCCTCTCCTTAGAGGAGAGCTCAGGGCCCGCCACGTAGAAAGCAGAGCCGGACCTCCCCCCTCCGCGGGGGTGAGCTCTGAAGGCTCCACGTGTCCAGCGGGGTCGGGACTCCCCTCTCCTCAGAGGAGAGCTCCGGGCCCGCCACGTGGCCACCAGAGCCGCGCTACCTGCCCCGGCGCGGTAAGCAGCGGAAGTAAAGATCCGCACCTTCCCAAGACGCGGAGACACGGAGCACGCCTCTGCCAGGAGGCGTTGCGCTCAGTGACGTCAAAGTGAAGACGGGTGCAGAAAGCCAGAGGCTGTGGACTAATAAACACAGCGACAAGACAACCCCTGCTGCCCCTGCCATTATCAACCACTACGCCTAGCTTGCAGCATGGGCAGGGCAGCAGGATGGAGGCTCAGAAGCTACTGCCAGAGACAGCTACCGGCGTTACTGTGAGATACGGTAGATGGCAGGAAATTACCCCGGCACCACCTGTCGGGCCCCGGGACCCCCTTTGTAAGCCGCCCGAGCCTTGGACTATAAAAGGCTTGGGTAGGCAACATTGCAAAGGGTTCGGATCCCTCAGCATTCGACTCAGGGTTCGGACTCCAGCGAGTTCAGCTCTCTAGCACTCAGTAGACATACGGACTTCATGCCCAAGCTTAGAACTCCGGTTCTAAGCCTCAAGCAATACAATGAGCACCTCTGCTCAACGTGGACGTAGGGTTTTACGCTCCGGCGGCCCGAACCACGTAAAAAACCGTTGCGTTCATCTCCTTACTTCGTCCATTCCGGTGACACCCACGCAAGAGGACTAGCCCCTCCGAAAAAGAACCTCCGCAGGTTGCCCAGAGCAGGCCTGGGGGAAGTGTCGACCGTAGACACTTTGACATTTCGCGCCAGGTAGGTGGCTTTTCCCTCTTGCGTCGGGTCTTCGCTCATGAAGATGACCAATCTTCCGTCCGCGGCAAGCTCTCCTCGCCCTCGTTCCCGGCGAACGATGGCCAGCGAGGCTTACGTCTCGACGCACTCAGGGAGGAGTGTGTCGGGACAAGCTGGGAGTCCACAGCGAACTCCAACAACGCGGACTCCAGCAAGCCCAAGATCTGCTGCAACACCGAGTGTCACCCATAGGAGTACACTAGCTGCAGCACTGGCGCTTCTACACAATCCACCTGCTGGGGACGCTCCCTAGGGGGCTACCCAGCAGTGGATTCGCGACGTTGACCGTCTCATCGTCGCAGCCGTCAACCCTCCGCTCCAGCGGGACGATGTCCCAGTCAACCGGATGTGTCGCTGTCACGCACGCCAAAGGTTGACGGGCAGACGGCAGACTCCCGCTCTACCAGGCTCCCAACAGCAGACCTGAGGTCAGAGTTGGAGCGACGTCACCTGGGTGAGGATGCCCGCATGACCATCGAGCGACGATGGGAAAGGCGTCGCAACCACGAGGCCGACTACAGTATGTCGACCGCCTCGACTCACCCTGGGCCGGAGACGCTCGCCACGCGATCTCTGCCCCAGGCGTACGCCACGCAGCATATGCAGCAGCCATATGCCCTGCAAATGGCACCCCCGGTCTATGGTGAATCTTTGCCCATGCCGGGGTTCACCGTGCCAACAGCGGACCAAGCGTTTGCGGCACCAGCACCTGCAGCGACAGGAGCGGGGTGTGCGGCCCTAGCGCCCCACCTTCGCTTCGCAAGGTGGCCTCGCAAGTTCCGGCCACACCTGCCAGAGAAGTACGATGGCAGCGTCAACCCGACAGAGTTTCTACAAATCTACTCCACCGCCACTCTTGCTGCACGAGGGGATGAGGCCGTCATGGCCAACTACTTCCCCGTCGCCTTGACCGTCCTGGCCCAGTCTTGGCTCATGAACCTCCCCCAGGGTTCCATAACCTCCTGGGGAGAGCTCTGCCAACAGTTCACTGTGAACTTCGGCAGCTCCTACACCCGTCCCGGCACGGATCTTGACGTCCATGCCATTCGACAACAACCTGGAGAGTCGCTGCGCTCCTTCATCTAGCGGTTCTCTTATGTACGAAACACCATCCCCCACATCCAGAATGCTTCAGTGGTGGTGGCGTTTCCGTCAGGGTGTGAGAGACAAGAATATGCTCGAGAAGTTGGCCACCAGGGAGGTGCGTGATGTCTCGGAGCTCTTCAGCCTGGCGGACAAGTGCGCCAGAGCAGCAGAAGGGCGCAGTTGGCATTCACAGCCAGCCTCCGAAGCAGGAGGACAGCCGGAGCTAGCGCTGCTTCCCATGGGAGCAGCAAGAAGATAAAGAAGAAGGGTGGTGGCAAGAACAAGCCGCTGGCCGGAGCTCCCGTTGCTGCAACTGCAGCACCCAGCGGAGCTCAGGGGCCGCGCCCCGACAAGAGGCCACGACAGTCACCCGCCCGCAGTGACCGAAGTGAGCCGTACCCCGTGCACAACACCAGGAGCCACACTGCTGGTGAGTGCCGGGAGATCCAGAATCTCCCGGAGCGCCTCTGCGAGGGGAGGCGGCCGCGCGCAGATGCTTCTCCCTTCCGCCAGATGGAGGGCAAGCAGAAGGTCGACCCCCGGGACAACGTCGACCAGGAGATGGAGTTCTAGGAGCCCCAGCGCACTCTGAAGGCGGTCCATCACCGCGAGGGCTCCAGCTCCAGCAACGGCGCTAGCGACGATGAGCGCCGGAAGGCGCTCCACGTCATCTACGGCGGGTCCTCGGACCCCTCGTCCTGGGATGCGGTCAAGACCCAGCACCGAGCAGTGGCGTCAGTGGCCCCTACACCAAGTGCAGCACCGCACCTCAAGTGGGTAGGGACTCCCATCAGCTTTGACGCCACCAACTGCCCCAAGAACATGGTTGGAGCCGGACAGCTACCGCTCTTGGTAGCTCCCACCATCACCAACGTGAAGATGTACCACATCCTGGTGGATGGCAGGGACGGCATCAATCTCATCAGCCGCGCAGCTTTCCTGAAGCTGCAGATTCCGATGGCCATGCTCTCCCCGTCGAGCCTGTTCTCAGGGGTAGGGCCGGGACAAGTCATCCCGTACGGCAACATCAGCCTTCTGGTGACCTTCGGAGCACCGGACAACTATCGAACAGAATACATTCTGTTCGACGTGGCGGAGGTCGACCTCCCCTTCAACGCCATTGTCGGTACCTGAGATATGGGGTACCCCTGCGCACAGGGTAAAATGCCTAAGGTACTCGCCCTTCTCCGCAGGGAGAGCTCCGAAGGCGCGACGCGTCCGGTGGGGCCGGACCTCCCTCTCCTCAGAGGAGAGCTCCGGGCCCGCCACGTGGCATACAGAAGCCGGACCTCCCCCTCCGCGGGAGAGAGGTCCGAAGACGCCACGCGTCCAGCGGGGCCGGACCTCCCTCTCCACAGAGGAGAGCTCCGGGCCCGCCACGTGGCATAAAGAGGCCGGACCTCCCCCTCCGCGGGGAGAGGTCCGGAGGCTCCACGTGCCCCGCAGGCCGGGCCCTTCTCACCTCAGAGAAGGGCTCCGGATCCGCCACGTGGCCAGAAGAACGGTGCTGCCTTCCCCCGAGCGGTAGGCGGCGGGTGTAAAGGCGCTCCTCACCTTGCCCGTACAAGGTATTCAAGGCCCGCGTCTTCCCAAGACGCGGAAACGCGGAGCACGCGTCTGTCAGGTGCCGTTGCGCCCAGTCGCATCACAGACTGGCGCGTGGTGTCAGAACCTGCCAGCCAATAAATGTTGCGACAAGACATCCCACGCCACCTGCGCCATCATCAACCACTACGACTAGCACGCGGCATGGGCAGGGCGGCAAGATGAAGACTCAGAAGCCTTCGACCAGAGGCAACGACCGGCGTAACTACAGATACGGTAGATAACAAGCAATCTTCCCGGCACCACCTGTCGGGTCCCGGCTCCCCTTGTAAGCCGCCCGAGTCTTGGACTATAAAAGGCTCGGGTAGGCGTCGATAGCAAGGGTTCACATTTTGCAACTCATACGCTAGCCATACACTCTCAAGCTGTAACTCACCCCCAAGCTCAGGCCCCCCGACCCTGAGCAGCAAGCAATACAGCGAGCTCCATAGCTCGCCGTGGACGTAGGGTTTTACGCTCCGGCGGCCTGAACCACGTAAAACTCTCTGTGTCAAGCTCTCACTAACTCGTCCATCTGCGCAAGCTCTCCGCTAGGAACTAGCCCCTCCGAAAAAAGAACCTCCGCGGGCTGCCCAGTGCAGGCCCGGGGGAAGTGTCGACCGAACACTTCGACATTTGGCGCGCCAGGTAGGGGGCTTTTCCCCTAGCGCGACGAGTTTCCGCCGACGAAGATGACCAAGCTCCCTTCGGCGGCAAGCTCACCTCCCCGCCTCCGCGGCGAACCGCGACCAGGGGGGAGTACAAGCCAACACACTCGGGACGGAGTGTGCCAGTACAAGCTGGGAGCCAGCAACCGGCTCTGGCAGCGCCGACCCCGGCAATGCAGGCTCCAACCAGCGTCAGATCTTCAGTAGCGCCGGGCGTACCCAGAGGGGGTGCGCTAGCTGCAGCAAGAGCGCTACTGCACAATCCGCCCACTGGGGACGCGCCTCAGGCAGCGACCCAGCGGTGGATTCTCGAGGTAGACCGTCTTGTCGTCGCTGCCGCAAGCCCGTGACTACGGCGGAGACGACACTCTGACCAGCCGGCCGTGTCGCTGATATGCACGCCGGTGGTTGACGAACAGACGGCAGATTCCGGCTCTGCCAGCCCTCAATCGATGGATCTGAGGACAGAGCTGGAGCGGTGTCGCTCGGGTCAAGATGCCCAGGTATACCTCGAGCAACGCCGAGAAAGGCATCGCTACCAAGAGGTTGATGACAGCATGACGTCGGCCTCGACCCAGCCTGAAGAGCAGACCTTTGCCATGCGATCTCTGCCCCAGGTCTGCGCCGTGCAGAATATGCCACAGTCATATGTACTGCAGATGGCGCCCCCGGCCTATGGTGCAGCTTTGCCCGTACCAGGGTACGCTGTGCCTAGTGCGAACCCAACGTTCGCGGCACCAGAACCTGCGGTGACAGAAGCAGGGTGTGCAGCCCTCGCGCCCCATCTTCGCTTTGCGAAGTGGCCGCGCAAGTTTCGGCCACACTTGCCCGAGAAGTACGACGGCAGCGTCAACCCGGCGGAGTTCCTCCAGATCTACTCCACCGCCGTACTTGCCGCAGGATGGAATGAAGCCGTCATGGCCAATTACTTCCCTGTCACCTTGACCGGTCCAGCCCGGTCTTGGCTCATGAACCTCCCCCAGGGTTCCGTCACCTCCTGGGGAGAGCTTTGCCGACAGTTCGTAGCCAACTTCGGCAGCTCCTACACCCGGCCTGGCACGGAGCTAGACCTCCACGCCGTCCAGCAGCAACCTGGGGAGTCGCTGCGCTCTTTCATCCAGCGGTTCTCCCAGGTGCGGAACACCATCCCACACATTCAAAATGCTTCTGTGGTGGTGGCGTTCCGGCAAGGCGTCCGGGACAGGAAGATGCTCGAGAAGCTCGCGACCAGGGAGGTCCGCGACGTCTCAGAGCTCTTCAGCTTGGCAGACAAATGTGCCAGAGCTGCCGAAGGACGGAGCTGGCACTCGCTGCCATCCTCCGAGTCAGGGGACTGCACGGATCTAGTCCTACTCCCTGTGGAGGCAGCTGGAAGGCCAAGAACCGAGGCAGAAGCAAGATAGAGTCACCGACCGCAGCCCCAGTCGTCACTGCAGCGATGATCGGTGGGGCTCGGGGACCGCACCCCGACAAGAAGCAGCGAAGATCACCAATCCCAGAAGGTGATAAAGACAATATGTGCCCCGTGCATGGCAGCTGTCGCCACACTGCTACCGAGTGCCGGGAGATCCGAAGGCTCGCAGAGCGCTTCCGCAAGGAGAAGCGGCAGCGGGCTGATGACCTGCCCTTCCGTCCAAAGGAAGATGAGCAGAGGGTGGATGTTCCAGACAACGTCGACCACCCAGAGGAGATCCAGGAGCCTCTGCGTGTCGTGAAGGCGGCACGCAATCACGAGGATTCCGGCTCCAGCGACGATGAGCGTCGGAAGAAGCTCTACGTCATATACGGCGGGTCCGCCGACCCCTCGTCCCGAAGTGCAGTCAAGACTCTGCGCCGAGCGGTAGCGTCGGTGGCACCACTCCCAAGTGCTGCACCGCACCTAAAGTGGATGGGGACCCCCATCAGCTTTGATGCCACCGACTGCCCCAGGAACATGGCTGGGGCCGGCCAACTACCGCTCCTGGTGGCCCCTACCATCGCCAACATGAGAATGTACCACGTTTTGATGGATGGAGGGGCTGGGATGAACCTCATCAGCCGTGCAGCTTTCTAGAAGCTGCAAATCCCGATGGCCAAGCTCACCCCGTCGAGCCCGTTCTCAGGGGTAGGGCCGGGACAGGTTATCCCCTACGGCAACATTAGTCTCCCGGTGACTTCGGGGCTCCGGACAGCTATCGAACAGAGTACATTCTGTTCGACGTAGCGGAGATAGACCTCCCCTTCAACGCCATAATCGGCAGGCCAGCCCTGTACCAGTTCATGGCTGTAGCCCATTACGGCTACCTTGTCCTGAAGATGCCGACACCAACAGGTGTTCTCAGGATTCGAGGGGACCGCACTGCTGCAGTGTCGGCCCTGGAGAAGCTCCAAGCACTCGCAGCAGCTGGGGCATCAACCCCCGGCAATACGGAGTCGGACCAGCTCCGCCCGAACGCACGTCACCGTGCTTCCACCACAGCACCCCGGGTGCAACCTCTCGACGAGGGCGGCGTCCCCTTAAAGGTCGTCCAAGTCGGCGCCGAAGCTAACCAGACCACCCGGGTAGCCGGGGACCTGGATAGTAAATAGGAAGGCGCGCTCGTCACCTTCCTCCGGCACAACGTCGACGTGTTTGCATGGCAGCCGTCACAGATGCCGGGGATCCCCAGGAAGGTGATCGAGCACCACTTGAAAGTCTTTCCCGACGCCAGGCCGGTTCAACAGAAGCCCCGCAAGCAGTCCATCGAGCGGCAAAACTTCATCCGTGAAGAAGTCAAGAAGCTGCTGGACGCTGGCTTCATACGGGAAGTCCACCACCCCCGATGGTTGGTGAACCCCGTCGTTGTCCCGAAGGCTGGCGGGAAGCTCCGGATGTGCATCGACTACACCAGTCTCAATAAGGCATGTCCTAAAGATCCATTCCCTCTCCCTAGAATAGATCAAATAGTAGACTCAACGTCAGGCTGTGATATGCTGTGCTTCCTAGACGCCTACTCGGGTTTCCATCAGATCCCCATGTCTAGGGAGGACGAGGAGCACACCTCCTTCATCACAGTAGACGGCCTTTATTGCTATGTGTCTATGCCTTACGGCCTAAAGAATGCACTCCCCACCTTTGTGCGGGCAATGCACAAAACCTTTGGGGAATTAATAAGAGACCTGGTTGAGGTGTATGTCGATGACATAGTTGTCAAGGTCAAGCAGGGTCCGTCCCTGCTAGATAACCTAGCTTTAGTCTTTGACAAGTTGCGCTCTACGCGCACCAAGCTGAACCCAGATAAATGTGTGTTCGGCGTGTCCTCCGGGAAGCTCTTAGGGTTCCTGGTCTCGCACCGAGGGATTGAGGCCAACCCAGAGAAGATCAAGGCCATCGACTTGATGCGGCCCCCTGCCCGCGTCAAGGATGTCCAGAAACTCACAGGATGTCTAGCCGCGCTGAGTCGGTTTATACCGAGGCTAGCAGAGCGGGCACTCCCTTTCTTTAAGCTCCTGCGCAAGTCAGGCCCTTTTGCCTGGACCGACGAAGCAGAAGAGGCTTTCCAGGAGTTGAAGCGACTCCTGTTGACCCTACCAACCATGGTAGCCCCTGAGCCCGGAGAGCACCTGTTGCTCTACATCGCGGCGACAACTGAAGTAGTGAGTATGGTCCTCTTCGCAGAGCGGCCGGACCCCTCATCTTCACAACCTGCTCCGGTAGCAGAAGACAGATGCCAGGAGGCCCCGCAGGACCAAGACGGTCTCCCGAGCCTCCAAGGCAACCTCCCGGAGGTCCAGGTCGGCCTCCCGGATGTCCTGGGCAGTCTCCTGGACCTCCAAGATAAACCCCCGGGGGCCCCGCGGGACCCCTCGGGGGCCAAATGGGACCTCACAGAGGTCCCCCAAGACCCCCCGGAGCTCCCGGACAATCAAGACAGCTTAAGGGCCTCCGAGTCCCAGCTCCCGGAGGCCCCCGTGGGTCCACCCACCTCCAGTGGGCCAGGGCCAATGGACGAGGACCTCCCAGGCCTGAGAAAGAGGGTTCGAACCGTCCAGAGGCCTGTCTACTACATCAGCGAAGTACTTCATGATGCCAAGACAAGGTACCTAGAAGTCCACAAGCTGCTGTATGCGGTGCTCGTGGCCTCCAGAAAGCTCCGCCATTACTTCCAGGCCCACCGGGTCTCGGTGGTCACCTCGTATCCACTGAAGGCAATTCTTCACAGCCCCCATGCGACTGGCAACATTGCTAAATGGGTGGCGGAGCTGGCGGAGTTTGAGCTGGACTTCCTCCCACGCCATGCAGTCAAGAGCCAAGCACTGTCTGACTTTGTGGCGGAGTGGACACCAACGGAGACTGACCCAGGGGGCCATGGGGGCGGAGAACCGGAGCACCAAGCTCCGGTCTTCACCGAACCCCACTGGACACTCTTCTTCAACGGCTCCTCGCGAAAGCAGGGGGCCGGTGCCGGCGTACTGCTCCTCATGCCATCGGGGGAACAGTTTGGGTATATGGTGCGTCTCAATTTCAAGGCAACTAACAACATGGCGGAGTATGAAGCACTCATCTTTGGCCTGCAGACAGCCCTGTCTTTAGGCGCTTGCCAGTTGTTGGCACAGGGCGACTCCCAGCTGGTCATCAAGCAAGTCAAGGGCGAATGCTCCTGCAATGACCCCCAGCTAGCTGCATATCTTCTTCACGTGCGGATGTTGGAGAAAGAATTCCTCGCCTTGGACCTGCACCACGTACCGCGCGCCGGTAATACCGCAGCCGACGACCTTTCAACGAAGGCTTCCACCGGAGCCCCTACTCCCGAAGGAGTCTTCGAGAGGACGTTGCTGCGGCCCACAGCCCGGCCCGCCGAGCCGGGCGAAGGGGGCTTGACCAGCACCTCGAAGCTGGCGGTCCCGGTGGCCCTACAACCGTGGGCGCCGCCAAGGATCGTAAGCGTCACTGGGGACTCCATGCAACCCAGCGCTCAAGATCCAGAAGCTCAAGTCAGACCCGATGCATGGATCACGGAGATCCGGGACTACTTGAAGGACAATATCATCCCTGATGAACATGCAACCACTGAACGGATTGTGCGTATGGCTAAGAGGTACGCGCTGGTAGAGGGGGATCTCTACCGGCGTGGCGCCAACCACATCCTATTGCGGTGTATAACCCAGGGGGAAGGCTGCGACTTGCTCGCTGAGATCCATGGAGGCGAATGTGGAAGTCATTCTTCCTCACGCACGCTTGTTGGTAAAGCCTTCCGGCATGGCTTCTACTGGCCGACAGCACTCCAGGATGCCGTCAAGCTGGTCGAGAGCTGCAAGGCGTGCCAGTTCCACGCCAAGCAGATCCATACACCGGCTCAGGCGGTACAGATGATCCCGCCCTCGTGGCCATTTGCCGTGTGGGGGCTGGACATTCTGGGACCATTTCCCAGAACCGTCGGGGGGTTCCGGTACCTCTATGTCGCTATCGACAAGTTCACCAAGTGGCCGGAAGCTACACCAGTTGTCACCATCAATAAACAATCAGCAGTAAAATTCATCAGGTCTATTGTCTGCCGGTTCGGGGTCCCAAACAGGATCAACACTGACAATGGGACCCAGTTCACCAGCGCAGCATTCCAAGACTACTGCGAGGACCTTGGCATTCAGGTATGCTATGCCTCTGTCGCCCACCCGAAGAGCAATGGGCAAGTCGAGAGGGCCAATGCGGAGATTCTCAGGGGCCTCAAGACTCGTACCTTCGCCAACCTGAAGAAACATGGTGCCAATTGTGTAGAGGAACTTCCGAGCACACTATGGGCTAACCGGACATCCCAGAGCCGGGGCACCGGGGAGACTCCGTTCTTCATGGTGTACGGGGCTGAAGCTGTACTCCCTCCAGAAATCACCATGAAGTCTCACCGTGTCCGAGCTTATGACGAAGCCACGCAGGACAACCTCCGGCGTGGAGAAATCGACCTCGTCGACGAGGTCCGATTACATGCGGCACTCCGTAACGCGCGGTACAGACAGGCGCTTCGGCGCTACCACCAGAGGTCTGTGCGTGCCCGGGAGCTGCAGGAAGGTGACCTGGTGTTGCGGCGCATACTTTCTCGCGAAGGGGCCCACAAACTCTCCCCTAGTTGGGAAGGCCCCTTCCGAGTCGCGAAAGTATGCCGCCCCGGGTGTGTGCGCCTTTCCACCGAGGATGGGGACCTGCTCCCGAATCCTTGGAACATAGAACACCTCCGTAAGTTCTACCCCTAAGAGCAAAAATAGGTCAGTACTTTCTTTTCGTAATGAACCCCATAGAGTCCAGGAGCAGCGCTCGGAGCAGCTAAACCTCAGGGGACGGTCCAGGACTACGTTCAGCTTTGCCTGGTTCCGACTCCAAGCGCGTAGAGTCTTGCTTCCCCTCTTAATGGGGTGGGTCGTGGCCTCCATGTTTAGCCTGCCTTCCTCCTATGGAAGGTTGTACGAAAAGAAGTCTGCCCTACTTTGCTCTTTCCTTGTACTCATTTAAATTGTGAATTGAGTTCTTTTTTATCGCCCTTACAGTACATGGTTGCCATGTGCTCAGCTCCCCCTCTCTACAAGTCCCCAAGCATCAAGCATATGGTTGGGGCTGTAAGTCAAATAAGACTGAAATAAGGGAGGGGGAGCCCCCAAGGAGAATTACGTTTCCTCTACCTGTGTGCAGGACTTCCAGGTTGCGGCAACGGGGACTGCATGAAGTAGGGGAAAAGGAGCTACCAACTACCTCGACCCAGGGTGAGAGGGGGCAGGACCCGGGGGCCCCACGTGTCCAGCAGGCCCGGAACTCTCTCCTCCCTTGAGAAGGGCTCCGGGCTCGCCACGTGGCAGGCGGAAACCGGACCTGCCCCCGCGGTGGGAGAGCTCCGAAAGCCCTGGGTGTTCAACATGGCCGGGGCCCCCGTCTCCGCAGTAAAAGCAATCATCAAGTGAGCGCACGCTCTCTGACCCCGCGGCCGTTCGTGCTCCGGCAGCGGCCAATTCGGGACTCAAAGAAAGTGCGCGGATTGGAAGAGATGGAGGTCCCACCTCGGGCTCGCTATCTCCCCCGAGATGGGCCCGGGGGCCACTGTCGGTACCTAAGATATGGGGTACCCCCGCGCACAGGGTAAAATGCCTAAGGTACTCGCCCTTCTCTGCAGAGAGAGCTCCGAAGGCGCCACGCATCCGGCAGGGCCGGACCTCCCTCTCCTTAGAGGAGAGCTCCGGGCCCGCCATGTGGCATACAGAAGCCGGACCTCCCCCTCTGCGGGAGAGAGGTCCGAAGACGCCACGCGTCCAGCGGGGCCGGACCTCCCTCTCCACAGAGGAGAGCTCCGGGCCCGCCACGTGGCATACAGAGGCCGGACCTCCCCCTCCGCGGGGAGAGGTCCGGAGGCTCCACGTGCCCCGCAGGCCGGGCCCTTCTCACCTCAGATAAGGGCTCCGGATCCGCCACGTGGCCAGAAGAACGGTGCTGCCTGCCCCCGAGCGGTAGGCGGCGGGCGTAAAGGCGCTCCTCACCTTGCCCGTACAAGGTATTCAAGGCCCGCGTCTTCCCAAGATGCGGAAACACGGAGCACGCGTCTGTCAGGTGCCGTTGCGCCCAGTCGCATCACAGACTGGCGCGCGGTGTCAGAACCTGCCTGCCAATAAACGCTGCGACAAGACATCCCACGCCGCCTACGCCGTCATCAACCACTACGACTAGCACGCGGCATGGGCAGGGCGGCAAGATGAAGACTCAGAAGCCTTCGACCAGAGGCAACGACCGGCGTAACTACAGATACGGTAGATAACAAGCAATCTTCCCGGGACCACCTGTCGGGTCCCGGCTCCCCTTGTAAGCCGCCCGAGTCTTGGACTATAAAAGGCTCGGGTAGGCGTCGATAGCAAGGGTTCGCATTTTGCAACTTATACGCTAGCCATACACTCTCAAGCTGTAACTCACCCCCAAGCTCAGGCCCCCCGGCCCTGAGCAGCAAGCAATACAGCGAGCTCCATAGCTCGCCGTGGACGTAGGGTTTTATGCTCCGGCGGCCTGAACCACGTAAAACTCTCTGTGTCAAGCTCTCACTAACTCGTCCATCTGCGCAAGCTCTCCGCTAGGATCTAGCCCCTCCGAAAAAAGAACCTCCACGGGCTGCCCAGTGCAGGCCCGGGGGAAGTGTCGACCGAACACTTCGACAGCCATCATCGGCAGGCCAGCCCTGTACCGATTCATGGCAGTAGCCCACTACGGCTACCTCGTCCTGAAGATGGCTACACCAACAGGCGTCCTCATGATCCGTGGATACCACACTACCGCAGTGTGAGCCTTGGAGAAGCTCCAAGCACTTGCGACAGACCGAGCACCAGCCCCTGGCGGTGCAGAACCGGGCCAGCTCCACCCGAGTGCACGCCACTGTGCCTCGACCTTAGCACCCCGCGTGCAACCCCTCGACGAGGGCGACGTCCCCCTGAAGGTCGTCCGAATCGGTGCCGACGCTGCCCAGATCACCCGGATGGCCGGGGGCCTGGACAGCAAATAGGAAGGCGTGCTCATCACCTTCCTCCGGCACAACGTCGACATGTATGCATGGCAACCGTCGCAGATGCCGGGGATCCCTAGGGAGGTGATCGAGCACCATCTGAAGATCTTCCCCACGCTCGGCCGGTCCAGCAGAAGCCCCGGAAGCAGTCCATCGAGCGGCAGAACTTCATCCGTGAAGAAATCAAGAAGCTGCTGGATGCTGGCTTCATATGGGAAGTCCACCACCCCCGGTGGTTGGAAAACCCTGTTGTCGTCCCAAAGGCCGGCGGGAAGCTCCGGATGTGCATCGACTACACCAGTCTCAATAAGACATGTCCAAAAGATCCATTCCCTCTCCCTAGAATAGATCAAATATAGTAGACTCTACATCAGGCTGTGATATGTTATGCTTCCTAGACGCCTACTCAGGCTTTCACCAAATCCCTATGTCTAGAGAAGATGAAGAACATACTGATTTTATCACTGTAGATGGCCTGTACTGTTATGTCTCCATGCCTTATGGTCTAAAGAATGCTCTTCCCACCTTTGTGCGTGCCATGCACAAAAACCTTTGGAGAGTTAATAAGAGACTTAGTTGAGGTGTATGTCGATGACATCATTGTCAAAGTCAAACAGAGCTCATCCTTGTTAGATAACCTAGCTCTAGTCTTTGACAAGCTGCGCACCACGCACACTAAACTAAACCTGGACAAGTGTGTGTTCGGCGTATCCTCTAGGAAGCTCCTAGGATTCCTGGTCTCACACCGAGGGATCGAGGCCAACCCAAAGAAGATCAAGGCCATCGAACTGATGCGGCCCCCGGCCCGCATCAAGGATGTCCAGAAGCTCACGGGATGCGTAGCTGCACTGAGTCGGTTCATACCAAGGCTAGCGGAGCGGGCTCTCCCCTTCTTCAAGCGCCTGCACAAATCTGGTCCATTCGCTTGGACCGACAAAGCAGAAGAAGCATTCCAGGAGTTGAAGCGGCTCTTGACGATGCTACCCATCATGGTAGCCCCAGAGCCCGGAGAGCACCTGCTGCTCTACATCGCGGCGACAACAGAGGTGGTGAGCATGGTCCTCGTTGCAGAGCGGCCGGACCCCACATCACCGCAACCAGCTCCAGCAGCTGAAGTCAAGCACCAAGGATGCCCGGGCCCGATGGGGGGCCCCGACAGCCAGGAGGTCCTGGAGGTCCAAGACAACCTCTCGAAGCTCCAAGACGACCTCCCAGAGGTCCAAGGGGACCTCCCAGAGGTCCAAGACGACCTCCCAGAGGTCCAAGACAACTCCCCCGGAGGTCCAAGGGGACCTCCCAGTGGTTCAAAACGACCTCCCGGAGGTCCAAGACGGCAAATAAGTCTCCGGGTTCCAGCCCCCAGAGGTTGCCCAGGGCCTATCTTCCTCCTGTCGGCCTGAGCCAATGGAGGAAGACACCCCGGGCCCCCCAGGAAGGATTCGGACCACCCAGAGGCCCGTCTACTACATCAGCGAAGTCCTCCACGATGCCAAGACAAGGTACCTGGAGGTTCATAAGCTGTTGTATGCAGTGCTCGTGGCGTCCAGGAAGCTCCACCACTATTTCCAGGCCCACCGGATCTCGGTGGTCACCTCCTACCCACTGAAGACCATCCTTCACAGCCCCAACGTGACTGGTAACGTCGCCATGTGGGCTGCGGAGCTAGCAGAGTTCGAGCTGGACTTCCTCGCTCGTCACGCAGTCAAGAGCCAAGCACTGGCTGACTTCATGGCCGAGTGGACGCCTTCGACAACCAACCCAGGGGGCCCCAAAGACGGTGAACCGGAGCCGCGAGCTCCGGTCTTCACCGAGCCCCACTGGACGCTCTTCTTCAACGGCTCCTCGCGAAAGCAGGGGGCCGGTGCCGGCGTACTGCTTCTCATGCCATCACGGGAGCAGCTCCGGTACGTGGTGCGTCTCAATTTCAAGGCAACCAACAACATGGCCGAATACGAAGCTCTCATCTTCAGCCTGAAGATGGCGCTGTCCCTCGGCACTCGCCAGTTGCTAGTCAGGGGCGACTCCCAGCTCATCATCAAGCAAGTGAAGGGAGAGTGCTCGTGCAACGACCCGCAACTGGCTGCTTACCTCCTCCGCGTCCAGATGCTGGAGAAGGACTTCGTTGCCTTGGACCTGCGCCATGTACCGCGCGCCGACAACACTGTGGCTGACGACCTCTCAACAAAGGCCTCCACCGGAGCCCCTGTGCCCAAAGGAGCCTTCGAGAGGACGTTGCCGCGGCCCACAGCCCGGCCTACCGAGCCAGGCGAAGGGGGCGAGACCAGCAACTCGAAGCCGGCGGTCCCGGCGGCCCTGCAACCATGGCGCCTGCCAAGGAACGTAAGCGTCACTGGGGACTCTGTGCTACCCAGCGCTCAAGATCCAAAAGCTCAAGTCAGACCCGATGCATGGATCACGGAGATCCGGGACTACTTGAAAGACAATATCCTTCCTAATGAACATGCATCCGCTGAACGGATCGTGCGCATGGCTAAGAGATACGCGCTGGTAGAAGGGGATCTCTACCGGCATGGCGCCAACCACGTCCTATTGCGGTGCATAACCCAGGAGGAAGGCTGCGACTTGCTCGCTGAGATCCATGGAGGCGACTGCGGGAACCACACTTCCTCACGCATGCTCATCAGTAAAGCCTTCCGGCATGGCTTCTACTGGCCGACAGCACTCCAGGATGCCGTCAAGCTGGCCAAAAGATGCAAGGCGTGCCAGTTTCATGCCAAGCAGATCCACACACCGGCTCAGACGCTGCAGATGATCCCGCCCTCGTGGCCGTTCGAGGTATGGAGGTTTGACATCCTGGGGCCATTCCCCAAAGCCGTCGGTGGATTCCGGGACCTCTACGTCGCCATCGACAAGTTCACCAAGTGGCTGGAAGCTGCACCAGTCGTCACCATCAACAAGCAATCCACAGTTAAGTTCATCAAGTCAATCTTCTGCAGGTTTGGGGTCCCGAACAGAATCATCACCGACAACGAGACCCAGTTCACCAGTGCAGCGTTCCAAAAGTACTGCGAAGACCTTGGCATTCAGGTGTGCTATGCCTCTGTCGCTCATCCAAAGAGCAATGGGCAAGTCGAGAGGGCCAACGCCTAGATTCTTCGGGGCCTCAAGAGTCGCACCTATGCCAGCTTGAAGAAACATGGTGCCAAGTGGGTGGACGAGCTTCCGAGCGCACTGTGGGCTAGCCGAACATCCTAGAGCCGGGCCACCGGGGAGACACCCTTCTTCATGGTCTACGGGGCCGAAGCCGTGCTTCCCCCAGAAGTCACCATGGGGTCGCTCAAAAACAGTGTATGCTCATCATACACTAAGCTCTCCTTTCCCACTCTCATCCATAGTCAGCATTTGCTATCCTACTGAAGGCGGTCATGCTTGAGGTACCTGCCGATGGCTAGGGAGCCTCTCGGACCTCCCCCAGTTGGGTGTTGCGATGCCAGTTGGTCACCTCCAGGAAAAAACTGCGCTGTGCATGGGGGGTTTAGGGTGTGTAGCCTGCTTTGCCTGGTTCCGTACCCAAAGCGTGCGCACTCTGCCCTTCGGAGGTCCAGGGTGTACAGCCTGCTTGGCCTGGTTCCATACCCAAAGTGTGTGCACTCTGCCTCCCCGGCGTTACGGTCCAGTACTAGGGGCCGGACGGTCGTACCCTGAACTCGGAGGGAGCCGGACCACCGGTGCAGGGCGCACTGAATTGCCCAAGCCCCGTATACCGGTCTAGGACCGTAAGCCAAATAAGACTAAGAGACAGGGAAGGGAGAGCCCCCGAGGAGAATTACGGTTCCCCTACTTGTGTGCAGGACCTCCTGAGAGGCCTCCCGGACCTCTGGAGCCAGGGTCTCAGCACCGTTGTGCTCCAGGCGGACAGGGGGGCCCTGGCCTTAGCTCCCTCGTGGAAATATGGTAGGTGCACCCAAACAATTGGCCACACCTACCAAGGGGCCACTACGGGAACCGCACAAGGAAGGACCGGAGCACCCGGCGGTACTAGAGTCCCAGGGCTTCTGAAGACCGGAGCTCCTGACTCCAACCAAAGACTAGAAGGGTTGGACCTCGCTCCCTCCGGAGGGGCGAGCTCCAAAGGCTCTACGTGTCCAGCAGGGCCGGAGCTCCCAGAGCCCGCCACGTGGCCAGCAGAGCCGGACCTCGCCCCATCCGCAGGGGCGAGCTCCGAAGGCTCCACGTGTCCAGCGGGGCCGGAGCTCCACTCTCCACAGAGGATAGCTCCGGGCCCGCCACATGGCCAGCAGAGCCGGACCTCGCCCCTTCCGCAGGGGCGAGCTCCGAAGGCTCCACGCGTCCAGCGGGGCCGGAGCTTCCCTCTCCTCAGAGGAGAGCTTCGGGCCCGCCACGTGTGATGTGGACATCACTCCTGCAGATATACACAACACTCACATGGTATACATGCAAGGTCCAATTACTAGAGCTCGAGCACGACAATTGAATTTAGAGGTGAGCTCGTTCCTGAACAATTCTTTATATGTGAATTTTGAGAGTATGTTGCTACCTAATGGATTAATTATGATTAGGAACCATGGAGAGGACATGGAGATACATGGAGAGGGGTGTGGAGGTGTGGAGGACCAAAAAATACACCAACAAAAAGTTAGAGACCGAGCCCAACTAAAACTCGAGTCCAACTCGGGCCCAGGAGCAGTCCACCTTAAAATGGATGCACAAGAGGCATACAGACTCTGTTTTTGACGTTCTACATATGCACGTAAAGCTGAGAGGATAAACTTTCCAATGGAACTGGCCCCAAGTCAAAATACCCTCGGAGTCGAGGGAAAACTTCGAAACAATATAAAGTTTAGAGTCTGTCAGGGTGTTGCATCACCTAGTTGGGCCATTGGGCCTTGTATCGAGTCCAAGTCCATTATGTATGTGTCTTAGGGTTAGGTCACGACCCCAGCACCCCCTGGTCGTCATCCACCTCCTTTATACCCCCTAGCCGCCGTCACAAACAGCGGGGTTTTGCTTAGTTACAATCTGTCATTGAACAGTGTCGCCGATCATCGGTTGTGAGACCCCAAATTCGTGATCAATTCAGTTTTGATTGCAACTTCTCTGTTCTTGCTTGTGTTCTTGATTGCGCTTGCAGGGATAAGCCTTCGTGGCGAGATCATTCGTGTGACACGGGTGATAACCAACGGAGCAGTGGTGTAGTGATTGCGGGGTTTCGTTCGTTCGGAGCCTTGGATCATCAACGTCGAGATCTCCACCCAATCAAGTTTACCCTACCTCTCGAAAGATCAGGACGCATCCTCCTATCAATTGGTATCGGATTTCCAGGTTCACCGTGAGGTATACTTGTGTGCCCTTTAGATTTATTTTGTTTCAGTCCTATCGTCCACAAAAAGCCATAAAAAAATTTAGTTTCCCTGACCTACAACCCCTGCTCAACCTTTTGCACAATTTAGTTTCGGAGTCCGTAGTTCTGAGTTTGTGTCCTAGGTTGAGTGTGGTTGCTGGTTTAGATTTGTTTTGGTTCAGTTTTGTTTCTTCCATCTGCTGCCATCTACAAAAAACAAATCTACAAAAAAAAATTGCATCCACCGATTCGTTTCTGTTGCAGTTTCCACCACCACCAAAACCTGATTCGGGGTATCCTCCTTAAAACGGGCATAACTTTTCACTCGTAACTCCGATTGAGGCGCATTTTTTTCCCAGAAAGGTCTCGAAAAAGTCCACATACAGCATTTTCAAAAAAAATAATGAAGGCCCTCGTTTCGAACTCCGAAGTTCCTGCACCAGTTTTTTCCAATCGCTCCTGAATTTGTGCCGATCTCATCTTTCATTGGTTTGAGCTAATACTTGGTGCTGTTTCTATTCTTGTGCCCCTGGTTGAGAAAAAACTATAAAAAATAAATAGAAAAAAGATTTTGATTTCTACTAGTGCTTCAAGACAAAAACAGGAGGCTAAGGGGTTTTCTAGTTGGGCTATTTCTGTGTGAGTGCTGGATACTTGCTGATATTATCCTTGTTGTTCATCATCATTCACCCTTGTCCTTGCTTGTTGCCACAACTGTTCTAGTACATTCTTAGGCCAGCAACTAGGTGAAATTCTTTGGACACTTATTCAGCATTGCTATCTGTTACTAACTTGTGTGCCACATACATATACTGCATTTAAGCCTTCCAAGCTCCACCTTCTCTCGAGCAGAACAGATAACCTTTGCAATCACACCCACTCTCTGCCTGCTTCACACCGGTCACCGTTGACCACCTGCAGTGCTGGTAAGAAACTTGTAAGAGCGGGGTAAGACACATCTTACTGATCGATTTTCCACCCACTTCGGAGAGCGTAGTAATAGGGTTATTCACGATCTTTTTGTCTTCATTTCTGTTTAGTACTAACAATGATAGGAAAGAAGCCTATGGATAAGACCTCTGGTTCCACACCTCTGGATAATGATGAGTGCGTGTCCCATATGAAACTAAAGGACATGATGTGGGCAATGATCGAAGCTTTCAACAATTACCAGACCACTACAACCACCACCTTTCAGAGGCTCCATACAAGTGTTGCTGGTCTGACCACACGGTTGGACGAGATGGAGACTCGTCTTCCCCAACAAGCTACACTCTCTATCATCCTTGATGGTGATGCACATGCTCACTACTACACAGGGGATGACTTTAATAACCATGAGGTTGATGCACAGCAGCGCCGTCGCCCTCGAAGAAATCATCAAGGTATGGGAGGTAGACCTCGTCCTCATGCTCCTGAACAAGATAATGATCCTTGTGCTAAGATTAAGTTTTCTATTCCAACATTTTATAAATCTTATGATGCTGAGCTTACTTGGATTGGGAGATGATGGTAGAACAAAAATTTAGCTCTCATCTTGTTCCTGAGCGACATAGAGTTAGACAGGCCACTAGTGAGTTTAAAGATTTTGCTATAATTTGGTGGAATGAACTTGTCAATACACGTAATGCACCACAGACATGGGCTGTGTTAAAAGAAGAGATGCTCGCTAGGTTTGTTCCTCCTTCATATAGACGTGATCTTCTTAAGAAATTGCAACGCTTTGATCAGGGTGACATGACTGTCCAAGAGTACTACCAAGAGTTGCAGAAAGGTATGCTTCGTTGTGGGGTAGTTGAGGATCAGGAAGACCAAATTGTTAGGTTTTATAGGGGCTTGCAGCAGTGAGATCCAAGACTTAGTTGACTACAAGGAATATCATTCTATTCAACGTTTATTTCAACTTGCTATGTTAGCAGAAAAAGAAGTGCAGGGTCGCCAACAGAAGCGGCGGAACAACACCTTCACGCCACGACAATTTCTAGTGCCATCCAAAGCAGCGCCCTCCTCGAGCGTACGTGCTTCTACACCACCCTCCATGGGTGTTGCACGCAGCAGCATCACACCTTCTACATCACGGGGACAAGATAACAGCAAGTCCCAGATGCCTCCAGGTATTGCAGCAAAGGCGGTTGCACCCAACACTTCGACAAGTCGCAGCTCCGACATCAAGTGCCACCGCTGCCAGGGACTTGGACATATGCAACGAGATTGCCCCAGCAAACGGGCGATCATTGCCACTGCTGATGGTGGGTATGTTAGTGCTTCTGATATTGAAGATGAAAATATTATTGCAACTAACATTTCAGGTTCGGATGATGGTGCTGAGGAGGTTCTTGGTACATCTGCGACAAACAACTATAGGACTTTGATTGTGCAGCGAGCTTTGAGTGCCACGGTTCAAGAGGATGACAACCGCCAACGTCACAACCTTTTCAACATGTTTCTCATCATCAAGGACTGCCGTGTACATACCATCATTGATGGTGGTAGCTGCAACAATTTGGTGAATGTTGAGGTGGTCAAGAAGCTTGGCTTGACCACACGGGAGCATCCCCATCCTTATCACATTCAATGGTTTAACAACAATGGTAAGGTTAAGGTAACACAAACAGCAAGGATACATTTTTCCATTGGTTTTTATCATGATTTTGCTGATTTTGATGTGGTACCTATGGATGCTTGTTCTCTTTTGTTGGGACGTCCTTGGGAGTTTGATACTGATGCTTGTAAAATCCCCAAAAGTGGTAGCAAGAAAATTCAGCTCAGGTATACTTATGAAAAATGAGGGGAATTAAAACTTTGAATTATAATGGGGTAAGTTCAAAGTGAGGGTTTAGACTTCCCAAAACTTCCAAACATGGAGATCTAAATTCATAACTTGGATCTTCATAGTCCAAATATTCACCCTTCCAAACTTCAGCTCATTTGGAGGAGTTTCAATATTTGTTTGGGATTAAAAGGAAAAGCCCTCTAATCTGAATTTCAAATTCAGTTTCAAATTCCAATTCCCTCAATTTGAAAATTGGGTTTCACAATTGTGTTCACCACCTTTGAATGAGCAGCCATGCCAAAAATTGGAAATTTTGGAGCTGGTTTGCTATATTTTTGAGGCAATACAAAATGGAGAATTCAAACTTCATTTCAAATTCAAATGGTCAAATACAATTCAAACTTTCACACCAGAATTCAAATCATTTGAATTCAGAAAGTTTAAACCATGACTTGCTGTGAAAGTCTAGCCTTAAATGTTGAGTTGCTGGGGAAGAAATATCAGTGGAAATTGGATAGAAATTAGAGGTGGTGGGACCCCTTTGTCAGCCACACAAATGTCCACCGCCTCTGCAGAATTTCGTCGAACAGTGAGAGCTCGACAGCTCTCGGTTGGAACCCGCTCCCGAGAAACACCGTGCCACCTCCTGTTGCCTCGGCTATCTGCTCAGCCCTCCACGCCACAGCAGCAGAACACTTCACTTTGCCCTCTCGGTCTTCAACCGACATGCTTCCCAGCCCTCTGCTCGAGTGCACAAGCAAGAACACAGAGCCACACTGGTCTGCTCGGGTCACCGTTGCGGCTTCACGTCTTCCGGCCACTCCAACGCCTCTCCCACACGTCCAGCACCTCCCTAAGGTGCGCCAAGGTGTGTAGATCATACTACCACAGTCCCCTTGCCCTTCCTCGTCGCTGTCTCGCTGGAATTTGAGTTTTGGCGCCGGTACACGTGAAGAACAGCCCCAAACCAAAACTGTAAATTTATCCAACGTGGTTGATCATCGGTTCTACAACAATCCACAGAAACTAGTGACTCTAGCGCCCTCCCACGCCAAAGCACACATCAAACCGTCCACCACAGGCCCCGGGCGACGAGAAATCACCGGCGGCGGCAAAAACGGGTCGGTCCTCCGGTGAACCCTATGTTACAGCCATTTGCTGCAAGGTTTAGCCTGCGTTCCATGTTCCCCGATCATTGGTGATGCTTTAGGGCAAGGTAGCTCGCCGGGAGAAGCTTCGGACGCGCTAGAACGTGTTGATGCCGAGCTCCCGAGCCGCCCCACCGGTGCCGGCCTGTTTTCGGCCGTTTTCATGCGTGGAAACCTTGCCCGGCAGCTGCGCCATGTTTCCAGGAGCATGTAGGGCGAAACCAGAGCTAATTTGGTGGAGAAATGAGGGAGAACGAGCCATGCCACGATTTGAACTGGTGTGCACGCGCGCCTCTGGTGGGAGGTTGAAGAAGGACCTGACCAGTGGGCCCCCCTGTTAAGTCTCTGTGTAGATTTTAAACAGAGAGCTATCACAGTTTGAAAAATTCATAACTTCGTGTATACAGCTCCAAAAACAGTGAGACAAATTTTGTCTAAATCCTTAGGAGAAGTACTTTACAGAGGAACAAATTGCATGCTATGAAAATGCCCAGGAATTTCTGTAGAATTGTTTTTATTAAATCCTTTAGGGATTTATTACAGGAGCAATTCTTTATGAAATATTCCCAAATTTTGGCAGCTAGTCCTTTTAATAGTGCCTGACCTTCAGTAAAAATTTTAGGATTTTTGGAGCTTATTTTGAGGGCTTAATCAGTAGGTTATCTCAGGATTAAATAAATTAGCTAAAAATCATAGAATTGATTTCCAGAAAAATGTTTCAACCTTCATAGCTCCATAACTTTCTGTAGGGATGTCCAAAATTTGTGAAACAAATTTTGTTGGATTTCTCTCAGTCAGTACTTTGCATAAATGCAAAGAAATTGATCTGAAGATCTCTGGATATTTCTCCAAGATTCATCAAAGTTGAATCTTTGGGAATTTAGTCCAGAATGTCTCTGTTATGGAATTTCTTCAAATTTGGCCAGGAAGTTCCTCATGACATTACTGATCTCCAGTAAAAATTTGAGCTTCATTGGAGTTCATTTGCTAGGTCCAATTACCTTCCAAAGTCCAGCCTTTATTTGGAAATTCAAATTTAAACAGAAACTTTTCAGAACTCCTGTCCAACTTCAAAAATTCATATCTCTCTGATGGTAGCTCCAAAAATGGTGAAACAAATTTTGTTAGAACCATGGAGACTTACCCTAATCAGATCTTCCACTATTAGCTATGTCAAAGCTCCTGAATTGGTCTCAAAATTCAGAGAAGCATTGTACTTGTAGGAATTTTAAAGACTACATTGTGCAATGACATGTCTCCAAATTTGGCTCAAATCAGCCTTAGAGGGTCTAGTATCTACTGTAAAAATCCCAAAGCCAATTAAGGATCCTAAATAGCAATAGCTATGAATAGTAGTTCAATTCTTATAAATACTTAATACTTATACATCTATTTTGCTACATTTCATTTAGTGACCGAAGTTGAGGACGCACCAGAGCCTTTGGACGTCCTGCCACCTGAAGTTGACTTTCCATCTGTCGAAGTGTGCGATCGACACTTCCCCCGGGCCTGCACTGGGCAGCCCGCGGAGGTTCTTTTTTCGGAGGGGCTAGTCCCTAGCGGAGAGCTTGCGCGAATGGACGAGTTAGCGAGAGCTTGACACGGGAAGTTTTACGTGGTTCAGGCCGCCGGAGCGTAAAACCCTACGTCCACGGCGAGCTATGGAGCTCGCTGTATTGCTTGCTGCTCAGGGCCGGGGGCCTGAGCTTGGGGGTGAGTTACAGCTTGAGAGTGTATGGCTAGCGTATGAGTTGCAGAATGCGAACCCCTGCTATCGACGCCTACCCGATCCTTTTATAGTCCAAGGCTCGAGCGGCTTACAAGGGAAGACGGGACCCGACAGGTGGTCCCGGGAAGATTGTCTATTATCTACCGTATCTGTAGTTATACCGGTGGTTGCCTCCGGTCGAATGCTTCTGAGTCTTCCTTTTTCCACCCTGCCCATGCCGTGCGCTAGTCGTAGTGGTTGATGACGGCGCAGGCGGCATGGGATGTCTTGTCGCGGCGTTTATTACCTGGCAGGTTCTGACACCGCGCGCCAGTCTGTGATGCGACTTGGTGCAACGGCACCTGACAGACGCGTGCTCCGCGTCTCCGCGTCTTGGGAAGGCGCGGGCCTTGAATACCTTGTACGGGCAAGGTGAGGGGCGCCTTTACGCCCGCTGCCTACCGCTCGGGGGCAGGCAGCACCGTTCTTCCAGCCACGTGGCGGGTCCGGAGCTCTTCTCTGAGGAGAGGAAGGTCCGGCCCCGCTGGACGCGTGGCGCCTTCGGGCCTCTCTCCCGCGGAGGGGGAGGTCCGGCTTCTGTATGCCACGTGGCGGGCCCGGAGCTCTCCTCTGAGGAGAGGGAGGTCCGGCCCCGCCAGACGCGTGGCGCCTTCGGAGCTCTCCCTGCGGAGAAGGGCGAGCACCTTAGGCATTTTACCCTGTGCGCGGGGGTACCCCATATCTCAGGTACCGACAGTGGCCCCCGGGCCCATCTCGGGGGAGATAGCGAGCCCGAGGTGGGACCTCCGTCTCTTCCGATCTGCGCACTTTCTCTAAGTCCCGACTTGACCGCTGCCGAAGCACGAACGGCCGCCGGGTTGTGAGAGCGTGCACCCACTTGATGATTGCTTTTACTGCGGTGGTTCCCAAGGCTGCCACTTCTGCACGTTGCGGCGCTTTCTTCGGGAACCGCCGAAGGGCCCTGCCGGCTCATCTTCTTAGGAGACTGACTCCTTGCCCCCACCGCTTCAGTTAAGCGGCTTGGGCCCAGCTTTCATCGGCACTCGGTCTAGGAACCGAAGCGGTTGCGGGTGCGGGGTATTCGAAGAGTTCCGAGTCGCTTGGAACTGCACCGGGAAGCTTTTTAGAGGGGGTCTCACCCACGTTGTAGCTTCCCTTCGCACTTCCCTGCGCTTCTTCTTGAACTCTTGCGCTTTTGCTTTCTTGCCTTTGGGCTCTCCCCTGCCATGGCTTCCAACCCGCTGCCAGAGAAGAAACGCGCCCGATCTCCTCCAGCAACGGCGCCGGTGCCAAGTCGGGATTCTGGGGTGCCTGACACTCCCTCCGGTGGCGACTTGAAGAGGCCCCGGGCTGATGTGCTAGGGGAAGCCTCTGCGGCGTCCCCTGTTCCGCCAGTCCAAGCGACTGCGGAGCGGTCGTCGGAGACGGTAGCGGGCTCTGGAAATCCTACCCCGGCTCGGAAGTCGGGGTACAGAGCCCGCTGGAGTGTCCGCGCTTCCCGGCCTTCCCCGTCTTGCGGGGAATCTATGCCGATGCGCTCGGAGCCAGAGGCGACTGCTGCGGCCCCCAGGCCAGCGCGGACTTCTCCTATTCCGGCGTGCCCGGACTCCGCGGCGGCGCCGTTTCTTCCTGCCGAGACGGTTACCGCGGCCCCCGAGCCAGCACAGGTTGATCCTGCACTAGGCGGCCTGGCTTCTTCTCCAGCTCCATCTTCCCCGGCTCGTCCCCCTCCTCAGGTCAAGGAGCCTGAAGCTGAAGAGAGCCCGGCTGGTCCGGCTGCTAGGGCTGCTGGGCCAGTTTCTCCTGATCGGCGTCTTGTCTCGGCGGCTGGCGCGCCGGCTCTTCCCGAGGACGAGGTAATGGAGGAGGTCGGGGGGACTGCCCCAGCTTCTGCTGCTCTATTGCCTCTGGCAGACGCCTTCGCGCTCGCCGAGTCGAGCGTCCGACAGGTCTTGGCTGCACTAGGGCGCGAGCGGGAGGAGTATACGGTTGAACGGGACCGCCTCCTCACCTGGGGGAACCTTTTGCGGGAGAAGACCGCGAAGGTTAAGAGCGAGCTCGATTCCAGGCGGGAGCTGCTCGACTTCCAGGAAACGCTCGTAGACCGGATGAAGCGGGCTGTTGACCGCATGGACACCCAGTCGCGGCGGATCAACAGGGAGGCCCTGGAGGCTCACGCCCGGGCCGAAGAGAGCCTCTCTGCTGCTGTGGAAATACGGCAGCGGTTGGAGCGCCGCGAACTCGCCGTTGAGGAGCGGGAGCGTTCCGTGGCAGCTGAGGCAGAGAGGGTCGCCGCGCAGCTGGCTGCGGGCGAGGATGACCTCCGAGCTCGGATGGAGGACCTGGAGATTCTGAAGGCAGACCTTGACTTGAGGGATGAACAGGTCTCCCATGATCGTCGGGCGGTCTTGGACCACGAGTTGACTGCCGGTTTCAGGGCCACTGAGTTGGAGCGGCTGGCCGAGACCCTCCGCCTTCGGGAGAGTTCCCTGGCGACCCAGGAGAAGGAATTCTCCGAGAGGAACCTGGAGGCTCTGCGGGAGGCCCGCCGCGAGGTGGAGGAACTCTCAGCCCTACGGTCCTCCGAGGCCCTTGCAGTCTCAGGCTTCCTGGATCGGGCGTGGTCCGCCCTGATCCCTCTTGGTTTCAGTCCGGTGAGGGCCGCAACTCCCGCGTTGCAGGTGGCATAGGTGATCCCTGCATTGGAGTCGATCGGCGCCAAGCTGGACAGACTCGACTCGGTGGTCGCCAGCGAGCTTGAAGCCGAGGGCCGCGGCTTGGCTTTAGAGGTCGCCTCGCATGTGCTGGCATGCTTCAAGAGCCGCGACCCCTCTTTCTCACTGGAGCCAGCAAGAGAGGGCCCAGCCGCGGAGCGGGAGGAAGCTGCCAGGGCTGAAGTCGCGGATGTGGCCGCCCTTGTAGCAGCAAGGTTCCGGCGAGAGCCGGGTGATCCTTAGGACTTGCTTTTCCCTTTTTTATCGAGTCTGTAGTCCAGCTCAAGGAGCCTTGCTTAATTTGACTCTCTTGGATTCTTGTGTCTGTGATGCTTTTCCCTCCTTCTTGGCTTTGCCTGGCTGAGTCCTTAGCTCCGCAAGGTACTCAGAGGCCATTTCCAATCTCGGAGCTTCGCACAGACACCCCCCCCCCCCCCCCGGGTCCTAACCGTGTTAGGGGCCCCCGGAGGTCTCCGAACCTCTCCCTACGGGGGGCTCCAAATCTGCCGGCCACGTGGTGGGTCCGGAGCTCCTCCTCAATAGACGGGAGCTCCGGTCATATTGGACACGTAGGGCTTTCGGAGCCCTCCCGCTGAGGGGGGAGGTCCGGTTCCTGCCTGCCACGTGGCGAGCCTGGAACCCTCCTTAAGGAAGGAGAGAGTTCCGGGCCTGCTGGACACGTGGGGCCCCCGGGCCCCGCCCCTGCTGGAGGGGCAGGTCCCGGTCCTTCCAGTCCCAGGCCGGTGTAGCTGGTAACTCCTTTCCCCCCGCTTCATGCAGTCCCTGTTGCCGTAACCTGAAGGTCCTGCACACAGGTAGAGGAAACGTAATTCTCCTCGGGGGGTCCTCCCCTCCTGTCTCCTAGTCTTATCTGTCTTATGGTCCTGGCCCGCTATACGGGGCTTGGGCAATTCTGTGCGCGAGGCGCCGGAGCTCCGGCTCCCTCCGAGTTCCGGGTACGGCCGTCCGATCCCTAGTACCGGGCCATGCGTTGGGGAAGCAGGGTGCACGCGCTTTGGGTTCATGACCAGGCAAAGCGGACGTACTCCCCTAGACCTCCGGAGAGCAGGATGCGCATGCTTTGGGCTCTGGGCCGGCTAAGCTGGATACGCACCCTGGACTCCCCATGCACAACGCTGGCCTTTCCTGGAGGTGACCAACTGACACCGCAACACCTGACTGGGGGAGGCCCGAGAGACTCACTCGGCTATCGGCAGGTGCCTCAAGCGCAGCCGCCTTCGGGAGGATAGCAAATGCCGACTATGGATGAGCGCAGGAGAGGGGGAGCTAGACGTATGATGAACATACAGAGATAGTGCGATCATAAAAATTAATGCATAATTTAAATGAGCGCATGAGAAGGAGCTAAGTAGAACAGTTCTCTGTGTTCGCGCCCATAGGTGGAATTCTGGCTGTTCGTGGGGGCAATGTCCCGCCTCGTCTACAAGGGAAGCAAGACTCTACGCGCTTAGGATCGGAACCAGGCTAAACTGGACGTAGTACTGTACCGTCCCTTGAGACTTGGCTACCCCAAGCTCTGTTCCTAAGTTCTATGGGGTCTATTACAGAAGTGAATAACCCTGTTCCACCGATGCTCAGTAAGTAGGACTTACAGTGTTGCTCCAGGGCAAGGATTTTTGGGAATGGATCCCACTCTCGGTTGAAAGGCAAGTGTACCTGGGGCGGCAGCTTTCATGATTCGGAAGGGACCTTCCCTGCTGGGGGAGAGCTTATGGGTCCTTTTTGGAATATAGCGTGCCGCTTCACCAGGCCGCCTTCTTGCGGGCCCCCGTCGCGTCTGGTTCTTTGGCGGTAGTGCTTAGAGCATTAGCCGAGACCGTGCGTTGTGGGGTGTTCCCTGCAAGCCGAGTCTTGTTGAAGTTGTTGACTTCACGCTGGATCAGGTACTGCGCGGCTTCTCTCTGGGGCCCCCGGGGAGTTCTCCCCTTCTGGCTAAGGCCTTCAAGGGGTAGGTGGACCCGGGCTCGCCTTGGATGACCTAAGGCGTCTCCCCCTACCTGGCGCGCCAAATGTCGAAGTGTGCGATCGACACTTCCCCCGGGCCTGCACTGGGCAGCCCGCGGAGGTTCTTTTTTCGGAGGGGCTAGTTCCTAGCGGAGAGCTTGCGCGAATGGACGAGTTAGCGAGAGCTTGACACGGGAAGTTTTACGTGGTTCAGGCCGCCGGAGCGTAAAACCCTACGTCCACGGCGAGCTATGGAGCTCGCTGTATTGCTTGCTGCTCAGGGCCGGGGGCCTGAGCTTGGGGGTGAGTTACAGCTTGAGAGTGTATGGCTAGCGTATGAGTTGCAGAATGCGAACCCCTGCTATCGACGCCTACCCGAGCCTTTTATAGTCCAAGGCTCGAGCGGCTTACAAGGGAAGCCGGGACCCGACAGGTGGTCCCGGGAAGATTGTCTATTATCTACCGTATCTGTAGTTATACCGGTGGTTGCCTCCGGTCGAATGCTTCTGAGTCTTCCTTTTGCCGCCCTGCCCATGCCGTGCGCTAGTCGTAGTGGTTGATGACAGCGCAGGCGGCATGGGATGTCTTGTCGCGGCGTTTATTACCTGGCAGGTTCTGACACCGCGCGCCAGTCTGTGATGCGACTGGGCGCAATGGCACCTGACAGACGCGTGCTCCGCGTCTCCGCGTCTTGGGAAGGCGCGGGCCTTGAATACCTTGTACGGGCAAGGTGAGGGGCGCCTTTTACGCCCGCTGCCTACCGCTCGGGGGCAGGCAGCACCGTTCTTCCAGCCACGTGGCGGGTCCGGAGCTCTTCTCTGAGGAGAGGGAGGTCCGGCCCCGCTGGACGCGTGGCGCCTTCGGACCTCTCTCCCGCGGAGGGGGAGGTCCGACTTCTGCCTGCCACGTGGCGGGTCCGGAGCTCACCTCTGAGGGGAGGTAGGTCCGGCCTCGCTGGACGCGTGGCGTCTTCGGGCCTCTCTCCCGCGGAGGGGGAGGTCCGGCTTCTGTATGCAACGTGGCGGGCCTGGAGCTCTCCTCTGAGGAGAGGGAGGTCCGGCCCCGCCAGACGCGTGGCGCCTTCGGAGCTCTCCCTGCGGAGAAGGGCGAGCACCTTAGGCATTTTACCCTGTGCGCAGGGGTACCCCATATCTCAGGTACCGACACCATCTAACTCGCAACCAGGCAAGCCCCGGTTTGCACTTAAGTACCTTTTATAAAATTCTTTATTTGTATCACTTAAGTCTAAGGTGAATGTTTGCATTAGAGTTAAGGTGTTTGAAACCCCACTTGCATAACCTTTTAAATCCTATGAAGGGTTGGGTAGCTTACAGAGCCGACGAGTAGACAAGGCCCCGCTAATATGCTTAGGACCTCGGTAGAAGTCGAGTAGTTGGAATCTACTCGCGAGGTAAGGTTTATCACACGGTTTGGTCAGAATAGAAAATGGCTTAAGAGTGGTAAAAATGAGACCCAGCAGGGGGGTAGGAAGCAGTGAGCGGAGGTCTCACGTGCGTAGCCCTTTTGGTGTCGATTGAGGACCGAGTCGTGTGCGGGCCTGCTGAACAAGTATCGAACAGTACCGGATGGCATACTGACATAAGCAGGAAACCGATGTAAATGGTTAACCTGGGTGCCGAGGCTTACCCAACCGTAAACAGGAGTGGGTTGAGGGTAGCAAGGTGTAAATCTGCCGGTGGGTACAGTCACGCTCCACGCGGGGACCTCCTACCCGTTACGGATGGACCGGTTCGGTGTTTGGGTTGCCTTTGAAAGGTGGTTGCATAGAACAGAGTAGGAAGGGGTGTGGAATCACGCTTCTGAAAGTGGGTGTATGCAACGTGTTGTCCGGGTGTCTCCTGATTGCATTCACCATCCCTCGCGGTTATTTGAGTACCGCTTGTTCACTGTTTCGTGACGTAGTAATAAGTAAAGTAAGCCAGTTGAATGATAATATGCTGTGATGATAGAGTAATGTTTTGGAAACCATGTTTGCTGTAGATGTAGAGCTAATTAAGTTTACCTTCCGCTTTGGGCATCACCACATCGGAGGAAAGCGTTTCTTGTTTGATTGTGGACTTCCGATGTGAGGGCTGCCTAAGGCACATGAATTTGCTGCTATAAAACTGAAAGTAAGGATCAACTTATAGGCGTGTCTTTGTCGCAAATTCCTTTTCCTATCATACACCTCCCTGCATGTAGAGATCCATGCCTAGGTCAGACGGTTAAGCCTTGCTGAGCCATCGTGTTCACGGTTGCAATATTTGAGCTGTATGCAGGTGAGAGCTATGAGGAGGGTTCCGAGGATGAGACGATGCCCCCGTCAGGGTACACGGCCAAGATGGAGCCCTGCACGCAGCCGTGATCTCCGGTTTCATGCTGCTAGCGTGTAGCGTCCCCAGGCTGGACGGCTGCACTTTTGCATAGTTAGGATGAGAGGCTACTAATGTACATTACTTCCGCTGTCTAGTTATATTTTGTAAAAGACTTCCGCTGTTTTATATCAAATAAAAGTTTGTATTTTGTTCTTTATTCTTTTCGTGTGTGCTGTTGGGTGCCGCATCGTACGGCACCACCCTATGCAATCCTGGAGTGGGTGAACCACGGGGTGGTCCCCACAGTCGTGGTATCAGAGCCGCATTTGGGAATAGCACGCTCGAAAAGAGCCTATTTTGAAAACTTAGAAGTAGTCGAGTGAGGATTAGTCATTAAGCCCACATAAGGTCTATGATAGTAGTATTTACTAAGGTGGAAAAGCTAACTTATGTGTTATACATTCTGTAACGACGCTCCGACGTCAGGTAAGAGGTAAGGTACGCCACCGCAGGCGAATCAATTGCGGTAACTCCCCATACGAGTAATAGTATGGTATGGTATACCGTGGCTTGGCACGGTAGTGAATATGAGTCTCTGAACCTCTCAATGGTTCTGAGAGCATATGAAAACGCTGATCTCCAGCGTGCTTTAGGCAAAAGTGAGAATACCCCATCGTGTGGTAAGCAACACGATAGTATGCAACTCTTGAACGTTCAATGTTCAAAGGGCCATACGCAGCGCTCGCCATCGGCGTGCCTCAACGGTCATGAGGCAGTAGGTGGTACCCGTTGGGTTGATAAAATTCCCAACCGTGACGACCCGTTCGCGCTCTACTCGGGTACCCCGTCGTGTGGTGTGAAAACACGACCATGTACCTTGAGACGTGGCTTGACTCAAGGACGATCCGTATGGCAATGATACGGACCGTATGTTTTTACTATGATATGGAACTGCCTGCAATGTTAAAACCTTTGTGTACATCATTATTGTGTGTTTTTCTGCAGGTACACTAACCACGTTAGTGCATGACGTGTAGAAACCGTTTGTGAGTGACGACTTTAGTTCCACCATTTGACACGTATATGCCAGAATACCGGTTTAGGATTTTACTTTTGTGAGGTAACGTAGTACCGACTGCATAAAATTTTATTTTCAAAGAAAAGAGTCACAATGAAGTTTAGAAATTCATTTAGGGGTTAGTAAACTCCTATATTGAACTAAGAGTCAATTGGGAGTATAGATTCAATCTCAAAAGCTTAGGAACAATCTCCCCTGTTTTGGCAGAAACTTTGCTGAACTCCAACAGGGCATAACTTCAGATTGGTTGAACCAATGGAGGTGTGTGATACCATTCTGGAAAGGTTTTGAAGTCCTCTACAATTTTTCTGTAGAGTTCCAGAACAAAATCTCCCTCCAAAGGGATGAAAATCTCAGATGAGTAGGTACTGTCCAAAAACAGGGCAGACCAAATGCTCTCTGGAATTTTCTGTATTTCAACCAAAACACTTAGTTTCACCGTTTGACGTCCAGTGGCTGTTGTAAAACAGCGAGTTGGAGTCGAAGGGTTTATGTATTTGACATATCACTTCGAGTTAGTACATGTTTGGGTGCAATACAATAGCGAGGAATTACGCATGCTAACACACTTAACATCCCGTGGTGACCCCGATGGTCGAAATGAACTTTTAACCCATAAAGTTCAATACTTTGGAACTCGATCGTATGACACGGTCCAGGGATGTATATGTTGCATAAAGTTTATACTTTATCCATATGTGTGATTGTTATGCGCATTGTTTATCCCATTCTCGCATTACTATCGTATAGGCTGGATGATCTAAACCCACATGTGCTGATCGTTTGAATGGTATGAATGCAGAATGGTGCGGACACGTTCAACGCAAGAGGAGGGAGGTCCGAGTCAAGTTCATGGTCATGAGTCTCCACCTCCGGAGCAGACCACGACGCAGCAGCAACCACCTCCTCCACCGCCAGAACTTCCAAGGAATCTTGCGGAGGTTCTCGCCGCAGTGCTCGGCTCGCGCGACGAGCAAACCGAGTTACTGTTGATGTTGGTGCAGCAGAATGCGTCCCATCAGGGAGGACTCCAAGAAAATGGGCAACGCCAGCCCCAACAAAGTTCATATTCAGAATTCATGGCGACCCATCCACCGGTCTTCACGGAGGCCGAAGAACCTTTGGAGGCGGACAGCTTTATCTGCACTCTGGAGGCGAAGTTCGGGCTGCTACGATGCACTGAACACCAGAAGGCGCTGTATGCAGCGCAACAGCTTCAAGGAGAAGCCGGTACCTGGTGGGCGAACTACACCGCCTCCTTCCCGGCTGGCCATGCCGTAACATGGACTGAGTTCCGGGAGGCGTTCCGCACCTATCACATACCTCCCGGTGTGATGGAAATGAAGCTCCAGGAGTTCCTGGCGCTACGACAAGGTGAGAGGAGTGCTCATGAGTACTCCAGGTTATTCAATCGGCTGGCGCAGTATGCGCCAGGATTTGTGGGCACGGAAGACAACAAGCGCAATGCATTCTTCCGGGGCCTGAACTCCAAGATGAAGGTCCATCTCGCCCAGAGCAATCATGGCACATTCAACGACCTAGTTAATGCCGCGATTCTACAGGAGAATGCTCAGCGTGAGCGCGGTTCTGACAAGAGGAAACGCAGCGCGCTGACGAGCAGCAGTGGTGGAATGCCACAGAAATACCGTGTGGTATATCGCTCTCCATGTGGTCAGAGATGGCAGCCACCGGCGCGACCGCCTCAGTTTCGCGGTCGGCAATATAATGCGCCTGGCTTTCGACCGACATATCCATCACAGCAACAGCAGCAGCAAAGGATGGTCCCGCGTGCACCTCAGTTTCAACAGCGTGCACCGGGATTCCGTCCTCAAGTTGGCGGGACCCCGACACCTTACACGTGCTATACGTGTGGCCGTGTCGGGCACATTTCAAGGGACTGCCCAGAGCCGCGACAGGGCAGGGGTGCAGCACCATATCAGGGTGCTAATCAGCCCCGCAATCAACCCAAGAAACCAGCACCAAAACCCGGCAACGTCCACCACTTAGCTATCGAAGACGTGCCGGAAGGTGAACCCGTCCTCGCGGGTACGTTCTCTTACCTAGATCATCCCGTAGTCATACTTTTTGACTCTGGTGCCACCCATAATTTCATAAGTCAGTCTTATGTTATTAAATATCAGCTGCCTATCATTCCCACAAATAATTCATATTTGATATGTTCTCCGGGTGGGAAAATAACAGCTGATAGAATGGTCTATAGAGCACCATTACAGTTGGATGGGAATCTATATCCGACTTCTCTAATCATGTTAGAGAGTCAAAAACTTGATGTCATTTTAGGAATGTCATGGCTACATCGCCATGGTGCTGTGCTTGACATCATTCCACGTGTGGTTCATCTCAATTCTCCACTTCATGAACCACATGTTCTTAATCTTGACCGATCGGTTCAAGAAACCCCAGCCACATATAACACGGAAGCCACGAAACTTGAAGATATTCGTGTGGTCCGTGAATATTCGGATGTCTTTCCGGATGATCTTCCGGGCATGCCACCCGAAAGAAATGTCGAGTTCAAGATTGAACTTGTACCAGGGACGACACCGATCTCACGGAGACCATACAAGATGGCTCCGAATGAGCTGGCTGAATTGAAGGAGCAGCTCAATGATTTAATGAAGAAGGGTTTCATTCGACCGAGTTCCTCGCCATTGGGATGCTCGGCGCTGTTTGTGAAGAAGAAGGATGAAACCTTGAGGTTGTGTGTGGACTACCGGCCTCTCAACGCCGTCACCATCAAGAATAAATATCCACTGCCCTGCATCGATATATTATTCGATCAACTTGTGTGTGCAAGTGTATTTTCAAAGATGGATCTTCGCTCCGGATATCATCAAATCAAGATCCGGGCGGAAGATATTCTAAAGACGGCCTTCTCGACGAGATATGGGTTATATGAGTACCTCGTCATGTCCTTTGGTCTCACCAACGCCCCGGCACACTTCATGTATCTCATGAACTCAGTGTTCATGCCGGAGTTGGACAAGTTTGTGGTAGTGTTCATAGACGACATCTTGGTCTACTCCAAGTCTGAAGAGGAACACACCAAGCACTTGCATATCGTGCTTCAACGATTAAGAGACCATAAGCTTTATGCCAAGTTCAGCAAGTGCGAGTTTTGGATCAGCCAAGTGCCATTCCTTGGCCATATCATTTCTGCAGAAGGCATTGCAGTTGATCCAAGCAAAATCGAACAAGTGCTGAAATCGAAGTCCCCCACATCAGTCCATGAAGTCAGAAGTTTCCTCGGGTTAGCAGGATATTACCGGAGATTCATACCAAACTTCTCCAAGCTTGCTAAGCCGATGACTGAACTGTTGAAGAAGGGGATCAAATATGTTTGGAGCTTAGCTTGCGAAGAAGCTTTCCAAACATTAGTGAAGCATCTTACAACAGCCCCGGTGTTAGCTCAACCGGATACAACCAAGCCCTTCGACGTATATTGTGATGCGTCCGGTATCGGGCTTGGCTGTGTATTGATGCAAGGAGGAAGAGTGGTCGCCTATGGCTCATGTCAACTTCGTAACCACGAGCAGCACTATCCGACTCATGATCTTGAGCTCGCTGCTGTGGTATTGGCCTTGAAGATGTGGAGGCACTATTTGCTTGGGAACTTAGTGCACCTCTACACCGACCACAAAAGTCTGAAATATATATTCACTCGAAAGGAGTTGAATATGCGGCAACGGAGATGGCTAGAACTGATCAAAGACTATGAGATCGAAATTCACTACCATCCCGGGAAGGCAAACGTGGTTGCCGATGCCTTAAGCCGCAAAGCTCATGTCAACAGTCTGTCCATCACCCCACTTGAAGAGGAGGAGCCGAGTCTGTACTTGGTTCCATATGGGGCATTGTATAATCTTGCTCTCGTCCCTACAATACGAGAGGAGATTATGGAAGCGCAGAAGAAAGACGTGGGAATGTCGCACATTCGGAGAAGGATGAAGAATGGCGAAATGAAATGCTTCCGAAGAGATGATAACGGTACACTATGGTTTAAAGACCGTATAGTGGTACCCCGCGACATGAAGCTTCGGAGGAAAATATTGGACAAAGCTCATTTGTCCAAGTATTCTATTCATCCGGGCAGCAACAAGATATACCAAGATCTGAAAACAAGGTTTTGGTGGACGCGGATGAAAAGGGAAATCACAAAGTACGTATCCAAATGTGATACGTGTCGGCGAGTGAAAGCCGACCATATGCGTAAAGCCGGACAGCTGCAACCGTTGAACATTCCAGCGTGGAAGTGGGAGGATATCAGCATGGACTTCATAGTCGGATTACCTCTCACGTCTCACAAACATGACTCGATTTGGGTGATAGTCGATCGACTAACCAAGTCGGCTCATTTCATTCCCATACATACCAGTTACGTGGCCAAGCAATATGCGGAGCTTTATATTGCAAGAATCTTATGCTTGCACGGTGTTCCCCGCTCCATTATTTCAGATCGCGGTGCGCTGTTTGTCTATCGGTTTTGGGAACATCTGCACGCATCATTGGGGACCAAACTGATCCGAAACTCCGCGTATCACCCGCAGACAGATGGTCAAACTGAACGGGTGAATCAAGTGCTTGAAGACATGCTACGCGCTTGTGCCATTCACCACGGCAAGAATTGGGATAATCATTTGCCGTTGGCGGAGTTTTCTTACAACAATGGCTATCAAGCTAGCATCAAGATGGCGCCGTATGAAGCTCTCTATGGCCGGAAATGTCGCACACCTCTCAACTGGTGCGAGTCCGGCGAGCGAGTCATCTACGGCATTGAACTGGTGAATGAAGCTGAAGAACGAGTGCGAGTGATACAAGCCAACCTCAAGGCTGCTCAATCTCATCAGAAAAGCTATGCGAATAAAAGACGCCGTCCTCTCCACTTCAACATCGGGGACCATGTGTATGTCCGTGTGTCTCCGATGAAAGGAGTTCACCGTTTCGGAGTGAAGGGTAAACTTGCGCCGCTGTTCATTGGTCCGTTCACCGTTATTGAAAAATGCGGACCCGTGGCCTATCGCCTAGATTTACCGGCGTCGCTCGCAGGCATTCACAACGTCTTCCACATCTCTCAGCTGAGGAAATGCCTCAAACCCTCAGCTGAAATCCGCACTGAAGACATAGAAGTTCTTCAACCGGACCTCACGTACATGGAGTATCCAATCCGGATCATCGATGAAAAGACTCGTGCCACAAGAAACCAGACCTTATGGTTCTACAAGGTCTTGTGGAGTAACCATACCGCTGATGAGGCGACATGGGAAAGCGAGGATTATCTACGAGCGTATTATCCGGACTTGCTATCATCATATACCCGGTAAGGTTTGCTCCGGTTTACTTTTCCTTTGGAATCTCGGGACGAGATTCTTTTTAAGGGGGGAGGGATGTAAAATCCCCAAAAGTGGTAGCAAGAAAATTCAGCTCAGGTACACTTATGAAAAATGAGGGGAATTAAAACTTTGAAATATAATGGGGTAAGTTCAAAGTGAGGGTTTAGACTTCCCAAAACTTCCAAACATGGAGATCTAAATTCATAACTTGGATCTTCATAGTCCAAATATTCACCCTTCCAAACTTCAGCTCATTTGGAGGAGTTTCAATATTTGTTTGGGATTAAAAGGAAAAGCCCTCTAATCTGAATTTCAAATTCAGTTTCAAATTCCAATTCCCTCAATTTGAAAATTGGGTTTCACAATTGTGTTCACCACCTTTGAATGAGCAGCCATGCCAAAAATTGGAAATTTTGGAGCTGGTTTGCTATATTTTTGAGGCAATACAAAATGGAGAATTCAAACTTCATTTCAAATTCAAATGGTCAAATACAATTCAAACTTTCACACCAGAATTCAAATCATTTGAATTCAGAAAGTTTAAACCATGACTTGCTGTGAAAGTCTAGCCTTAAATGTTGAGTTGCTGGGGAAGAAATATCAGTGGAAATTGGATAGAAATTAGAGGTGGTGGGACCCCTTTGTCAGCCACACAAATGTCCACCGCCTCTGCAGAATTTCGTCGAACAGTGAGAGCTCGACAGCTCTCGGTTGCAACCCGCTCCCGAGAAACACCGTGCCACCTCCTGTTGCCTCGGCTATCTGCTCAGCCCTCCACGCCACAGCAGCAGAACACTTCACTTTGCCCTCTCGGTCTTCAACCGACGTGCTTCCCAGCCCTCTGCTCGAGTGCACAAGCAAGAACACAGAGCCACGCTGGTCTGCTCGGGTCACCGTTGCGGCTTCACGTCTTCCGGCCACTCCAACGCCTCTCCCACACGTCCAGCACCTCCCTAAGGTGTGCCAAGGTGTGTAGATCATACTACCACAGTCCCCTTGCCCTTCCTCGTCGCTGTCTCGCTGGAATTTGAGTTTTGGCGCCGGTACACGTGAAGAACAGCCCCAAACCAAAACTGTAAATTCATCCAACGTGGTTGATCATCGGTTCTACGATTCAATCCACAGAAACTAGTGACCCTAGCGCCCTCCCACGCTAAAGCACACATCAAACCGTCCACCACAGGCCCCGGGCGACGAGAAATCACCGGCGGCGGCATAAACGGGTCGGTCCTCCGGTGAACCCTATGTTACAGCCATTTGCTGCAAGGTTTAGCCTGCGTTCCATGTTCCCCGATCATTGGTGATGCTTTAGGGCAAGGTAGCTCGCCGGGAGAAGCTTCGGACGCGCCAGAACGTGTTGATGCCGAGCTCCTGAGCCGCCCCACCGGTGCCGGCCTGTTTTCGGCCGTTTTCATGCATGGAAACCTTGCCCGGCAGCTGCGCCATGTTCCCAGGAGCATGTAGGGCGAAACCAGAGCTAATTTGGTGGAGAAATGAGGGAGAACGAGCCATGCCACGATTTGAACTGGTGTGCACGCGCGCCTCTGGCGGGAGGTTGAAGAAGGACCTGACCAGTGGGCCCCCCTGTTAAGTCTCTGTGTAGATTTTAAACAGAGAGCTATCACAGTTTGAAAAATTCATAAATTTGTGTATACAGCTCCAAAAACAGTGAGACAAATTTTGTCTGAATCCTTAGGAGAAGTACTTTACAGAGGAACAAATTGCATGCTATTAAAATGCCCAGGAATTTCTGTAGAATTGTTTTTACTAAATCCTTTAGGGATTTATTACAGGAGCAATTCTTTATGAAATATTCCCAAATTTGGGCAGCTAGTCCTTTTCATAGTGCCTGACCTCCAGTAAAAATTTTAGGATTTTTGGAGCTTATTTTGAGGGCTTAATCAGTAGGTTATCTCAGGATTAAATAAATTAGCTAAAAATCATAGAATTGATTTCCAGAAAAATGTTTCAACCTTCATAGCTCCATAACTTTCTGTAGGGATGTCCAAAATTTGTGAAACAAATTTTGTTGGATTTCTCTCAGTCAGTACTTTGCATAAATGCAAAGAAATTGATCTGAAGATCTCTGGATATTTCTCCAAGATTCATCAAAGTTAAATTTTTGGGAATTTAGTCCAGAATGTCTCTGTTATGGAATTTCTTCAAATTTGGCCAGGAAGTTCCTCATGACATTACTGATCTCCAGTAAAAATTTGAGCTTCATTGGAGTTCATTTGCTAGGTCCAATTACCTTCCAAAGTCCAGCCTTTATTTGGAAATTCAAATTTAAACAGAAACTTTTCAGAACTCCTGTCCAACTTCAAAAATTCATATCTCTCTGATGGTAGCTCCAAAAATGGTGAAACAAATTTTGTTAGAACCATGGAGACTTACCCTAATCAGATCTTCCACTATTAGCTATGTCAAAGCTCCTGAATTGGGCTCAAAATTCAGAGAAACATTGTACTTGTAGGAATTTTAAAGACTACATTGTGCAATGACATGTCTCCAAATTTGGCTCAAATAAGCCTTAGAGGGTCTAGTATCTACTGTAAAAATCCCAAAGCCAATTAAGGATCCTAAATAGCAATAGCTATGAATAGTAGTTCAATTCTTATAAATACTTAATACTTATACATCTATTTTGCTACATTTCATTTAGTGACCGAAGTTGAGGACGCACCGGAGCCTTTGGACGTCCTGCCACCTGAAGTTGACTTTCCATCTAACTCGCAACCAGGCAAGCCCCGGTTTGCAATTAAGTACCTTTTATAAAATTCTTTATTTGTATCACTTAAGTCTAAGGTGAATGTTTGCATTAGAGTTAAGGTGTTTGAAACCCCACTTGCATAACCTTTTAAATCCTATGATGGGTTGGGTAGCTTACAGAGCCGACGAGTAGACAAGGCCCCGCTAATATGCTTAGGACCTCGGTAGAAGTCGAGTAGTTGGAATCTACTCGTGAGGTAAGGTTTATCACACGGTTTGGTCAGAATAGAAAATGGCTTAACGGTGGTAAAAATGAGACCCAGCAGGGGGGTAGGAAGCAGTGAGCGGAGGTCTCACGTGCGTAGCCCTGTTGGTGTCGATTGAGGACCGAGTCGTGTGTGGGCCTGCTGAACAAGTATCGAACAGTACCGGATGGCATACTGACATAAGCAGGAAACCGATGTAAATGGTTAACCTGGGTGCCGAGGCTTACCCAACCGTAAACAGGAGTGGGTTGAGGGTAGCAAGGTATAAATCTGCCGGTGGGCACAGTCACGCTCCACGCGGGGACCTCCTACCCGTTACGGATGGACCGGTTCGGTGTTTGGGTTGCCTTTGAAAGGTGGTTGCATACAACAGAGTAGGAAGGGGTGTGGAATCACGCTTCTGAAAGTGGGTGTATGCAACGTGTTGTCCGGGTGTCTCCTAATTGCATTCACCGTCCCTCGCGGTTATTTGAGTACCGCTTGTTCACTGTTTCGTGACGTAGTAATAAGTAAAGTAAGCCAGTTGAATGATAATATGCTGTGATGATAGAGTAATGTTTTGGAAACCATGTTTGCTGTAGACGTAGAGCTAATTAAGTTTACCTTCCGCTTTGGGCATCACCACATCGGAGGAAAGCGTTTCTTGTTTGATTGTGGACTTCCGATGTGAGGGCTGCCTAAGGCACATGAATTTGCTGCTATAAAACTGAAAGTAAGGATCAACTTATAGGCGTGTCTTTGTCGCAAATTCCTTTTCCTATCATACACCTCCCTGCATGTAGAGTTCCATGCCTAGGTCAGACAGTTAAGCCTTGCTGAGCCATCGTGCTCACGGTTGCAATATTTGAGCTGTATGCAGGTGAGAGCTATGAGGAGGGTTCCGAGGATGAGGCGATGCCCCCGTCAGGGTACACGGCCGAGATGGAGCCCTGCACGCAGCCGTGATCTCCGGTTTCATGCTGCTAGCGTGTAGCGTCCCCGGGCTGGACGGCTGCACTTTTGCATAGTTAGGATGAGAGGCTACTAATGTACATTACTTCCGCTGTCTAGTTATATTTTGTAAAAGACTTCCGCTGTTTTATATCAAATAAAAGTTTGTATTTTGTTCTTTATTCTTTTCGTGTGTGCTGTTGGGTGCCGCATCGTACGGCACCACCCTATGCGATCCTGGAGTGGGTGAACCACGGGGTGGTCCCCACAATGATATTCACCATGGTCGATCTAATAAGTATACTCTCATGCATAAGGGCAAGAAAATTGTGTTGCTTCCTATGAGTCCCACTGAAATTATACAATTTGAGCAGGAGAAAAAGAATAATGCTAAGCAAAAGGGTGTTTTCAATTCTGAAATTCAGCAACCTATTAAGTTAAAAAATCCTATTTTGCTTGCAACTAAATCTGATCTTGATGATTTATATGCCTCTAATGGAACTTTCTATGCTTTAGTGTGCAAACATGCTTTATATTCCATTGAGGATACATCCATTGTCTTGCCACCTGCTGTTGCTAACCTTTTGCAGGAATATATGGATGTTTTTCCGTCAGAGATACCCCCTGGATTACCACCTGTGCGAGGCATTGAGCACAAGATTGATTTGGTTCCAGGGGCGAGCTTGCCAAACCGTGCTGCCTAAAGGACCAACCCCGACGAGACTAAGGAAATTCAGCGACAAGTCCAAGATCTTCTGGACCGCAGGTACATTCGTGAGAGTCTTAGTCCTTGTTCTGTTCCTATTCTTTTGGTTCCAAAAAAAGATGGCACTTGGCGCATGTGTGTTGATTGTAGAGCCATCAATAACATTACCGTTCGTTATCGCTATCCTATTCCTAGATTGGATGACATGCTTGATGAGTTGAGTGGTTCTGTTATTTTCTCCAAGATTGATTTGCGTAGTGAGAATCATCAGATTCGTATGGCTTTAGGTGATGAATGGAAAACTGCTTTTAAAACTAAATTCGGACTTTATGAATGGTTAGTCATGCCATTTGGTTTAACTAATGCTCCCAGCACTTTCATGAGGTTGATGAATGAGGTTTTACGTGCTTTCATTGGTAAATTTGTGGTGGTTTACTTTGATGATATCCTTATTTACAGCAAGTCATATGATGAGCATCTTGAACATATTCGTGCTGTTTTTAATGTCTTGCGCGATGCATGTTTATATGGTAACCTTGAGAAGTGCACCTTTTGCACCAATCGTGTGTCTTTTCTTGGGTATATTGTTACTTCGCAGGGCATTGAGGTGGACGAGGCAAAAAATTGTTGCCATCACGAGCTGGCCACTTCCGACTACGGTCACACAGGTTCGGAGTTTTCTTGGTCTCGCAGGTTTCTACCGGCGTTTCTTGTGGGATTTCAGCACCATTGCGGCACCTCTCCACGAGTTGACAAAGCATGGAGTGCCGTTTCGATGGGGACCAGCACAACAACAAGCTTTTGATGTTCTCAAGTCAAAGCTCACACAAGCACCATTGCTGCAACTTCCTGATTTTGAGAAGACCTTCGAGCTTGAATGTGACGCGAGCGGCATTGGCATTGGCATTGGAGGAGTGCTAATTCAAGGAGGAAGCGCATGGAGGTGGTTTGATGGGACATTTTGGTGTTAAAAATACAGAGGATGTGCTGGCCGCTCACTTATTTTGGCCACGAATGAGGCGTGATGTGGAGCGCTACGTTTCACGTTGCACGACATGCAACAAAGCTAAGTCTCGACTTAACCCACATGGTCTTTATATGCCTCTTCCGGTTCCTAGTGCACCTTGGGAGGATATTTCTATTGACTTTGTTTTAGGATTGCCTAGAACTAAGAGGGGAGGGATAGTGTCTTTGTGGTTGTTGATCGTTTCTCTAAAATGGCTCATTTTATACCCTGCCACAAGACCGATAATGCTTCACATGTTGCTGATTTGTTCTTTAATGAGGTTGTGCGTTTGCATGGTGTTCCCAATACTATTGTTTCTGATAGGGATGCTAAGTTTTTGAGTCACTTTTGGAGAACTTTATGGTATAAACTGGGAACAAAGTTGCTGTTTTGTACTACTTGTCATCCACAAACTGATGGGCAAACAGAGGTAGTTAATCGTACCTTATCTACTATGTTGCGGGCTATTTTGAAAGACAATTTGAGGTTGTAGGAGGAGTGTTTGCCACATATTGAGTTTGCTTATAACAGGCCTATTCACTCCACGACCAAGTTACGTCCGTTTATGGTAGTAGTATGGTTTCAATCCTCGTGCTCCAATTGATTTGCTACCTTTACCATATACTGAAATTGTGAACTTAGATGCTACACAACGTTCTGAATTTATTCTTAAGTTGCATGAAACTACTAAGTTACAAATTGAAAAAATGAATGAAAAGTATCGCATTGCTGCTAGTAAAGGTAGGAAGGAGGTTAAATTGGAACCCGGTGATTTGGTGTGGGTTCATTTGAGAAAAGATAGGTTCCCGGATTTCAGAAAGTCCAAACTCATGCCACGTGCTGCTGGACCTTTTAAGGTTCTTGAGAAGATAAATGACAATGCATATAAACTTGAGTTGCCTCCCGAGTTTGGGGTTAGTCCCACATTTAACATTTCAGATTTGAAGCCATACTTGGGAGAAGAAGATGAGCTTGAGTCGAGGATGACTCCAATGCAAGAGGGAGAGGATGATGTGGACATCACTCCTGCAGATATACACAACACTCACATGGTATACATGCATGGTCCAATTACTAGAGCTCGAGCACGACAATCGAATTTAGAGGTGAGCTCGTTCCTGAACAATTCTTTATATGTGAATTTTGAGAGTATGTTGCTACCTAATGGATTAATTATGATTAGAAAACATGGAGAGGACATGGAGATACATGGAGAGGGTTTTGGAGGCGTGGAGGACCAGAAAATACGCCAACAAAAAGTTAGAGACCGAGCCCAACTCAAACTCTAGTCCAACTCAGGCCCAGGAGCAGTCCACCTTAAAATGGATGCACAGGAGGCATACGGACTCCGTTTTTGACGTTCTACATATGCACGAAAAGCTGAGAGGATACACTTTCCAATGGAACTGGCACCATGTCAAAATTCCCTCGGAGTCGATGGGTAACTTCGAAACAATATAAAGTTTAGAGTCTGTCAGGGTGTTACATCACCTAGTTGGGCCATTGGGCCTTGTATCGAGTCCAAGTCCATTACGTACGTGTCTTAGGGTTAGGTCACGCCCCACCACCCCCCTAGTCGTCATCCACCTTCTTTATACCCCCTAGCCGCCGTCACAAACAGTGGGGTTTTGCTTAGTTACAATCTGTCATTGAACAGTGTCGCTGATCATCGGTTGTGAGACCCCAAATTCGTGATCAATTCAGTTTTGATTGCAACTTCTCTGTTCTTGCTTGTGTTCTTGATTGCGCTTGCAGGGATAAGCCTTCGTGGCGAGGTCATTCGTGTGACACGGGTGATAACCAATGGAGCAGTGGTGTAGTGATTGCGGGGTCTTGGATCATCAACGTCGAGATCTCCACCCAATCAAGTTTACACTACCTCTCGGAAGATCGGGACTCATCCTCCTATCAATGTGGCCAGCAAAGTCAGACCTCGCCCCCTCCGCAGGGGTGGGCTCCAAAGTCTCCACGTGTCCAGCGGGGCCGGAGCTTCCCTCTCCTCAGAGGAGAGCTCCGGGCCCGCCACGTGGCCAGCAAAGTCGGACCTCGCCGCCTCCGCAGGGCGAGCTCTGAGGGCTCGCCATGTGGCCAGCAGAGCGGGACCTCCCCCCTCCGTGGGGAGGAGCTCCGAAGACCCCTTGGGCCCTTATGACAACAAGGACCCGAGGAAGGTGTCTGTGCAAAGCTTGGAGATCAGTGGAGGCCTCCCGGAGCCCTTGCGGAGCTAAGGACCCGGGCAGGACAAGCCAAGAAAATAAGCAAAGAGCAGACACAGAAAAAAGCAAGTCCATTCATCAAAAGCTCCATGAGCTGGACTACATACACAACAAAAAACAAAAGATACAAGGCTCTCCAGCTACAAGGGCAAGCCCCTAAGAGTCCCCGGACTCCCGCTGGAACCTAGACGCGACAAGGGCGGCGGCGTCTCCGACTCCGTCCCTGGCGACCTCCTCCTGCTTGGTGATGTGGCCCCGAACCACCGGCTCCAGAGAGACGGAAGAGTCCCAGCTCCGGAAGGACGTCATCACGTGAGTGGGGACCTCCTTCGCCAAGCTCCGTCCCTCCGTCTTGAGCTCGTCGGCGATCACAGCCTCGAGCCTATCCATCCTGGTGCCGATGGACTCAAGTGCTGGAAGCGCCTCGGCCACCTCTTGCGCTGGAACCCCTGTCCTGACAGGGCTGAAGCCAAGAGGCACCAGGGCGGATCTCGCCTGGCCAACGAAGCTCCAGACCGCTCGGGCCTTGACGGTCCGTGAAGCGCGGAGCCCCTCCACCTCCTGGCGAGCCACCATCAGAGCGCTAGGACCCTCCTCGGTGAACCTCCTCTCCTTCGCCGCCAGGTCCTTCTCCCAGAGCTGGAGGTCCCGGGTGAGTCGCTCCAGCTCCAACGCCCGGAAGTCAGCAGCCAACTCCCGGTCCAGCGCCGCTTGGTGGTCCTGGGCGACCTGCTCCTCCCTCTCGGCCAGAGCTGCCTCCCGAAGCTCCAGCTCTACAGCCCGGGCCTTCAGGTCGCCCTCTCCAGCCTACAGCTGCTCGGCGACCTTCTTCTCCTTTGTCGCCGCGGCACGCTCCCGATCTGCGACGGCGCACTCGCGGCGCGCCAGCTGCAGCCGCAGCTCCTCATTGGCGTCGGAGCGAGACCGAACACTGGCGTAAGCCTCGCGGGACTCCTGCAAGAGCCGCCGGGTTTCGGCCTCCAGGCGCTCGATGGCTCTCCTCTGCACCTCGAGGAGCTCCTCCTCAGCATCAAGCCTGGCCCGCTTGGCGTCGAGCTCTTCCTCGACCTCGCGGGTCTGCAGTTTCAAGAGCCGCCCCCAGCTGCGGAGGCGGTCCCTCTCATCCGCCAAGGCCTCCCGCTCACGCTCCAGAGCAGCCTGGAGCTGTCGGACGCTGGTCTGGGCAAGCTCCAGTACGTCTGACAGGGGCAGCAGGGAGGCAGAGGCCAGAGCCGCGCCACAGACCTCCTCCATGACATCGTCCGAAAGAGGGGACACCGGCATCTCGGCAACCAGGACGATGCGTCGATCTGGAGAAGACGGCGCCGAGGCGGGGCCTGTCCCGACGCGCCCCTGCTCGTCGCACGCCTGAAGGCCTGCATCAGCTCCTCCCGCTTCTGCACCAGAAGGCTGAGCGCCGCCAGCCGGCTCCACCAAGTCTTCATCAACTGCCAGCTCCCGAGCTAGCGAAGGAGGAGGAACAGGCACCGCCGCCACCACTGAAGGAGCCGGTTCCGGCCGGCCAGAAGGAGGAGGCACCTAGACCTGCTTGGGGGCTGGTGAAGCTGCCGCAGCATCCTGATGCTGTGGCGCTGGGCCCCTGCCAACCAGAGGAGGCCGGGGAACAGACGCGTCCCCGGCAGCCGAAGAATCCCTGCAAGCACAGGGAGCTCTCAAGACAAGAAAAGAAGTACGCAAGTACTAAGATCCGGTGAGTGCAAACTTACCGAGGAACACAAACACTCCAGCGGGCGTGGAGCCCTGGCTTCCGAGCCGGGGCAGGGCCGCCGGAGCTTGCCGTTGCCGCCGGAGCCTGCGCCGAAGGCACCCGAACCGGCGGAGCAGGGGGTGCTCCCGGAGCCCCCCTAGAAGACGGAGCAGCAGAGCTCCCGCCGGCAGCACCTCCAGCGCCACTCACCGGACCAGCCCCTGAAGCCCGGGGCGCCTGCGTCCCCGGATGAGTCCCGGCTGCGCTCCCTCCGCCGCCGCCGCCTGCCGACCCTGCAGCAGGGACACTCGACGACCGGGGCACCTGAGCCCCTGGCTCAGCCTCGGACGCCGCAGCACCGGTGTCCCTCCTCGGAGCTCCACCACATGTGGAAGGAGGATGGGACGCCCGGGGCTCCTCTGACCGCCGCTGTCCAAGAGGAGTCCCGTCGGCACGGAAGACCCGAGGCCTCTTGGAGTCACCGCCTGACGAACCGACGCCTCCCGATGAAGGGCGCGGGGGGACTCCAGTCCCCTGACTCGGCGCGAAAGACACCCTCGGTGGAGACCGGAAGCACTTCCTCTTCGGTGAACCAGAGGCCGGCTTCTTGCCCTTCCCCTTGTCGACGGTCCAAGCTCTGTCGACTCCCGGCGCGGGTTGGGCATCGGCTGATGCCTCACGCTCCGCTCCGGAGCGGTCAACCCTGGGGATCGAGATCCCCCAGAAGACATCACTGACCTGGCGCACGGCAATCACGATGCCGTCCAGGGTTGGCAGCTCCCGCAACAGCTTCGACCTCCGCAACGGCTCTAGGGAGAGAGGGAGGCAGGAAGCTGGAATCGTGAGGGAGCTTTCATCAAGGAAGTCGCTGCTTACGCTCGTCAACACCCCCCTCAGCAGTTCGTTGGACGGGTCGGAGTCTAAACCCGTTTCCAGCCTGGTGCAGTCGTGTATGCCGGTGTAGAAACACGTCAGGCGGTTGCGCTGCTGCAGCAGTGCAAGGCGCCGCGACAGGAAGCTCTCCAGAACCATCAGGGATGTCAACCCCTGATCCGCCAGGAACCGGATCCACTCCAGGACTGGCACGTATTCTAGATCCAACTCCGGGCTCGGTGGTTGGAGCATCAGTCGGTAACTAGAGGCGATCGTGCTCATCGGTCTTCACGATCACCCAGTTGTCCCTCCAGCTTTCCCACCTCACGGCGCTGAAGGGCAGAAGGTACCCAGAGACCTTCGGGTCCTTGCAGCGGTGCTGGGAGTAGTAGGCGCCCAGCTGATTCTTCGAGCCGCGCCCAGTCGTCCACAGCACGAAGAAGTGACGGAACATCGTCACTGAAGCTCGCACTCCCATGAACATTTCACAGAAGTGGACGAAGATGGCGGCCATGGCAAAGGAGTTGGGGGAGAGGTGATGAAGCTGGAGGCCGTACGTCTCTAGCAGCGTCACGAAGAAAGAGGAGATCAGCGGGACGAACCCCGCCAAGGCGTAGGCGGTGAAGAAGACAATCTCCCCCCTCTCCAGACACAGAGGGAGAGATCCCCACCAAATACAATGCCGCTGCTCCTCAAAGTGCCATCCCAGTAGCTTGTGCATCGACCCCAGGTCTCTCGTCCGGGCGATGCGCGGCGGAGGCAGGAAGGAAGCCATCGGAGGCGAAGAGGCAAGAACTCAGAAGGTGGAAGAGGCTTGGGCGCACGGAGGAATTCGGATAGCTCAGGTGCAAGGAAGTGTGCAAAAGGAAGCCTGCGATGCAGATGAGATCCCCTTTTAAAACATACCAGAAGCGATTTGAAATGCTTCGTATGCACCATTCGGGGCAGACGCCCCAGGTCCAAGCCCCAGTGACCATGACAAGGGGGCCCAAGCCGCCCACCAGAAGCGGTGGGCCAAGAAGTCAGCCACTCAAGTGGGCAGCCCGGCGGTTCTTGGCAAGGCGCTGCGACGTGCAGTAGTGCGCTGCGATGTGCAGTAGTGGCAGCCTTGGAAACCGCCGCAGTAAAAGCAACTTTCAAAGCAAGATTCAAGACCCCATGACCTTCCGTTGCCCAGGCGACGGTTCAAAGATGTTTGAAGGAAGTGCGTGGGATAGAAAAAGTGAAGGCCCCACCTCGGGCTCGTTACCTCCCCCGTGATGGGCCCGGGGGCCACTGTCGGTACCCTCAATACCGGGTACCCCCACGGACAGGAAAAACCGTCTAAGGACCTCGCCCCTTCCGCAGGGGCGAGCTCCGAGGGTGCCACGTGTCTAGCCGGGCCGGAGCTCCCCCTCTCCTCAGAGGAGGGCTCCGGGCCAGCCATGTGGCCAGGCGGAGCCGGACCTCCCTCCTCCGCGGGGGTGAGCTCCGAAGGCTCCACGTGTCCTGCTGGGCCAGAGCTCCCCCTCTCCTCAGAGGAGAGCTCCAGGCCCGCCACGTGGCAAGCAGAGCCGGACCTCCCCCCTCCACGGGGGTGAGCTCCGAAGGCTCCATGTGTCCAGCGGGGCCGGAGCTCCCCCTCTCCTCAGAGGAGAGCTCCGGGCCTGCCACGTGGCAAGCAGAGCCGGACCTCCCCCCTCTGTGGGGGTGAGCTCCGAAGGCTCCACGTGTCCAGCGGGGCCAGGACTCCCCTCTCCTCAGAGGAGAGCTCCGGGCCGCCACGTGGCCAGTAGAGCCGCGCTACCTGCCCTGGCGCAGTAAGCAGCGGAAGTAAAGACCTACGCCTCCCCAAGGTGCGGCATTGAAGACCCGCGCCTTCCCAAGACGCGGAGACGCGGAGCACGCCTCTGCCAGTATGCGTTGTGCCCAGTCACATCACAGTGAAGACGGGCGCAGAAAGCCAGAGGCTGTGGACCAATAAACACAACGACAAGACAGCCCCTGCTGCCCCTGCCATTATCAACCACTACGCCTAGCTTGCAGCATGGGCAGAGCAGCAGGATGGAGGCTCAGAAGCTACTGCCAGAGACAGCTACCGGCGTTACTGCAAGATACAGTAGATGGCAGGAAATCACCCCGGGATCACCTGTCGGGTCCCGGGACCGCCTTTGTAAGCTGCCCGAGCCTTGGACTATAAAAGGCTCGGGTAGGCAACGTTGCAAAGGGTTCGGATCCCTCAGCATTCGACTCAGGGTTCAGACTCCAGCGAGTTCAGCTCTCTAGCACTCAGTAGACATACGGACTTCATGCCCAAGCTTAGAACTCCGGTTCTAAGCCTCAAGCAATACAACGAGCACCTCTGCTCATCGTGGACGTAGGGTTTTACACTCCGGCGGCCCGAACCACATAAAAAACCATTGCGTTCATCTCCTTCCTTCGTCCATTCCGGCGAGACCCACGCAAGAGGACTAGCCCCTCCGAAAAAGAACCTCTGCGGGCTGCCCAGAGCAGGCCCGGGGGAAGTGTCGACCACAGACGCTTCGACAACACCCCAAGAGCTCAAATGAAAGAAATCACACTAACTGCACAAAAATCAACATGTGCGAACTAGTCCGATATCAACCGGACTAGTCTGATTTCTGTCTAACTAGAAAACGGACAAGTCCTCCAAGTGCGGACTTGTCCTCAGTCCTCACTTTCTCCACACAGCGGACTAGTCCGATATGGACCGGACTAGTCCGATATGTCTCTGACTAGAGAACGTACAAGTCCGCCAAGTCCGGACTTGTCCATAATCTATTAAGTTCTCACCACAGCGGACTAGTCCGGTATCTCACAACATGTGGCCCAGGCGCTTACATACGACGGCTACGGGCCGCTATCGTAAGTTTCCAACATACGACGGTGGCCGTCGTAAGTAACATAACTTACGACCAAATCCTGATGACTACAAACTTTTTTAATTAGGTGTAAACCATCATAATTAAGCTAATTATGATGGTTTAGAACTTACTTATGACGGCTTTGGCCGTTGTAAGTGAGTCGTATTTCTGTAGTGCATGTGATAAGTTGCTCAGAGATCAAGGCACTACATTGTCAGACAATGAACAATTCAGATACAGAAGCATAGAGGGAGGTTTACAATACTTAACCAGTACAGTACTTAACATGACTAGACCAGACTTATTGTTTGCTGAAATCGAGTGTGTCAGTTTGTTCAGTGCCCTACTGACATTCACCTCTCTGCAGTAAAAAGAATTATCAGGTTTGTCAAAGGAACAGTAGATCAAGGATTTAAGATTCAGAGGTTTTCCACCACAAGACTTAGTGCTTTTCCAGACGCTGATTGGGCAGGGTGTCCCAATGATTGCACATCAACGAGTGGTCATGCTGTGTTTCTTGGATCAAACCTGGTGTCTTTGAGTTCTCACAAAGAAGCCACTGTCTCAAGGTCGAGTACAGAAGCTGATTATAAGGCAATTTGAAAGTGCGTCTAGGCATCCCTTGTGGGTTTTGGTTGATTTATGATAAACAAATGAGACCCTAACAAAATCATTGAGATGAGTGCAGGTTTTTAAAGAAATTAGGAAGAAAGCGCAAAAAGAAAGGAGAATGAGGATCTAAAAAGATAAGAGCTCAGGAGCTGAAAAGACTAGATTACTTAGTATGGAGTGTGTTGGAGAAACACACCCCAAGAGCTCAAGTGAAAGAAATCACACTAACTGCACAAAAATCAGCATGTGCGGACTAGTCCGATATCAACCGGACTAGTCCGATTTCTCTGTGACTAGAAAACGAACAAGTCCTCCAAGTGCGGACTTGTCCTCAGTCCTCACTTTCTCCACACAGCGGACTAGTCCGATATGGACCGGACTAGTCCGATATGTCTCTGACTAGAGAACGGATAAGTCCGCCTAGTCCGTACTTGTCCATAATCTACAATGTTCTCACCACAGCGGACTAGTCCGATATGGACCGGACCAGTCCGATTTGTCTCTGAGTAGACAATGGACTAGTCCGCACTCTTACGGACTAGTCCGGTATCTCACAACACTTTGGGTTTTCCACACGCCGCACACTGGACTAGTCCGGAAGTCCACCACAGACTAGTCCGGACATCGCAAACCCTAACGGTAACCTTTGGAAACCCTAGTATAAATAGAGGTGTACGGCCATACTACAACCTCTCTCGACCCCCTGCACCGTCACACCTTCCAAGATCCCAAAATTCACATCTCTCCACACATTCTAACCCTAAAAGGATTAAATCTTTGAGGATTAGCAATTGATCAAAGGAGAGACTTGTTCTACACATCTTGAGCTCTTGGGTTTGATCCCTCGCACACTCTTTTCATTTATTGTACATCTTTTGAATGTGCTTGGTGGTATTCATTCATTGTAATTCTTGGGGAGCCCTCAACTTGTAAGAAGGCCCCTTGAACGATTTATTTGCCCTTTGTGATCAGCGGAAGAGAATCGGCCTCTGTGGCGATTCGACGAGGGTAGGGTTGGTGAAGACCCGGTCCTTCACGGACTCCTCAATGGGGACGTAGATTTCCTTCGTGGAATCGAATCTCGGGATAAAATCTTGTCTCTTGCTCTTGTGTTTTATTGTTCATCATATTCTAGGGTTAACTTAATCTTGTGTAATTCACGTTGAAACATTGAAACTAAAGTTGATCTCTATCATTCATTATTTCACTGTTGTAATACATCTAAGTTCCCAATTAATTTCCGCTGCATAAGGTACTAGAAGTGAAAATATTGATCAACCTTTATCTTTCTAGTCCACGCATACCAGACTAGTCCGCACAATACCGGACTAGTCCGATTTCCCTGTATTTGATAAATCTATTAAGTGTTTCAGGGATTAACAAAGAATCAAAAAGCCTATTCACCCCCCTCTAGGCTACATTCACAATTGCAAATGTTACAGCCGTGTCAATCTGGGTTCAGTCCTTGTTGAAAGAACTCTGTGTTTTTCAGAACAGAGCACCAGTTCTCTGGTGCGACAACCTGGGCGCAACTTACCTCATGGCCAATCCAATATTTCATGGAAGAACAAAATACATCAAGTTGATTTTCACTTTGTCCATGAGCAAGTAGCACGCAAGGCAATGGAGGTACGATTTATCTCGACAAATGATCAGCTGGCAGACATGTTAACAAAGCCGTTGCCAAGAGCTTTTGTTGCAAACAGCTACAATCTCAACATGAGAAGACCCTGTTGTGATTGAGGGGGACTTTTAAAGTAACAAACTCTATCCTGACGTGTTCAAGATCGTGTGTAACAGAACGTGTATATCTCCACTTAGATTGAGGAAGACGTGTGTGTGTGTGGTCAGTTAGTGTGTTAGCGCACATGCAGGCTTGATCCTGACAAACGTACGTGTGTACCGTTGTTCTTAATCAATATAAAACATCATGATCTCTGCTGAGATCGTTGAGCTTGGGAAAACACTCACCTACGAACTCTTTCAAATGCCACAATGCCCGGGCGAGCAACGGATTGCATGGCGTCGCTGAGCGTGATGTGCGGATTGTGCGCTGATGGATGGCGTGGAGGCGGCGACTCCCTGGACTATAAGAAGCCCCTGTAACCTCTTGATTTCAATCAAGCTGGTGAATAAAGTGATCATTCTGTTCGGTGTTCTTTGCTGGCATAAGCTCCTCTGTTTTTCTTCCTTTCTTATGTTTGAACGAGAGAGTGTGAAATTCGATCGTACCCAACAAGTGGCATCAGAGCTAGTGCATTGAGAGCGAGAGATGGACACCCCGCAGGCAAACAAAGGGTCGTCGGGCATGTCGAGCTCCGACGCGGTGGAGAGATTTGTCCCAAATTCAAGTGTGATCGAATTACCGATGCTCACCAAAACAAATTACTTCAAATGGGTTTGGTGATGCAGGTTGGCTTCGAGGCACTCGGATTGTGGGACGCCACGTAGTCCGTCACCACAGATTGCTGGGAGGACAGCCTCGCCCTGGCTGCAATTCTGCGTGTGGTGCCATCGGAGCTCAAACCGGGCCTCGCAGTGAAGAAGACATGTAAGTGCATCTAGGATATCCCTTGTGGGTTTTGGCTAATTGATGACGAACATATGAGATCCTAATGAAACTATTAAGATGATTGCAGGATAAACAAAGTGAACTGGCTCGGCACACACACAAAAAGGTGAAAAATAGAGTGGTGCCCGAAAAGGAAGAAGTTAGTGAAATTTAGAGAAGCAAAGTAGATATAAATGTATAGGTGGTGTGTGAGAGAGACACATCCCAAGAGCTCATGACTTTGCGTAGGGGTAAGGGGTTTAAAAATCAACTAAAATCCACTGAAAACCGGACTAGTCCGTTCATGGACCGGACTAGTCCGTTTAACTTTCTGAAAGACGCAAACATAGTGCACCGGACTAGTCCGCCTTGTGAACCGGACTAGTCCGGTCAGCTCACTGGAACGCAACCGGACAAGTCCGGTTTTAGAGCGGACTAGTCCGGTCATGTCTCTGTTGTCCTCCTTAGAGCACTACGGACTAGTCCATCCAGCAACAGGACTAGTCCGCTAAAGTTTCTGAAAACCCATCTCACATAGTACCGGACAAGTCCGGTTTGTGGACCGGACTAGTCCGGTTAACCCACTGGAAGTAGGCCGGACAAGTCCGATCATATACCGGACTAGTCCGGTAGTAGGTTTAACAACGGAAACTTTTTGGAAAAGCCTATAAAAAGAGGTCCTTCGGCTTTTCCCCAATAAGACATGACTCATACTGTCAAAACTTGAAACCCTAGCGCCGCCACCTGTCCCAAGAGCCCAAAAACACATCTCCCCACACATCTAAGGTGCAAAAAGGTGAAGATCAATAAAATACTTGGATTTGGGATTGGGAGATCGTCGTTCCTTCGTTGTGAGCTCTTGGGGTTTGATCTCTCTACACTCATATTCTGAATTGTAATGTTTTTGAGTGTATTTGATCAACTTCTCATTGTAATTCTAGTGGGAGCCCTCAACGTGTGAGGTAGCCCCATAAAAACGGTGATTACACTTGATAGTGAAGTCAAGTCGGCCTGTGTGGTGACTTGAAGAGGAAAAGGGTTGAGAACCCGGCTCTGTGTGAGCTTCCTCAACGAGGACGTAGATCTCTTGGTGAGATCGAACCTCAGTAAAAATTCGTGTCTTTTGTCTCTCATTTGGTTTACATCTTGACACATTAGATTACTAGTTTGCTAGTCATCGTTTGAGTTCTTTACAAGTTTGCACGTGCATCCATACTATAAATGTAAGTTATAAAAACTGTTGTTCTTATTCCGCTGCTATAAGATAAAACTTGTGAGACACACTTAATCAACTCAAACAATTCAGCACACCGGACTAGTCCGCCCACACAACCGGACTAGTCCGGTCAGTCAAATTTCTAACAACTTTGTTAAGTGTGCAGGAATTCTTTAAAGGCCTATTCACCCCCCCTCTAGGCCACATTCAATTGGTATCAGAGCCAAGTTCTCCATCAACGAGACTCACATCTCGGAGAGATCAATGGCCTCTGAGAAGAACAACGATATCCCGAAGACGAGCAACAACGATGAGGAGCAAGAAGCCAAAGCCTTCGATGTGCTGAAAGAAAACCCACATGACGATGAAGAAGTGAGGCAGCTAAAAGCACTCCTAAGAAAGAAACTGCTGGCACAAAAAGGAAAAGAGGAAGAAAAGACGATGGGGAGTGGTCATCACGACTACTCCCAGTATCCTTACAACTACAACCGACTCAATTCAAATAATCATTATCTCTCTATTCCTATGGGAAGGCCTCCACAATTTGATGGAAGTGACTACACCATGTGGAAGTACAACATGAAGATGCATCTGATATCCCTGAACCCTAGTCTGTGGCACATTGTTTGCACAGGCATCGATATTCCGGACACGGATGATGAACTCACCCCAGAACAAGAACAGGAGATTCACAGAAACGCACAAGCCGTCGCCGTGATCGCATCATCACTAAGCAGAGAGGAATTCACCAAGATCGATGGGTTAGAAAGTGCAAAAGAAATCTGGGATACCCTCAAGACAGCTCACGAAGGAAATAGGTCAGTTCGTGAAGCCAAAATCGAAATACTTGAAGGAGAGTTGGGAAGATTTGCTATTGAAGAAGGCGAATCACCTCAAGACATGTACAACCGGATGAAAGCACTCATCAACAGAATTCGTGCGTATGGAAGTAAGAAATGGACAGATCACGAAGTGGTCAAAAGAATGATTAGAGCCTTCATGCCAAGAAACGTCACACTTTGCTCAATGATTAGAGAAAGCCCCGGGTTTCACAAAATGACTCCCGATGAGTTATTGGGAAAGATCATAAATCATGAAATGATGGAGAAAGAGGCTCAATACGTCAAAGACTTAGCCGAGCTCACCTCTTCTAAAAAGAAAGAAGTTGCCCTCAAAGCAACGTGCAGACCCAAACTCAAAGAAACTCGTGAAGACCAAGACGATGGAGATACAAGCGATGAAAGCACCGATCTTGATGACGAAGAAATGGTACTCTTCATCAAAAAGTTCAAACGCATGATGAAGAGAAGACACGGCAACAATTCACATGAAGGCTAAAGCAAGGATAAAGGAAAATCCAAGGCTCGACGCACTTGCTACAACTGCGGAGAGTATGGTCACTTCATGGTGGACTGTACTTATGAGGAAAACAAAAAGAAGAAGGAAACAAGATCTCAAGAAAAGAAAAATTTCAGAAAAAGAAGACAAGCCCATCAAGCTCACATTGGGAAGGAGTGGGACTCAAACGACGAGTCCTCCTCCGATGAAGAAGAAGAGGTGGCCACAATCGCAGTCAAGAAACCAACTACGAGAGCCACACTCTTTCCGAACATGGGAGGACGGGACATGAACATCCACACTTGTCTTATGGCTAAGGAAGGCAAGAAAAAGGTTAGACTTACTCCTCCTATACTAAATTCCTCCATTGATGACTTTGATAGCTCTAGTGATAATGAAGAATTATTTAGAGGGCTAAGTAAAATTGCTTTAAATAAAATGGAAATGTTGTCGAACGAAATCTTTGAAAAGGAGGAACTTGTCAACCGACAAGAAGATATGCTCATCCGTGAGAGGAAGAGATATCAAGAAGTTGAAAAGCTTCTTGAGCTTGAAAGAGAGAAGAATGAGTCACTTGAGTTAGAGCTAACCTTGAGTAAGGAAACTTACTCAAAGTTAGAGAACTCGCACATTGCAATCAAGGAAGAACTTGCTAACTTGTCAAAAGTTAACAAAATCCTTGAGGTGCAAGTTGAGTCCCTCAAACAAAGTGACTCCTCTTCCTCCAAGAGCTCTTCCTCCAAAGACATGCGCTCGACAACAGTAAGAACCTGCACTTGCTCTAGTAAGAAGAATGTAATTTCTAATGCTTTAACCCCACATGACATGCATTCTTCTCAAAACGGCATCTTTGATAAGGAGAAGATCAAATATGCAAGAAGTGCATATATGATCACTAGACCTTCCAATGTCAAAGATGGACTTGGCTTCGACAGGAATAGACACATGTCTACCTCTAATCATGCTAAGAATAGAATCATTTTTGTTAAAGAAAAATCCCATGAATCTGAGCTACAAACATTATTCCATACATTTGATGCTTCTTATGTTCTCATGAAAAACAAGTATGAAAAAGTCATTGCTAAATATACAGGGCCACGCCACAAGAACTTAAAAACTTGTGTGTGGGTGCCCAAGACTCTTGTGACTAACCTGAGAGGACCCAAGCAAGCTTGGGTACCTAAAACCCAGAAATAATTCTGTTTTGCAGGCTTACTCCTCCGGTGGATCTAAGTGGGTGCTAGACAGCGGATGCACAAATCATATGACCGGAGAGAGAAGTATGTTTGTGGAATACGAGTGCAACAAGGATCCAAGTGAAGGAATATACTTTGGAGATAACAGCCAAGGAAAGGTCCTTGGTAGTGGTAACATTGAAATATCCTCTCAACACACCTTATCTAATGTTTTACATGTAGATTCTCTAGATTATAATCTTTTATCAATATCTCAACTATGCGACAAAGGTTACAACTGTTTATTCACTAATGAGGGTGTGACCGTCTTTAGAAGAAGCGATGGCTCGATTGCATTCAAGGGATTGTTGAAGGGAAAGCTTTATCTTGTTGACTTCAACAAAGATAAAGCCGAGCTCAACACTTGCTTGGTTGCTAAGACCAACATGAGATGGTTGTGGCATAGACGGCTAGCCCATGTTGGAATGAGAAATCTGCAGAAACTTCTAAAAGGTGGTCACATCCGTGGTCTTAAGGATGTGGTTTTTGAAAAAGACAGGCCGTGCAGCGCTTGTCAAGCAGGAAAACAGGTTGGAGCACCACACCCCGCCAAGAATGTGATGACCACCGCTAAACCGCTGGAACTTCTCCACATGGATCTCTTTGGTCCAATTGCGTACATCAGCATCGGCGGTAACAAATACGGTTTAGTAATTGTTGATGATTTTTCAAGATTTACCTGGGTATTTTTCTTGTATGATAAATCAGAAACTCAAGGAATCCTTAAGAAGTTCTTGAAAAGAGCTCAAAATGAATTCTCATCAACAGTAAAGAATATCAGAAGTGACAATTGGACAGAATTCAAGAACACCCAAGTTGAAGAATATCTCAATGAAGAAGGTATAAAGCATGAATTCTCGGCACCCTATTCTCCTCAACAGAATGGGGTGGCCGAAAGGAAGAACCGAACATTGATCGAAATGGCGAGAACAATGTTGGATGAATACAAGACGTCAGACCGGTTTTGGGCAGAAGCGGTGAATACCGCTTGTCATGCCACAAATCGGTTGTACCTTCATCGACTTCTGAAGAAAACTCCATATGAGCTTCTCACGGGTAAAAAGCCTAACGTTTCTTATTTCAAAGTTTTTGGTTGCAAATGTTTTATTCTGAACAAGAAACCAAGGGCCTCGAAGTTTGCTTCGAAGTCCGATGAAGGATTCTTGCTCGGATATGAATCGAACGCCTACGCCTATCGTGTCTTCAACAAAGTGTCCGGCCTTGTTGAAGTAGCGCGTGACGTAGTGTTCGATGAAACTAATGGCTCACAAGTGGAGCAAGTCGATAAGTCTATGCTAGATAAGGAGGAAGCTCCATGTGAAGCCCTGAAGAAAATGGCACTTGGTGATATCCTACCACGAGAGGAGACACAAGATGAATTTCATCAAGGAAGCAATGATCAAGGGGGAGCTCCTACACAAGATCAAGTTGAGGAAGATCAAGAAAATCAAGATGATCATGGAAGCAATGATCTAGGGGGAGACATGACACATGAAGACAATGAAGAACAAACAACTATACAAAATCCACACCCAAGAGTACATCAGTGTGTGCAAAGGGACCATCCTGTCAACAATATCATTGGAGATATTGCTAAGGGAGTAACTACTAGATCTCAAATTGCAAATTTTTGTGAACATTATTCTTTTGTGTCTTTTCTGGAGCCATACAGGGTAGAAGAAGCCTTAAGGGATCCAGACTGGGTGATTGCGATGCAAGAGGAGCTGAACAACTTCAAAAGAAATGAAGTGTGGGAGCTGGTGGAAAGACCAAGGGCGAACATCGTTGGAACCAAATGGGTCTTTCGGAACAAACAAGATGAACATGGAGTAGTGACAAGAAATAAAGCAAGGTTGGTGGACAAAGGTTATTCTCAAGTGGAAGGTTTGGATTTCGATGAAACCTTCGCTCCTGTAGCTAGACTTGAGTCCATTCGCATTTTATTGGCATATGCTACTCACCATAATTTTAAGTTGTATCAAATGGACGTCAAGAGTGCCTTTCTGAATGGTCCGATAAAGGAGGAAGTCTATGTGGAGCAGCCACCGGGGTTCGAAGATCAGAAGTATCCCAACCATGTCTATAAACTGCGTAAGGCTCTCTATGGCCTCAAACAGGCTCCTCGAGCCTGATATGAGTGCCTTAGAGATTTTCTGATTCAAAATGGATTCAAAATTGGTAAAGCTGACTATACACTCTTTACTAAACATTTTGATGATCATCTATTCGTATGTCAAATTTATGTTGATGACATTATCTTTGGATCCACTAACAAGTCCTTCTGTGAAGAATTTAGCAAAATAATGACACACAGGTTCGAGATGTCAATGATGGGTGAATTGAAGTTCTTCTTGGGATTTCAAGTGAAGCAACTGAGAGAAGGTACATTTATAAGCCAAACTAAATATACACAAGACATTCTCAAGAAATTCAATATGGACAAAGCCAAGCCCATCAAGACACCCATGGCCATCAACGGACATCTCGACCTCAATGAAGATGGTCCAAATGTGGACCAAAAGGTATATCGGTCCATGATTGGTTCCTTACTATACTTATGTGCATCTAGGCCAGATATTATGCTTAGTGTTTGCATGTGTGCAAGGTTTCAAGCCGCACCCAAAGAGTGTCACTTAATTGCTGTAAAAAGAATCCTAAGGTATCTTGTGCACACACCCAACTTGGGCCTTTGGTATCCCAAAGGATCCAAGTTTAACTTGATAGGGTACTCCGACGCTGACTATGCGGGATGCAAAGTCGATAGAAAGAGCACGTCAGGGACTTGTCAATTTCTTGGTAGGTCCCTAGTTTCTTGGTCATCTAAAAAGCAAAACTCCATTGCTCTTTCCACAGCGGAAGCAGAGTATGTTGCAGCCGGTAGTTGCTGTGCGCAACTGCTCTGGATGCAACAAACTCTTAGGGACTACGGCTACAATCTAAGTCATATCCCGCTTCTATGCGATAATGAAAGTGCTATAAAATTGCACACAACCTGGTAGAGCACTCAAGAACTAAGCACATAGACATCCGTCATCACTTTCTTAGAGATCATTCATTAAAAGGTGACATAGCTATTTCACATGTTAGGACTGAAAAACAACTTGCAGATATTTTTACCAAACCATTAGATGAGAAAAGGTTCTGTGAACTAAGAAATGAGCTAAACATTCTTGACTCTCGAAATGTGGCTTGAAACATTGCATACCTGGTTGCGACTAAAATTGTTCCTCCGTACTGTCAAAAATGCTCCTCCTCTCCTTTGTACTCAGAAAACTATTCTTAATGAATAAATCTTGTGGATTATGACCATTGTTTGATTGTTGATTGTATACTGGTCGTAATCACCAAGACTACTTGCAAAATTGTTGTCCTTGGATCACTATTAGTTATCTATATATATATCAAGTCTGTTGAAAACAGACTAGTCCGATTCCCAACCGGACTAGTCCGGGCAGACAACGATTAGGTTAAACTCAGGGGTACCGGACTAGTCCACTACCAGGACCGGACTAGTCCGGTCAGTCGGATATAGAAGCAGTCAGCCGGACCAAACGCCTCCCTCTCCACTCATAATCACTTTGCAACACCCTCTCTCCTAAACCCTAGCTCTCAAAGTGATTTTCGAGTTGAGCCCTCAAACTCGGAGTTTTCTCTGTGAAAAAGCCTCTTCTCGACGAGGGGATCCTACTTTCCGGACACATCCGGATTGATTTCCACTCCTTCAACGCGAATCTTCAAATCTTGGTAAATCCCCCCAAAACCCAAAATCTCAATTTTTCTAGCTCTAGCTAGTTTCCTTTGATTTCAAAAGGATGTACATTGCATAAATAGATGTATTTCTACCACTTTCCTACCCTTGTATCCATAGATAGGAGATTTGCTTCAAATAAAACACTCAAGTTAGGGTTCTTATGCTAGGCCGGACTAGTCCGGCGTCCAGATGCGGACAAGTCCGGTCCACCGGACTAGTCCGCACTCTGAAACCGGACAAGTCCGGTCTCTGACAGCTGAACTCCTACATTCCCATTTGAAGTCGATAAGGTGTCCGTTTGCATCTAATCCTTAAACTCCTTGTCAGGCATCATGTCTTCAGGATCAGATGACAGCTCTTTTCACATTGACGAAGAAGTTCAACGTGAAAGAGTGAGGAGAGCTAAGGAGGGAGTGATGAAGAAGAGACATGACGTCAATGCTCACTCTCCACCCTCCGACGACAATCTTCCTAAGAAGAGAAAAGTCATTATCAAAAGGCCTCAAAGGAAAGATGCTGCTGAGGGCTCATCAGGGCCAAGAAGAGTTCTCAATAAAGGGAAGGGACTTGCTAGTGGCCCCATTGGGTCCTTGAAATTGAAAAATCCCGTTCATCGCAACAGGCAGCCTTCAAGTGAAGATTTCACTGGAAAAGGGAATGAGCTAGCTGATAACTTCAGAAAGATTGAAGTGTATGGACGACCTAAACAATGTTCTGATCCTAGGTTCTGGAGCAACTTCCATGCAGACTACTACGAGCACGTGTACATGAAGATGAAGAATCCCGTAGTAGAGAGTCAATGGATGAATGTTGACTACCTGAAGTCGAAGAAGTATCCCGCATTTCGTGAGATGGTGGAGGCCTTAGAGAGGCACGGTCTGACGGACTTGCTATCCTTTGAGTATGACTGGAACAATGAAGTCATTACTCAGTTTTACTCCACTCTCTACTTTGCTCGGGATGATGGAGACAGTCTTACTTGGATGACTCATGGTTCAAGGTACAGTGTCACTTATGATGAATTTGCTAGGATTCTTCACCTCCAAAACACTTTGGATCATGAACTGGTCATTCATAATCTGAAACCCCTGGAGAAGGAGGAACTTGAATTTCTCTATGACACAAGGATGCCATATGTCCCTCCAACCATCAAATATCTAAAGCCCTTCTTTGTGGTTCTAAATAGAGTCTTGAGAAAGACGATAGCTCCGAAGGATGGAGATGCAGGAACTATACAAGGAACCTTGAGAACTCTCATGAAAGTCATTAGTGGGAGGAGACCATTCAATGTCTTTGAGTATATCCACAATGACATTGTGAACATCTCAATTACCCCCAATAGGTCCTGTGGATACGCACCGTATATCATGTACATGATTGAGAAGGTGACAGGACTCGAGTTTGTCAAGGATGTCAAGCATACGGGGTTGAAGCCGCAAAAACCCACCGAGTACACTCTCCCTCCGGCTCCAGCTGCCCCGTCCTCTCCACCAGTGGAGAGGAGATCAAAGCAAGCTCATGATGACACTAGGTCTGCAGCTGCTCCTCCTGGCTCTCCACCTGCCCAAGAATCATCTAGCGGCATCCTCAAGATGCTCTCCTCTATCTTTGCCTGCTGCCGTAAGATCGAAGATAGGCAACGCAAAGAAAAGCATGCAAGGAAGAGACATCAACATTACGTCAATGCAAATATCAAGTCTATCTGTGCAAAGCTTGAGATTGAGCCTGTTGGATCACCGCCTGCCTCCGAGGACTCAGAGGAAGATCCTGCTCCCGTGGATGATGAAGATGAAGATCAGACTGAGACTGACGGAGGAGGCAGCGATGAGTGACTTCCCTCAATTTTTCTCTTTTTGGTGTCTTGATGCCAAAGGGGGAGAGATTGAGATGGAAGATTGAGATTAGACTTGGACTATTTTTCTATCTAGTATTAGTCATTAAGATCTTGTGTGATCAAGGACATGTACCTAATCTTGTAATGCACTATTTCTTTTCCTATGTGTGAAGTACTATGCTCTAATGTCCACTTACATGTTCACTACTGGTTGTCTTTAATTTAGCACATTTTGTTTATCACACACCTGTGAGGCACCCCACCATAAGGTGTGTACATATGTGAGAAGTTTTTTGTGAATTCTTTATTGTTCTCATGTGTACGCACCTTATGAAAATCAACCTTTTGTTCTCAATTGTGATATCTCAAATGGTTGTCATCAATCACCAAAAAGGGGGAGATTGTAAGTGCATCTAGGATATCCCTTGTGGGTTTTGGCTAATTGATGACGAACATATGAGATCCTAATGAAACTATTAAGATGATTGCAGGATAAACAAAGTGAACTGGCTCGGCACACACACAAAAAGGTGAAAAATAGAGTGGTGCCCGAAAAGGAAGAAGTTAGTGAAATTTAGAGAAGCAAAGTAGATATAAATGTATAGGTGGTGTGTGAGAGAGACACATCCCAAGAGCTCATGACTTCGCGTAGGGGTAAGGGGTTTAAAAATCAACTAAAATCCACTGAAAACCGGACTAGTCCGTTCATGGACCGGACTAGTCCGTTTAACTTTCTGAAAGACGCAAACATAGTGCACCGGACTAGTCCGCCTTGTGAACCGGACTAGTCCGGTCAGCTCACTGGAACGCAACCGGACAAGTCCGGTTTTAGACCGGACTAGTCCGGTCATGTCTCTGTTGTCCTCCTTAGAGGACTACGGACTAGTCCATCCAGCAACAGGACTAGTCCGCTAAAGTTTCTGAAAACCCATCTCACATAGTACCGGACAAGTCCGGTTTGTGGACCGGACTAGTCCGGTTAACCCACTGGAAGTAAGCCGGACAAGTCCGATCATATACCGGACTAGTCCGGTAGTAGGTTTAACAACGGAAACTTTTTGGAAAAGCCTATAAAAAGAGGTCCTTCGGCTTTTCCCCAATAAGACACGACTCATACTGTCAAAACTTGAAACCCTAGCGCCGCCACCTGTCCCAAGAGCCCAAAAACACATCTCCCCACACATCTAAGGTGCAAAAAGGTGAAGATCAATAAAATACTTGGATTTGGGATTGGGAGATCGTCGTTCCTTCGTTGTGAGCTCTTGGGGTTTGATCTCTCTACACTCATATTCTGAATTGTAATCTTTTTGAGTGTATTTGATCAACTTCTCATTGTAATTCTTGTGGGAGCCCTCAACGTGTGAGGTAGCCCCATAAAAACGGTGATTACACTTGATAGTGAAGTCAAGTCGGCCTGTGTGGTGACTTGAAGAGGAAAAGGGTTGAGAACCCGGCTCTGTGTGAGCTTCCTCAACGAGGACGTAGATCTCTTGGTGAGATCGAACCTCGGTAAAAATTCGTGTCTTTTGTCTCTCATTTGGTTTACATCTTGACACATTAGATTACTAGTTTGCTAGTCATCGTTTGAGTTCTTTACAAGTTTGCACGTGCATCCATACTATAAATTTAAGTTATAAAAACTGTTGTTCTTATTCCGCTGCTATAAGATAAAACTTGTGAGACACACTTAATCAACTCAAACAATTCAGCACACCGGACTAGTCCGCCCACACAACGACTAGTCCGGTCAGTCAAATTTCTAACAACTTTATTAAGTGTGCAGGAATTCTTTAAAGGCCTATTCACCCCCCCTCTAGGCCACATTCAAGACAGCTTTCGAAGCTTTGGAAGGAACCAGGAGGATGTGGATGTGCAATGTAAGGATTCGCCGATGGGGAATCCGTTGATGAATATGTTGTTCGAATTACCGGGATCGTTGGCAATTTCTGCGAATTGAGAGAGAAGATCAAAGAAAGTCGTGTCGTGAAGAAGATCTACGCATCCTCCCATCAAAATTCAACAAAATTACATGTGCAATCGAGATGCTACTCGATTTGAACTGCATGACAACGGAAGAGCTCGTCGGATGGCTTTGAATTGCGGAAAATCGGTGTGCTACCGAGGCTGCTATGGAGAAGGTCGAGCGATTATGCTCACGGAAGAACAATGGGGAGCTCGATGACGTTAGCAAGGCAAAAATAGACGGTGGAGCGGTAATCGCTTGAATGGGGGTGAAGGATCGCACGGCGGCATAAAGAACAGCGGCTGCAGTGATGGCGACACTGACGACGACAACAGCACCATCTCAGGCAACAACAGGCACAACAAGAACCGTTATCGAGGGATATGATTCGATTGTGGTGAACGCAGTCACATGGCGAGAGATTGCCTCTGATAGAGAGAGGAGACGACGCTCCTTGCCGATGTGTACGAATCGCCAGCGCTGCTGTGAAGACGACGTCGCCGTGTCATAGTTTAGGGTGTGTGTGTTGGTGTAAACAACGCCACGGCGTCTCGCGCGTGTGTCAGTGCGCCATGAGCGATGGCGGAGCTGTGTATGTGTGTGCATGAGTAGATTGGATCCCGGTGAACGGCACGAGTGATTCGTCTCTCGATCAGCTTGCATGGATGAGCAGAGAAGTGCAAGAACGTTGGTACGACTCACAGGGGGGAAGGAGTGTGTGGCACCGATTCTTGTGGAGAATGCCACAACGCCTGGACGAGCAACGGCTTGCACGGTGTCGCTGAGCGTGATGTGGGGATTGTGTGCGTGATGGCCGGCGTGGAGGCGGCGACTCCCTGGACAATAAGAAGCCCCTGTAACCTCTCGATTTCTTGTGACCTGGTGGATAAAGTGACCATTCTGTTTGGCGTTTGATGCCGGTGTGAGCTCCTCTGGTTTCCTTCCTTTCTTGTGTTTGAACGAGCGGGAGTGCGAAATTTGATTGTACCCAACAGATGCAAAGATGTTGTATCAACTTAAGAGGACATATCAAGAGAAATGAAACCTGCTATATGATATTTCTACACAGGTAAGCTATGCTGATCGACCAAGTGAAAGGTAAAAGTAACACAGTTTTAGTATTAGTAACAAGTAAGAAAATTTGAGGAATTATTAGGATTGCTCTCGCTGGTACAATAAGTATGCTACCCACATATGATCAATATTCTGATTGTCATTTTATATTCAAAGTTGAATGTTCGATTTTGTTTGGCCAGCAAAATAAATCAGTTTCTGAATGCAGCATGTTACAATTGTATTCCAAAAGTTATTAAATTGCCCTTTTTACCATAAGCTTACCAATTATATATTGACGTCGAGTTAACAGTAGTGTTGAACTATCGATACTTATGTCCAAGTCTAAACAAATCAACATCTGAAACCAACCGCAGTATAAATGTTTACCTTCACAGCATGCTTGAAGCTTGGATTCAGGGCAGTGTCACCTTTAGATATGAACCCGTGTAACTTTTTTTTTCTATAGCTGTCCGACCATGGGTTGGAATTCCCAAAGTACAGTACTATACTCTATGATAACCTGACCATTGAACGCTATGATAGGAAACCTGTCATCATCATCAGGTTGTCTTATTATTTACTTCATGGCTTTCTTCAACAAATCTAACCTTGATGGTGTCTCTGTTGGAGATGCCGCTGCCCAGCTCATGCTGTGGGTAACATTTAGCAGTGTGACCACGTCAATGGGGACAAACCTCTTCAACGACAAGGATGCTTCAATGTGTACCAATGTATTGTCGTTTAATCTCAATTGGTGAATCTAATCTACCAGAAATAAAGGGGGTTCATGGCAGAAGTTACTGTTAGATAATAGTCCTACATCGCCTCTTGTACCAATGGAGGTCCCCTGGCCCCCTTATATACATGTACTCACTCCGGAGACTAAATCAATCCAATTATTATTTCACCTCTTAATTCTATCATGGTATCTCAGAGATTTCGTCCTTAGGACCTCTCTTCTGCATCCCTAGCCACCGCCATGCCCCATGGCCGCGCAACCCCTCCCTCCCCTCGCCGCGCTGCCATCTTCCCCGCGCGCCTCCCCACCATGGTCCGATCGCCACTGACGTGTGGTGCCCGTCCACGTCGTCCATCTAACCCTAGCCGCCGCCGCCCCGAGGTGACGCCTGCTCACGGTCCGACCGCCCCCTGTAGCGGTCTGACCGCCAGCCCCGACGCGTAGCATCTGCCCCCCCATCATCCACCTACCCTAGCCGCCGCCATCCCAGGGGTGCACTTGCCCGCGGTCCGGTCGCCAGCACCGACACATGGCACCCACCCGCATCGTTCACCTAACCCTAGACGCCGCCTGCTCGCGGTCCGACCGCTGCCACCCACGGTCCTACCTCCAGCAATCCAGATTGTGATCTGTTGGCATCCACAGGCGCCAACGACGCCCAACCAGCTGTACAGGATGTTGCCCTCGTGACCGAGTTAACTCGGTTAACCACGGAGGCCGATCGTCTCACTATCGAGGCAGCACGTGCATGTGCAGCAGCTGACGAGGCACGTCGTGCATTGCTCGCCGCAGCTGACGAGGTTTGTCGTGCATTGCTCGCCGCACCTGACGAGATTTGTGGACCTCTCCCGTGCAAAGAGTTTCCAGTCACAAGTATTATCTTGTTGTTCTCGACGACTGTTCGCACTGTTGTGGACTTTTCCTCTTCGCCTCAAATACGATGTTTTTTCGACCTTGTCACAGTTTTTTTGCCTACATTTACACTCAGTTTGGCCGCACCATAAAGGCAATTCAATGTGACAACGGTCGTGAATTCAACAATTCTGCATTGCAAGCATTCTTTCCGTTGTCTTGGTGTTGTGTTGCGCCTTTCTTGCCCGCACACGTCTCCTCAAAATGGGCATGCTGAGCATATCATTTGCACCACCAATGACACAATTCGCTCGATAATGTTCCAAGCTAGTGTTCCAGCTGGCTATTGGGTAGAAGCGCTTCACACCGCTACACACTTAATAAACTTGGGACCATCCAAAACGCTTTCTTTTGCCACCCCGCATTTTGCTCTCTTTGGCACCCATCCCGATATTTCCTATCTTCACGTTTTTGTTGCAAGTGCTACCCAAACCTCTCTGTCACCGCTGAACACAAGCTAGCTCCTCGCTCCACCATTTTTGTCTTTCTCGGCTACCCATCCGATCACAAAGGATATTGATGCTAGACTTAGCCACAAATTATCTCATCATCTCTCGTCATGTAACCTTTGATGAGTCATCATTTTGCTTTGTGGAAATATCTAGCAATCCTTCATCCCACTTTGATTTCCTTTCCGGTACTGATGATTCATCGGTGCCCTTTAGCATCGATTGTTTTGTAGGTACTCTTCGATGCAGCCTCCACCGGGCTTCTGCGTGCTCGGCGGTCATACCACGCACCCTTCTGTGTTCCAACTGTCGCGCTCAAGCGGTCTGACCGTGCCCCCGACTGTCCGACCGTGGACAGGTACGGAGGCCTCCTCGACCCCTGTACACCCCTTTGCAGTCCGCCCCGCCCCGTGGCAGTTTGACCGCCACATCCAACAGAGGCTATGAGGGCCTCTGTTCCTTTCGTGGTCCGACCGCACCCCGTGGTGGTTCAACTGCCACACCCAACAGAGGCCAGGCGGGCATCTGTTCCTGTCGAAGTGTAGCTGTCGACACTTCCTCGGGCCTGCACTGGGCAGCCCGCGGAGGTTCTTTTTCGGAGGGGCTACTCCCCTGCGTGAGTCTCGCTGTACTGGACGAAGGAAACAGATGAACACAAGGGTTTTTACGTAGTTTGGGCCGCCGGAGCGTAATACCCTACGTCCACGGTGAGCAGAGGTGCTCGTTGTATTGCTTGATGCTCAGAACCGGAGTTCCGAGCTGAGGATAAGCTGAGGGCTAGAATGCTGAATCAGGGCGCGTACTTGCGTGAGCGTGAACCCTGAGTGTGAGTGTGCTAAGAGGCGAACTGAACAGAGTTCGACCCTTGTAACGTTGCCTACCGGAGCCTTTTATAGTCCAAGGCTCGGGCGGCTTACAAGGTGGGCCCGGACCCGACAGGTGGTCCTGGGGATATTGCCTGCCATCTACCGTATCCTGCAGTTACGCCGGTAGCTGTCTCTGGCAAGGGCTTCTGAGTCTTCGTCTTGCCGCCTTGCCCACGCCGCAAGCTAGGCGTAGTGGTTGATGACGGCCGGGGCGGCAGGGGATGTCTTGTCACTGTGTTTATTGGTGTACAGCTTCTGACGCGGCGTGCTAGTCTTCACTGCGATGCGACTGGGCACAACGGCACCTGACAGTGGTGTGCTCCGCGTCTCCGCGTCTTGGGAAGGCGCGGGTCCTGAATACCTTGTACGGACAAGGGTATGGCGCGTCTTTACTCTTGCTGCCTACCGCGCGGGGGCAGGTAGCACTGTTCTGCGGCAACGTGGCAGGCCCGGAGCTCTCCTCTGAGGAAAGGGAGGTCCGGCCCACGTGACACATGGGGCCTTCGGAGCTCTCCCGACGGAGGGGGGAGGTCCGGCTCTGCTGGCTACATGGCAGGCCCAGAGCTCTCCTCTGAGGTGAGGGAGGTCCGGCTCCGCTGGACACGTGGAGCCTTCGGAGCTCTCCCCGCAGAGGGGGAGGTCCGACCCTTCTGGCCATGTAGCGGGCCCGGAGCTCTCCTTTCAGGAGAGGGAGGTCCGGCCCCGCTGGACACGTGGAGCCTTCGGAGCTCTCCTTGCGGAGAAGGAAGGTCCGGCTCTGCCGGCCACGTGGCAGGCCTGGAGTCCTCCTCTAAGGAGAGGGAGGTCCGGCCCCGCAGGACACGTGGGGCTTTCGGAGCTTGCCCCTGTGGAGGGGGCAAAGTCCTTAGGCGATTTTCCCCCTGTGCGCCGAGGTACCCCATATTGAGGGTAACGACAGTGGCCCCCGGGCCCATCTCGGGGGAGATAACGAGCCCGAGGTGGGGCCCCCATCTCTTCTACTTCGCGCACCTTCTCGAAGACCCGCTTTGACCGTTGCTGGAGCATGAACAGCCGTGGGATCGTGGGGGGGCATGAGCCCTGCTTGATGGCTGCTTTTACTGTGGCGGTTCCCAAGGCTGCCACTTCTGCACGTTGCAGCGCCTTTTCGGGAACCGCTGGGTTCTCCGCCTGGGGTCTGAACTCTTGGTCTACCGCTTCCACAGGATGGCCTGGGCCTACTTGTCATCGACTCCAGGGCTTGGAGCTGAAGCGGTTGTCCCAAGCAGCGTATTCGAAGAGTTTCGAATCGCTTTGAATCACGTCTGGGAAGTTTAAAATGGGATCTCATCTGCATCGCAGGCTTCCCTTCGCACTTCCCCACGCCTGAGCCCTCCAGAGTCCTCTGAGCGCTCAAGCCTTCTCAGCCCCCAAGTTCTTGCGCCTCCGTTGCCCATGGCTTCCAACCTGTCTCCCGCCGTGTCTCGCCCGGTCGGCCGAGCTTGGAGTAGTACGCAAGCTGCTGGGCTGGCACGCGGAGGAGCAGAAGTGCTGGCTCCGGCGGGGATCTCTCCCCTTGTGTCTGGATAGGGGGGGAGATTGTTTTCTTCACCGCCTACGCCTTAGCGGGGTTTGTCCCGCCAATTTCTTTCTTCTTCGTGACGCTTCTGGAGACGTACAGTCTCCAGCTTCATCACCTCTCCCCCAACTCCTTCGCGATGGCCGCCGTCTTTGTGCACTTCTGCGAGATGTTCGTGGGAGTGCGCGCTTCAGTGACGCTCTTCCGCTACTTCTTCATGCTGCAGACGACTGGGCGCGGCTCGAAGAATCAGCTGGGGGCGTACTACTTCCAGCATCGCTGCAAGGACCCGAAGGTCTCTGGGTACCTTCTGCCCTTCAGTGCAGCGAGGTGGGAAGGATGGAGGGGCGACTGAGTGATCGTGAGAACCGACGAACACGATCGCCTCCAGTTGTCCTCTGAAGGTCCATCCGTAGAGCGTTGCTTCTGGGAGGAGATTCCGGAGCTGGAGCCGGAGTACGCGCCTGTCTTGGAGCGGATCCGGTTCTTGGCGAAACAGGGGCTGACGTCCCTGATGGTGTTGACAGACTTTCTGTCATGCCGTATCGCGCCCCTGCAGCAGCGCAGTCGTCCGGCGTGGTACTACACCGGCGAGCACGACTGCACCAGGTTGGAGACGGGTCTCGGCTCTGACCCATCTGAGGAGATGTTGTTCGAGATGGTGGCAAGGGTGAGCGGCAACTTCGTCGATGGCGGCGTCCTCACCATCCTGGCCTCCTACACTCCTCTCTTCTTGGAGCCAAGGTGGCGGGCGGAGCTGTTGCGGAAGATGCCGAACCTGGACGACATCGGGATCACCGTACGCCAGGTCGGAGACGCCTTCCGGGGGATCTCGATCCCCGGGGTCGATCGCTCGGGAGCGGAGCACGAGGCATCGGCTGATGCCCAACCCGCGCCAAGGGTCGACGGAGCTCGGACCGTCGACAAGGGGAAGGGGAAGGAGCCGGCCTCTGGGCAGCCGGAGAAGAAGCGCGCCCGCTCCCCTCCGAGTGCGCCATCTGCGCCAAGTCAGGCACTACAGGAAACAGGGCAACATATAAAAGCCAGTATAACATACGAAGGCTAGCTGTCGTATATAAACTTACATACGACGGTCAGCAGAGGCTGTCGTATATAAGTTTATAAACGACAGTACAGCCGTCGTTTAGTACGTGGCTGTCGTATATAAGTGTTATATTCGATAGCCAACCCTAGGCTGTCGTATATAGCAGTTATATACGACAGCCAAACCGAGGCTGTCGTAAATAAGCCTTATTTACGCGGCACATGGATGGGCCGTCGTAAATAAGGCTTATATACCCGTGGGGGCTCGGGTCAGCACGGGCATTCACGCCCGCGCCGACCCGAGCCCGAGCAGCCCTAAGCGCCCCGGCCGCCGCCCGCCCGCCGCCGCCAGCCGCCGCCCCGGCCGCCCGTCCCCAGCCGCCGCCCGCCAGCCGCCGCCCGGCCGCCACCCCGTCCGCCCCCCAGGCCTCCCCCCCCGGCCGCCCCCGCCAGCCGGCACCCGGCTGCCACCCGCCCCGGCCGCCGCCCCAGCGGCCGCAGCCCCGGCCGCCGCCCCGCCCGCCCCCCGCCCTCCAGCCGGCGCCCCGGCCGCCGCCCGCCCGCCGCCGCCCCCGGCCGCCACCCCGCCCGCCAGCCGCCGCCGCTGCCCCGGAGGTCCCCGCCCTAGCCTCCACCCCGCGCTGTGCGCCACCGCACTGTGCCGGTCCGCCTCCACGCCATCAGCTGCCCGCCTCGCCGTGTGTCGCTCGCCGCGCCGCCTCCACCGTGAGGTAAGTCGCCCGCCTCCCTCCCCATCTAGAAAGTTTAGTTTTTTAATTACCAATTGTTTATATTATGCTTGTTTGTTTTTTATTGTTTTGTGGATAATTTCTTAGATTTAGATGAATTGATATGCTTAGGTTTAATTATTGCCCAGGTTTATTTGAATTGCTAGCTAGATGTTTTTTTTAATTGCTTAGAATTGATAAGCTTGTTAACTACGGTAATTATGTTTGTTTAGATGAGTTGTTAATTGCTTAGATGATTAATGCATATGAGTTAATAGTTTAATTGATTATTGTTTCGATTGTTTGAGTGTTTAAAAGTACTATATGTACATAAATGGGCTTAGGGCCCGATACGACCCATTTAGTGGTAACGTATACGTCTACAAAAGCACGATGTGAACAACCTAGGCCGCCTCGGCCTACCCCCTCCCCCCCCCCCCCCCCCCCCCCGCGGCGTTCGGCCTCCGATCCCCCACCCCCCTCCCCCCCCCCCCCCCCCCCCGCGGCTTAGCCAGCGCTCGGCTCCGACACTCTGCCGCGGAACTACCAATCCTTCGGCGCTTGGCCTCCTCCGCCGCGGGACTGTCGATCTGCCGGCACTCGTCGGCCTCCATTGACCGGCTGCCGCGGATCTGCCGGCGCTCAACCCCATACGAACGCAAGATCCTGTGCGCGAGGCGCCGCCGCTGCCTCCCCTATGTGCAAGCGCCGCCGCCGTATTCACCTGCCTTACGCCGGGATCTAAGGCAATGGGACTCATACGATCCCAAGGCGCCTTACCGCTTAAGCGACACTTAAGCGATGCCTTAACAACTATGGTTCTTTCCTTCTCTCTATTGTTCTTTCCTCTCTCTCTTTGAAATCACTCAAAAATGAAAGATTGACGTAAACCTTTACAATATGTGTCACCCGTTCGAACCAGCCCGTCTCACACGTGTTACGCATGTGAGGCGTGTAGGTTCGGAATTGTCCCTTTTTGACAGCCTAGGAGTGACCGAGAGGGCGTTCTTATAATGAGACGCGGGGTCTAGATTTGGACGTAGTTTCGACAGCGTAACCCTAATGTTCTCCGCTGCTCCATTTTTGGACGTGCAGTTGGAGAACAGCGGGGTTATGCTGCCGAAATTTCGTCTGAATCTAGACCTCGTGTCTTGTTATAAGCATGTTCGTCTCGGTCACTCTTGGGTGGGTTTAGAACCTATCCTTTCCAATAGATATAGGTCCGTGGTATAAATAAATAATAAACTAACTATAAATTCTTTGACTTAAAACCGCAGAGTTAAACATGAGTGAAGACCGTAGTTGGATGTATACCGGTTGGAACAAGGCAACTGGTCACTCAGATGAGTGGTATGCCGGACAGACGACTTTATTGATCGGGTGTTCTCGTTGTCTACGACCGATAAAGTTCGTTGTCCATGTGCGAAATGCCGGAATACTAAGTTTTTGGACAAAACGACATTGTCATTACACTTGTGCAGAAACGGTTACATACCATATTATGAGGTCTGGAGTTTCCACGGCGAGTCTGCTCCTCGAGCCGTTCATGTAGTGGAAGATGATGATGATTGTCCGGGTGTTGATAGGATCGATGAGATGTTACAAGATATACAAACGGAGGATCCGCCCACAAATGAGGCAGACGCATTCTTTAATCTCTTGAAAGCTTCTGAAGAGGTGTTGCATGATCATACTGAAATGACTCTTCTTCCTTTCATGACCAGATTTATGGCAATCAAATCTAAGTATTTCTTCTCTAATAATTGCTACAATGATATGATGAAACTTATCAGCGATGCTCTTCCACAACCTCATAAACTGCCCAAAGATATGTATCACTCAAAGAAATTACTATCTGGACTGGGTATGAAATATGAAAAAATTGACGTATGTCCAGATAACTGCATGCTATTCTGGAAAGAGCATGACAAAGAGAAGAATTGTTTAAAGTGTGGAAAATCGAGGTTTGTCGAAGTTGTCAATGACGATGGTGATAAAGTAAAGACGGAAGTTGCACATAAGCAATTGCGTTACTTGCCTGTGACACCTCGGTTGAAGCGGCTGTTTCTTTCTAAAAGATCTGCCAGACAAATGAGATGGCACAAAGAAGGTGTGCGTGAGAATAAAGATGTGCTGACTCATCCGTCGGACGGTGATGCATGGAAGTCTTTGGACTCTTTTGATCCTGCTTTTGCTAGTGATGCGAGAAATGTTCGTGTCGGTACCTGAGATATGGGGTACCCCCGCGCACAGGGTAAAATGCCTAAGGTACTCGCCCTTCTCCGCAGGGAGAGCTCCGAAGGCGCCACGCGTCCGGCGGGGCTGGACCTCCCTCTCCTGCGAGGAGAGCTCCGGGCCCGCCACGTGGCATACAGAAGCCGGACCTCCCCCTCCGCGAGAGAGAGGTCCGAAGGCGCCACGCGTCCAGCGGGGCCGGACCTCACTCTCCTCAGAGGAGAGCTCCGGGCCCGCCACGTGGCCGACAGAAGCCGAGCCTCCCCCTCCGCGGGGAGAGGTCCGGAGGCTCCACGTGCCCCGCAGGCCGGACACTTCTCTCCTCAGAGAAGGGCTCCGGACCCGCCACGTGGCCAGAAGAACGGTGCTGCCTGCCCCCGAGCGGTAGGCAGCGGGCGTAAAGGCGCCCCATACCCTGCCCGTACAAGGTATTCAAGGCCCGCGTCTTCCCAAGACGCGGAGACGCGGAGCCACGCGTCTGTCAGGTGCCGTTGCGCCCAGTCGCATCACAGACTGGCGCGCAGTGTCAGAACCTGCCAGCCAATAAACACCGCGACAAGACATCCCATGCCGCCTGCGCCGTCATCAACCACTACGACTAGCATGCGGCATGGGCAGGGCGGCAAGATGAAGACTCAGAAGCCTTCGACCAGAGACAACTACCGGCATAACTGCAGATACGGTAGATAATAGACAATCTTCCCGGGACCACCTGTCGGGTCCCGGCTCCCCTTGTAAGCCGCCCGAGTCTTGGACTATAAAAGGCTCGGGTAGGCGTCGATAGCAAGGGTTCGCACTTTGCAACTCATACGCTAGCCATACACTCTCAAGCTGTAACTCACCCCCGAGCTCAGGCCTCCGGTCCTGAGCAGCAAGCAATACAGCGAGCTCCATAGCTCGCCGTGGACGTAGGGTTTTACGCTCCGGCGGCCTGAACCACGTAAAACTCGCCGTGTCAAGCTCTTACTAACTCGTCCATCTGCGCAAGCTCTCCGCTAGAGACTAGCCCCACCGAAAAAAGAACCTCCGCGGGCTGCCCAGTGCAGGCCCGGGGGAAGTGTCGACTGAACACTTCGACATTTGGCGCGCCAGGAAGGGGGCTTTTCTCCTAGCGCAACGAGTTTCCGCCGACGAAGATGACCGAGCTTCCTTCAGCGGCAAACTCTCCCCCTCCGCGTTCGCGGCGAACCGTGACCACTGGGGAGTACATGTCGACACACTCAGGACGGAGTGTGTCGGCACAAGCGGGTAGCCAGCAGCCGACTCCGGCAACGCCGACTCCGGCTATGCAGGCCCCGACCAGTGTGAGATCTTCTGCAGCGCTGAGCGTACACCATGGAGGTGCGCTAGCTGCAGCAAGAGCGCTGCTGCGCAACCCACCTGCGGGGGATGCGCCCCATTCAGCGACCCAGCAATGGGTCCGCGAGGTGGACCGCCTCGTCGTCGCCATCGCGAACCCTCGGTTTCGGCGAGGACGGCGCTCAGGACAACCGGCTGTGTCGCTGACGCACACACCCACGGTTGACGGGCTAACGGCGGATTCCAGCTCCTCCAAGCTCCTGTCGACGGACCTGCGAAGGGAACTGGAACGGTGCCACTTGGGCCACGACGCCCGGGTGTACCTCGAGTGACGCCGAGAAAGGCGTCGCAACCATGAGGCAGGCGACAGCATGTCGTCGGCCTCGACACAACCAGAAGGGCAGGCCTTCGCCACGCGAGCCCTGCCTCAGGCATATGCTGCGCAGCATATGCCACAACTATATGTGCCGCAAGCAGCGGCCCCGGTCTATGGTGCAGCCTTGCCCATGCCGGGATACGCGGTGCCAAGTGCGAACCAAGCGTTCGCAGCGCCAGAACCTGCAGCAGCAGGTGCAGGATGTGCGGCCCTTGCACCCCACCTTCGCTTCGCAAGGTGGCCACGCAAGTTTCGCCTGCACCTGCCCGAGAAGTACGACGGCAGCGTCAACCCAGCGGAGTTCCTCCAGATCTACTCCACCGCCGTACTTGCCGCAGGAGGGGACGAGGCTGTCATGGCCAACTACTTCCCCGTCGCCTTGACCGGCCCAGCTCGGTCTTGGCTCATGAATCTACCTCAGGGGTCCATAACCTCCTGGGGAGAGCTCTGCCGGCAGTTCGTCGCCAACTTCGGCAGCTCCTACACCCGTCCTGGCACGGAGCTTGACCTCCACGCCGTCAAGAAACAACCTGGGGAGTCGCTGCGCTCTTTCATCCAGCGGTTCTCTCAGGTACGCAACACCATCCCGCATATCCAAAGTGCCTCTGTGGTGGTGGCGTTCCGACAGGGTGTCCGGGACGAGAAAATGTTTGAGAAGCTCGCGACCAGAGAGGTCCGCGACGTCTCGGATCTCTTCAGCCTGGCGGACAAGTGCGCCAGAGCAGCTGAAGGGCGGAACTGGCACGCTCTACCGACCTCCGAGTCAGGAGGACAGCCCGGGTCCGGTGCTGCTGCCTATGGGGGTGGCAAGAAGACCAAGAACCGGGGGAGTGGCAAGATGAAGTCACCATTCACGGCCCCCGTCGCCGCAGCTGCGACGACCAGTGGAGCTCGGGGGCCACGCCCCGACAAAAGGCAGCGGCAATCACCGGTCCCTGACAGTGACCAGGGCGGGCTATGCCCTGTGCATGGCACCGGCAACCATGCTGCCGCCGAGTGCTGGGAGATCCAGAGGCTTGCAGAGCGCTTCTGCAAAGGAAGACAGCAGAGGGCTGAAGCACCGTCCTACCCTCAGAGGGATGGCAAACAGAAGGTCGATGCCCCAGTCACTGCTGCCCATCAGGTGGGGTTCCAGGAGCCTCAGCGTGTCATAAAAACAGTGCATGACTGTGAGGACTCCAGTTCCGACGGTGACAGGCCAGGGCGTTAGCTAACTGCGGTGCGCCTCCGTGCCTCGAACATACCTCTCGGGGGCCGCCTAAGGTCTGTCAACCCCTTGAAGGCCTCGCCAGAAGGGGAAGACGCCTTAGGTCATCCAAGACGAGCCCGGGCCTACCTACCCCTTGAAGGCCTCAGCCAGAAGGGGAGAACCCCCCGGGGGCCCCTAGGAGAAGCCGCGCAGGACCTGATCCAGCGCGAAGATAACAACCTCGTCGACAAGACTCGGCTGCAGGGAACAGCCCACAACACACGGTCTCGGCTAATGCTCTAAGCACTACCGCCAAAGAACCAAACGCGTCGGGGGCCTGCAGGAGGGCAACCTGGTGAAGCGGCACGCTCTATTCCAAGAAGGACCCATAAGCTCTCCCCCAGCAGGGAAGGTCCCTTCCGAATCATGAAAGCTGCCACGCCAGGTACACATGCCTTTCAACCGAGAGTGGGATCCATTCCCAAAAATCCTTGCCATGAAGCAACACTGTAAGTCCTACTTCCTGAGCATCGGTAGAACAGGGTTATTCCCTTCTGTAATAGATCCCATAGAATTTAGGAACAGAGCTTGGGGTAGCTAAGTCTCAAGGGACGGTACAGGACTACGTCCAGTTTAGCCTGGTTCCGACCCTAAGCGCATAGAGTCTTGCTTCCCTTGTAGACAAGGCGGAACATTGCCTCCATGTACATCCAGAATTCCACCTATGGGCACGAATACAGAGACCTGTTCTACTTAGCTCTCTCTCATGCGCTCATTTAAATTATGCATTAATTTTTATGATCGCGCTATCTCTGTATGTTCATCGTACATCTAGCTCCCCCTCTCCTGCGCTCATCCATAGTCGGCATTCGCTATCCTACCGAAGGCGGCTGCGCTTGAGGCACCTGCCGATGGCCGAGTGAGTCTCTCGGGCCTCCCCCAGTCAGGTGTTGCGGTGCCAGTTGGTTACCTCCAGGAAAGGCCTGCATTGTGCATGGGGGGTCCAGGGTGCGTATCCAGCTTAGCCGGCCCTGAGCCCAAAGCATGCGCATCCTGCCCTCCGGAGGTACAGGGGAGTATGACCGCTTTGCCTGGTCATGAACCCAAAGCACGTGCACTCTACTTCCCCAGCGCATGGCCCGGTACTAGGGATCGGACGGCCGTACCCGGACCTCGGAGGGAGCCGGAGCTCCGGCGCCTCGTGCACAGAATTGCCTAAGCCCCGTATAGCGAATCAGGATTGTAAGACGGATAAGACTAGGAGACAGGAGGGGAGGACCCCCCGAGGAGAATTATGTTTCCTCTGCCTGTGTGCAGGACCTTCAGGTTACGGCGACAGGGGCTGCATGAAGCAGGGGGGAAAGGAGCTACCAACTACTCCGGCCTAGGACTGGAAAGACCGGGACCTGCCCCTCCAGTAGGGGTGGGACCCGGGGGCCCCACGTGTCCAGCGGGCCGGGAACTCTCTCCCCCCTTGAGGAGGGCTCCGGGCTCGCCACGTGGCAGGCGGAAACCGGACCTCCCCCCTCGGTGGGAGGGCTCCGAAAGCCCTACGTGTCCAACATGGCCGGAGCTCCCGCCTCTTAAGGAGGAGCTCCGGACCCGCCACGTGGCAGGCAGACTTGGAGCTCTCCATAGGCGAGATCCGGAGACCTCCGGGGGCCCCTAACACGGTTAGGACCCGGGGAGGGTGTCTGTGCAAAGCTCCGAGTTTGGAGATGGCCTCTGAGTACCTTGCGGAGCTAAGGACTCAGTCAGGCAAAGCCACGAAGGAGAGAAAAAGAATCACAGACACAAGTATCCAAGAGAGTCAAATTAAGCGAGGCTCCATGAGCTGGACTACAGACTCGATAAAAAGGGAGAAACAAGTCCTAAGGACCTCCCGGCTCCCGCCGGAACCTTGCGGCTATAAGAGCGGCCACATCCTCGACTTCAGCCCTGGCAGCTTCCTCCCGCTCCGCGGCTGGGCCCTCTCTCGCTGTCTCTAGTGAAAAAGAGGGGTCGCGGCTCTTGAAGCATGCCAGCACATGCGAGGCGACCTCTAAAGCTAAGCCGCGACCCTCGACCTCAAGCTCGCTGGCGACCACCGAGTCTAGTCTGTCCAGCTTGGCGCCGATCGACTCCAACGCAGGGATCACCTCCGCCACCTTCAATGCAGGAGCTACGGCCCTCACCGGACTGAAGCCAAGAGGGATCAGGGCGGACCCCGCTCGATCCACGAAGCTTGAGACCGCAAGAGCCTCCTAGGACCGCAAGGCTGAGAGCTCCTCCACCTCGCGGCGGGCCGCCTGCAGAGCCTCCAGGTTCCTCTCGGAGAATTCCTTCTCCTTGGCCGCCAGGGAGCTCTCCCGAAGGTGGAGAGTCTTGGCGAGCCACTCCAACTCAGCGGCCTTGAAGTTGGTGGTCAACTCCCGGTCCAAGACCGCCCGGCGATCATGGGAGACCTGTTCCTCCCTCAAGTCGAGGTCTGCCTTCAGGATCTCCAGCTCCTCCATCCGAGCTCGAAGGTCATCCTCGTCCGCAGCCAGCTGCGCGGCGACCCTCTCCGCCTCAGCTGCCATGGAACACTCCCGTTCCTCAACGGCGTGTTCACGGCGCTCCAACCGCTGCCGTATCTCCACAGCAGCAGAGAGGCTCTCTTCGGCCCGGGCGTGTGCTTCCAGGGTCTCCCTGTTGATCCGCCGCGATTGGGTGTCCATGCGGTCGACAGCCCGCTTCATCCGGTCGAGGAGCGCTTCCCTGAAGTCGAGCAACTCCCGCCTGGAGTCGAGCTCACTCTTAACCTTCACGGTCCTCTCCCGCAAAAGGTTCCCCCAGGTGAGGAGGCGATCCCGTTCAACCGTATACTCCTCCCTCTCGCGCCCTAGTGCAGCCAAGACCTGCCGAACGCTCGTCTCGGCAAGCGCGAAGGCATCCGCCAGAGGCAATGGAGCAACAGAGGCCGGGGCAGTCCCCCCGACCTCCTCCATTACCTCGTCCTTAGGAAGAGCCGACGCACCAGCAACTGAGACGAGACGCCGATCAGGAGAAGCTGGCTCCGAGGCTCTGGCAGCCAGGCCTGCCAGGCTCTCTTCAGCTTCTGGCTCCTTGATCTGAGGAGAGGGGCGAACTGGGGAAGGCGGTGCTGGAGAAAAGGCCGGGCCGCCTAGTGCAGGGTCGACCTGCGCTAGCTTGGGGGCCGCGGTGGCCGTCTCGGCAGGAAGAGATGACGCCGCCGTGGAGTCCGGGCACACCGGAACAGGAGAAGTTCGCGCTGGCCTGGGGGCCGCAGCAGTTGCCCTGGCTCCGAGCGCAGCGGCACAGATTTCCCGCAAGTCGGGGAAGGCCAGGAAGCGCGGACACTCCAGCGGGCTCTGAACCCCGACTTCCGAGCTGGGGTAGGACTCCCAGAGCCCGCTATCGTCACTGACGGCCGCTCCGCAGTCGCTTGGACTGGCGGAACAGGGGACGCCCCAGAAGCTTCCCCCAGCGCATCAACCCGAGGCCTCTTCGAGTCGCCACCGGAGGGAGTGTCAGGCACCCCCAGAATCCCGACTTGGCACAGACGCCGTTGCTGGAGGAGATCGAGCACACTTCTTCTCTGGCGGCGGGTTGGAAGCCATGGCAAGGGAGAACTCAAAGGCAAGAGAGCAAAAGCACAAGAGTCCAAGAAGAAACGCAGAGAAGTGCGAAGGGAAGCTGCAATGTGGGTAAGACCCCCTCTAAAAAACTTCCCGGGTGCAATTCCAAGCGATTCGGAACTCTTCGAATACCCCGCACCGGCAACCGCTTCGGTTCCTAGACCGAGTGCCGATGATGGGTGGGCCCAAGCCGCATAAAGAAGCGGTGGGGGCAAGGAGTCAGTCTCCTGAGAAGATGAGACGGCAAGGCACTTCGGCAGTTCCCGAAGAAAGCGCCGCAACGTGCAGAAGTGGCAGTCTTGGGAACCGCCGCAGTAAAAGCAACCATCAAGTAAGCGCACGCTCCCACGGTCCCGCGGCCGTTCGTGCTCCGGCAGCGGTCAATTCGGGACTTAGAGAAAGTCCACGGATCGGAAGAGACGGAGGTCCCACCTCGGGCTCGCTATCTCCCCCGAGATGGGCCCGGGGGCCACTGCGGTACCTGAGATATGGGGTACCCCCGCGCACAGGGTAAAATGCCTAAGGTACTCGCCCTTCTCCGCAGGGAGAGCTCCGAAGGCGCCACGCGTCCGGCGGGGCCGGACCTCCCTCTCCTCAGAGGAGAGCTCCGGGCCCGCCATGTGGCATACAGAAGCCGGACCTCCCCCTCCGTCGGAGAGAGGTCCGAAGGTGCCACGCGTCCAGCGGGGCCGGACCTCACTATCCTCAGAGGAGAGCTCCGGGCCCGCCACATGGCCGACAGAAGCCGAGCCTCCCCCTCCGCGGGGAGAGGTCCAGAGGCTCCACGTGCCCCGCAGGCCGGACCCTTCTCTCCTCAGAGAAGGGATCCGGACCCGCACGTGGCCAGAAGAACAGTGCTGCCTGCCCCCGAGCGGTAGGCAGCGGGCGTAAAGGCGCCCCATACCTTGCCCGTACAAGGTATTCAAGGCCCGCGTCTTCCCAAGACGCGGAGCACGCGGAGCACGTGTCTGTCAGGTTCCGTTGTGCCCAGTCGCATCACAGACTGGTGCGTGGTGTCAGAACCTGCCAGCCAATAAACACCGCGACAAGACATCCCATGCCACCTGCGCCGTCATCAACCACTACGACTAGCATGCGGCATGGGCAGGGCGGCAAGATGAAGACTCAGAAGCCTTCGACCAGAGACAACTACCGGCATAACTGCAGATACGGTAGATAATAGATAATTTTCCCGGGACCACCTGTCGGTTCCCGGCTCCCCTTGTAAGCCGCCCGAGTCTTAGACTATAAAAGGCTCGGGTAGGCGTCGATAGCAAGGGTTCGCACTTTGCAACTCATACGCTAGCCATACACTCTCAAGCTGTAACTCACCCCCGAGCTCAGGCCTCCGGTCCTGAGCAGCAAGCAATACAGCGAGCTCCATAGCTCACCGTGGACGTAGGGTTTTACGCTCCGGCGGCCTGAACCATGTAAAACTCGCCGTGTCAAGCTCTTACTAACTCGTCCATCTGCGCAAGCTCTCCACTAGAGACTAGCCCCACCGAAAAAAGAACCTCCGCGGGCTGCCCAGTGCAGGCCCGGGGGAAGTGTCGACTGAACACTTCGACAGTTCGCATCGGGTTAGCGACGGATGGTTTTTCACCTTTCAGTACAAATGCCACACCATACTCCTGTTAGCCCATCTTTGTTATTCCGTACAACCTACCACCTTCTCTTTGTATGAAGTACGAGTTTATGTTTCTTAGCCTCATTATACCAGGACCAGATCATCCGGGATCACGTATCAATGTGATGTTGAAACCATTGATTGAAGAATTGAAAACGTTGTGGATTGGAGTTGAAGCGTATGACTGTTACAAGAAGCAGAAATTCAACCTTCGAGCTGCTTATTTGTGGTCTTTCCATGATTTCCCTGCGTACAGCATGTTTTCTGGATGGAGCACACATGGTCGTTTGTCGTGTCCCATATGTGCGTCTGACACAGAGTGTTTTCGACTTACATACGGTGGCAAGATAAGCTACTTTGATTGTCATAGGCGTTGGCTTCCTCGAAACCACCCATTCAGGCAACAGAGGAATGTCTTCAGAAAAGATACTGTTGTCACTAAGGAACCACCTAAATGCCTAAGCGGGTGTATAGTATCCGGTGTTGGACTCACTAGTCCCTGATGAAGCTCGCCCTGGATTCTTTGTAGGTTACGGAAATGTTCACAACTGGACTCATGTATGGGGAGTTTGGGAGCTACCATATGTGAAGTCATTGATACTGATGCATAATATTGATGTAATGCATCAGGAGCGTAACATGGCCGAATGTATCATAAGCACGTGCATGGATATCACGGGCAAAACGAAAGACAACTTAAAGGCTCGAAAGGATTTGGCCGAGATTTGTAATTGACCTACTCTTGAGCTCTCTGAAAGTGGTAGTAAGCCACGTGCTTCTTTCGTACTTCGACCTAATGAAAAGAAACAAGTTATGGAATGGTTGAAAACTTTGAAATTCCCAGATGGTTATGCTGCTAGTCTGAGACGAGCCGTGAATGTTAAAACGGGAAAGCTCACTGGGTTGAAGAGTCATGACTATCATATAATAATGGAAAGACTCTTACCTGTTATGTTTCGGGGATATCTGGATGATGCGGTGTGGAAGGTGTTAGCTGAGCTATCATTATTCTATAGGCAGTTATGTGCCAAAGAAATAACGAAAGACATGATGGAGAAGTTAGAGAAGGAGATACCTGTACTTTTATGTAAGATGGAAAAAATATTTCCTCCTGGTTTCTTCAATCCAATGCAGCATCTTCTTATACATCTTCCATTTGAAGCAAAAGTTGGTGGTCCTGTGCAATATAGATGGATGTACCATATTGAAAGAGCATTGAGATATTTGAAAACTATGGTTGGCAACAGAGCAAGGGTTGAAGGGTGCATTGCCGAAGCATTTACTCTAAAGGAAGTAGGTTACTTTTCTAGTTTCTACTTTGCAGAGGAAAACAATGTCAATACTTCGGCAATGCGATACAATGTAGATGACGAACCACCAGTTAGTGATCTCTCTATTTTTAAATCGAGGGGAACTACTGTTGGCAGCAGCACATCATACGATTTTATTGAAGGAGAAAGGACTGCTGCTTTACTCTACATGTATGCTAATATCGATGGCATGGAGAAATATTTCGAGTAAGTGTTTCTCTTACATTTATGATGATTATTGTATTTACCAATACATGTATGCTAATGTCGATCACATATGTTTTGTGTGTACAGTGAGTTCCACAACCAAAACTGGAAACATAAGCATCAACCAACCAGAAAGCAAGTAGAAACAATGCGACGGGCTGGAATTAATGGAGGGCCTAATTTCTTATCCTGGTTTCAAGCTTATGTATTAGCGAACACAGACATCCATCAAGATTTACGACAGCTATCTTATGGATTAGTGAAAGTTAGAAGCTATGGTCGATATGACGTAAATGGCTTCCGATTCCATACAACTCAATTCGAAACTCTTCGTCCCCTCGCAACAACATCAAATTGCGGAGTTGTGACGAGAGCAATCGACTCACAAGGGAAAGAAACCAATTACTATGGAATCATTAACAAAATTCTGGAATTTTTACTTTCGCTGGCAATAAAGAACTTCGAGTGGTGTTCTTTGATTGTGATTGGTTTGATAACAATCATGGAACTCGATAAAATCAATTTGGCATGGTGGAAGTGAATCACAACGAACGCTTACGAGGTTTAGATACATACGTTCTTGCACATCAAGTGGAACAAGTGTATTATCTACCTTATCCATGTAAGAAGCTTAGCACTTGGTGGGTGGTATATAAAGTGAATCCTCGTGAGCGCTTGTATACTCCTGGAGATGATGGTTATCATGATAGTGGAGACACTGAAGAAGTTTACCAAGACGAAGGGTTGCCAGACTCTTTTATCGTAGAGCCTGGTGCAGGACTCGATAACTTAGTAGGAGACGTTGCAGATGTAGAGACATCTACAATGCGAAAGCGGAAATGTTAACAGCTCAAGACGACAGATCGCGATGTTGATGATCGTGATGTTGATGATCATGATGTTGATGGATTTTGAAACTGATTATGAGTAATGTTCTATTAAATGAAAGTGACATTAATTATCGCTTACATTACTTTTGAAACTGATTAGGAGTAATTACTTTTTAAACTGATTAGGATGTCATCAAGCAAGGGTTCAAAGGGTTCAAAGGGGAAGAAGGCGCCGAGTGTGAGGGGTTTCCTCCGCTCGCAGGAGAGAGACGACTACTTCTACAGTTCCACTTACAGCGGGAGCAGACGCACTCAGCTGTGAAGTGCATGTCCAGAGTTGCAGGACAGGGTTGTCAGTTTGCAGTGTACAAAGGTAAATTTTTCTACAATGCACAAAATTATTAAAATCACTTTTTCAATTTAACTTACTTACTTTACCATTGTAGTCTGATTCGGACTATGAGTCCGAGGCCAGAGCGGCACCTCAGGAGACGGGTACGCAGCGCAGCGTGCCCTCGGGCAGCGAGCCCTCTGGTAGCCAGCCCTCCGGCAGCCACCCCCAGGGTAGTCTGCCCAGCGAGCCCGAGGGCACCCAGCTTGAGGACACGTCCGGTGACCAGCCTTCTGGGTCACCAGACGTGGTGCCGCAGCGGAGGAGACGCACGAGGAGGAGTAACTTTGTTGGTCCTCCACCTATTCCTAGAGAGCCGGTAATTATTCGTCCGGTTGGAGATAGGTAACACATTAATAAAGTATTCATTTCTATTTGTTCTCAAAGACTATGATCTTACTTAATGACTTAACAGACGACTTTTTAGTTCATGGGAGGACCTCTCGTACGACGGGCAGAAACACCACAGGACGGTGAACGGTTGCATCGGGAACTTAGTGCGTGTGCACTACCCCGGTGCGACGTCGTGGGACGACTACACGCGCATTCCTCACCCGGAGAACTACAACCTACAGGGAGTCGTGTGGGCAGATTTTTGGGTAAGTAACTTTCATAAATATTTGAAGTTTCAATTCTTTATGTTCCTTCAAATATTAATGTGCGTATATGTCGAACTGTGTTGGCTTCCTACAGCTCAGGTACCACCTTGAGGACCCGGCTGAGCAGATGGATCACGCCCGCTCCGTGTTCGAAGTGAACGCTCGGAAGCTTGTTATGCAAATGCTTTCGAACGCTCGTAGTCAAGTAGTTAACGACTACTTAAAGCTCCACGACCACGAGGTTGGGTCGTTCAGAGACGCCTCTGACACGTACTTGACGGAGGAGCAATACGCAGTGGTAGGTTGCGTAATCTTTAAATTGTTCATATTAATTTTGCTAAGTAAAACCTAATGAACTACGCATGTGTGCAGGTTAGTGTCCCTTGGTTACAGGGACGAACTGAAGATTACCGAGCCCTTTGCAGGTATTGGGCTAGCGATGAGTTCATCGCTAAGTCCAAGAAGGCTCTAGATGCCAGAGGGAGCTCAGGGAAGCATGGTATGGGCGTCCAAGGTTTTGTGCGAATGGATAAACGGATGGTAAGTTTCTTGGTAGTTTTTATTATATTCATAATGTAGTATTGTTCGTACTAACATATGTTCACAGGAAAAGGAGACCGGCGTGCGACCGAGTGCTACTGCGGTCTATAGGAGAGGTCACGCTGACCCTTCTCAGCCGGAGCAGTGTAGTCAGTACGCAGTGGAGTGCCTGGTAAGTTTCATGACCTCTGAAATTATTTGACACTATATATGTTGTTGAACTTACACAATTTCATTGTTTTTCAGACTAGGTATGGGAAAGAGGCTGTGAGGATACACGGCGAAGGGTTCGATTGGGAAAACACCCCGAACATCGACCCTCAAGCCGCGTATGCAAGCGGAGGTGGAAAAGCACACGGAAGGTGAATTCATTTACTTTCATTGTTTTCAATTCAAGATTATTTAATTTTACCATGAATTGATTCTTTTTTTTAGGCTTTCCATATTCTCTGGAGTCGTCAACTCTAGGGAGGCACGACCTGCGAGAGGCAGCTCCTCGCAGTCTTCGGCTGCAGGCTCCTCCCGCCGCCGTGTCACCGAGAGAGATCTCGAAGTCATGGCGCTTCGGGAGAGCTTGACTCGGCAGGAGGAGGCCTTGGCGAGAGAGCGAGAGAACAACAGGGCTGCCATGGCGTACCATGCGTCCTATATGGCACAGATGCAAGCGGCAATGGAAGTAAGAAACATACAATTATAGTTTAATTACATTGCATTTCAATTAGTTTTGTAAATTGTAATGTTTGAAATGACAGGCGCGGCGCTAGCTCGACAGCAAGGGCAGCAAATCTAGATACCGTTGTGGCAGCCACCTCCGTTCGTGCTGGAGCCGTCGCCACCACAGGAGCAGTTTCCTGGAGTACAGGTATAAAAAGAAAGTTACATTAGGTGGAAGCCCCAACCGCTAAGAATCCTAATGAACCAAGAAAAACAATTGTAAACTTGTACATATGTCACTTTGTTTCGCAGGGATCACGGACGGAGGCTCAGACTCCATCGCCACAGCTAAGGGCGCCAGGTTCGCCGCGGCAGGATGACTTCTTCGCTCCCGGAGGTAGTGGAGGGGCTAGTAATCAATAGATTTGTGATTTTGTTTTTATTTGTGTGGATGTTAGACTTCGTGATTGTCGATGTGTACTATTGCACTTTGTTGTAAATTTATATATCAAACTGTTTTGTTGTTGTCTATTGATTTGGATGTGTAGCTGGCCATCGAGCCAGGTTAGCCATTTTCTATTTTTTAAAAAAATAGAAAAGCTTATATACGACGGCCTGTATAGTTTATATACAACGGCCGCTATACAGGGCCGTCGTAAATAAGCCTAAATTATATATGACGGCTGGGCCAGGCTGTCGTATATAAGCGCTTATATACGACAGCCAGGGTCCAGCGGCTGTCGTATATAAGCCCTTATATACGACAGCCAGGGCCCAGCGGCTGTCGTATATAAGGCCTTATATACGACAGCCAGGGCGCAGCCGTCGTATATAAAGGCCCTGGCCCACTGGGCCAAGTCTACGAAACGGGCCGTTGTATATAAGTGGCCGTCGTATATATAAGGTTATATATGACGGTGCCGTCGTATATAACTATATATACGACACAATATATACGACGGCCACAAACCGTCGTATATAAACAACTGCCGTCGTAAATAAACTATATACGATGGCTGCTGCTTTATATACGATGGTTTTAGCCGTCGTATGCTGACGGGAATCCTGTAGTGAGGGGACCGGAGTTCCCCAGCGCCCGCCTTCAGGAGGCATTGGTTCGTCGGGCGGTGACCCCAAGAGGCCTCGGGTCTTCCGCTCGGACGGTACTCCTGTCGGACAGCGGCGGTCCGAGGAGTCCAGGGCGTCCCGCCCTCCTTCCTCGGGTGGAGGAACTCCAAGGGGGGACGCCGGTGCTGCAATGCCCGGGGGTGAGCCGAGGGCTCAGGCGCTCCAGCCAAAGGTCGTCCTGGCTGCAGGCTCGGCAGGCGGTGACGCTGGAGGGAGCAGCACCAAGACTCAACCCGGGACGCAGGTGCCCCGGACTTCAGGGTCTGGATCAGCGAGCGGCACCAGAAGCGCTGCCGGAGTAATCCCTACTGCTCCACCTCCTGGGGGGGCTCCAGGAGCACCCCCTGTTCCGCCGGTCCGAGTGCCTGCAGCGCAGGCCCCGGCGGCGACTGCAGGCTCCGGTCGCTCTACCCCGGCTCGGAAGCCGGGGCTCCATGGCCGCTGGAGCGTTCGCGTCCCTCGGTAAGTGCTGCTCTTACCGAAATTTAAAACTTGTGTTCTCTCCATCTCTGTTTTGAGAGCTCCCTATGCTTGCAGGGACTCATCTGCGTCGCAGCATCCGGAAGCTGCGGCGGCTTCGCCGGCCCCCAAGTCGGTGCATGCTTCTTCTGTGCCGGTCGGACCTGCTCCTGCGGCGGCGGCAGCACCTGCTCGTCTTCCTTCACCAGCTCAGAAGCCGGCGGTTGTCGAGGGCTTGGCAGGGCCGGCTGGCAGCGTCCAACCCTCCAGTGTCGAGGCGGGAGGAGCAGCCGCAGGTCCTGCGGCGGGCGGTGAGCAGGGCCGCGTCGAGAGCGGCCCTGCTCCGGCGCCGGCTTCTCCAGATCGGCGCCTCATCGCGGTCTCCGTGGACGCTGCTGCGCCGGCGTCTCCTCCTCGGGAGGACGATGTGATGGAGGAGATCGGGGACGCGGCTTCGGCCTCTGCCGCCCCGCTGCCCTTGGCGGACACCATGGAGCTTGCCCAGGCTAGCGTCCGGCAGGTCCTGCCCGCGCTTGAACGTGAGCGAGAGGTCTTGGCGGATGAGAGGGACCGCCTCCGCAGCTGGTGGCAGCTCCTGGAGGTGCGGACCCGGGAGGTCAAGGAGAAGCTCTCCGCAAAGCGGTCGAGGCTTGATGCCGAGGAGGCGCTCCTCGACGCTTAGAAGAGGGCCATCGACCGCCTGGACTCCGAGACCCGGCGGCTCCTCTAGGATACCTGTGAGGCTCATGCCAGGGCTGAGGCACGCTCCACTACCATGGAGGAGCTGCGGCTGCGGCTGGCGTGCCGCGAGTGCGCCGTCACGGATTGGGAGCGCGCCCCGGCCGCCAAGGAGAAGAGAGTCACCGAGCAGCTGGAGGCCGGCGAGGGCGACTTGAAGGCCCGAACCAGAGAGCTGGAGCTCCGAGAGGCGGCCCTGGCTGGGAGGGAGGAGGAGGCCTCCCGGGAGCGTCAGGCGGTGCTGGAGCGGGAGCTGGCGACCGACTTCCGGGCGTCAGAGCTGGAGCGGCGCACTCGGGAGCTTGAGCTCCGGGAGAATTTTTTCTCGGCCAAAGAGAAGAAGTTCCCCGAGGAGGGGCCCAGTGCCCTGCTGGCAGCCTGCCAAGAGGTGGAGAAGCTTCAGGCTTCGTGGTCCGTCGAGGCCCGAGCGGTCTGGAGCTTCGTCGGCCAGGCGGGGTCCGCCCTGGTACCCCTCGGCGTCAGCCCCGTGAGGACGGGGGCTCCGGTGCAGGAGATGGCCGAGGCGATTTTGGCACTTGAGTCCATCGGTGCCAAGCTGGATAGGCTCGAGGTTGTGGTTGCCGACGAGCTCGAGGTAGAGGGGCGGAGCTTGGCGAAGGAGGTCGCCACGCACGTGCTGGCATGCTTCCAGAGCCGGGATCCTTCCCTCTCTCTGGAGCCGGTGAGGCTGGGCCCTGTCGCCGAGCGGGAAGAAGCCGCCAGGGCCGGAGTCGGGGACGTGGCCGCCCTCATAGCTTCTAGGTTCCAGCGGGAGTCCGGAGACTCCTAGGCAGTCGCCCCTGTGGCCGGGAGGCCTTGTATCTTTTTCTTTTTTGAGTCTGTAGTCCAGCTCTTGAAGCTTTAAATGAATGAATAGACTCTTGTTTTTTGTGCGTCTTGTGCTCTTGACTTCTTGGCTTGGCCTGCCCGAGCCCTTAGCCCCGTAAGGACTTCGGGAGGTCTTCACCAATCTTGAAGTCTTGCACAGACACCTTCCTCGGGTCCTTGTTGTGATAAGGGCCCAAGGGGTCTTCGGAGCTCGCCCCGTGAGGACGAGGAGGAGGTCCGGATCTGCTGGCCACGTGGCGGGCCCGTAGCTCCTCTGAGGAGAGGGTGGTCTGGCCCCACGGGACACATGGAGCCTTCGGAGCTCACCCCTGCGGAGGGGGTGAGGTCCGGCTCTGCCGGCCACGTGGCGGGCCGGAGCTATCCTCTGAGGAGAGGGGGGCCCCGACCCCGTCGGACACGTGGGGCCTTCGGAACCCGCCCCCGCAGAGGGGGCAAGGTCCGGATCCACCGGTCTTACAATGGAGTAGTCAGGAGCTCCGGTCTCTCCTCGCGCAGTCCCCGTAGTGGCCCCCTGGTAGGTGTGGCCAATGGTTTGGGCACACCTACCATACTCTTGCGGGGGAGCTAAGGCCAGGAGGTCCTGCACACAAGTAAGGAAAGCATAATTCTCCTTGGAGGCTCTCCCTTCCCTATCTCATAGTCTTATTTGGCTTACGGTCCTGGTATGGTACACGGGGCTTGGGCAATTCAGTGCGCCCGGCGTCGGGGGTCCGGCTCCCTCCGAGGTCAGGGTACGACCGTCCGGCCCCTATTACTGGACCGTAACGCTGGGGAGGCAGAGTGCACAGGCTTTCGGTACAGAACCAGGCAAAGCAGGCTGTACTCTCCTGGACCTCCGAAGGGCAGGGCGCGCATGCTTTGGGTCAGAATCAGGCAAGGCAGGCTACGCACCCTGGACCCCCCATGCACAGCGCAGGCTTTTCCTGGAGGTGACCAACTGGCATCACAACAGTTGACTGGGGGAGGCCCGAGAGGCCCCCTGGCCATCGGCAGGTACCTCAAGCGCGACCGTCTTTGGTTGGATAGCAAATGCCGACTAGGGTGAGAGTGGGAAAGGAGAGCTAAGTGTACGGTGAGCATACATGGAAAGTGCGATCATAAAAATTAATGCATAATTTAAATGAGCACAAGGGTAAGAGCGTGGCAGGACATACTTCTTTCCATATAAATATCCGTAGGAGGAAGGCAGGCTAAATATGGAGACAACGACCTGCCCCATTAAGAAGGGAAGCAAGACTCTACGCGCTTAGGGTCGGAACCAGGCCAAGCTAAAACGTAGTCCTGGACCGTCCCCTAGGACTTAGCTGCTCCGAGCACTGTTCCTGGACTCTATGGGATTTATTACAGAAAGAAAAAGAACTGTCCTACTACTGCTCTAGGGATAGAACTTACGGAGGTGTTCCATTTCCAAGGGTTCGGGAGCGGATCCCCATCCTCAGTGGAGAGGCGTACACACCCGGGGCGGCAGACTTTCGTGACGCGGAAGGGACCTTCCCAGCTAGGGGAGAGTTTGTTGGTCCCTTCGCGAGAAAGTATGCGCCGCAGCACCAGGTCGCCTTCTTTGAGCTCCCGGACACGCACGGTCCTTTGGTGGTAGCGCCGGAGCGCCTGCCTGTACCGTGCGTTGCGGAGCGTTGCTTTCTGGCTAGGGTATGTCAGAAGGTTTTTAGGCTATAAACTGCTTTTATTTCTTTTCTTTTGATAATGTAATCGAGCCTCATCAACGAGGTCGATGTCTTCGCGCCGGAGCTGGTGCTGCGCGGCTTCTCCCTGAGGGACCCGGGATGACTTCCTCCATTGGCTTAGGCCGACAAGAGGTTGACAGGGCCAGGGCAGCCCCCGGGAGGTGGGGCCGAGGCACGGTGGCATGCGCTCGGGTGGAGCTGGCCCGGTTCTGCACCGCCAGGGGCTGGTGCTCGGGCTGCTGCAAGTGCTTGGAGCTTCTCCAAGGCTGACACTGCAGCAGTGTGGTCTCCACGGATGTTGAGGATGCCTGTTGGTGTAGGCATCTTCAGGATGAGGTAGCCGTAGTGGGCTACTGCCATGAATCGGTACAGGGCTGGCCTGCCGATGATGGCGTTGAAGGGGAGGTCGATCTCCGCCACATCAAACAGAATGTATTCTGTCTGGTAGCTGTCCGGTGCCCCGAAGGTGACCGGAAGGCTGATGTTGACGTAGGGGACGACTTGTCCCGGCCCTACCCCTGAGAATAGGCTCGAGGGGGTGAGCTTTGCCATGGGGATTTGCAGCTTCTGGAAAGCTGCGCGGCAGATGAGGTTGAGGCCGGCCCCGCCATCCACCAGGACGTGGTACGTCTTCACGTTGGCGATGGTGGGAGCTACAAAGAACAGTAGCTTCCCAGCCCCAGCCATGTTCTTGGGGCAGTTGGTGGCGTCGAAGCTGATGGGGGTCCCCATAAACTTGAGGTGCGGCGCTGCGCTTGGGACAGGAGCCACCGACGCCACTGCTCGGCGCAGAGTCTTGACTGCACTCCGAGACGAGGGGTCAGAGGACCCGCCATAGATGATGTAGAGCGCCTTCCGGCGCTCTTCGTCGCTGGAGCTGGAGCCCTCGTGGTTGTGCACCGCCTTTACGGTGCTCTGGGGCTCCTGGAACTCCATCTGCTGGTCGACGTTGTCCCGGGCGTCGACCTTTTGCTTGCCCTCCCTCTGACGGAAGGGAGGGGTGTCCGCACGCGGTTGCTTCCCCTTGCGGAAGCACTCCGTGAGCTTCTGGATTTCCCGGCACTCAGCAGCAGTGTGGCTGCTGGTGTTGTGCACGGGGCACGGCTCGCCGTGGTCACCATCTAGGGCTGGTGACTTTCGTAGCCTCTTGTCGGGGCGTGGCCCCCAAGCTCCACTGGGTGCTGCTTCTGCAGCAATGGGAGCTGCGGTCGGTGGCTTCATCTTGCCACCTCTCTTGTTCTTGATCTTCTTGCTTCTTTCATGGGAAACAGCGCCAGATCCGGGCTGTCCTCCGGCTTCGGAGGCTGGCTGTGAGTGCCAGTTACGCCCTTCTGCTTCCCAGGCGAACTTGTCCGCCAGGCTGAAGAGCTCCGAGACGTCGCACACTTCTCTGGTCACAAGCTTCTCGAGCATCTTCTTGTCCCTTACACCCTGTCGGAACGCCACCACCACAGAAGCATTTTGGATATGGGGGATGGTGTTCCGTAACTGGGAGAACCGCTGGATGAAGGAGCGTAGTGACTCTCTAGGTTGTTGTTGGATGGCGTGGAGGTCGAGCTCCGTGCTAGGCCGGGTGTAGGAGCTGCCGAAGTTAGCAGTAAACTGCTGGCAGAGCTCTCCCCAGGAGGTTCTGGAACCCTGGGGGGATTCATGAGCCAAGACCGTGCTGGGCCGGTCAAGGCGACGGGGAAGTAGTTGGCCATGACAGCCTCATCCCCTCCTGCAGCAAGGATGGTGGTGGAGTAGATCTGGAGGAACTCCGCCGGATGGACGCTGCCGTCGTACTTCTCTGGCAGGTGTGGCCGGAACTTGCGCAGCCACTTCGCAAAGCGAAGGTGTGGCACCAGGGCTGCACACCCTGCTCCTGTTGCTGCAGGTGTCGGTGCCGCGAGCGCTTGGTCCGCTGTTGGCACCGTGTACCCCGGCATGGGCAAAGGTGCACCATAAACCGGGGGCACCACTTGCAGGGCATATGGCTGAGGCATATGCTGCGTGCCGTATGCCTGGGGCAGAGATCGCGTAGCGAACGTCTGCGGCCCAGGCTGGGTCGAGGCGGTCGACATGCTGTCGAGGCCTCTTGGTGGTGATGCCTTTCTCGTCGCCGCTCGATGGCCACGCGGGCATCTTCGCCCAGGTGACGTCGTTCCAGCTCCGACCTCAGGTCTGCCGATGGGAGCCTGGTAGAGCGGAAGTCTACCGTCTGCCCGTCAACCGCTGGCGTGCGTGAAAGCAACACATCCGGTTGATTGGGGCGTCGTCCCCGCCGAAGCTGAGGGTTGGCGGCGGCGACGATGAGACTGTCTACGTCACGAATCCACTGCTGGGTCGCTGCCTGAGGAGCGTCCCCAGCAGGTGGGTTGCGTAGGAGCGCTCGTGCTGCAGCTAGTGCGCTCCCATGGGAGAAACTCGGCGCTGCAGCCGATCTTGGGCTTGCTGGAGTCCGTGTTGCCAGAGTTGGCTGCTGGCTTCCAGCTTATCCCGACACGCTCCTCCCTGAGTGCATCGAGACGTAAGCCTCGCTGGTCACCGTTCGCCGGGAACGAGGGCGAGGAGAGCTTGCTGCGGACGGAAGCTTGGTCATCTTCGTGAGCGAAGAATGGACGCGAGAGGGTAAAGACCCCTACCTGGTGCGCCAGATGTCGAAGTGTAGCTCTCGACACTTTCCCCGGGCCTGCACTGGGCAGCCCGCGGAGGTTCTTTTTCAGAGGGCTAGTCCCCCTGTGTGAGTCTCACTGTACTGGACGAAGGAAACAGATGAACACAAGGGTTTTTTACGTAGTTCGGGCCGCTGGAGCGTAATACCCTACGTCCACGGTGAGCAGAGGTGCTAGTTATATTGCTTGATGCTTAGAACCAAAGTTCCGAGCTTGAGGATGAGCTGAGTGCTAGAATGCTGAATCAGGGTGCGTACTTGCGTGAGCGCGAACCCTGAGTGTGAGTGTGCTAAGAGGCGAACCGAACAGAGTTCGACCGTTGTAACGTTGCCTACCCGAGCCTTTTATAGTCCAAGGCTCGGGCGGCTTACAAGGTGGGCCCAGGACCCGACAGGTGGTCCCGGGGAGATTGCCTGCCATCTACCATATCCTGCAGTTATGCTGGTAGCTGTCTCTGGCGAGGGCTTCTGAGTCTTCGTCTTGCCGCCCTGCCCACGCCGTAAGCTAGGCGTAGTGATTGATGACGACCGGGGCGGCAGGGGATGTCTTGTCGCTGTGTTTATTGGTGTACAGCTTCTGACGTGGTGTGCCAGTCTTCACTGCGATGCGACTGGGCACAACGGCACCTGACAGTGGCATGCTCCGCGTCTCCGCGTCTTGGGAAGGTGTGGGTCTTGAATACCTTGTACGGACAAGGTATGGCGCGTCTTTACTCTTGCTGCCTACCGCGCGGGGGCAGGTAGCGCTGTTCTGCGGCCACGTGGCGGGCCCGGAGCTCTCCTCTGAGGAAAGGGAGGTCCGGCCCCGTGGGACACGTGGGGCCTTCGGAGCTCTCCCCGCGGAGGGGAGAGGTCCGGCTCTGCTGGCCACGTGGCGGGCCCGGAGCTCTCCTCTGAGGAGAGGGATGTCCGGTCCTACTGGACACGTGGAGCCTTCGAAGCTCTCCCCGCGGAGGGGGTAGGTCCGGCCCTGCTGGCCACGTGGCAGGCCCGGAGCTCTCCTCCGAGGAGAGTGAGGTCCAGCCCTGCTGGACACGTGGATCCTTCGGAGCTCTCCCTGCGGAGAAGGGAGGTCCGGCTCTACCGGCCACATGGCGGGCCCGGAGCCCTCCTCTGAAGAGAGGGAGGTCCGGCCCCGCAGGACACGTTGGGCTTTCGGAGCTTGCCCCTGCGGAGGGGCAAAGTCCTTAGGCGATTTCCCCTGTATGCGGGGGTACCCCATATTGAGAGTACCGACAGTTCCCCTCGCATTTCAACTTCGACGCCATGCGGTCCAATCGCCAACCCTCGCGGTCCGACCGTGAGCCCACGCGGTCCAACCGCCACGCCTTCTAGAGACTCAGGACATCTCTGTTCCAGTGGCGGTCCAACCGCCACATTAGGCGGTCAGACCACCCCAGTACCGAGCTCAGCTTCCTCGTGCGGCGCTCCACCAGGCTTCGGATCTCCCGCGGCTCCTCTAACTTCCCTTCATCAGCAGCGGGGCTTTGTTCGTGTCCCATGATCCGTGCTTGAGGTTCCTCCAGTGAACAATGAGCACACAATGTGGACCCATGGGAAGATTGGTCTTCGTCTCCTGCTACATCGCCTGAATCTTCAGACATCAATGCTATCACTGATACCAAAGACTTACCATGGCGCTCTCGCTGATCCCAATTGGCGAGAGGCCATGACCAAGGAGTTTAGTGCTGTCGGTACCTTGCAGACCAGGTACCCACGCGTACAGGCTTGAAGATGCTCTAGACCCCGCCTCCCTACAGAGGCGGGCTCTGTCACCGCCATGTGTCCACTGGGACTGGGCCTGAGCTCCCTACTGAGGAGGGCTCCGGAGCTACCATGTGCCCTCCGGCCCCAGACCTAGCCTCCGCGCTGAGGTGAGGTCCGGCGCTGCCACGTGTCCTATGGCTCCGAGCCATACCTCCCCGTTGAGGAGGGCTCCGGAGCTGCCACGTGCAATCTGGCCCCGTACTTGACCTCCCCGCTGAGGTGAGATCCAACGATGCCACGTGTCCTCTAGCTCTAGGCCTGATCTCCCCGCTAAGGAGGGCTCCGAAGCATCCATGTCTCCTCCGGCCCCAGACCTGGCCTCCCCGCTGAGGCGAGGTCGGACGCTACCACGTGTCCCACGACTAGGCATGGGCTGTGGGCCTCAGGAGTCAAGGAAGACATGGCCAGTCCGGTCACGCATTCAAGACTCGTGTGTTAACTAGAAGCATGGCGCGCAGGACACGCCTCCACCCACTCCTGGCATTCATTACAGTGAAAAGACAGGACAGTACGGAGCGACAACGGCAGTAACGGCACAGTGCTGCACAACTGACCGAGTATGACACGGCGACAAGACGGGGCCTTCTCCCGCCATCATCAACCGCTACTCAATCTGAGGCACCGGCGTGTCAGGCGGTGTTCCTTAACTCCATCGACAGAAGGCACTACAAGTAGCATTAACACCATAGATCGTGTACATGGTATAGACCACCGCAGGGCCACCTGTCGGGCCTCGGGTCTCAATGTAAGTGCCCGTCCTTGAGACATAAAAGGACCGGGCAGCCTCCTAGAGAAGGGATTTTCGATCTCTGGATTTCGGTTCGAAACCCAACTCACTCACACACGCGCGTAAGCGCAAACAATACAACTCACACTTCTGTGAACGTAGGGTTTTATGCTCTGGCGGCCAGAACCACTTAAATCCTGGTGTTAATGTTTGTTCTTCAAGCTCGATCGATCTAGGTACGTTAGCCCCTCCAAACAACAAACCTCCACGGACTGCTCTATTAGCGGTACCGGGGGAAGTGTCGTAGCGAACACTTTGACAACCGCACTAAGGCCAACAATACTCGGATCTCGTGCCTCGTCCTTATGGTATGAACATCATGACTGGCAAGTGGGTTTTCCACCACAAGTTTCATACAGATGGCTCTTTTGATCGCTACAAGGCTCGTTTGGTGCTTTGCTGTTTTACTAAGTAGCCTAGTATTGATTTTTGTGAGACTTTCAGCCTTGTGGTGAAGCCTACTACAGTCCGGTACTGTTCTGTCTGTTGCTCTCTCTCGTGATTGGCATGTTCACTAGCTTGATGTAAAGAATGCGTTTCTGCACGACACATTATCGGAGACAGTCTATTGTGAGCAGCCTTCTGGTTTTCTTGACTCAGCTCACCCGGACTTCGTCTGCCGCCTGAACAAATCATTGTATGGTTTGAAACAAGCTCCTCGTGCCTGGTACAGCCGGTTTGCTTCTCATATTACCACACTTGGATTTGTTGGCGCTCGGTCAGACACTTCTCTTTTTGTCTACCGACACGGTGCCAACATGGCTTATCTGTTGCTTTATGTGGATGATATTGTTCTCACCGCCTCTTCAGTGTCATTGCTTCGTCGCATTATTGATGCTCTTGCTGCAGAATTTTCGATGAAGGATCTAGGCAGCCTCCATCATTTTCTGGGCATTTCCGTTACTCGGAGCTGCTTAGATTTCTCTCTCATAGCGGCAGTATATGGTTCATATTCTTAAGAGAGCTGGCATGGCTGATTGTAAGCTGTGTTCTACTCCGGTCGACACGTGTGCGAAGCTGTCATTCGATAGACCTCCTGTTTCGGATGCCATTCACTATCAAGGCCTTGCCGGAGCACTTCAGTATCTCCCTTTTACTCGACCAGATATTGCATATGCTGTTCAGCAGGTGTGCCTCAATATGCATGATCCTTGGGAGCCTCATTTTGCGTTGGTGAAAAGCATTCTCCGGTACATCCGAGACACTTTGGATTTTGGTCTACACATTCACTGATCCTCTGTCGGCGAGTTGATTGCGTATTCGGATGCTGTTTGGGCTGGATGTCACGACACATGCCGTCCTACCTCCGGATATGGCGTCTTCCTCTATGATAATCTAGTCTCCTAGTCTTTGAAGCGCCAGCACACGGTGTCCTGCTCCAGTGCTGAAGCGGAACATCATGCCGTCGCTAACGCCGTCGCTGAGGCCTCTTGGTTGCACCAGCTACTAGAGGAAACTCATTGTCTATTGCAAAAGGCCACCTTGGTTTATTGTGATAACGTGAGTGCATTATATCTCTCGACTAACCCAATGCAGCATCAACGCACCAAGCATATCGAGATTGATTTGCACTTCATTAGGGACAAGGTGGCTGCTGGAGCAATTCAAGTTCTTCACGTTTCTACTAGTTCGTAGTATGTAGATATCTTTACTAAAGGCCTCCCATCTTCAGTGTTTATGGAGTTTCGATCTAGTCTGAGTATTCTGGCTTGTAGACGTTCAGACTACGGGAGAGTGTTAGATAATAGTCTCACATCGTCTATTGTAAAAAGGAGGTCCTCTGACCCCCTTATATATATGTATTCACCCGCAGAGGCTAAATCAATTCAATTATTATTTTCCCTCTTCTATCAGTTCCTCTGACTCTAGTCTGTGCCAATTTACCTGCATTTGATTTTCAGAATTACAGAAGCTTCTGAATTTCGCTACTACTCACTTTTGTACAGTAAACAAGCAAGTCATGTACGGATCCAAACATGCATTTTAGTTCAAAAGAACAGGAAAAAATCGATCCACGCCCAGACGGTAAATACATCTTTGAGCAATAACTACCTTTTAATTTCCTGATAACATACATTTTGAACAATAACTAAATGTATGGGAGGATCCAATGATAACATATCTTTACTGTGAGAAGATGGATAATGTGTAATGGGATGATCTGTATTGAGCCTCGTGGCTTCTCGTCATCGCCCCCAAACACCTTACACGCGTTTTTCCGTTGTTTTGATAATAGCCCGTTGTATTGATGTAGCCGAGAGCAGGACATCGTGGTCGTCGCCGTAGAGGAGGGCGCAGGTCCAGCGGTGAACGCAAGCACACGTGTGCACATAATCAGCTTGATCTAGCCAAGGATCACGACTGGCGGCTGCAGCAGCTTAGCAGTCCGACAGGGAACGTGCTGACCCAGAGCGAGCGATAGCAGCATGGACGAGCAGCATGGATATGGAGTTATCACTCTCAGGGGTAGCCGACAACTCGTGGTCATGGACAACGGGATGATGCCACAATCCTTCACGGTGAAGAGAACGGTGGCGATGGTGAAGACCGGCGGTGAAAAATCGATCCACGCCCGACCGATCCCAACTGAGATTCTCTGTGTTCAATATGAAGAACAGGGAGAGAACCGTAAAAAAGATCCCCCAAAAAAAAGACGGCAATAGGCGGGCGCAAGTGCAACGCCAGGAATGACAGCTAGAGGGAGAAAGACCGAACTGTAGCTTTGACCTATATATCAGTGTATTCGTTTCTTTTTATTTAATATTGCTTAGTTTAAAAATAAACTGAACAGCGGTTAAATAAAAAACAAGGAGTATTATGAATACACTTGCATTTTCATAAAAGGATACTAGGTCTGAATATATATAAGTATATATACGTATATTTTCAATTATTTGTTAATTCTGAACTACTAAAAACTAAGGCAAGTCACTACAACAGAAACAATCATATGTATTGGTTCATAACAGCCATCGGTATCGGTTCTAGAACCGGTACTAAAATCTCGGTACTGAAAATAAGTGTTATCAATACCGGTTTCGAAACCAATACAGATAAGAGTTATCAGAATTGGTTCCAATTATAAACCAATTCGGATAATCGATTATCAGAACCGGTTCCAGTTACGGGTTTTAGTTATCAACCGGTAATGATATGTATTCCAATAAAAAATTAGGTACATAGAATCATTATGCATCACCACCCCTTTATGCTAAACTACAAATATCATCAGTCCATAAAATGTTACAATTAGAAGAGTAACCTGCAGAATAAACTGTTGCAATCAGAACTACACTATATAGAGCTACATAATGACAATTTATAATTAAAAAACAGGATAAGTAATTTGTTCGTAATTAATGAAAATGAATGGAAGAATGCAGACTCATGTTGGTTCAAACGCATACAGGTAAAAAAGAAATAAAACGGGATTAGAGAGCACATACATTTTTCCTTCACCGACTAGATCCAGCGGCACCAAACAGAGATTTGAGAGGTATTATAAAAAATTTAATAGTGTGCTCACTCATGTGCATGTGTAATTAGCAGAAGAACTTGTATATTTACAGGAGCGTTGAAAACTATTACTAGAAATACACATACCTCTTCAATATAAGAAGAACAGTAAATGCATAAAAGATAGAAGGGGGATTGAACACCACCTACAGAACCATGCGATGTAAAGAATTTTAAAAGAGCAGGAAAAATAGAAGAAAACAATGCTGTGGAACAATCGTACCCATTGAAATGTGCCTTCATCTAGAAGAGAAACAAGCGATTTTGCATCGTGCTGTTGATTCTTGGCATAAGCACTCACGACTGATTTTTTCTACAACAAAAAAAAAAGACAACAGACAGACAAGATGATACGGTAATCAGGTCATTGAGTATATCAAAGATGAACATCTTTCTGCAGCATGGTTGTGTAAGAGCCTCACCGTGTTTTGTCGCCGACGGGCAGGGGCAAGTAGTTCGGCGGGAGCATGGTCTGTCAGCTCGTCGCCACGGAAACTATCAACATTTTACGACGGCTGCATTTATTTGCGTGGGTCAGCGTTCGTAAATTAATGTACTTACGACGACCCGTGGTAGCCGTCGTAAGTTTGCTAACTTACGACGGTCGTTGGCTCTCAGCCGTCGTAAATAATAAGACCGACGAAATTTAATGTATAACTTACGACGGTCGGAACATTGGCCATCGTAAGTAAGTAAACCGTCAGAATTTAATCACTATTTATGCCAGCTAAAACCTAAACCATCATAAGTTAATAAGCCATCGTAAATAAAGAACATAACACTACATCTCGCGGGTCGCGCGCGCGACCCGCCGACTGTCGCCGCCACCGCTCCGCCTCACCCTCGCCGAGTCGCGACGCCTCCGCCGCCATGCCCTGCCCTGCCGCCGCGCCGCCGTCCCGAACCCCGCCCCACCACAGCACCGCCCCGCGACCTGCCGCAGCCACCGCTGCCCCGCCCCGCGCCCCTGCCCCAGAGCCGCCCCGCGCCCCGCCGCAGCGCCGCCCCTGCTGCAGCATCGCCCTGTGCCCCGCGCCGCCGTGCCGCCTCCGGCGCCCCGCCCCGCAGCGCCGCCCACGCGCTGCCTAGCCCCACCGCGCTCCCATGTCGCCGCACCACCCGGCCCTGCCGCCCGTCGCGCTGCACGCCGCCGCGCCGTGCCAGTCCGCCACCACGCCATGCGCCACCCGCCTCGCCGTGTGCCGCTTGCCGCGCCGCCTCCACCGTGAGGTGAGCCGCCCGCCTCCCTCCCCCCCTCGGTTGGCGACCCCCATGACCGGCCGCCGGTGCCCCCCACGCCGGCCTCCATTACCGTCCATGGAGGCAACTGAGGAAGCTCGGTTTTTTAATTACCAATTGTTTAGTGGCTAATTGTTTAGATTATGCTTATTTAGGTTTGATTGTTTAGTGGCTAATTGTTTAGATTTAGATGAATTGATATGCTTAGTTTTAATTATTGCCTAGGTTTATTAAATTGCTAGCTAGGTGTAATTTTTAATTGCTTAGAATTGATAAGCTTGTTAACTATGGTAATTATGCTTGTTTAGATGAATTGTTAATTGCTTAGATGATTAATGCATATGAGTTCATAGTTTAATTGATTATTTTTAATTATTATTTTGATTGTTTGAGTGTTTAAGTACTATATGTACATAAATGGGTTTTGGACCGGTTTGGCCCGACACAGCCCATTTAGGGCCCGATACGACTCATTTGTGATAACGAATGCGTCTACACAAGCACGGAGTGAACAACCTAGGCCGCCTCGCCCGGCCGCCGCGCCTCCCCGTCGCCATGCCCCGCCGTGCTGCCACCGCCGTCCCGCCGCGCCGCCCCTTGGGGCATAACTTAGGACGGCTAACCCACTTCTTTGTCTCTCTCTCTCTCGTTCTTTCCTTCTCTATCTCGTTCTTTTCTTCTCTCTCTCGTTCTTTCATCTCTCTCTTTTAAATGACTCAAAAATGAAAGATTGATGTAAACCTATACAATATGCATCACCCATTTTGAACTGGCCCGTCCCACATGTGTTACGCATGTGAAGCGTGTATGTTCGGAATTGTCTAAACGCATGGTAAGTGTATTATAAGTTCGTTTATGTGTTCATAATATATTTATCCTACTAACACGTATCTACAGGAGCGTAGTGCGACCCAGGTTTGGAAGAGAGGTCACAGGGGAAGTGACCTGTCGCAGCCGGGGCAGTGCAGTGAGGTCGCGACCAATCGACTAGTAAGTTTTCAAAATTCTTCAATTTAATTATAACTAATATTATTATTTACATGTTTACACCATTTCTATATTTTTTTAGGAAAAGTACGGGCAGGAGGTCGTCAAAATACACAGTGAAGGGTACAATTGGGAAAACGCGCCAATCGACCCTCAAGCCGTGTATGCAAGTGGCGGCGGGAAGACCCATGGCCGGTGAGTTGGTTTCTTTGATTTATTTTTTTTCACTCTTCCTTCTTTTACTTATTATTTTATTTCTTTCGTAGGTTTGCCATTTTTGATGGAGTTGTTGACTCGAGGTCGGCGCAACCTGCGAGAGGCACTTCATCGACGCAGGCTTCGTCAGTTGGTCCGTTGAGTGGCCGTCTCTCGTAGAGGGACATGGAGTTCCGTGCCATGTAGGAGAGGCTGACGCGGACCCAGAAGGAGCTCGACAGGACGATGGCCTAGATGCAGGCAGTGATGGAGGTAAGTAATTTAAATTACTGTAGTTTATTTTCATAGCATTTAAGTAATATGTATATTCTAATATTTTGCAAATATAGGCCTTAGCTCGATAGAACGGCCAGCAGATTGCGATTCCTGCGTGGCAGCCGCCATAGGCGACCCCATCACAGGAGCCCGCAGCACAGGTGCCTCCGGTACAGGTAATAAACTCTTGAATATTGTATTATTCATTTAACATAGGGAGAGAGGGAGATATAGAGAGAGATAGAGTGGTACACAAGGGAGAGAGAGGGAGTGCGAGAGAGGGTGAGAGTGAGATGGAGAGACGGAGTGTTACAATAGAGGGAGAGAGGGAGTGCGAGAGAGAGGGTGAGAGTGATAGAAAAAGGGGATGGATGGTACAGAGATAGAGGAACAGAGTGAGAGAGAGTATGAAAAGTAGAGAGAGATGAAGAGATTGAGAAAAAAGAGAAAGACATGGATATCTAAATCCAAAATATGTCTAATTAATCATGTGATTTGCAAGGTTCCACGACGGAGGCTTCGACTCCATCATCACAGCTACCGGTTCCGGGAGGGACCCGCTGAGACGGTTTCTTCGGCTGTGGAAGTAGTCGAGGGGTTAGTGTGTAGCCCTTTTGTGTTTTGTGTTGTGTTTGATGCGTATACCTCTGTTTAAGACTGTTTACTGCTACTATGAGTATATATCGTCTCTATTGTATGTTCTGTGAGCTGGCCATCGAGCTAGGTTAGTAAGTTTTGTTTTAAAAAAATTACAAACATAACTTACGATGGCCACTGCCTAGAAGCCGTCGTAAGTTTGCCTCTGCTGCTTACGATGGTCACCAGAACCGTCGTAAGTTAGCCTCAGTTACTTACGATGGCACTGAGCAATCTGTGGTAAGTAAAGTGGTTTGGGCCACCACGTGGCCTGGGCCGTTACTTACGACAGATGCGCGACGCCATCGTAAGTTACTTAACTTACGACGGTAGCCGTCGTAAGTTAGCTTATTTACGATAAAATAATTACCTCGGCTTGTCACTGTCGTAAGTAACAAAATATCGTCATAAGTTAGCTACTTACGACGGTTTATGACTTAATTACGACGGCTTCGGCCGTCGTAAGTCAGTCGTATCACTGTAGTGGGGGTCGGTGGTCCTCGTGGTCACTTCGATCGCCAATGCCATCTACGTTTGCTGCCATTGAAGAACAAAGATGGGGAACGACACAACAGAGAACGAGAACATGCTAGATCTAAGAAAGGAAAAATAAAATGTTGTCTCATTGTGAGGAAGAAAAAAATGTTTATATATATTGTGATACTTTCTATGCCGATTCATAACAGGAACCGCTACAGATAATAAATATTTGTACCGGCTCACAACTAAAATCGGTACAAATAATAAGTATGAGTACCGGTTCTAGTTGAGGTCTCGTATTGATAACAACTTTTTACACCGGTTCTTCCTTACTCAATGATTGACGCGGTCACGAAGGTTAAGAATCAGTACTGATAATAGTTCTAAACCGGTTCCAATGGGGCGGTACAAGAGATTTTTCTATTGTAGTGAGTTTTGCCTCAAACGAGGGAATAAACTAAGGAGTAGGGATGTTTATAAAGCAATACATGTTTGTTTAATGTGACAGCGTAGTTAATAACGTTGAAAGGAGGCGATTTGGCATCCATGATTAAGGGGAAACCACATATTTTAGGATCTTGTACTAATAAAGCACAACTGTGGTGGAATTACCTGTGTTGAGCACCTGGAAGTTCATGCGGAAATATCAATGCACTGGTAAAGCAAGCAATAGTTAAGCAGTGAAGGTGTTTGTCCCCTGCAGTGTCTTATCACAAGAACCAGCAGAATAACATCTAGGAAAACCAAATAATCATTAAACCAAGATGTCTGAGTTACTTGGGTAAGCAAAGTGTACATACCTGAGTTGTGCGAGACAGAAAGCGCACTCATGCGAAAAAGAAAAGGAACAAAAACTGAAAGAATCTATTAGAATACAACAAATTGAAGATGGCTTCTAGAGCTCAAGCATGAAAGTGTATATGAAGCTATATTAAAATACTCTAGGCATAAAGGAATTAGACAAAATTATTGGCCATTTTTTCTTTACGAGGTACCTAAATCATCAGAGCATCATGTTAGAATAAACAGCCTTAGTACATTAGCAAAAAAAGGCATACCCAGTGCTGAAAGCTCCCACACGTTGTGGGGTCTGGAAAAGGGAATTTCTAGTCAGCCTTTCCCTTGCTTATTTTGCAAGGAGGCTGATTCGAACACAGAACCTCTAGGACACAAGTGGAGAGACTCTACCACTGTGCTAGGCCTGCCCTTCCTTAGTACATTAGCAGTGAAGTACAAATTCTTTTTATTGATATATGATATTTACTAATTTATTAAAAATAATTGAGCGTTTTAAATTTTATATTACAAAAATAACCACCCTGCTCCTCATTCATTGGGTGATAGGTGCCACGTCAGCACCTATCGCCACTTTATTGGCCGACAGGTCCCGCATCAGCATTTGTGGCCCAATGAACGAGTGACACGTGCCACGTCAGCTGCCACGTCGGCTGCCCGTTGAGTAATATTTAAGATGTATTGTTATAAAGTAAAACAAATAGGATTTGAACCTGAGACTTTGATTAAGTTGTTAGAGCTAACAACTACACTATTTGTTGTAGTTTTTAATAATAAAACTTAAATATTAGCTGACGTGGCACCTATCACCCGTTCATTGGGCGACAAATGCTGATGTGGGACCTATCACCCAATGAACGGATGACATGGTGGTTATTTTTGCAAAATTTTAAAATGCCTCGTTAGTTTTATTAATTAATAAAAAATGTATATTACCAAAAAGTTCCATGAAGTACTTCTTGTGGCTAGGGCACCAACCCGGCCCCAATGAGCAGGGAGGCACTGAATCAGGCATCTTGGGCCGACGCCACCAGGGTTGCACAATCGCCAGGAGGACCGACGGTGCTGACTTTCCTAGGTAAAAGTCTAGAAAATAAAAAATAAAAGAATATATTAATTTAATAAATTTAAACGTATAAAAAAAGATAAATCAAGTTGTTTAGAAAAGTTATTTTGAGTTGGAGTAAAGTCAAGTAATGTCCCTCCTATATAAAGGAGACATTGTAATTGGATTCAGTAAAGCAAGAAAAAGGTTGGTTTAATCTTTATCTCATGTGCCTCTCTCTCTCTTCCACAGCTCCTTCTAGCCCCAGCGGGCAAAGGGGAATTTCGCCCACAATAGATTGGTATCATCGGTTTACTTTGGTTCTCTCCATCATCTCTGCAATGGCACCACAAAAGTTCACCACCTGATCCAATAAGGTTCCTAAAAGTGTGATCTTATGAAAAAACTCAAACGAGCTCCAAGCACAAGTATCCACCATTGCCACGGATTTTGTTCAGGCCTAAGTGACAAACTAGAGGAGGTACATCGTCTCATCGCTGAACTCCTTCCTAAGCTCTTGAACAAGGAGGATGATAAGATCTCAGAGGCTGAGCAAGCAGCTAAAGAGGAAGCTACATGACATGAGGAGGTCGTGCATCTTCAGGAAGCTCTTTGGGCTGCTTGACATCCAACCGAGTCTTCTACAACAACAAGAGTGCCAAGATTCCTAACAACCTCTATAATGACCTTGCCAAAACCGCCTTCATTGAGATGAAGGATTCCAAACAGCCTCAAGTGGAGGATTTTGGGGCGCCTTCATGTGTTGATAGTGTAGGAAAATTAGATATTTTACGGTTTAGTTTTGTCGGTACCCTGAGAACCGGGTACTCCCGCGTGGAGGTTAAACGACAACCCAGGCCCCTCCTCCCTGCTGAGGGGGCGCTAGAGAGGCCACGTGTCCCTGGCCCAGGGTCAGCCCCGAGGCTGCCACGTGCCCCTCGACTCTGGAGCCAGCACGTGTCCTTGGCACCGGACCTAGCCTCCCCGCTGAGGTGGAGTCCGGAGCTGCCACGTGTACTCAGGCTCCAAACATCCTCCCTGCTGAGGAGGGCTCCGGAGACGCCATGTGTCCTTGGTCCCAGACCCAGCCTCCCTGCTGAGGTGAGGCCCGGAGCTGCCAGTGTACCCGGGCTCCAAACCTCCTCCCTGCTGAGGAGGGCTCCGGAGCCACCACGTGTCCTCGGCCCCAGACCCAGCCTCCCTGCTGAGGTGAGATCCGGAGCTGCCACATGTATCTGGGCTCGGAACCTCCTCCCTGCTGAGGAGGGCTCCGAAGCCGCCACGTGCCCTTGGCCCCGGACCCAGCCTCCCTGCTAAGGTGAGGTCCGGAGCTGCCATGTGTACCTGAGATCCGAGCCTCCACCCTACTAAGGAGGGCTCCGGAGCCGCCACGTGCCCTTGGCCCTGGACCAAGCCTCCCTACTGAGTTGAGGTCCGGAGCAACCACGTGTGCCCAAGCACTGAGCCTCTTCCCCGCTGAGGAGGGCTTCGGAGCCGCCACGTGCCCCACAATCTGTCGTGGGCCGTGGGTCGACGAAGTCAATGAGGAATTGCGCTGTCAGGCCACACATTTATGGCTCGCGCCTTCCCTAGGATCCTAGCGTATGGCGCACACCCCCATTCTCCACCCACTCACCATTACGGTGACAAGACAGGGCGGCAAGGTATGACAACGGTACAATGCCGCCCAACGGCACTAAGTCACCCAAGCATAACGAGAAGACGCGGTGAGAAGATGACATTCTCATCATTACCTGACACACGGACAGGGGCACTTAGCACGCTAAACTCCCTACCGACTACTCTGAGTGTAAAACCCTAGATCATGTATAGGGCTCACATAGCTACAGGGCCACCTGTCAGCCCCCCAGCCACATTGCAACCACCCCGTCCTTGGACTATAAAAGGACCGGGGTGACCACCTGAAAAAAGGGTTCGCATCCCAGCGACTCCTACATTCGTATGCACGAGCCATACAGCAAACACTCCCATGGACGTAGTGTATTACGCTCCGGTGGCCCGAACCACGTAAATCTCGGTATTCACCCGCTCTCTCGAGCCGGATCATGTGAGAGGCATCAAGCCCCTCCAGTCAAAAGACCTCCGCGAGCTGCTCCAGTAGCAAGCTGGGGGGAGTGTCGTAGCTCACACTCTGACCTTCGGCGCGCCAGGTAGAGGGCTTTTCATGCTCTCAACGTGACCGTGGTGAACGTCACCACCCGTGGCGAGGCTTCTCGCCCTACTCGTCCTCGTCTCCAGGCGGGAGACGACGAGGCCACCCCCTACTCCAGAGCGGGTGGGACTGGCCGAGCAGGTAACCAAATGGCCAGCACACTCTGCGTGATGTACGAAGGTTCTTCCGACGTATCGTCCCGGTGAGCCGTCAAGACCCTGCGTCAGGCAGTGTGGCAGCTGCTCTAACCCCCGAGCTGGGGCCACACCGTAAGTGGATGGAGACGCCGATCAGCTTCGGCGCCTCCAACAGCCCCAAGAACATAGAAGGCGCCAGGTAGCTGCCTCTCCTTGTCGCCTCGACCATCTCCAATGTGAAGCTCTACCACGTGCTGATCGATGGTGGGGTGTCCCTCAGCGTTATCAGTCTCGCGATCTTCAAAAAGCTACAGATCCCTGTGTCCTAGTTTACCCCCTCAAGGCCATTCTCGGGGGTAGGTCGAGACCCAATCTTCCCATGTGGTTGCATCTCCCTCCCGGTAACGTTCAGGACGCCTGAGAACTACCGCACGGAAAAGCGTCGTCTTTGATGTTGTAGAGGTCAGCCTCCCCTTCAACACCATAATCGGTAGGACCGCCCTATACATATTCATGGCAGTATCCCACTACGGCTATCTGGTCCTGAAGATGCCATCCTCGAGAGGTGTCATCAAGATCCACGGAGACCGCACTGCAGCTGTCTCAGTGCTAGAAAAGCTCCAAGCGCTGGCAGCTTCTCAGGAGGCTGCTTCCAGTCACGTAGAAGCTAGCCGGCCACCTCCAATCACGCATCAGCAAGGGACGATATCTGCACCCCATGTGAAGCCCTCAAACGGCGAGGACGTACCAGTCAAGGTCATCCAAGTCGGTCATGATGCCACCCAGACCACCCGAATCGCCAGGATTCTAGGTGCAAATAGGAAGACGCGCTCGTCACCTTCCTACGGGCCAATGTCGACGTGTTTGCATGGCAACAGTCAGAAATGTCCGGGATCCTTAGGGAGGTGATTGAGCACCAACTGAAGATCCACCCTAACGCCAGGTCAGTCCAACAGAAGTCTCAGAAGCAATCCATCGAGCAGGAAGACTTCATCTGTGAAGAAATCAAGAAGTTGCTCGATACTGGCTTCATCCGCGAGGTCCACCATCCTCGATGGTTGGCCAACCCTGTTGTCATCCCCAAGGCCGGCGGGAAGCTTTGCATGTGCATCGACTACACCACCCTCAATAAGGCATGTCCAAACGATCCATTTTCTCTCCCCCATATAGACCAAATAGTGGATTCTACATCCGGCTGTGATCTGCTGTGTTTCCTAGACGCATATTCCAGTTTCCACCAAATACCCCATGTCTAGCAAAGATGAAGAGCATACTGCCTTCATCATAGTAGATGGTCTATACTGCTATGTATCCATGGCTTATGGTCTTAAGAATGCCCTTCCCACTTTCATACGTGCAATGCATAGAACATTTGGGAATCTCATTCGTGACCTAGTAGAGGTGTATGTCAATAACATCATAGTAAAGGTCAAGTCACAAGCATCTCTACTCAACAACCTAGCCTTAGTCTTCGATAGACTGCGTTCAGCATGCACGAAGTTGAACCTAGACAAGTGTGTCTTTGGGGTCTCTACTGGAATGTTGCTCAGGTTCTTGGTCTCACACTGAGGGATCAAAGCTAACCCAGAGAAGATTAAGGCGATAGAATTGATGCGGCCCCCAGCCTGCATCGAAGATGTGCAGAAGCTTACCAGATACTTGGCTGCACTCAGTCGGTTTATCTGTAGACTGGCTGAGCGGGCTATTCCGCTATTCAAGCTTCTATGCAAATTCGGTCGATTCGTATGGACCGAGGAGGCATATGAGGCGTTCCAGGAGCTAAAGAAGTTCCTCACGACGCTACCAATCATGGTGGCCCTGGAACAAGGCGAGCCTCTGCTCCTCTACATCGCCACCATCACTTAGGTCGTGAGCTGGTTTTGGTTGCTGAGCAGCCAGAACTCCATCGACCTCAAGTCCCAGATAAGGCCCCTGCTGCAGTTGGTCTAGGGTCCCAGGACTCAGACTTTGCAGGAGACCTGAGGGACATGGAAATAGTCGTGTCCCAACCAATCGGACCTGACGAGCAATGCATATCCGGGTCCGAGCTCCCGAAACGCAGTGCCGAACTCGGGGGCCCTGAGTCCCGGACCTCCCCGAGAAGATCTAGTCAGGTCTTAGCCAACTAGACCTGACAACCAGTGCACATCTGGGTCCAAGCTCCCAGAGTGTAGTTCTGGACCCGGGGACCGGGGGCCCCCGAGTCACAGACTTACTGCAACAGCCCTAACTTTTGTAAAGTTTTATTTCAACATATGAAACAAAGTTAAGGCGATAAAAGACTATAATTGTGTCACATGAAATGATGAACACATAAATGGACATGTGAGGGAGTTAAAAATTTTCTCTAGCCCATGCTCAACACATGTTAACCTAGGGGAAATAATTACACTCCTAAAACTCTAACTCATGTGCACCTTCTCTATGAGTAGAGTGGAGGAAATTTAAATGCAATTTGAATTCTTTTGAAAGGATTCCTATTCAGATTGTACAAAGGCCTATATGTGAGAGCATAGATGCATTTCTCATGTATTCAAGAGCCTAAGTTTCAAATTTGGAGAATTTTAGATTTCATATACTATTTATTCCGAGGATTAAATGAGGGCACGTTCAAATTCAAACTTGAATTTGAATTTTGAAGCAAACAAACTCAATTTCAAAATCTGATTTCAGATTTGAGTTCCTCATAATTCTTTTGACCTATCCTCCAAGTTTGGACAAATTTGGAGCTCATTTGCTATTTTAAATCGAATTGGGGGATAAGAGGGAGAATTGTGGCTGTGGACTCCACCAGTCAGTCTCACAAAAATTGCAACCGACTCCATCGGCTGTTGTACGTGCGCCACATCCTGCTCACCGGCGTCAACCGACGTACACAGAGGCCAGCTCCTGCTTCCTTGCCGGTCTGATCCTCCACAGAGCGAAGTGCACCAAAGCTATTTCTACTCCTCCTGCTCTGCCTCGCTCCCGTGAAAATTTCTCCCGAGCAGGACAGAACAGCAGCCGTTCTCTGTTTCTTTGATCGCCTAGGCTGAACCGAACACCCTTTGCTCGAGCTCCCCACAGAGAAAACCTTCTTCCCTGAGTGCTCTAGCCGGCTGTCAACTTTCCTTCGCCGTCCCGAGCTCGCTGGCACCTAGAAACAGCAAAGCTTCTGCTGCTCGCGAGTTGAAACTGAAGGACCGGAACTGGACGCCGTGGACAGCCCAAACCAGAAGGGATCACGCCCAAGCAAGCCACCCCATCTGTGCACCAACAAGTCTAGTTTCTCACCTCCAAAGCTCAGCCCCAGCCATTGATCACAGAGGGAGAATTTCAAGTTTTTCTCCTGGGCGGCAGAAACGGACCTTGAGGTAAAGAATTGTAAAATTCGTCCTCAATTCATGTTTGTTCGGTCTCAAACATCATACACAGATGTTAACTGCCTAGCACACCTCCTCCATCGATTTTAGACCAAGAAATTGAGTGTAGAGTGAGCAGTCCGAGCTCTTTTAGAGGGTATGCCGCTGGACCCTATCGGGTGCACGGTGCCGATAGGTTTAGAGCCATCTCCAGCTGGTTTAGACCTCATGCCGGTCTTCTATATGATCCCCTGGTGCTGTAGAGCCCAATAACCGACCATTTGGTGGAGAATTCACCGTGCAAGACCTCGCTGGAGCTCTAGGGTTTGCTGTGACCGGTGCGCCCTGTTTTCCGGCGAGTTTCAGCCGCCGGGGACCTCACCAACGTGTTCAGCGTGAGGAAATATGGGGGGGGGGCGGCCAGCAGGGGGTCTGGAGGTGGCTGGAAACTGGTTTTCCGGCGACCTCACCGGAGGGGGCCGCCACTGGTGTGTCGTCTGTGACGCCCGGCCCGGGAATCGCAGTGGGTGGCGCCGTGCGATGTGGCACCCAACAGCATGCACAAAAAAGACGGTAAGAATATAACGGAACCATTTCGTTACTCAAGATAATTTCTTTTACAACATAATATACACACGCAGCGGAAATTTAAATTTGCTGGACAAACTACTCACTCTCGACCCTAACTACGCCGAAGAGAAGTCGTTCAGCCCGTGAACGCTTCCTACTAGCTTCACCAAAGAAAGGCAGCGGCTAGGTTTCCGATGAGTTGAACGAACCGTGAGGTTCGTCGTCTCACCAACCAACCCTCTTCATAGCAGGCATCCTGCTACCTGCAAAAACAACTCGGAAGCAACCGTGAGCACTAAGGTTCAACAAGACTTACCCGTCAATCCTAAACATGCAACTCTACATGCAGGGGTAGTAAGACAGTAGGCATAGGAATTTGCAAAATGCAGCTTGACTAAACTTGATCCTTATATTCAGATTCTTTTAGCCTTCATTTTAGTGGTCTTGACGCCTCACGACATCGGAAGTCCACAATCAAACAAGAAACGCTTATCCCGATGTTGCTAGCCTAAGGTGGAAATGAAATTTAGTTGGCTCTATATCTACTTCAGTCAAGGTTCCAATACAGTGATTAATTCACAAACAACAAGTTAAGAGACTTAGTTCATCTTCTTACTAAGTCACGGCGCAGTGGGCAAGTATGCTCAATCCTCTTCCGTGAGCGACGGTGATTCGAATCAATAACAACCCGGAATACACGACACATACACCCGCCTCGAAAGACTCTCTCAAGAGCTCTTTCTTACGTTGTATGCAGCAACCTTTCAAACGACACCCCAACATAGAAAAACGCTTCGCGCCGAGCAGGATGGTCCTCTACGCGGACACGTCGAAGTTGCCCGCTAAAGGATTTACACCTCCCGCCTTCTCAACGCCATTCCAACGCGAAGGATGAGTTTCTATATCACGGTCCATCGAGTTACATCTTTTTCATGGGTCCCATACCCCACTATATATCCGGTACAGCTCAATCTTGTCCAGCAGGGCCGCATACATACGGTCCTTAACCAACACGGACGGGGCTACAACCAACCTCCACATTTACCTTACCATCCTGGTCCAGGCCAAATGTGGTCTCAAGCATTGTCACACCCATCGCAGGTCGAGACCAACCTTGAGCGCTCCATCCTACAGGAACATCCCCGTCCCCATCTCATATTCATGAGGGTGCTCTTATCATTTATCTCTCGCGAGTAACTCCATTACTCGAACTTTCTCGCGAGTAGCTTTTTACTACTCGACTTCTACCGAGCTAGCTACAACATTAGCCTAGCATCTACAACGAGGCAAATCCTACATTAAACCTTCTAATGAGGGATGTAATAGGCATGCAAGTGGGTTTCGATCATCCTAGACATAATGCACTCAAGTCTAATAAACATGATGTGAAGTAAAGAAAAATTTAAAACGGTAACGATATGCAAACCGGGGCTTACCTTGCTCAACGGTTTTGTTAGAAGCTAGGAGTTAGCCTTCCTCCGGAGAATCCGCCAACTCGTCACGAGATGGAGATCCTCGCTGCAGAGTCGAGTCCTCGTCGAACGTCGATGTCACGTGCTATTAAGATGATTTATGCACATGTATTCAAAAGCAATTTAGAAACTGATTCAAAGCTGTTGTACAAGTTAACTCACACATAAGAGAGATAAACAACAGCAAGGTTTCTGTTGTTGGATCTGCAACCTTAGAGATGATGAAAGCTAGGGTGAAAAGAGATATTAATAATCACCATGTGATTAAGTCCATTATACGAACACTTAAACCTAAAAGATGGTAGCTCAAGTTCCAGAGGTCCAATGAAGCTGAGAATTTAACCACAGCCTATATGGAAGGTATTTAGGCAGTGTGCAAAAATTGAGCTCATGAAATGGCTCAAGGTGATCACAATAATTCCTTATGTGATTTTCACTATCCTGCCTTTACCCCCTAGGTATTAAGCTTTCCTATGCTGCAAAGTAGACTTTTTGTGAAGTACAAAATGTCCTGAGTCCATAGGAATTGGTTTTATAATTTTTGTAGTTTCCTACATGGAGATATGGATTTTAGAAGGATTGGGAAAAAGCTGAAAATGTCTCTGTTCATTTTCCCATTTTTCAGAGACATAAGGAATGAACACATCATTTGACCAAGCAAATGAGGTCCAATGCCTCTGAAATTTTTACTGAAGTTCAAGGAATTTTGGAACAATGTCCTGTCCAAATTTGGGAATTTTCCAATAAACAGAACTCCTGTAAAAATTCAGACAAGATTTTTCTTAAATGAATTAATGAGCCAAATTCAGGGATTTTCATAAACATTGGTCTGCACCCCTGGATAGTGCAAACGGCCCGATGAATCACGGAGCAAGCTTTCCCTTCACTCCGAAACGATGAACTCCTTTCATCGGAGAGACACGAAGATAAACGTGGTCCCCGATGTCAAAGTGAAGAGGTCGACGTCTTTTGTCTGCATAGCTTTTCTGCCGAGATTGAGCAGCCTTTAAATTGACTTGGATCACTCGCACTCGTTCCTCGGCTTCATTCACAAGATCAATCCCGTAGACTACTCTCTCGCCGGATTCACACCAATTCAGTGGTGTGCGGCACTTCCGGCCATAAAGAGCTTCATACGGGGCCATCTTGATGCTGGATTGATACCCGTTATTATATGAGAATTCTGCTAACGGTAGATGGTCATCCCAATTCTTCCCATGATTGATGACACATGCCCGTAGCATATCCTCCAGAATCTGATTTATCCTCTCCGTTTGACCATCAGTTTGCGGATGATACGCTGAACTCCGAATTAACTTGGTTCCCAAGGAAGCATGCAGTTGCTCCCAAAATCTGGATACGAATAACGCACCTCGGTCAGACACGATGGTGCGGGGTACTTGGACTTCCGATGTTGTGAGGCGTGAGGACCACTAAAATGAAGGCTAAAAGAATCTGAATATAAGGATCAAGTTTAGTCAAGCTGCATTTTGCAAATTCCTATGCCTACTGTCTTACTACCCCTGCATGTAGAGTTGCATGTTTAGGATTGACGGGTAAGTCTTGTTGAGCCTTAGTGCTCACGGTTGCTTCTGAGTTGTTTTTGTAGGTAGCAGGATGCCTGCTATGAAGAGGGTTGGTCGGTGAGACGACGAACCTCACGGTTCGTTCAACTCATCGGAAACCTAGCCGCTGCCTTTCTTTGGTGAAGCTAGTAGGAAGCGTTCACGGGCTGAACGACTTCTCTTCGGCGTAGTTAGGGTCGAGAGTGAGTAGTTTGTCCAGCAAATTTAAATTTCCGCTGTGTGTGTATATTATGTTGTAAAAGAAATTATCTTGAGTAACGAAATGATTCCGTTATGTTCTTACCGTCTTTTCGTGCATGCTGTTGGGTGCCGCATCGCACGGCGCCACCCACTGCGATTCCCGGGCCGGGCGTCACAGACGTGGTATCAGAGCCGCATTGGGAATAGCACGCATGAAAAGAGCATATTTTCGAAAACTTAGAGGTATATGAGTGAGGAACGTATAGTATGCCCACATAAGGAGTATTATTAGCATAGTTACTTAAGGTGGCAAGCTAACAGTGTGTTACTCTTCAGTATTTAAATTCAGTAACGACGCACCTACGTGGAGGTAAGAATGGTAAGGAACGCCACCGAAAGCGGATCAATTTCGGTTAGCTCACCCATACGAGGAAAGTAGTGTGGGATGTCCCGTTCAGCAATGGACCGGAAGTGAATATGTTTTCTAAGACTCTTCATGTCTTAGAGACATATGAATGGCACTAGCCTCCAGTGCGCAAACCCAGGGGCAAGAGGAGGAGACCCCATCGTGTGGTTTGTAACACGAAGTATGTTCTCTAGGACTCTTCATGTCCTATGAGGCTTACGAAAGCGCTGTTCCACCGGTGTGCTTTAGTGCAAAGGTGTGGAGCCCCCGTCGGGTGGTGAATAACCCGATCATGTACCTTGAGACGTGGCTTGACTCAAGGACGGCCCGTATGGCAATGATACGGGGCGTATGTTTTTACTATGATATGGACCTGCCTGAAATGATAAACCAATGTGTGCATCATTATTGAGTGATTTTCTGCAGGTACCTTAACCACGTTAGAACATGTCGTGTAGAAAACGTTTGTGAGTGATCGTTTTAGTGCCACCACTTGACACGTATAAGCCGGTTAGGATTTTAATTTGGTGAGGCAACGTAGTACCGAAATGAGTTTTGAACTGCATGAAAAAGAAGGTTTGAAAAGAAAAAGGAGTAAATTTGGAGTCTAGGATTCTATTAGGGGGTAATGAACTGCTATATTGAACTAAGAGTCAATTGGGAGTATAGATTCATTCACCAAGACTTAGGAATAACCTCCCCTGTTTTCGGCTGAATATTTTCTGAAGTTGAACAGGACATAACTTTTGTTTGGTTGAACCAATGGAGGTGAGGGATACAGTTCTGGAAAGCTATTGAAGTGTTCTACAACTCTTCAGTAGAACTCCAGATTAGAATCACCCTCCAAATGGATCAAATTCTCAGATGAGTGTGAACTGTCCAAAAACAGGGCAGTCACAAATTGCTCTCTGGAAATTTCTGTACTTCAACCATAACTTTCTGTAGAAAAATTTCTAAGGGTCAAGTAAGACACCGTGGGAAAGCTTGTGATATATGCTATGACTTTGTAGTTCAAAGTTTCTCCAGATTTGGCGTTTAAAGTGATGAAATCTTGCGGACAAAACAGCCACTTTCAAAGGAGGTGCTGTCAAAATTGTTCCAGATTTCTGTTAACTTTGAAATATCACAACTTTTGATCCAGAACTTATATGAAGGCAAATGAATACTCGTTGGAAATATATTGAAGTTAACTATAACTTTAATATTCAACTTGAGACACGAAATTGCCATTTTCATATTCAAATTCTGGGGTTAAGACCAATTGGTCATTCGGAACAGAGTAGTGCTTATTGCCTATGTAACTTAAGACTTGTTGTGGACAGGGATGTTTCAGACTTCTCTAAGCTCCATAACATGTTCTTGAGTTAATTTTCAGTTTGTCCTACTGTTGGAATTAAGGGTTTGGACAAACTTGCTCACGTTTGATAGATTTCAGAATTGTCGAAACCCTGGTTAGATTATGTGTGCTGCATTATTGATGTGATGCTTTTACGGTTATGTTTTCAATTCAAGTTGAGTTTAAACTTTGAATTTTAACCGTAAGTTGCTCACTCTTGCAGCATGGATCGTGCTCATTCCAGGAGTGAGGTTGGTGACTTGAGTCACGGCGAAAGTAATTCGCCACGACAAGAAGTGCCGACATCATCAACCGGATTGGCGGGAATCTTGGCAAAGATGGCTGAGTCTCTGGATCTGTTGGTGCGACAAAGCATACGACAGGAGACACTACAGCAAAATCCCCCGCCAAGTACTTATCTGGATTTCTTAGCAAGACAACCACCGGTTTTCTCGGAAGCGAAAGAACCGTTGGAGTCGGCTCATTGGCTCCAATGTATTGAAGCCAAGTTCGATACGCTTGAGTGCGATGAATATCAGAAGACTCTATTTGCCGCTCAACAACTCCACGGAGCCGCTGGAGCCTGGTGGGCGGAGCACATCGCTACTCTTCCTGAAGGTCATCGAGTGACGTGGGCTGAATTCCGGGATGTCTTCCGGGCACGTCACGTTTGTTCAGGAATTCTTCGAACAAAGTATCAAGACTTTCTGGAATTAAAGCAAGGAAAAAGTAGTGCGTACGAGTACTTCAAGGAGTTTGAAGACTTGATGCAATACGCAACTCATATGGTTGACTCGGAAGCGTTGAAGTGCGACTATTTCTTCCGAGGTTTGAATGTCGAACTTAAGGAACAAGTGACCTTGTTCAATAACGGTATTTACAATGAGTTGGTAAATGCCGCTATCATTAAGGAAGACATGCATCTTCGTTGCGAAGCGGAACTGAAAAGAAGTATACCGCCGGACAGTGACATCGAGGTTCGTCCGAACTATCGAGTGCGGTATTACTCGCTAGTTAGGCAACAAATTCAGCCTGTGGTGCAACTCTCACAACCACGGCTGGAGTTGATCACGTATGAGCCTCCACCTCAACAGCAGCGGACAGAAATTATTCGTGCAACCCTACCGCAACCAGCTACGCACGAGTTATCTCCACCTCGTGTTAGTAGAGAGCTGAGGATTTCTACAACACGAAACCATCATGGAGCTGAGCAGAGTCACACTCGTGTGTTGCCTCGTCAATGCTCAGATCAGCATCATGAACCTTCACAGAAGAATCTTTCAAAAGCTGGCAGGGTTAATTATACTGCTATTGAGGACATTGCAAAAGGTGAACCAGTTTTGGCGGGCATGTTCACTTTACATGAACAGCCCATTTTCGTGTTATTTGATTCCGGAGCCACCCACAATTTTATTAGCAGAGACTATGTGCTGAAGAATAATCTTCCATTTAGCACAGTTAAGCATCCGTTTCATATCAGCTCACCCGGAGGCAAGATATCAACAGATGAGATGGTCTCTTGGGCACCTTTATGTTTGGGTGGAAACATCTATCCTGCGAGCCTTATCATACTCAAAGGCCAAAGGATTGATATTATCTTGGGGGTGTCATGGTTGACACATTATGGAGCTATCTTTGACATCAGCTCTCGGACTGTCCAACTGAATTCCCCAATACATGGTTGCAACACATTGAACCTTGTGGATCCATCACAACAAGTTGCAGCAGTGCATCAGATTGAAGCTCCTAAACTTGAGGATATTCCAGTGGTATGTGAATATCCATATGTGTTTCCCAAAGACTTGCCAGGCATGCCACCCAAACGTGATGTAGAGTTCAAGATTGAACTATCACCGGGAACAACACCTATTTCTCGGCGACCATATAAAATGGCACCGAAGGAGCTAGCAGAATTGAAGGAGCAGCTTAATGACCTCATGGACAAAGGTTTTATACGCCCAAGTTCATCACCTTGGGGCTGTTCCGCACTCTTCGTGAAGAAGAAGGACGAGACTTTGAGACTATGCGTAGATTATCGTCCACTGAATGCTGTCACTATCAAGAATAAGTATCCACTACCGCACATTGACATTTTGTTCGATCAACTAGTGGGTGCTAAGGTATTTTCCAAGATGGATCTTCGGTCCGGGTATCACCAGATAAAAATATGGGCAGAAGACGTACCTAAGACGGCGTTCTGACAAGATATGGTCTTTATGAATATCTTGTCATGTCCTTTGGGTTGACTAATGCTCCGGCTCACTTTATGTATCTCATGAACTCTGTGTTCATGCCGGAGTTAGATAAGTTCGTCGTGGTTTTCATCGACGACATCTTGGTCTATTCAAAGTCAGAAGAAGAACACGCTGAACATTTGCGTATTGTACTCCAACGCTTGAGAGATCACAAGCTATATGCAAAGTTCAGTAAATGTGAGTTTTGGATCAGCAAAGTGCCGTTTCTTGGGCATATTATTTCAGCGGAAGGCATTGCTATGGACCCAAGTAAAATCGAGCTAGTGCTGAATTGGAAATTTCCAACATCTGTTCATGAAGTGAGGAGTTTCCTAGGTTTAGCAGGCTATTACCGGAGATTCATTCCAAACTTCTCCAAAGTCGGTAAACCTATGACGGGGCTGTTGAAGAAAAGCACCAAGTATGATTGGAGCAATTCATGCGAACAAGCTTTTCAAACTTTAGTGAAGTATCTCACTACAGCTCCAGTTTTGGCCCAGCCGGACACTACGAAGCCGTTTGATGTTTATTGTGATGCATCCGGCATCGGTTTGGGTTGTGTGTTGATGCAAGAAGGACGTGTGGTCGCGTATGGATCCCGACAACTCAGGGGTCATGAGCAGAATTACCCGACACACGACCTTGAACTAGCTGCAGTGGTCTTAGCATTGAAAATGTGGAGACATTATCTACTAGGCAATCTAGTACATCTCTACACTGACCACAAAATCTTGAAGTACATCTACACACAGAAAGAACTGAATATGAGGCAGCGAAGATGGCTCGAATTGATCAAGGATTACGAACTTGAAATTCATTACCATCCAGGCAAAGCGAATGTGGTTGCCGACGCACTTAGTCGGAAAGCCCACATTCACCATTTAGCCATGGCTGCACATGAAGGAGGAGAACCAAGCCTGCACTTAGTTCCCTACGGATCGCTGTTCAACCTCGCTCTTATTCCTACAATCCGAGATGAGATTGTAGAGGCTCAGAAGAGAGACAGAGGTATGTCTCATATCCAGAGGAGAGTGGACAGCGGTGAATTGAAGATGTTCCGCAAGGATGAAGAGGGTACTCTATGGTTTAACAACCGCATAGTTGTACCCCGAAACATGAAATTGCGGAGGAAGATATTGGAAGAAGCACATTTATCCAAGTACTCCATTCATCCGGGAAGCAATAAGATGTACCAGGACTTGAAATCTAAGTTCTGGTGGACACGGATGAAAAGAGAGATTGCGAAGTACGTATCTGAGTGTGATACGTGTCGGCGGGTTAAAGCCGACCATATGAGGAAAGCCGGACCACTTCAACCACTGAAGGTTCCAGCATGGAAGTGGGAAGACATAAGTATGGACTTCATCGTTGGTTTACCCATGACCAGCAACAAGCATGATTCTATTTGGGTAATCGTCGATCGTTTGACCAAGACAGCACATTTTATTCCAGTCCATACAAAATATGTGGCAAAGAAGTATGCGGAGCTGTTCATCTCAAGAATCGTGTGTTTACACGGGGTTCCCCGCACCATCGTGTCTGATCGGGGTGCGTTGTTCGTATCTAGATTTTGGGAGCAACTGCATGCTTCCTTGGGAACCAAGTTAATTCGGAGTTCAGCGTATCATCCGCAAACTGATGGTCAAATAGAGAGAGTAAATCAGATTCTGGAGGATATGCTACGGGCATGTGCCATCAATCATGGGAAGAATTGGGATGACCATCTACCGTTAGCAGAATTCTCATGTAATATCGGTTATCAATCCAGCATCAAAATGGCCCCGTATGAAGCTCTTTATGGCCGGAAGTGCCGCACACCCCTGAATTGGTGTGAGTCCGGCGAGAGAGTGGTCTACGGGATTGATCTTGTGAATGAAGCCGAGGAACGAGTGCGAGTGATCCAAGCCAATTTAAAGGCTGCTCAATCTCGGCAGAAGAGTTATGCAGACAAAAGACGTCGACCTCTTCACTTCGACATCGGGGACCACGTTTATCTTTGTGTCTCTCCGATGAAAGGGGTTCATCGTTTTGGAGTGAAAGGGAAGCTCGCTCCGCGATTCATCGGGCCGTTTGCTGTCACTGAGATATGCGGGCCCGTGGCCTATCGTCTGGAGTTACCGACGTCACTTTCGGGTATTCACAATGTTTTCCACATCTCTCAGCTGCAGAAATGTCTTAAGTACCCAACCGCAGTTCATATGGAGAACATTGAGGATCTTCAACCGGATCTCACTTATTCGGAGTATCCGATACAGATTATTGACGAGAAGACTCGCGCCACAAGAAATCGGACATTGCGATTTTACAAAGTCTTGTGGAGCAACCACACCGCTCATGAAGCCACGTGGGAAAGCGAGGATTTTCTCCATTTAAATTTTCCCGACTTGTTTGTACCATATGTCCAGTAGTCATTCTCCCTTCTTCTTTCTTTTTGTAATCTCGGGACGAGATTCTTTTAAGGGGGGAGGAATGTAACAACCCTAACTTTTGTAAAGTTTTATTTCAACATATGAAACAAAGTTAAGGTGATAAAAGACTATAATTGTGTCACATGAAATGATGAACACATAAATGGACATGTGAGGGAGTTAAAAATTTTCTCTAGCCCATGCTCAACACATGTTAACCTAGGGGAAATAATTACACTCCTAAAACTCTAACTCATGTGCACCTTCTCTATGAGTAGAGTGGAGGAAATTTAAATGCAATTTGAATTCTTTTGAAAGGATTCCTATTCAGATTGTACAAAGGCCTATATGTGAGAGCATAGATGCATTTCTCATGTATTCAAGAGCCTAAGTTTCAAATTTGGAGAATTTTATATTTCATATACTATTTATTCCGAGGATTAAATGAGGGCACGTTCAAATTCAAACTTAAATTTGAATTCTGAAGCAAACAAACTCAATTTCAAAATCTGATTTCAGATTTGAGTTCCTCATAATTCTTTTGACCTATCCTCCAAGTTTGGACAAATTTGGAGCTCATTTGCTATTTTAAATCGAATTGGGGGATAAGAGGGAGAATTGTGGCTGTGGACCCCACCAGTCAGTCTCACAAAAATTGCAACCGACTCCATCGGCTGTTGTACGTGCACCACATCCTGCTCGGCGTCAACCGACGTACACAGAGGCCAGCTCCTGCTTCCTTTCCGGTCTGATCCTCCACAGAGCGAAGTGCACCAAAGCTATTTATACTCCTCCTGCTCTGCCTCGCTCCCGTGAAAATTTCTCCCGAGCAGAACAGAACAGCAGCCGTTCTCTGTTTCTTTGATCGCCTAGGCTGAACCGAACACCCTTTGCTCGAGCTCCCCACAGAGAAAACCTTCTTCCCTGAGTGCTCTAGCCGGCTGTCAACTTTCCTTCGCCGTCCCGAGCTCGCTGGCGCCTAGAAACAGCAAAGCTTCTGCTGCTCGCGAGTTGAAACTGAAGGACCGGAACTGGATGCCGTGGACAGCCCAAACCAGAAGGGATCACGCCCAAGCAAGCCACCCCATCTGTGCACCAACAAGTCTAGTTTCTCACCTCCAAAGCTCAGCCCCAGCCATTGATCACAGAGGGAGAATTTCAAGTTTTTCTCCCGGGCGGCAGAAACGGACCTTGAGGTAAAGAATTGTAAAATTCGTCCTCAATTCATGTTTGTTCGGTCTCAGACTTCATACACAGGTTGTTAAATGCCTAGCACACCTCCTCCATCGATTTTAGACCAAGAAATTGAGTGTAGAGTGAGCAGTCCGAGTTCTTTTAGAGGGTATGCCGCTGGACCCTATCTGGTGCACGGTGCCGATAGGTTTAGAGCCATCTCCAGCTGGTTTAGACCTCATGCCGGTCTTCTACATGATCCCCTGGTGCTGTAGAGCCAAAGAACCGACCATTTGGTGGAGAATTCACCGTGCAAGACCTCGCCAGAGCTCTAGGGTTTGCTGTGACCGGTGCGCCCTGTTTTCCGGCGAGTTTCAGCCGCCGGGGACCTCACCAACGTGTTCAGCGTGAGGAAATATGGGGGGGCGGCCAGCAGGGGGTCTGGAGGCGGCTGGGAACTGGTTTTCCGGCGACCTCACCGGAGGGGGCCGCCACTGGTGTGTTTGGCGCGAGTCTGGAGGTTAGGGATGACAGGTGGGACCCACTGTCAGCATTTAAACAATTTCCAGATTTTCCCACTCTAGTTCAAACTTTGGAGAGCCATAACTTCGTGTAGGAGTGTCCAAAAATTGTGAAACAAATTTTGTTGGATTCCTCTCAAAGAGTACTATCCAGGGGTGCAGACCAATGTTTATGAAAATCCCTGAATTTGGCTCATTAATTCATTTAAAAAACATTTTGTCTGAATTTTTACAGGAGTTCTGTTTATTGGAAAATTCCCAAATTTGGACAGGACATTGTTCCAAAATTCCTTGAACTTCAGTAAAAATTTCAGAGGCATTGGACCTCATTTGCTTGGTTAAATGATGTGTTCATTCCTTATGTCTCTGAAAAATGGGAAAATGAATAGAGACATTTTCAGCTTTTTCCCAATCCTTCTAAACTCCATATCTCCATGTAGGAAACTACAACAATTTTAAAACCAATTCCTATGGACTAAGGACATTTTGTACTTCACAAAAAGTCTACTTTGCAGCATAGGAAAGCTTAATACCTAGGGGTAAAGGCAGGATAGTGAAAATCACATAAGGAATTATTGTGATCACCTTGAGCCATTTCATGAGCTCAATTTCTGCACACTGCCTAAATACCTTCCATAGAGGCTGTGGTTAAATTCTCAGCTTCATTGGACCTATGGAACTTGAGCTACCATCTTTTAGGTTTAAGTGTTCGTATAATGGACTTAATCACATGGTGATTATTAATATCTCTTTTCACCCTAGCTTTCATCATCTCTAAGGTTGTAGATCCAACAACAGAAACCTTGCTGTTGTTTATCTCTCTTATGTGTGAGTTAACTTGTACAACAGCTTTGAATCAGTTTCTAAATTGCTTTTGAATACATGTGCATAAATCATCTTAATAGCATGTGACATCGACGTTCGACGAGGACTCGACTCTGCAGCGAGGATCTCCATCTCGTGACGAGTTGGCGGATTCTCCGGAGGAAGACTAACTCCTAGCTTCTAACAAAACCGTTGAGCAAGGCAAGCCCCGGTTTGCATATCGTTACCGTTTTAAATTTTTCTTTACTTCACATCATGTTTATTAGACTTGAGTGCATTATGTCTAGGATGATTGAAACCCACTTGCATGCCTATTACATCCCTCATTAGAAGGTTTAATGTAGGATTTGCCTCGTTGTAGATGCTAGGCTAATGTTGTAGCTAGCTCGGTAGAAGTCGAGTAGTAAAAAGCTACTCGCGAGAAAGTTCGAGTAATGGAGTTACTCGCGAGAGATAAATGATAAGAGCACCCTCATGAATATGAGATGGGGACGGGGATGTTCCTGTAGGATGGAGCGCTCAAGGTTGGTCTCGACCTGCGATGGGTGTGACAATGCTTGAGACCACATTAGGCCTGGACCGGGATGGTAAGGTAAATGTGGAGGTTGGTTGTAGCCCCGTCCGTGTCGGTTAAGGACCGTATGTATGCGGCCCTGCTGGACAAGATTGAGCTGTACCGGATATATAGTGGGGTATGGGACCCATGAAACCGATGTAACTCGATGGACCGTGATATAGAAACTCATCCTTCGCGTGGGAATGGCGTTGAGAAGGCGGGAGGTGTAAATCCTTTAGCGGGCAACTTCGACGTGTCCGCGTAGAGGACCATCCTGCTCGGCGCGAAGCGTTTTTCTATGTTGGGGTGTCGTGTGAAAGGTTGCTGCATACAACGTAAGAAAGAGCTCTTGAGAGAGTCTTTCGAGGCGGGTGTATGTGTCGTGTATTCCGGGTTGTTATTGATTCGAATCACCGTCGCTCGCGGAAGAGGATTGAGCATACTTGCCCTCTGCGCCGTGACTTAGTAAGAAGATGAACTAAGTCTCTTAACTTGTTGTTTGTAAATTAATCACTGTATTGGAACCTTGACTGAAGTAGATATAGGGCCAACTAAATTTCATTTCCACCTTAGGCTAGCAACGTCGGGATAAGCGTTTCTTGTTTGATTGTGGACTTCCGATGTTGTGAGGCGTGAGGACCACTAAAATGAAGGCTAAAAGAATCTGAATATAAGGATCAAGTTTAGTCAAGCTGCATTTTGCAAATTCCTATGCCTACTGTCTTACTACCCCTGCATGTAGAGTTGCATGTTTAGGATTGACGGGTAAGTCTTGTTGAGCCTTAGTGCTCACGGTTGCTTCCGAGTTGTTTTTGCAGGTAGCAGGATGCCTGCTATGAAGAGGGTTGGTTGGTGAGACGACGAACCTCACGGTTCGTTCAACTCATCGGAAACCTAGCCGCTGCCTTTCTTTGGTGAAGCTAGTAGGAAGCGTTCATGGGCTGAACGACTTCTCTTCGGCGTAGTTAGGGTCGAGAGTGAGTAGTTTGTCCAGCAAATTTAAATTTCCGCTGCGTGTGTATATTATGTTGTAAAAGAAATTATCTTGAGTAATGAAATGGTCCCGTTATGTTCTTACCGTCTTTTCGTGCATGTTGTTGGGTGCCGCATCGCACGGCGCCACCCACTGCGATTCCCGGGCCGGGCGTCACACTCACACAAGAGGACGCGTCGGACCCCTCCGGGAGGGTTCGGAACATCCAGCGTCTGGTCTACTTCATCAGTGAGGTCCTCCACGATGGCAAGACAAGATATCTGGAGGTACACAAGCTTCTCTATGAAGTCCTTGTTGCATCAAGGAAGATGTTCCACTACTTCCAAGCTCACAAGATCTCAGTGTTCACCTCGTACCCACTGAGAACTGTCCTCCACATGCCCAATGCAATTGGGAACGTTGCCAAGTGGGCTACAGACTTTGCGGAGTTCGAGCTGGACTTCTTGCCGCGCAACGCAGTGAAAAGTCAGGCATTAGATTACTTCATGGCGGAGTGGACACCACCACCGTGCCACCCAGAGGGCCAAGACATCGATGGGCCAGGGCCCAGAGCTGCGGTTTTCACTGGGCCTTACTAGAATCTCTTCTTCGATGGCTCCTCGCGCAAGCAAGGAGCCGGAGCAGGGGTTCTACTCCTTACACCAACCGAAGAGAAGTTCAAGTACATGGTGCGACTTGACTTTAAGCCAACCAACAACATTGTGGAGTATGAGGCTCTCATCTTCAGGTTAAAGACCGTTTTGTCCCTCGGCGTCTAGCAGTTGTTTGTCAAGGGTGATTTGAATGTAGCCTAGAGGGGAGTGAATTGGCTTTTCGATTCTTTGTTAATCCATGAAACACTTAATAGATTTATTAAATACATGGAAATCGTACTAGTCCGGTAGAGTGCGGACTAGTCTGTTTTCTAGTCAGAGACAAATCGGACTAGTCTGGTTGATATCGGACTAGTCCGCACATGCTGATTTTTTGTTCAGTTAGTGTGATTTCTTTCACTTGAGCTCTTGGGGTGTGTTTCTCCAACACACTCCATACTAAGTAATCTAATCTTTTCAACTCTTGAGCTCTTATCAATTTGGATCCTCATTCTCCTTTCTTTTTGCGCTTTCTTTCTAATTTCTTTAAGAACCTGCGCTCATCTCAACAATTTTGTCAATTTGGATCCTCATTCTCCTTTCTTTTTGCGCTTTCTTTCTAATTTCTTTAAGAACCTGCGCTCATCTCAACAATTTTGTTAGGGTCTCATTTGTTTGTCATAAATCAACCAAAACCCACAAGGGATTCCTAGATGCACTTTCAATCTCCCCATTTTTGGTGATTGATGACAACCAATTGAGATCACACAAATATGATAAAAAAGTTTAGATTTTCATAAAGTGTGCACATATGAGCTTTGAGCAAAATAGGCAATGTAGACATAAGACATATGTGCACTCTTTATGGTGGGGTGCAAAACTATGTGTGTGCAATAATTTTGATATGAATATCATAATGAGCATAATCATAAAATAATCAAGAGTCTCAAGCCTACATAGCAGTTTTAAACATACACCATTAATCAAAAGCATAACATAGTTATCATTTTACAACACGTGTCCAAAAGCATAATGATAGCATAAGTCTTACAAAAACTCATTTCTTAAACTAGGACGCAAAAGGAAGAACCTACGACCTAAGACTCCCCCTCAATCTCTCCCCCTTTGGCATCAAGGCACCAAAAAGAAGGAGAGGAGGGATCTACTTGTCGTCGCCGGATCACTCCTCGCTGTCGGTCCTTTCTTCGTCTTCATCATCAGGCTGAGAAGGAGGAGAAGAAGAACTACTCGTCGTGCCCTGGGAGCCAAAGTAGGCACGCTCTGATGGAGAGAGAGGAGGAAGCTCTGTGAAGTCAGATGCAGAGTCCTCTGAGATGACTAGAGATCCAATGGGCTCAATCTCCAGTTTTTGGCATATTGCTTTGACATTGGCCTTCATGTATCTCATTTCTTCTTTTCTTGCCTTGTTCATCTTATGAAGCTTCACCTCAGTTTTGCGGAAAGAACCAAAGATAGCAGCCATATACTTCATAATCCCACTAGGGTACCCTTTGTGAGGAGGGGCCCTAGTCTTGGGTGAAGGCCTTGAATCTTCTTGAGCTCTCTCTGGATGTTCTTCAGGTGAGCCAGGTGAGGGAGCAGCTGGGAGAGAGGCTTGAGGAGGCTTCTGAGGCCTTAGAGCAGTGTACTCCACATCCTTCACAAACTCAATTCCTATGACTTTTTCAATCATAAACATAAAGTATGGTGCATAGCCACAGGAACGGTTTGGTATGCAGGATATGTTCACCATGTCATTCCAAATGTAGTCGAAGATATCAAACTTTCTCCTCCCGCTGATTACTTTCATCAAGATTCTCAAGTAACCTTAGACACTCCCGGCATCTCCATCCTTTGGAGCAATGGTCTTCCGGAGCACTCTGTTGAGAACAATGAAGAAGGGCTTCATGTTCTTGGTTGAGGGAGGATTGTATGGAAGTTGAGTATCATAGAGGAATTCCATCTTGTCCTTCTGCACAACACCAAGATTGTGAATCATAATCTCGTTGCTGCCGGTGTCCTCAAGGTGCAGCAGTCTGGCAAACTCAACATAGGTAACTGTGTTCTTGGATCCATGTGTTATCCAAGTCACTTTGTCTTCTCCATCGTGGGCAAAGTGGTAAGTTGCATAGAACTGGGTGATGATCTCATCATTCCAGTTGTATCTAAAGGAGAGCAAGTCCTTGAGTACGTGTCTCTCTACAGCCTCTAATACCTCCTCAAAGGCTTCACAGCTCTTCCTTTCAAAATATGTCCAGTCGATCCATTGACTGCGGACCACTGAAGTCTTAATTTGGAGGTACACCAAAATGTAGTAGTCCGAGTGAAAGTTACTCCAAAATCTCTTGTCAGCTGCCTTTTTGCCAGTGCTATAGGCGTCAATCTTCCTTAGGTACCATGCCACATCACTCCCCTTGCCATTGAATTTCTCCTCCAAGGGATCCCTATTCCTCTGTCTTGGAGTTGTCATCTTAAGGGGACCAATAGGGCCGGAAGCAAGTCCCTTTCCCTTGCCTTTGGTTTGGTGTTGAGCCAAGAAGCTAGAACCAGCCATATTTGCTTTTGAGGATGATCTCTTAATTGTAACCTTTCGACGCACCCTAGGTGGGGTGAGCAAAGGCTCGACACCATGCTCTTGTCTCTTGTTGGAGCGAAACTCCGGAATATGAGACATCACATCTTGATCCATCTCGGCTTCAAAGTCGGAGAGATTCTCATTCGATCCCGACATGATTTCTGACAAGGAAGATATAAAGGATATGGATAATCAAGGATGACAAGGAGTTGCATTGAATTGATATAAGTTAAGGTTTTGATCAGGGCATACCGGACTTGTCCGGTGTTCAGGGTCGAACTAGTCCAGAGTACCGTACTTGTCCGCCCTAAGAACGGACTAGTCCATTATGAGGCTGCTCAAACCCTAACTTGTCGAAATTTGAGGTTATTCAATGCAAATATGACCTAGGGTACATGGAATACATAGAGCATGTATTGATTGGAGGAGCTAAGCTAATTGAGCAAAAACAAGGAAAATCGAAGGTTCTAGGATTTGGAGAGAAGTTTACCAAATTCTTCGATTCGAGGCGTTGAAGGAGTTCTAGATGCGTACTAGTCCAGGGTCTTTGATCCCCTTGCAGTGGAGATCGATTTCCACGTAGATTTGGGTGGATTTGATGGAGAACTCGCAAATCCGCCTTGGGAGCACTTGAGTGAGGAGAGAGAATGTGGGAGGAGTTGTGAGGATGAAGGAGATTAGGTCTGAGCCGGCCCTAGGGTTATGGAGTCGAAATATCGGACTAGTCTGTGGTCAAACCAAACTAGTCCGGACTAGCGGACCAAGTGCGGACTAGTCTGCAATGTGCGGACTAGTCCGGGGTGACCATGGAAGAAAAGTACAAAACACTTATATATATGTATTCAATGGTTCCTAATAAGAAATAGGGGACAAAGACACAAATATTCTTGATGAATATGATCGGTAAACATACAACAATCAAGCTATGACCATAATTCATCAAGATCAAGTAACTAACATAGTTTTTAGGAGAAAAATAGAGAGAGATGATTTTTCAACATAATTAACATGATTTTGAGGATGGCATACAGGTATGCAAGTTTTCAAGCCACGTTCCGAGCATCAAAGATATTTAGTTCATTTCGGAGCTCACAGAAGCGTTTTTCATCAAGTGGCTTGGTAAAGATATCGGCTAGTTGTTTTTTAGTGTTGTCATGGGAAATGGCTATGTCTCCTTTCATTGAGTGATCTCTCAAAAAATGATGCCAGATATCTATGTGTTTGGTTCTAGAGTGCTCAACAGGGTTATGGGAAATTTTACTTGCACTCTCATTGTCACAAAGGAGTGGAATACGGCTCATATTGTAACTATAATCCCTTAGAGTTTGTCGCATCCAAAGGAGTTGTGCACAACAACTCCCGGCTGCAACATACTCCGCTTCGGCCGTGGATAAAGCAATTGAATTTTGTTTCTTGGAGGACCAAGAAACTAAGGATCTACCTAGCAATTGGCAAGTACCGGAAGTACTTGACACGACCCCACGGTCTTGTCGAGCTAGGATCACGCTGAGGGGTACTGCGTTGCACAACACCGGATAACACACATCAAAGGTACAAAGCGGAGTCAAAGTTTATATTACATAAAGTAGTTTATGAACATGTTTACAGCAAAATATGTCCAGTCTACACTCACGGGCGTAGACTACGCATCAAGTTCAAGTTCAGCCCTTGAACGTGTCCTTGCTAGCACACACGCACACTAACTCTGCGGCGTGCACGGCTCCCACTCGACGGGGTTCCCCTCCTGGGGTTCCGTCTCCTCTTCGGGAGCCCCTTCCTCATAGAACCCTGCAAAAGCTTCAAACACAAGCAGTGAGCACGAAGGCTCAGCAAGTCTGACCCGTCTCACCTAAACATGGAACTTCTACATGAGGGTTGATAGGTTACATGAGGTAAAAATCATTTGCAAGGACTCGCTTAATTAGTAGAACCTTATTTTCAAGTTTTAGCAGCAGGTTGTGGAGAACCTTATGCTAAGGCACATGAGAGAGCCGCAATCAAACAAGAAACACATTTCTCTCATGTACTTTGCCCAAAGTTGGAAGGAACTTTAATAAGATATAAACTACAGCAAATCATTAACAAGCAAAGTCCATCTTTCAATCAGCAACATTTTAACATGTAACTAGCCTGTTCTTTCTAAGTCACGGTACAGTGAACAAGTAGTACTCACTGACCGCGAGGGACTGCGATTATAATCGATTTACACCTGCAGGGTTACCCGAACAACCCGTCACATACACCCGTACTCGATGTTGCCTACAGCAACCATCACATACGCCGTACGAAACCACCTTTCACCCGTCAGCCAAATGTTGAACCGGTCCAATTGTCCCGAGCAAGAGGTCTCTGCACGCGCATCTCGGTGCCGCCAGCCAATTTACACCTCGAGCTCTCAACCTACCCTCTGAACGACCAGCTATGCCTCAACACCCAGCTACCCGAGTTACATCGGTTTCCCGGTTCCCATATAGCCGGTAGGTCTTCGGTACTGTTCTAGCTTGTTCAACAGGCCCGCACATGGCTCAGTCCTCAATCGACACAAGCGGAGCTACAGCATACAGGCCCCAAAGTCCTGCTGCCCTTACTCTCCGCTCGGTCTCATCTTTCTTGCCATGTGTATCATGTGCTATAGCTACCCGAGTCGAGTGCCTCTAGCCTATGCCCGCGAGTAGTTCCAACTACTCGACTTGTACCGAATCCTACACTATCTTAGCATTGCAGTAGCTAACAGCGTTTGCAATCCTAAACCCAACCCATGGTTTTCTTGGCTATGCATTTGGGTTTCCAAACAAGAGTCTAATGCAAAGAATAATAGTATTCAAAGATGTGCTCAAAACAATAAACATTTGTAAAAAGGTTAATGCAAACCGGAGCTTGCCTTGCTGCTCTTGGTCGTAGGCTAGCTGCTCCTCCGGAGTAACGAAGTCTAGGACTTTGGGTTCCTCCTCGACCTTCGCGACTACATGATATAAGAAGTATATGTATTAATTTGAATGCATTTGTATTAAGTTTGAACTTGTGAAGCTTATAAGTCCCACTAGACAGACTCAATGACTGTGAAACTTTTACTGTGGCTTGGTTACAACCTAAATATAGACTTGGTCAAGTTTTAGTTGTAGCAAAGCTCATTGGAGCCCTCCATAATTAATTATGTACTTGACCTTAATTGGAACTCTTAGGGTGTTCTAGGGACTTTCATGAAACAAACTATGACTTTCTGAAAACTAGATTTTTAGAGGGTTCTACTGGAGTTGGTCTCATCTAATTTGAAGGATCCTAGCTAAAGATATGAGCTAAACAATTTCAGGGAAAATTCTGAAAATGTTTCTTAACTTTTTCTATTTTCTCTGGAACAGTTCCACTAATCACACCATTAGGGGATCAAATGAGCTCAAATGGATCTGAAATTATTTTGGTAGTTCAGTGATATTTTGGTGAACATCCCAGCAAAATTTTAGGATTTTCCTCCAAAGGATTCTCCAGTTAAAATTCCAAACAGTTTAAACTTTGAGGAATTAATTCTGGAGAAATAAGGATTTTCATGAAGTGAAACCTGATATTCTAGAGAGTGCTCAGAGAGCTGAATTCAACAAAATTTGGTTCACTCGATTTGGAGTTTTCTAGCTCAAGTTATGAGGATTTGAAGTTTGAAGGAAATCTGAAAATCGGGGAAAAAGTTTAAATCTGCCGGGGCCTGTGGGGACACTGTTGAGAGCAGAGGCGACCGCACACCGCAGCCTACTGGGTTTTTGCGTGCCAGCACACACGATCCCGGCCACACCCGGTCCCGATTTCAAATTTTTGAGCCGCTGACGCGTGGGCCAGTCGGCTTCGTCTTCCTCCCGACGCGCCCGCGCGCTCGCGCCGCCGCCCCTCGCCAGAGCAGACCCGGAGCTCGCCGGCTCGCCGCTGCCGGCCATCCCATGGTCTGAAACTCGCCGCCAGGGAGTTGTCGACGTCGAGGAACAGGTCGGTGGTGTCAGTTCGGGCTGGCGGTGACCGGAAATAGCCCGGCGACGTGCCGCGGCCTCGGTTGAGGTTCGGCGCCATCAACCGTGGGTTCTAACCCGCCAAAACCTCGAACAATCGGTCCTACAGCATCAGTGTACCTCTAGGAAGCACGACAAGGTGTCAAAAGGGTTCAAAGATGGCAGCAAGTCGGTCGGCACCGTGTGACCGATCGTGCCCGCCATGACCGTCCTTGATCGAGCTCGAAATTCGTCCCTCCTAGACAGTTTCACGCCACGGATGCAGAAAAGAACTTGATCGCTGGCTAGTACAGCGTCTATGTGCAAGATTTGATAGCTAGAGTAGGATCTTAGTGCGAGAATTTGAAGGGTCCGTACCGGAAGCTCAGTTTAAGGTCGCCGGAGCAAAAACTGAAAATTCGCCGTGGATTCTTCACGGTTTGCTTCCAAACTTGGAGGAGAGCAGCACGGTTGTTGCGCGCTCCTGCTGCTGTCCTTGCTGGATCGTGAAAACGCCTGTGGAACGCTGTCCATGAGCGCCTGACCTTCGGCTGAGGCTAGGTCGCCGCGGTGGCGATCGTTCTCGGGCAAGGGAGGTTGGAGGTCGGGGTTTCTGGCGTTGGGGAGGTGGAGTGCGACCTCAGGTTGCTGTCTAGCAGCTCAGGAACGAAGGAGGAGGTTGTTTGCTGGTTTTCCCGATCGAGCAGAGAGCTGCGGGGAGAAGAACTGCCGCTGCTCGGTTCGCACGCGAGGAGATAAAGCCAGCCGATTCCTGCTCGGGCTGAGGCGGTGCCGATCACGTGGAGGCACGAGCGAGCCGCCCTGCGCGCCAGCGCGCGGAGAGGGGAAGCAGCTGGTGGCGCCGGTGGCTGCTCGGTGGCACAGCCGACAGCTGCTCGGTGGAATTTCCCACCGAGGCTGTGACTTTGTGTGCAAGACTTCGCTCCTTCTCTCTATGACATGTGGGTCCCACCTGGGGTTTTAACCTCTGAAATTTAATCCTAATCACTGTTGTAAACAGTGAGCCCCAAAATACCCCTGGGGATTCAAATTATACACCAATGAGCCATTTGAATCGAGTAGAATTCAAATTGGGTTTGGTTTGAATGAATTTCAGCACAATTTCAGTTTTGAATTCAAATAAAGTTTGAATTTGTCCCACTTAGCTCATGTCAATATCAACTCCAAATGGAGTGAAAATTGGAGTGTGAGCTCACAAAATTGTGCTGAATAAGATTATGCCTCCCACTTTTGAATTCATGAGATAAAAACAGTTTGAATTTGAATATAGTTTCAAACTTCCCTCTTTCTAGCTATACCCAAAATGACCTCAAAAAGGTTTTGAAGTTGGGTGAAACTTGGCATGGACATCCTTAGCAATTTGTAGGAGTTTTCATATGCCCAGCCCCTCTATATCACATGTGGGAAATACCACTTTTGCAATATGTGAGTTTGTTCCCTAATGAGCATGTTGATGGTGGTTACTTGCTCTTCATTTGTGTTCATCAACTTACTTCAAATGAGGTGTGTGGTGTGGTGATGAACACTTCAAATAGGTGTCAAAAACTGAGGCCCTTACATTCCTCCCCCCTTAAAAGAATCTCGTCCTGAGATTATAAGGTGAAAATGAGAGAGAGGACGGTGGGAAATTACCGGATATGCGACGTGTAAAAGTCAGGGTAGTTAGCGCGAAGAAATCCTTCGCTCTCCCATGTCGCTTCGTCCACGGAGTGATTACTCCATAGAACTTTGTATAACCACAACATGCGGTTGCGTGTGGTTCGGGCCTTTTCATCAATAATCTGCACCGGTTCCTCCCGATAGGTGAGATCCTGTTGCAGTTCTTCAATATCTTCCAGCTGAACGGTAGTTGATAGCTTAAGACACTTCCTCAGCTGGGCAATGTGAAAGATGTCGTGCACACCGGAAAGTGCTTCTGGTAATTTTAGCCGGTATGCCACTGATCCACATCTTTCGGTAATCTGGAATGGGCCGATGAATCGGGGTGCCAACTTTCCTCTCACCCCAAATCTGTTTACGCCCTTCATTGGAGACACATGTAGGTATACGTGATCCCCGGCTTCGAATTGTAATGGGCATCTTCTCCGGTCAGCATACTGTTTCTGACGGGATTGGGCGGCTTTTAGGTTCGCTTGAATCAGTCGAACCTTTTCTTCTGCATTGTTGACAAGGTCAATCCCGAAGGTAACCCTTTCTCCAGACTCACACCAGTTCAATGGTGTGCGACATTTTCTCCCGTATAGCGCCTCGTAGGGCGCCATCTTAATGGTGGCTTGGTACCCATTGTTGTACGTGAACTCGGCTAACGGCAAGTGATCATCCCAATTTTTGCCGTGGTTGATAGCGGAAGCTCGTATCATGTCTTCTAGTATCTGATTCACCCGCTCCGTTTGCCCATCCGTCTGCGGGTGGTATGCTGAACTACGGATCAGCTTCGTCCCCAATGCAGCGTGCAGCTGCTTCCAAAAACGGGACACAAATAAAGTGCCCTGATCCGATATGATGGTACGGGGTACGCCGTACAAGCATAGGATCCGTGAGATGTACAGTTCAGCGTACTTCTTGGCGTTGTAGTTGGTGTTGACCGGGATAAAATGGGCAACTTTGGTGAGCCGGTCGACGATCACCCACACAGAATCGTGCTTCTGAAAAGTGGTGGGTAAACTGACGATGAAGTCCATGCTCACATCCTCCTACTTCCAGGCAGGAATGCCCAGTGGTTGCAGCAGTCCCGGTTTCCGCATATGGTCTGCCTTCACCCTTCAACATGTATCACACTCGGACACGTATTTTGCAGTCTCCCGCTTCATCCGTGTCCACCAAAACTTGATTCTGAGTTCTTGATACATCTTGTTGCTGCCGGGGTGAATAGAAAACTTTGACAAGTGAGCCTCATCAAAGATTTGCTTCCATAATTCCGGGTTACGGGGTACGACGATCTAGCCCTTGAACCATAGGACGCTGTCTCTGTCCTTCCGGAAACATTTCAGCTCCCCACTATCTACACGTCTCCGCAAATGTGACATGCCCTTGTCATTCTTCTGGGCTGCCGCTATCTCTTCACGGATGGTGGGGACCAAAGCTAAGTTGTAGAGAGCTCCATGTGGAATCACATGCAGTGGTGGTTCGCTCTCTTCCAACGGTGTGATGGTCAGATTGTTGACGTGTGACTTGCGGCTCAGCGCATCTGCCACTACGTTTGCCTTGCCCGGATGATAATGGATCTCTATTTCGTAATCCTTTATCAGTTCTAACCATCTTCGCTGTCTCATGTTCAGCTCCTTCGGAGTGAATATGTACTTGAGGCTCTTGAGGTCGGTATATAAATGTACGAGGTTACCGAGTAGGTAGTGCCTCCACATCTTGAGTGTGAGTACCACGGCAGCGAGCTCCAAGTCGTGAGTTGGATAATTTTGCTCATGGTTCCTAAGCTGCCGTGATCCATACGCGACCACTCTTCGGTCTTGCATCAGCACACATCCGAGCCCAATGCCGAATGCATCGCAGTACACATCAAACGGTTTTGTTGTGTCTGGCTGCGCCAAAACCGGTGCTGATGTTAGGTGCTTTACTAAAGCCTTGAATGCTGCTTCACATGCCGGACTCCAAACATAATTGGTAGCCTTCTTCAGCAGCTCTGTCATTGGCTTGGCAATCTTCGAGAAGTTCGGAATGAACCTCCGATAATATCCCGCGAGTCCGAGGAAACTCCGTACCTCGTGAACAGTTCTCGGGGATTTCCAATTCAGCACTTGAGTGATCTTGCTCGGGTCCACCATGATACCCTCCGCGGAGATGATATGCCCGAGAAAAGGCACTTGCGATATCATAAACTCGCATTTCCTGAATTTCGCGTATAACTTGTGATCCCGCAGCCGTTGCAAGACTATACGCAGATGCTTCTTGTGATCTTCCTCCGACTTGGAATATACCAGAATGTCGTCGATGAAAACCACGACAAACTTGTCCAGCTCCGGCATGAATACCAAGTTCATCAAGTACATGAAGTGAGCTGGAGCATTGGTGAGGCCGAAGGACATGATCAGGTACTCATAAAGTCCGTACCTTGTCGAGAAAGCCGTCTTCGGAATGTCCTCAGCCCTTATCTTAATCTGATGGTACCCGGATCTTAAGTCCATCTTGGAAAAGATCATTGCTTCGACCAACTGATCAAACAACATGTCGATCCGTGGCAACGGGTACTTGTTCTTGATGGTTACGGCATTTAATGGACGATAGTCCACGCAAAGCCATAACGTCTCATCCTTCTTCTTTACGAATAATGCCGAACAGCCCCATGGCGAGGAGCTCGGCCTAATAAAACCCTTCTCCAGGAGGTCCGTGAGCTGAGTCTTTAGTTCAGCCAACTCCTTGGGCGCCATCTTGTACGGCCTTCGGGATATTGGCATGGTTCCCGGTGCAAGTCCAATCTTGAACTCCACCTCTCTATCGGGCGGCATCCCCGGTAAATCATCCGGGAACACGTCAGGGAACTCTCGGACCACGGGAATATCTTCCAATCTGATGGTTGTGGCTTGATAGACACTTGGAAGTTTTATTTCTGGACTGTCCAGAAATAAGGAGTGAGACTCGTGCACTTCTGAGTTCAAGTGCACAACTCGGAGGACGGTGTCTAAAACAGCGCCGTGGCGGGTTAACCACGACATCCCTAAGATGACATCGACCTTTTGTCCCTCTAAGATTATGAGAGACGTAGGGTAGACTCTACCCTCTAAGCACAATGGCGTTTTTGGGACCATCATGCTTGCTGAAATTTTCCCACCCGGTGAACAGATCACATAAGGACTATCGGAGGGTAGTATTTGCAAGCTATATTTATCAATGAAAGCTTGGCTAATGAAGCTATGCGTGGCGCCTGAATCAAATAGTACTATGGCGGGATGCTGGTGGAGTTGGAACATACCCGCAAGGATTGGCTCGCCCTCCGGCACGTCCTCTATGGCAAGCTGGTGGACGGTGCCAGGCCTAGGGTTTGCCCGCCGCGCATTAGTAGGGTTCCGGGGTTGATTCCTCCCCGGAAACTGTGGTGCCACTCCGCCGCCTTGCCTCTCCAGGCAACTGCTCGTGAAGTGTCCTGGACGACCACACTTGTAACATGTGGCCGCTGCTGGTGTAGTGCTCGGGGGATGAAAGCCCGGCATGCGTTGCTGAGGTGCATACGCACGTGGCATCGTCCGCTGCTGCTGTTGTTGTTGCAAAGGTGGTACTGGCAGTGCTGGCCTGAATGCCGGTGAAGAGTACGGCCGACTGCGGAAAGGCATCGACCTCTGGGGTGGCTGCTAGCATGTACCTGATGGTGGGCGATTCACCATCCGAAACTTCTGAGAAGGACCGCCTCCTTCTCCGCTGCTTTGCGGCGCGCTTCGCTTTCGCTCCGCCGCCGCCAACTCCTTGCCGGAGTCCTATTGAACAATCACAGCATCAATGATGTCTTTGAGGCTGCCGCGATTGAACATCGCCAATTTGTCCTTCAGGAGCGGGTTAAGCCCCTGGTAAAAGTGGTCCTGCTGCTTCTCATCGGTATCTGCATGATACGACGCGTAGAGCGCGAGATCGTTGAACGCCCTGGAGTATTCCAGCGCGTTGCGGCTCCCTTGTTGCAGGTGTAGGAATTCCTGCGTCTTCCTCTTCATCAAACCTGGTGGTATGTGATAGGCCCTGAAGGCCGTCCGAAACTCCATCCAGGTCATTACTCGGTCGGTGGGCTGTGAAGCACAGAAGTTGGCCCACCACGCGCTCGCGGATCCTTGGAGCTGCTGGACCGCGAACTGAGTCTTGCACTGCTCGCTTATCTGGAGCAGCCCGAACTTCATCTCTATTGCGCGGAGCCAGTTGTCCGCGTCAAGAGGTTCATCCACCCTTGAAAATACCGGGGGATAAGTCGCTAGGAAGTCGGAGTAGGAGCTCTGTTGACGCTCCTCACGGTCTTGACGTCTCTCGGGGAGAGACGTAGCGATGAGGGTCTGCAGCAACTCCGTATGCTGCTGGTGTGAACCCGCCATTGCCGCGACGATGTCGGCCAATGTAACCGTCGGCAGTGGCGGCGGCGGTGTTTGCTGTTGCTGCTGCTGTCCCGAGGAGTCCTCAGGAGGCTGTTGGGAGGTCTCTCCCCCTTCACTGGTACCCCCAACGTCCGGGTTGGCACGAGTACGCGTCATTCTGAAATTCAAAACAGCAATGATTAGTACATGTCATACTTAAAATTCCATATGCAACAGTAGGTATTGAAGTGACACATGAACAATTTGCACAACATTCACATATATTGATAAAGCATAAACTTTATAGAAGATACATTGTTCTCGGTTCTCCGAGAAGTCGTGCTCATGTCGTCACTACCTATACATACGCTACTGTTTACACGACATGTCACCGATTACAAAAGTTGGGTTGCACTACCCTAGCTGCCCTACTTGGCAACTGTAACCCCCTACTCGGAGTAGAACTCGACCTCCTGCGGGTCGTCCTCCTCCAGTACCTCTGCTGGTGGCTCTGGATCTACCACCTCTTCTCCCATCTCGGGTTCTCCCATTGCTGGAAGGCCCAAGACCACCGGTACGCCCAATACCGGAGGTACGAGGTCCTGCAATGCATGCACCTCGTCCATGGCTTGGTTGTAATCTTCTTCCCAGCCTTGCCCTTCCTTAATAGCGTCGTCCCGCTCTTGAGTAAGTTCCTCGTTCTGCTGGGTCAGATTCTGTACCAGTTCTTGCAACGCCGCGATGTCGACACGGCTTTTCCTCTTCGCCTTCTTCAGACGATGCAACTGATTATGTTGTTCATTCAGTCGTTTGATCATCGGAAGGAGCACATTGCGGAGTGCGCTGTGAGCACTCTCGAAATGCTCTCCACGGCTCGTGCTCTCCTTGAGCTTTGTGGCGAGATGCTCCGTATGAACAGCTTGGCTGTCCATCACGGCATTTCTCACCCTCATCTGGAGGCTGAGATTTGCCTCCGCGGGGCTGTACCTTGGGCCACTCGGGTCCGTTGCCTCCAGGTACCTCTCTTCCCAAACGTGATGAGCCCGTCCCTCCACCTGAACGAGCGCGTATGGAGTGCCCTCCATAGCCTGCACGTGTAGTTGGAAAACGTGACATGGTGTCACGGGCTGCCACTTGCCACATCCCTTCCGGCTGTCTGCCTCTCACCGTGACGGTGAACGGCACCCAACCGGGTGGCGTAGGTCCTGCAGGGACTTCGACATGGATCGTCCACGTCTGGTTCCCCTCTTCGCCTTCTTCCTTGGCGAAGTATTGTGGCATCTGGTTGTACCCGAAATATTGAAGCATTTGCCACAATGCTTCCGGATAGCCGCTGTGGTGAGAACAGTGGGACACCACCCACCCGTTCTCCAACTGCTTATCTGCTGTCATCTGTAAAAATATATTTGAGAAATGTCAAATATTTATTTAAACAGTAAACCACTGAGTTATAACATAAGACATGTCATTGAACCCATAAAACTTGGAAACATAGTTCAAATTTTAAACAAATTTGACTGCTGATCTGCTGTTCACAAGACAGCCCTGACCAGTTTCCATTTCAACCTGATTTAGGCCCTGTTAAAAGCAAAACTAATTCTGGAGATCAACATCAAAGTTAAAGCTAACTTCACTAGCTTTCCATAAAGTATTTGCTTGGCCTAAGATCTGTCCTGGTTCAACATTTATGATATGTCAAAGTTACCAGAATTTCTGGAGAGAATTGGACAGCACCTCCCTGCTTTAGGTACTGATTTGATCCAAGAATTCCAGTTAATTCTGTTCCTAACCTGACAAAACTTTCTGTTACAAAGTTGTAACCCATCTCATAAGCTTTCCAGAACTACCTCATTTTCTATTTTCGGATTTTTATGCCGGAAGTTATACTCAATTTACAGAGAGTTTACAGAGAGTCTTTGCTCTGCCCTGTTTTCTGGACAATTTCAACTCTACTGTATTTTTCGATTGGTTAGGGGATGAAACACCTCTGGACTTCTACAGAAGAGTTGTAAAGATATTCCAAAGATTTCCAGAAATGTATCATATGACCCCAACCTCGAAAGAACTCAACCTCTAACCTCTGATTAACGTCAGCCTAAATTCAGCTGAAAACAGAGTGCTCTGTCCTTAACAACCTAGAAGTTGAAAACTTGTTAACTTTGAATATCCTGATTTAAGGGAAGGAGTTACATCAAGTTTTACTACTTTGGATCAAAACCTTCAAGTTTTAAATGAAGTTGTTCATTTAGTGGGGTGTGACGTCGATGTGTCACCAGATTATGTTGGTACTACGTCCTCACAAGGAAAAAACCTATACCGGACTTAGCCGGCTTCTTTAATTCAGTGGCACTAAACGTCACTCGCACACGGATACTACACGTCTACCGGTTCGTGGTTAGACTACCTGCAGAAGCTCAAACAATCGTCAGACTCGGCTGCACACCGAGCCCGGTATCCATACAGTCCGTACACCCGGCCGTCATCACTCGCCCGGATGTTCTCAAGCCAAACACGCCTTGAGTTACGTGTTCACGTTTCGGACCACGTGACGGGGTCTCCCAAATTGCACCACGCACGCCAGGGACAGACGTTGCTCGAATACCCCAAACGATATGAGGAGTCATAGAGGATACTAAAGCGGATCGGGTTACCTGTCACCCGTGGGGCTCCACCCTTCAGCTTGTGCGCACTGGTGGACAGCGCTAACATGCACCCCCCAAGACATGAACGTCCCGAGATACACGATTTTCCAACATAGACAAATAGGTTAGTATGCCACTATCTATATGCTAATAACATCCTTATACGGGCTACTAACTCGTTCCTCACTGGATTTTTGAAAAAGATGACCTTTGTAGTGCGTTAAAACTCAAGCGAGCTCTGATACCAACGCTGACACGACCCCACGGTCTTGTCGAGCCAGGATCACGCTGAGGGGTACTGCGTTGCACAGCACCGGATAACACACATCAAATGTACAAAGCGGAAGCAAAGTTTATATTACATAAAGTAGTTTATGAACATGTTTACAGCAAAATATGTCCAGTCTACACTCACGGGCGTAGACTACGCATCAAGTTCACGTTCAGCCCTTGAACGTGTCCTTGCTAGCACACACGCACACTAACTCTGCGGCATGCACGGCTGCCACTCGACGGGGTTCCCCTCCTGGGGTTCTGTCTCCTCTTCTGGAGCCCCTTCCTCGTAGAACCCTGCAAAAGCTTGAAACACAAGCAGTGAGCACGAAGGCTCAGCAAGTCTGACCCGTCTCACCTAAACATGGAACTTCTACATGAGGGTTGATAGGTTACATGAGGTAAAAATCATTTGCAAGAACTCGCCTAATTAGTAGAACCTTATTCTCAAGTTTTAGCAGCAGGTTGTGGAGAACCTTACTTTAAGGCACATGAGAGAGCCGCAATCAAACAAGAAACGCATTTCTCTCATGTACTTTGCCCAAAGTTGAAAGGAACTTTAATAAGCTCTAAACTATAGCAAATCATTAACAAGCAAAGTCCATCTTTCAATCAGCAACATTTTAACATGTAACTAGCCTGTTCTTTCTACGTCACGGTACAGTGAACAAGTAGTACTCACTGACCGCGAGGGACAGCGATTATAATCGATTTACACCTTCAGGGTTACCCGAACAACCCGTCACGTACGCCCGTACTCGATGTTGCCTACAGCAACCATCACGGACGCCGTACGCAACCACCTTTCACCCGTCAGCCAAATGTTGAACCGGTCCAATTGTCCCGAGCAAGAGGTCTCTGCACGCGCATCTCAGTGCCGCCAGCCGATTACACCTTGAGCTCTCAACCTACCCTCTGAACGACCAGCTATGCCTCAACACCCAGCTATCCGACTTACATCGGTTTCCCGGTTCCCATATAGCCGGTAGGTCTTCGGTACTGTTCTAGCTTGTTCAACCGGCCCGCACACGGATCGGTCCTCAATCGACACAAGCGGAGCTACAGCACACAGGCCCCAAAAGTCCTGCTGCCCTTACTCTCCGCTCGGTCTCATCTTTCTTGCCATGTGTATCATGTGCTATAGCTACCCGAGTCGAGTGCCTCTAGCCTATGCTCGTGAGTAGTTCCAACTACTCGACTTGTACCGAATCCTACACTATCTTAGCATTGCAGTAGCTAACGGGGTTTGCAACCCTAAACCAACCCATGGTTTTCTTGGCTATGCATTTGGGGTTCCAAACAAGACTCTAATGCAAAGAATAATAGTATTCAAAGATGTGCTAAAAACAATAAATATTTGTAAAAAGGTTAATGCAAACCAGAGCTTGCCTTGCTGCTCTTGGTCGTAGGCTAGCTGCTCCTTCGGAGTAACGAAGGCTAGGACTTCGGGTTCCTCCTCGACCTTAGCGACTACATGATATAAGAAGTACATGTATTAATTTGAATGCATTTGTATTAAGTTTGAACTTGTGAAGCTTATAAGTCCCACTAGACAGACTCAATGACTGTGAAACTTTTACTGTGGCTTGGTTACAACCTAAAGATAGACTTGGTCAAGTTTTAGTTGCAGCAAAGCTCATTGGAGCCCTCCACAATTAATTATGTGCTTGACCTTAATTGGAACTCTTAGGGTGTTCTAGGGACTTTCCTGAAACAAACTATGACTTTCTGAAAACTAGATTTTTAGAGGGTTCTACTGGAGTTGGTCTCATTTAATTTGAAGGTTCCTAGCTAAAGATATGAGCTAAACAATTTCAGGGAAATTTTGAAAATGTTTCTGAACATTTTCTATTTTTCTGGAACAGTTCCACTAATCACACCATTAGGTGGATCAAATGAGCTCAAATAGATCTGAAATTTTTATGGTAGTTCAGGGATATTTTGGTGAACATCCCATCAAAATTTCAGGATTTTTCTCCAAAGGATTCTCCAGTTAAAATTCCAAACAGTTTATAGTTTGAGGAATTAATTCTGGAGAAATAAGAATTTTCATGAAGTGAAACCTGATTTGCTGGAGAGTGCTCAGAGAGCTGAATTCAACAAAATTTGGTTCACTCGATTTGGAGTTTTCTAGCTCAAGTTATGAGGATTTGAAGTTTGAAGGAAATCTGAAAATCGGGGAAAAAGTTTAAATCTGCCGGGGCCCGTGGGGACACGTGTTGAGCGCCGAGACGACCGCAAACCGCAGCCCACCGGGTTTTTGCGCACCAGCACACCCGATCCCGGCCACACCCGATCCTGATTTCAAATTTTTGAGCCGCTGACGTGTGGGCCAGCCGGCTTCGTCTTCCTCCCGACGCGCCCGCGCGCTCGTGCCGCCACCCCTCGCTGGAGCAGACCTGGAGCTCGCCGGCTCGCCGCTGCCGGCCATCCCATGGTCTGAAACTCGCTGTCAGGGGGTTGTCGACATCGAGGAACACGTCGGTGGTGTCAGCCGGGCTGGCGGTGACTGGAAATAGCCCGGCGACGTGCTGCGGTCTCGGTTGAGGTTCGGCGCTGTCGACCGTGGGTTCTAACCCGCCAAAACCTCGAACAATCGGTCCTACAGCATCAGTGTACCTATAGGAAGCTCGACAAGGTGTCAAAATGGTTCAAAGATGGCGGCAAGTCGGTCGGCACCGTGTGACCGATCGTGCCCGCCATGACCGTCCTTGATCGAGCTCGAAATTCGTCACTCCTAGACAGTTTCACGCCATGGATGCAGAAAAGAACTTGATTGCCGGCTAGTCCAGCGTCTATGTGCAAGATTTGATAGCTAGAGAAGGATCTTAGAGCGAGGATTTTTATGCCGGAAGTTATACTCAATTTACAGAGAGTTTACAGAGAGTCTTTGCTCTGCCCTGTTTTCTGGACAATTTCAACTCTACTGTATTTTTCGATTGGTTAGGGGATGAAACACCTCTGGACTTCTACAGAAGAGTTGTAAAGATATTCCAAAGATTTCCAGAAATGTATCATATGACCCCAACCTCGAAAGAACTCAACCTCTAACCTCTGATTAACGTCAGCCTAAATTCAGCTGAAAACAGAGTGCTCTGTCCTTAACAACCTAGAAGTTGAAAACTTGTTAACTTTGAATATCCTGATTTAAGGGAAGGAGTTACATCAAGTTTTACTACTTTGGATCAAAACCTTCAAGTTTTAAATGAAGTTGTTCATTTAGTGGGGTGTGACGTCGATGTGTCACCAGATTATGTTGGTACTACGTCCTCACAAGGAAAAAACCTATACCGGACTTAGCCGGCTTCTTTAATTCAGTGGCACTAAACGTCACTCGCACACGGATACTACACGTCTACCGGTTCGTGGTTAGACTACCTGCAGAAGCTCAAACAATCGTCAGACTCGGCTGCACACCGAGCCCGGTATCCATACAGTCCGTACACCCGGCCGTCATCACTCGCCCGGATGTTCTCAAGCCAAACACGCCTTGAGTTACGTGTTCACGTTTCGGACCACGTGACGGGGTCTCCCAAATTGCACCACACACGCCAGGGACAGACGTTGCTCGAATACCCCAAACGACATGAGGAGTCATAGAGGATACTAAAGCGGATCGGGTTACCTGTCACCCGTGGGGCTCCACCCTTCAGCTTGTGCGCACTGGTGGACAGCGCTTACATGCACCCCCCAAGACATGAACGTCCCGAGATACACGATTTTCCGACATAGACAAATAGGTTAGTATGCCACTTTCTATATGCTAATAACATCCTTATACGGGCTACTAACTCGTTCCTCACTGGATTTTTGAAAACGATGACCTTTGTAGTGCGTTAAACCTCAAGCGAGCTCTGATACCAACGCTGACATGACCCCACGGTCTTGTCGAGCCAGGATCACGCTGAGGGGTACTGCGTTGCACAGCACCGGATAACACACATCAAAGGTACAAAGCGGAAGCAAAGTTTATATTACATAAAGTAGTTTATGAACATGTTTACAGCAAAATATGTCCAGTCTACACTCACGGGCGTAGACTACGCATCAAGTTCACGTTCAGCCCTTGAACGTGTCCTTGCTAGCACACACGCACACTAACTCTGCGGCATGCACGGCTGCCACTCGACGGGGTTCCCCTCCTGGGGTTCCGTCTCCTCTTCTGGAGCCCCTTCCTCATAGAACCCTGCAAAAGCTTGAAACACAAGCAGTGAGCACGAAGGCTCAGCAAGTCTGACCCGTCTCACCTAAACATGGAACTTCTACATGAGGGTTGATAGGTTACATGAGGTAAAAATCATTTGCAAGAACTCGCCTAATTAGTAGAACCTTATTTTCAAGTTTTAGCAGCAGGTTGTGGAGAACCTTACTTTAAGGCACATGAGAGAGCCGCAATCAAACAAGAAACGCATTTCTCTCATGTACTTTGCCCAAAGTTGAAAGGAACTTTAATAAGCTCTAAACTATAGCAAATCATTAACAAGCAAAGTCCATCTTTCAATCAGCAACATTTTAACATGTAACTAGCCTGTTCTTTCTACGTCACGGTACAGTGAACAAGTAGTACTCACTGACCGCGAGGGACGGCGATTATAATCGATTTACACCTGCAGGGTTACCCGAACAACCCGTCACGTACGCCCGTACTCGATGTTGCCTACAGCAACCATCACGGACGCCGTACGCAACCACCTTTCACCCGTCAGCCAAATGTTGAACCGGTCCAATTGTCCCGAGCAAGAGGTCTCTGCACGCGCATCTCAGTGCCGCCAGCCGATTACACCTTGAGCTCTCAACCTACCCTCTGAACGACCAGCTATGCCTCAACACCCAGCTACCCGACTTACATCGGTTTCCCGGTTCCCATATAGCCGGTAGGTCTTCGGTACTGTTCTAGCTTGTTCAACAGGCCCGCACACGGATCGGTCCTCAATCGACACAAGCGGAGCTACAGCACACAGGCCCCAAAAGTCCTGCTGCCCTTACTCTCCGCTCGGTCTCATCTTTCTTGCCATGTGTATCATGTGCTATAGCTACCCGAGTCGAGTGCCTCTAGTCTATGCTCGTGATTAGTTCCAACTACTCGACTTGTACCGAATCCTACACTATCTTAGCATTGCAGTAGCTAACGGGGTTTGCAACCCTAAACCAACCCATGGTTTTCTTGGCTATGCATTTGAGTTTCCAAACAAGACTCTAATGCAAAGAATAATAGTATTCAAAGATGTGCTAAAAACAATAAATATTTGTAAAAAGGTTAATGCAAACCAGAGCTTGCCTTGCTGCTCTTGGTCGTAGGCTAGCAGCTCCTTCGGAGTAACGAAGTCTAGGACTTCGGGTTCCTCCTCGACCTTAGCGACTACATGATATAAGAAGTACATGTATTAATTTGAATGCATTTGTATTAAGTTTGAACTTGTGAAGCTTATAAGTCCCACTAGACAGACTCAATGACTGTGAAACTTTTACTGTGGCTTGGTTACAACCTAAAGATAGACTTGGTCAAGTTTTAGTTGCAGCAAAGCTCATTGGAGCCCTCCACAATTAATTATGTGCTTGACCTTAATTGGAACTCTTAGGGTGTTCTAGGGACTTTCATGAAACAAACTATGACTTTCTGAAAACTAGATTTTTAGAGGGTTCTACTGGAGTTGGTCTCATTTAATTTTAAGGTTCCTAGCTAAAGATATGAGCTAAACAATTTCTGGGAAATTTTGAAAATGTTTCTGAACATTTTCTATTTTCTCTGGAACAGTTCCACTAATCACACCATTAGGTGGATCAAATGAGCTCAAATAGATCTGAAATTTTTATGGTAGTTCAGGGATATTTTGGTGAACATCCCATCAAAATTTCAGGATTTTTCTCCAAAGGATTCTCCAGTTAAAATTCCAAACAGTTTATAGTTTGAGGAATTAATTCTGGAGAAATAAGAATTTTCATGAAGTGAAACCTGATTTGCTGGAGAGTGCTCAGAGAGCTGAATTCAACAAAATTTGGTTCACTCGATTTGGAGTTTTCTAGCTCAAGTTATGAGGATTTGAAGTTTGAAGGAAATCTGAAAATCGGGGAAAAAGTTTAAATCTGCCGGGGCCCGTGGGGACACGTGTTGAGCGCCGAGACGACCGCAAACCGCAGCCCACCGGGTTTTTGCGCACCAGCACACCCGATCCCGATTTCAAATTTTTGAGCCGCTGACGTGTGGGCCAGCCGGCTTCGTCTTCCTCCCGACGTGCCCGCGCGCTCGTGCCGCCACCCCTCGCTGGAGCAGACCTGGAGCTCGCCGGCTCGCCGCTGCCGGCCATCCCATGGTCTGAAACTCGCTGTCAGGGGGTTGTCGACATCGAGGAACACGTCGGTGGTGTCAGTCGGGCTGGCGGTGACTGGAAATAGCCCGGCGACGTGCCGCGGTCTCGGTTGAGGTTCGGCGCTGTCGACCGTGGGTTCTAACCCGCCAAAACCTCGAACAATCGGTCCTACAGCATCAGTGTACCTCTAGGAAGCTCGACAAGGTGTCAAAAGGGTTCAAAGATGGCGGCAAGTCGGTCGGCACCGTGTGACCGATCGTGCCCGCCATGACCGTCCTTGATCGAGCTCGAAATTCGTCACTCCTAGACAGTTTCACGCCACGGATGCAGAAAAGAACTTGATTGCCGCCTAGTCCAGCGTCTATGTGCAATATTTGATAGCTAGAGAAGGATCTTAGAGCGAGAATTTGAAGGACCCGTACCGAAAGCTCAGTTTAAGGTCGCCGGAGCAAAAACCGAAAATTCGCCGTGGATTCTTTACGGTTTGCTTCCAAACATGGAGGAGAGCAGCACGGTTTTGCGCGCTCCTGCTGCTGTCCTTGCTGGATCGTGAAAACGCCTGTGGAACGCTGTCCACGAGCGCTTGACCTTCGGCTGAGGCTAGGTCGCCGCGGTGGCGATCGTTCTCGGGCAAGGGAGGTCGGAGCTTGGGGTTTCTGGCATTGGGGAGGTGGAGTGCGACCTCAGCTTGCTGTCTAGCAGCTCAGGAACGAAGGAGGAGGTCGTTTGCTGGTTTTCCCGATCGAGCAGAGATCTGCGGGGAGAAGGACTGCCGCTGCTCGGTTCGCACGTGAGGAGATAAAGCCAGCCGATTCCTACTCGGGCTGAGGCGGTGCCGGTCGCATGGAGGCGCGAGCGAGCCGCCCTGGCGCCAGTGCGCGGAGAGGCGAAGCAGCTGGTGGCGCCGGTGGCTGCTCGGTGGAATTTCCCACCGAGGCTGTGACTTTGTGTGCAAGACTTCCCTCCTTCTCTCTATGACATGTTGGTCCCACCCGGGGTTTTAACCTCTGAAATTTACTCCTAATCACTGTTGTAAACAGTGAGCCCCAAAATACCCCTGGGGATTCAAATTATTCACCCATGAGCCATTTGAATTGAGTAGAATTCAAATTGGGTTTGGTTTGAATGAATTTAAGCACAAGTTCAGTTTTGAATTCAAATAAAGTTTGAATTTGTCCCACTTAGCTCATGTCAAGATCAACTCCAAATGGAGTGAAAATTGGAGTGTGAGCTCACAAAATTGTGCTGAATAAGATTATGCCTCCCACTTTTGAATTTATGGGATAAAAACAGTTTGAATTTGAATATAGTTTCAAACTGCCCTCTTTCTAGCTATACCCGAAATGACCTCAAAAATGTTTTGAAGTTGGGTGAAACTTGGCATGGACATCCTTAGCAATGTGTAGGAGTTTTCATATGCCCAGCCCCTCTATATCACATGTGGGAAATACCACTTTTGCAATATGTGAGTTTGTTCCCTAATGAGCATGTTGATGGTGGTTACTTGCTCTTCATTTGTGTTCATCAACTTACTTCAAATGAGGTGTGCGGTGTGGTGATGAACACTTCAAATAGGTGTCAGAAACTGAGGCCCTTACAGTACTTTTTCTATCTACCTTGCATCCGGCATAATCTGCATCGGAGTATCCAATGAGATTGAATTTTGAACCTTTGGGATACCAAAGGCCTAGGTTGGGTGTATGAACTAAATATCTCAAGATCCTTTTAATGGTTGTCAAATGACATTCCTTAGGATTGGCTTGAATCCTTGCACACAAACATACACTTAACATGATATCAGGCCTAGATGCACATAAATAAAGTAAGGAGCCAATCATGGAACGATATACCTTTTGATCCACATTTGGTCCGTCTTCATTGAGATCCAAGTGTCCATTAGTCGCAATGGGAGTCTTTATGGGCTTTGCTTTGTCCATTCTAAACTTCTTGAGAATGTCTTGAGTGTACTTTGTTTGGCTTATGAACGTCCCGTCCTTTTGTTGCTTCACTTGGAATCCCAAAAAGTACCTCAACTCTCCCATCATGGACATCTCAAATCTATCTGTCATAATCTTACTAAATTCTTGACAAAAGGATTTGTTAGTTGAGCCAAATATAATATCTTCAACATAGATTTGGCAAATGAAGAGATTATCCTCAAAGTGTTTAGTAAACAAAGTGTAATCAGCTTTTCCAATCTTGAAGTCATTTTCAATAAAAAAAATCTCTAAGGCACTCATACCAAGCTCTAGGAGCTTGTTTGAGGCCATAGAGAGCCTTACACAGTTTGAACACATAGTCGGGGTACTCTTGATCTTCGAAACCGGGTGTTTGCTCCACGTACACCTCCTCCTTGATCGGTCCATTGAGAAAGGCGCATTTCACGTCCATTTCATAAAGCTTGAAATCATGGTGAGTAGCATATGCATGTAGTATACGAATCAATTCAAGCCTAGCTACGGGAGCAAAATTTTTGTCAAAATCCAAACCTTCGACTTGTGAGTACCCTTTTGCCACAAGTCGTGCCTTTTTCCTTGTTACCACTCCATGTTCGTCTTGCTTGTTGCGGAAGACCCATTTAGTGCCGACGACGTTGGACTTGGGTCTTTCAACAAGCTCCCACACTTCGTTCCTTTTGAAGTTGTTCAATTTTTCTTGCATCGCCATCACCCAATCCGGATCTTTTAATGCATCCTCAACCCTGTATGGTTCCAAAGAAGATACAAAAGAATGGTGCTCACAAAAATTAGCTATGCGAGATCGAGTTATTACTCCCTTTTGGATGTCATCGATTATGTTGTCGACGTGGTGATGTCTTTAGATGTTTTGGTGTACTCTTGGATGTGACACTTGTGGTCTTGAATCTTCATTATCATCTTCTTCTCCCCCTGGATAGTTGCCCTTATTAATGTTTTGATCTTCTTATTTTCTTGAGGTTGATCTTGTATGGAAGCTCCCCCTGATCATTTTCCTCCACCTGTGGTTCATTTTCTTCATTCGCATTTGAAGGTGGCATTTGTGGTCGAACATCGCCCAATGCCATTCTTCTCAATGCTTGACATGGAGCTTCTTCTTGATCTACCACACATTGATCAACTTACTTTTCTTGAGAGCCGTTAGTTTCATCAAACACTACGTCACGTGCTACTTCAACAAGTCCGGAGTTTTTGTTGAAGACACGATAAGCGTATGAGTTCGAATCATAGCCAAGTAAGAAACCTTCATCGGACTTCGAAGCAAACTTTGAAGCCCTTGGATTCTTATTTAAAATATAAAATTTTGAACCAAAAACTCGAAAATATGAAATATTTGGCTTGTTACCCGTGAGTAGTTCATATGAAGTTTTCTTGAGCAACCGATGAAGATATAGTCGGTTTATGGCGTGACAAGCGGTGTTAACCGCTTCAGCCCAAAACCTGTCCAAAGTCTTGTATTCATCGAGCATTGTCCTTGTCATCTCAATGAGAGTTATGTTCTTCCTTTCGGCTACTCCGTTTTGTTGAGGAATATATGGTGCTGAAAATTCATGCTTTATCCCTTCTTTGTCTAGATACTCTTCAACTTGGGTGTTCTTGAATTCTGTCCCATTGTCACTTCGTATGTTCTTGATCTTCAATGAGAATTCATTTTGGGCACGCTTGATGAACTTCTTGAGGGTTCCTTGAGTTTCTGTCTTATCATGCAAAAAGAAAACCCACGTGAAGTGTGAAAAATCATCAATAATGACTAGACCGTATTTATTACCGCCGATGCTTATGTAAGCAATTGGACCGAATAGATCCATGTGGAGAAGCTCAAGCGGTCTTGTTGTAGTCATGACATTCTTCGCGGGATGGGGTGCTCCTACTTGCTTCCCTGCTTGGCACGCTCTACAAGGCCTGTCTTTCTCAAAAATAACATCCTTTAAACCTCGGGGGTGATCGCCTTTATGGAGTTTTTGAAGATTCCTCATACCAACATGTGCTAGCCATCTATGCCACAGCCAACCCATGTTGGTCTTTGCAATCAAGCATGTGTCAAGTTCGTCTTTATCTTTGTTGAAGTCAACTAGATAAAGTTTTCCCTTTAACACACCCTTGAATTCAATTGAGTTATCACTCCTTCTAAAGACAGTCACACCCTCATTTGTGAATAAATAATTATAACCCTTGTCACATAATTGAGATATGTACAAAAGGTTATAATCCAAGGAGTCAACGTGTAAAACATGAGAGAGAGTATGTTGTGATGAAATTGCAATTTTACCGGTACCAAGCACTCTTCCTTGACAATGCCTTCGCTTGGATCTTCATTTTCTTCATATTCCACGGACATTCTTCTTTCTCCGGTCATGTGATTGGTGCATCCACTATCTAGCACCCATTTTGCTCCACCGGATACATAAGTCTACAAAAGACAAATTATGCCTTGGTCTTAGGTACCCAAGCTTGCTTGGGTCCTTTGAGGTTAGTCACAAGTGATTTGGGCACCCACACATGAGACTTGGTGTTCCCATGGCGTGGCCCAACATATTTAGCATAACCTTTTCCAAGATTACTTTTCATAAGTACATATGAAGCATAAAAAGTTCTAAATAGAAGTTGTTGTTCATATGTCTTCACAGTATTAAATTTATCAACATTATTAAGTTTTATAACTTGAGAAGAGTTTCCCTTGACAAAGGCAATGCAACCCTTGTTATTCTTGTGGCTTCTAGCGTTTTGCTTTTCACCATAAGAATATCCAATGCCATATTTGATCTTAGGAGGTCTTGTGACCGAGTATGCACTGCATGCATACTTGATCTTCTCCTTGTCAAATATGCCACTTTGAGAAGATTGCTTGTCCTTTGTCGAGTTTGGCTTTTTCTTCAAGTTAATGTCACTTTTGGCACAAGCACAAGTAATACTAGTTTCAGATTTTATATGTTGAGAAGGTGAGCTTGAAGTGGATTAAGAACCACTTTGATTGAGTGACTCAATTTGTACCTCAAGGATCTTGTTTACTTTGGTTAAGTTAGCAAGTTTATCCTTGATGGTGGTGTTTGAGTCTTTTAACTTCAAGCAAGCTTCCTTGATTGAAGCTAACTCAAGTTCTAGTGATTTACTTCGCTCCTTTTCAAGTTCAAAAAGCTTTTCAATCTAAAGATATTCCTCCTTTTGGGAGATGATCATATCTTCCTGACGATTGACTAACTTCTCCATATCAACAAGCTTATCAAATAGAAATTTCATCTTAGCAGCTGTCTTTTTTACTAAACCCCTAAGCATATATTCATTTTCATCACTGCTATCATCCTCACTAGAATCATCACTATCACTAGTAAAAGAATGAGAGAAGGAAGATTTAGTTGTTACCTTCCTTTGCCATTAGACATGTGTTGTCGTTGTTCTTCCATGCGCCCATGGTTGGGAAGAGAGTGGATTTCTTGGTAGTCTTCTTTATGGCTATGGTGATCATCTCCTCTTCTTCTTCGGATGAGGATTCATCATTGGAGTCCCACTCCTTCCCTAGATGCGCTTGGCCATATTGCTTCTTTTTCTTGAACATTTTCTTTGGTTGAGGCTTGTTGTCTTTAGTCTTCCTCTTATTTTCTTCATATGGACAATCTTCTATGAAGTGATCATATTCTCCGTAGTTGTAGCACGCCCTTCTCATCTTGAATCTTTGTTTGTCCCTTTGTCTTCCTTCGTTTGAGCTGCTACCCTTTCTTCTTCTCATCATTTTCTTGAACTTCTTCATGAACAAGATCATGTCTTCTTCATCGATATCACTACTTTCATTATCACTATCGTCTTCTTCATGAGCTTCTCGAGCTTCTTTTGATATGGGTTTACAAGTTGACTTCAAAGCAACTCCTTTCTTCTTTGCCGAGGTGAGATCGGCAATTTCCTTGACATGCTTGGCTTGCTTTTCCATCATTTCAATGTTGATGATCTTGCCAAGAAGTTTGTTTGGGGTCATTTTCCGGCATCCGGGACTTTCTCTAATCATAGAGCAAAGAGTCACGTTGCGAGGCATGAATCCTCTGAGAATCAACTTCACGACCTCATGATCATTCCACTTTTTGCTGCCATAAGCTTGGACTTTGTTGATAAGATTCTTCAGTCGATTGTACATATCTTGTGGTGATTCATCTTCTTCTATCGCGAATCTTCCCAATTCACCTTCAATCATTTCTATCTTGGCTTCGCGTACATGACGGTCACCTTCATGTGCGGTTTGTAGCGTGTCCCATATCTCCTTGGCAATTTCGAGTCCATCCACCTTGGTGAACTCGTCTCGGCTCAGTGATGATGTGATCACAGCTACAGCTTGAGCATTCCGATGAACGGCTTGTTCTTGGCTTGGAGTCAGCTCTTCATCATCATCCAGGATATCTATCCCTGTACACACTATATGCCACAAACTTGGGTTAAGAGATATAAGGTGCATTTTTCTGTTTTGTCTCCACATTGAATAGTCATTGCCATCAAAGTAAAATACTTTCCCTAGAGGAATTGATAAGTAATGACTATTGTTAGAATTCAAACGTTCATAGTCAAAAGGATATCGGGAGTAGTCTGTGTGACTACCCCCTTTCTTCTTTTCAGCATCGATCTTCTTCTTCCCTTTTGGGGAGAGTGCCTTCTTCCGTAGAAGAGCCTTGAGTTGCAGCACCTCCTCATCATCGTCCTCACTGTCTTGAATGGCGTCGAGTAGCTTCTTTAGCTTTTGAGTCCTTTCATCATCATCCTTTTCATCGTCGATCTTCTTGTGTACATCCTTGATGCCCGACATCCTCTCTTCAAGTGGTGAATCTCTTTTGAAGAATTTAGCTCTGATACCAATTGAATGTAGCCTAGAGGAGGGTGAATAGGCTTTTCGAATCTTTGTTAATCCCTGAAACACTTAATAGATTTATCAAATACAGGAAAATAGGACTAGTCCGATAGAGTGCGGACTAGTCCGTTTTCTAGTAAGAGACAAATCGGACTAGTCTGGTTGATATCGGACTAGTCCGCACCTGCTGATTTTTTGTGCAGTTAGTGTGATTTCATTCACTTGAGCTCTTGGGGTGTGTTTCTCCAACACACTCCATACTAAGTAATCTAATCTTTTCAACTCCTAAGCTCTTATCAATTTGGATCCTCATTCTCCTTTCTTTTTGCGCTTTCTTCCTAATTTCTTTAAGAACCTGCGCTCACCTCAACAATTTTGTTAGGTTCTCATTTGTTTGTCATAAATCAACCAAAACCCACAAGGGATGTCTAGATACACTTTCATGATTCTCAGCTGATCATCAAACAAGTCAATGGATAGTGCTGCTGCTACGACCCATAGCTTGCAACGTATCTCCTCCAAGTACATAAGTTGGAGAAGGACTTCTTATCCTTGGACTTGTGCCATGTTCCCCGCACCAACAACACATTAGCCGACGACCTGTCAACGAAGGCTTCCACTTGGGCTCTGGTGCCTGAGGGGGTCTTTGAAAGGAAGTTGATGCGACCTACCGTCTGGCCAGCCGAACCAGGCGAAGTGGGTAGGACCAGCACCTTGAAGCTGGAGGTCCCGGCCGCCATGCTACCATGGTGCCCGCCAAGGATCGTAAGCGTCACCGGGGACTCCGTGCAACCCGGCGCTCAAGATCCAAGTGCTCAAGTAGGTCCCGACGCATGGATCACGGAGATTTGAGACTACTTGAAAGAAAATATCCTTCCTGATGAACGTGTATCCGCTGAACAGATCGCTCGGTTGGCTAAGAGATACACTCTGTTAGACAGGGATCTCTACCGGCGTGGCGCTAATGGCGTCCAATTGCGGTGCATAACCTGGGAGGAAGGCTGTGACTTTCTCGCAAAGATCCATGGAGGCGAGTGCGAGAACCATGCATATTCCCACACGCTGGTCGGTAAAGCTTTCCAGCATGGCTTCTACTGGCCGACAGCTCTCCAGGATGCCGTCGACCTGGTCAAGAGATGCAAGGCGTGCCAGTTCCACGCCAAGCAGATCCACACACCGGCGCAGACGCTACAGATGATCCCGCCCTCATGGCCCTTCGCTGTGTGGGGGCTGGACATCTTGGGGCCATTCCCCATATCTGTTTGAGGGTGTCAGTACCTCTATGTCGCCGTAGACAAGTTCACCAAGTGGGAAGAAGACGCCCCTGTAGTAACAATCAACAAGCAGTCAGCAGTCAAGTTCATCAAGTGGATCATCTGCTGGTTCGGGGTCCCAAACAGAATCATCACCGATAACGGGACCCAGTTCGCTAGTGCAATGTTCCAAGACTACTGCGAAGACCTTGACATACAAGTTTTCTATGCTTCCGTTGCTCACCCAAAGAGCAACGGTCAAGTCAAGAGAGCAAACGTCGAGATACTCAGGGGACTCAAGATGCACATCTATGACAGCTTGAAAAAGCATGGTGCCAATTGGGTTGAAGAGCTTCTGTATGCACTGTGGGCTAGCCAGACGTCCCTCAGTCGCGCGACAGGGGAAACACCCTTCTTCCTAGTGTATGGGATTGAGGCCGTCCTCCCCCCAGAAGTCACCATGGCCTCATCCCGTGTCCAAGCGTACAATGAAGTCACGCAGGACCAGCTCCGGCGTGAAGATATCGACCTTGTCGATGTGCGAAGGTGGCAAGCAGTTGTTTGAAATGCGCAATACTGTCAGGCGCTCCGGTGTTATCAGCAGTGGTTCGTGTAGAGTAGGCAGCTCGAGGTGGGTGACCTGGTGCTTCAGCGAATACTTTCTCGAGAAGGGTGGAACAAACTCTCCCCCAGCTGGGAGGGTCCCTTCCGAGTTACACAAGTATGCCGCCCCGGGTGTGTCCGCCTGGCCACAGAGGATGGGGTACCTCCACCCAATCCATAGGATATAGAACACCTCCGTAAGTTCTATGCTTAGCGCAGCGGTAGGGTTCTATTTTCTTTGTAAAGGTATCATAGTGTCTCGGAACAGCGCTTAGAACAGCTAAACTCCATAGGAGTCCTGCTGCTCTTGTCATCCGGAGCAGGTCACTGCCCTTCTTGTACGACCTGTCTCCTCCTATGATAGAAGTCTGGAAAGAGAAAATTGTGTCTTAACCTGCATATCCTCTCTTTACAGTTTGTGCTCACTCATGCATATCAACTATAAATGGCATGTCCGGAGCTTGTCCTACACACTTGTCCTAGGTCCCATGGCACTGGAAGGTCTCCTCGCAAAAAGGTTAACGCCGGCGGGAGGTCTAAGACGTGCAGCCTACTTAGCCTTGTTCCGTACCCTAAGCCTGCCGCACTGCCTCCCCTGTGGTACAACCAAGTACTTGGAGCTGGAAGGAACATGCCTGCGGACAAGAAAAGTAATTGAACCCCGGACATTGCCCCCCTTCTTTTTGTGCTTTCTTTCCATACTGCTCCGATCGTGTGGTCTGTCACTTTTTCTTGTGCTCAACCATAGCAGGAGTTGTGCTATCCTTCTGCAGGTGGGTTCGTGGAGGTACCTGTGGCGTACCCGGGATCCTGTGGTTGTCTCATTGCTCGGGAGCCCTATGGTGCCGAATGGTCCCTCCCCTGTAAGGCTTACGCCAGCGGGAGGTCCAGGGTCTGTAGCCTGCTTTGCCTGGTCCGGTATCCCAAGCCTACACACTCTGCCTCTCCAGCGCTACAGCTTAGTACCGGGGAACCGGACGGCTCATACTCCTGGGCAAGGCTTTAACCATAGCCTAGAGGATCCACATTGAATTACCCAAGCTCCATAGCTCAGCTGATGACCGTAAGCAACAGCAAAGCCAACAAACAGGAAAGAGTGACCAGAGAGCACGAGTACTTCTTTTTTGTGCCACGTCTGCAGGTTCTAACAGGTCCATGGCTGTGACACCCTCATCTCTGGTGTCAACACATATTCATGTTTTATGAAGAGAAAACATTTTAAGAAAAGCAGGAACAGAGAAAATTATCAAAAGGATAGCCAATAAGAACCGAATTCAGCTCTCAGAGAGCGCCGAAGACAACTTCCGCGGCCTGCAGGCCACGTGGCGTGTCCGGAGCTCATCCCTGCGAAGTGGGGAGAGGTCCGTCGCTAAGTTGGCTACGTGGCAGGCTCGGGGCTCGTCTCCGCAAAAGGGGAGAGGTCCGACCCTGTGGGACACGTGTTGCCCACGGAGCTAGCCTCTGCGGAAGAAGCAAAGGCATTTCCGCAGGACATGTGTCATCTTCGGAGCTAGTCATCACGGAAGTCAGAGGTCCGTCGCTGCAGGACACGTGTTGACCTCGGAGCACGCCTCTGAGGAAAGAAGGAAAGACCAGCACTAACACGTGGCGTGCGCGGAGCCACCTCCGAGCGAGATAGGAGGTCCCGACCGCCAGGATACGTGGCGCATGCGGAGCTCACCTCCGAAGGAAAAGGGAGGTCTCGCTCGATTGACACGCGGCACAACCGGAGCTCATCTCTGCAGAGAAGGAGATACCAGGCCCCAGAAGGACACGTGGAGCTTCCGGAGCTCATCACCGCGGAGGTAACGAGTTCTAGAGCGGTTTTTATGCGTAAGAATACCAGTACGTAAAAGAAACCGACCTGAATTCCACGATGTTACTAAAGATAAGACGTTGGGATCCAACAACGATCTGAATAGGACTCATATTCGGGATACAAACAGATTAGGACTCTTCTTTTTACGATTATAAATAGAACCCAGAACCTCTGGCCGAAACCACAAACTTCTTTTTCAACTCCTGAGCCGACGACTTGGAACCCTAGCCCTATCTCGCCGAGTAAACCATCGCCGAAGCACGGCAAGGAAAGATCGCCGGAGGAAAGCCAAACGGTCTAAGTAGGACCTCGAAACCGAGAAGAAAGTGAGGTAGGAATCCTATACCACCTTACGACATCATCATGTTTTCTTCGCATCTGTTCTTTGATTCCTTTCGAACAGAAGCCTTCTCGTGGATAGATCACTTGATGATCAGGTTGATCTAAAGACAAGATCATCGCCACATCCACCTTTGATCCGAACACTTCTATTCATCATAAAATCCATGCAAGCCATGCAAGAACACGAACAAACCAATCTAATAAAAACTAATCATAAGATAGTATGCATGTGCATCATCGCATCTAGTTTAAGGTTTGTGCATGATATTGATTGCTGTGAATCTTGTATGCACGTGATCCGACCTAGCAGGACAAGCTCAGGGAGCTGTCTACGACGAGCTGCAGCAACAGGGTTTTGAGATCCAAGAACCACCGGAACCGCAAGAACCAGACATGTGCTCCTTGACCATATTGATCCTATGTCTTGGGTAAAACTATTTTGTTTTGCGAAAAGGTGTGTGTGCTGAGTCAAACATGATGGGAAACCCTTTTATAAGAGTTTACTAGTATTGGTTAAACCACCCTTGTCGCTAGGGAAATTTATGAGTCAGGTATGGTTTTTGCTTTATGCTTCGCTGAGTCCATGGGACGGAGGCTCAGACTCCATCAGCACAGCTAAGGGCGCCAGGTTCACCGCGGCAGGATGACTTCTTCGCTCCCGGAGGTAGTGGAGGGGCTAGTAATCAATAGATTTGTGATTTTGTTTTTGACTGTGTGGATGTCAGACTTCGTGATTGTCGATGTGTACTATTGCACTTTGTTGTGAATTTATATATCAAACTGTTTTGTTGTTGTCTATTGATTTAGATGTGTAGCTGGCCATCGAGCCAGGTTAGCCATGTTTTGTTTTTTAAAAAATGGAAAAGCTTATATACGACGGCCTGTATAGTTTATATACAACGGTCGCTATACAGGGCCGTCGTAAATAAGCCTAAATTATATACGATGGCTGGGCCAGGCTGTCGTATATAAGATCTTATATACGACAGCCAGGGTCCAGCGGCTGTCGTATATAAGCTCTTATATACGACAGCCAGGGCCGATGCGCTGTCGTATATAAGATCTTATATACGACAGCCTTGACCCAGCCGTCATATATAAAGGCTCCGGCCCACTGGGCCAAGTATACGAAATGGGCCGTTGTATATAAGTGGCCATCGTATATATACTATTATATACGACGGTGCCGTCGTATATAACTATATATACGACAAAATATATACGACGGCCACAAACCGTCGTATATAAACAACTGCCGTCGTATATAGTTTATATACGACGGCTTCTGCTTTATATACGACGGTTTTAGCCGTCGTATGCTGACGGGAATCCTGTAGTGTTGGGAAGCGAGATAGATGTGTCTAGCTAATTGCACTCGTAAAGATAATGAGAAACTGATGATATTAATAAACGTGGATCGGAGGGAGATCTGTAAGGGCCTCAGTTTTTGACACATAATTGAAGTGTTCATCACCACACACACACACACACCTCATTTGAGGAAAGATGATGAACACAAATGAAGAGCAAGTAACAATTATCAACATGCTCATTAGAAAACAAACTCACACATTAAAAAGTGGTATTTCCCACATGTGATATAGATGGGCTGGACATATGAAAACTCCTACACTTTGCTAAGGATGTCCATGCCAAGTTTCACCCAAATTCAAAACCTTTTTGAGGTCATCTTGGGTATAGATAGGAAGGGGGCAGTTTGAAAACATATTCAAATTCAAACTGTTTTTATACCATGAATTTGAAAGTGGAAGGCATATTCTTACTCAGCACATTTTTGTGAGCTCACACACCAATTTTCACTCCATTTGGAGTTGATCTTGACATGAGCTAAGGGGGAGAAATTCAAACTTTATTTGGATTTCAAACTGAACTTGTGCTGAAATTCATTCAAACCAAACCTCATTTGAACTTTGATCAATTCAGATGGCTCATGGGGGAATAATTTGAATTTCCAAGGGTAGTATGGGGTTCACTGTTTACAACAGTGATTAGAAGTAAATTTCAGAGGTTAAAAGGAAGGGTGGGACCCACATGTCAGCCTCTACTTCAACACAAACCGACTGAGACTTTTCACTCGGGTCGCCGAGCCGCAGCGGTGGTCGCCACCGAGGCCAGCCACCGCGCCACCAGCTGCTTGCCCACGCGCGGGAATGAGGCGGTGCAGAGCCTTCTTAAGGCGCCTGCCCCCCTCCTCGGCCGAGGTACCGACGTGTTTTCCCGCAAGAACCCAGCACTGGCCGAAAGTTTCCGCAGTTCGGACTTGATCGGAGGACGCCGATCGCAGCTCCCTCCTTCCACTCCAGAGTCCCAGCAAGGTACTAGAGACCTTCCTCCATCCTCCCCATTGCTAGAATTAGGTTGAAACCGATTGATATCGGCTGTGCCGAAAGATCAAACTCGGAACTTGGAACCGCCGCACCTCGGGCTCTCGTGGACAGCCCAACCTGGGCGTTGTCACGCCCGAGCCAAGGCACCCTGGGACGTGCGGGTGACTGGTGCTGCTCATCCCCGAGCCACAGCTCGAGTGGTTGCTCACCGGCGGCGAATTTCCACTTTTCCCCTTTCTGTGTGCAGAACGACCTTCGGGTACGATTCTGTTTAATTCGTGCTCTAGAAAGGATTAGAGGGCCTCAGGCCACTCCCACACGAGCTAGACACGGTAACGCACAAGTTGCCTTCACAACTCTGGGCCGGAGAACCTCTGTGCCCGGCGTAATTTAAGGTCTACTAATGGCGGAACGAACGGGGAGTATCGGGCACACGGTGAGGACCTATTTCGGGCCTTCCCCGAGCTGCCTCGAGCTCATGTCGACCTTCTCTGAGGTCCACTGATGCTCCCCCGACTGATTTCCCAAGTAGCTGAGGTGTTAGAGAAGTCAGCCGACATGGCCGAAGTCATTCCGAGGTGGCGGCTCGTCGTCGACCATGCTCCGGCCATTGTCATGAGCAGCTGACCCTAGAATACGGTTCCCCAAGTAAAAGTAGGCAGGGGCGGCCAGAATCAAGAAGTTTGGAGCTGTACAGCAGCCGGCGGCGAGCTCTCCGGCGAGGTCCCTCGGCGGCGGAGCGCGGGTGTCACGAGGTTGAAGAAGGGGGTGGACCCCAGCTGTCAGCGGCCGATATTTTGAATCGGGATCCGGCTGCGGCCGGGATCGGGTGTGCTGGCGTGCAAAATCCTTGTGGGCCGCGGTGTGCCATCGCCTAGGCGTGCGACGCGTGTACCCTGGGCCCACGCGCGAGTTTAAACTTTTCCCCGATTTTCAGATTTCCTTCAAACTTCAAATCCTCATAACTTTGGCTAGAAAGCTCCAAATTGAGTGAACCAAATTTTGATGGATTCAGCTCTCTGAGTACTTTCCAGAAAATCAAGTTTCACTTCATGAAATTCCTTATTTCTCCAGAATTAATTCCTCAAAGTTTAAACTGTTAGGAATTTTAACTGGAGAATCCTTTGGAGGAAAATCCTGAAATTTTACTGAGATGTTCACCAAAATATCCTTGAACTACCATAAAAATTTCAGATCCATTTGAGCTCATTTAATCCCCCTAATGGTGTGATTAGTGAAACTGTTCCAGAGAAAATAGAAAATGTTCAGAAACATTTTCAGAATTTTCTCTGAAATTGTTTAGCTCATATCTTTAGTTAGAGACTTCCAAATTAAGTGAGACCAACTCCATTAGAACCCTCTGAAAATCTAGTTTTCAGGAAGTCATAGTTTGTCTCATGAAAATTCCTAGAACACCCTAAGAGTTCCAATTAAGGTCAAGGACATAATTATTTGTGGAGGGCTCAAATGAGCTTTGCTGCAACTAAAACTTGACCAAGTCTCTGTTTAGGTTGTAACCAAGCCACAGTAAAAGTTTCACAGTCATTAGGTCTATCTAGCAAGGGTTATAGACTTCACAACTTCAAACTTAATACAAATGCATTAAATTAATACATGTATTGTTTCTATCATGTAGTCGCTAAGGTCGAGGAGGAACCCGAAGTCCTAGACTTCGTTACTCCGGAGGAACAGCTAGCCTACGACCAAGAGCAGCAAGGCAAGCCCCGGTTTGCATTAACCTTTTTACAAATGTTTATTGTTTTGAGCACATCTTTGAATATTGTTCTGTGCATTAGAGTCTTGATTGGAAACCCAACTACATAGCCAAGAAAACCATGGGTTGGGGTTAGGATTGAAAACCCCGTTAGCTACTGCATTGCTAGGATAGCGTAGGATTCGGTACAAGTCGAGTAGTTGGAACTACTCGCGAGAATAGGCTAGAGGCACATTGCTCGGGTAGAGATAGCACATGATACACATGGCAAGAAAATGAGACTGAGCGGAGAGTAAGGGCAGCAGGACTTTGGGGCCTGTGTGCTGTAGCTCCGCTTGTGTCGATTGAGGACCGAGCCATGTGCGGGCCTGTTGAACAAGCTAGAACAGTACCAAAGACCTACCGGCTATATGGGAACCGGGAAACTGATGTAACTCGGGTAGCTGGGTATTGAGGCATTGCCCGTCGTTCAGAGGGTAGGTTGAGAGCTTGAGGTGTAAATCGGCTGGCGGCACGGAGATGCGCGTGCAGAGACCTCTTGCTCGGGACGATGGGACCGGTTCAATATTTGGCTAACGGGTGAAAGGTAGTTGCGTACGGCGTCCGTGATGGTTGTTGTAGGCAACATCGAGTACGGGCGTACGTGACGGGTTGTTCGGGTAACCCTGCAGGTGTAAATCGATTATAATCACCGTCCCTCGCGGTCAGTGAGTACCACTTGTTCACTGTACCGTGACGTAGAAAGAACAGGCTAGTTACATGTTAAAATGTTGCTGATTGAAAGCTGAATATTGATTGTTAATGGTATGCTGTAGCTTAGAGCTAATTAAAATTCTTTTCAACTTTGGGCAAAGTACATGAGAGAAATGCGTTTCTTGTTTGATTGTGGCTCTCTCATGTGCCCTAGCGTAAGGTTCTCCACAACCTGCTGCTAAAACTTGAAAGTAAGGTTCTACTAATTAGGCGAGTCCTTGCAAATAATTTTTACCTCATGCAACTCATTACCCTCATGTAGAAGTTCCATGTTTAGGTGAGACGGGTCAGACTTGCTGAGCCTTCGTGCTCACTGCTTGTGTTTGAAGCTTTTGCAGGGTTCTATGAGGAAGGGACTCCCGAAGAGGAGACGGAACCCCAGGAGGGGAACCCCGTCGAGTGGGAGTCGTGCACGCCGCAGAGTTAGTGTGCGTGTGTGCTAGCAAGGACACGTTCGAGGGCCGAACGTGCACTTGATGCTTAGTATACGCCCGTGAGTGTGGACTGAACTTATTTTGATGTAAACATGTTCATAAAACTGTTTATGTAATAAACTTCCGCTTCCGCTTTGTACCTTTGACGTGTGTTATACGTTGCTGTGCAACGCAGCACCCCTCAGCGTGATCCTGGCTCGACAGGACCAAATGGGGTCGTGTCAAGATCTAGGCAAGCCTGGATTTGTGAATGAGGTAGCATGATATGGTGGTTTACTTGCCGTAGATCTAAGGACCGGTTCATGCATGCACATGCCAGGATAACAGTGCCACCACAAGGCCAAATATGGGTGCGGCTTAGCTGAGTAATTAGGTAAGTTGCTAGGGTGTTATGGACCGTGGAAGGCGCGGGGAATGGGAGTCGAGTGAGGACTGCCCTAGGAACTGCATGGCACAAGAGGGGGCCCGTGGGTGGGAGAATTGGAGATTCTAGCCTGTCGGTGAAACCTTAGTGAGTCCATACATCTAGTAACCCCTTTGTAAAGGCTATTTTGTGATCTCTTGGCCATACACCGATGGTTGTGTACTGGTATAATGGAGGTTCTGCAGTCGCCGACGGGTGACGAAATCACAAACTTGTGGGTAAAGAGGTACAAACTCTGCAGAGTTTTCTAAAACTATCATGATAGCCGAGCTTACGGTCACGAGCGCCTGGCTAAACTGCCATGATTAGTTGGGATGGTTATTGGGACGGTTCTTGGTTATGGTTCTTGGTTATTGTTATTGGGACGGTTCTTGGTTATGGTTATTGTCTTTGGTTATGGTTTGGTTTTGGGACTGTTGAGTCCGGTTGTCAAGATGGTTGCATGACTGTTGAGTCGTGACAATGAGATGGGTCTCGGTATGAGGCAAAGTTGTTTATGAGATGAGATGGTAGCGAATACGAGAAAGTATTCGTGAGATGGTAGCGAATACGAGGAGGTATTCGTGAGTAAGAATGATGTTGGTTAATGTTCGGGTGGAACATGGAAAGTAATGGAGGTATGTTGGTAATTTAATACATGCTTTTCTGCAAATGAGCCTTTTTATACCTACCTTGTTATGAGCTACATATCATGTTTTCCCGCACTTGCTGAGTACATCATTGTACTCAAACTTGCATTATTATTTCATCATCAGCAGCAGGAGAAGACTATAATGAAGACCAAGTGGAGCATTAAGGCGTGTGATCTGTTCTCAACCTTGCCTGTGGAGGGAGTAGAGATGGAGCCACTTCTGCTTAGATTTGCTTCCGCATTAGTTAAATTGCTTCCGCATTAGAATAAAGACTTCCGCTGCATAGAAATAAGACTTCCGCTGTGAGAATGAGTCCAAGACTCATGAGGCTTTGTAAATAACTGTTACTCGTGGTAACATATATTCTGAATTCAGTTTGTGGATCATATGTGTATGTGTGATGAACATCCTGGGCACACATATGCATTAGTTCTCGTTTCCGTGGTATTCCACAGAATTGAGGGCGTCACAATGGCATCCCGGACCTCTCAGAGGGCACGATGTTGACGTCCTGCCTCATCCAGTGGTAGGTGCGTCCCAATGCAAGGGCCACTCCTACCAGGGGGCCATCACGGTGAACCACGCGGGCAGGACGTCAGACCACTGTAGCAGCAAGCAGAAGACTCGAAGCATCAGCTATGACAAGCTGAAGTTACGGACCGAACGTCCCTCGGGTCCTTGCGCTGCTAAGGACCCAGAAGGAGTTTTAGCCACACTGCCGGAGCGCCCTGGGTCCTTATGCTGCTGAGGACCCGGAGGAACAAGCTCGGGACATCGGCAAAGAGCTATCCACCTTGGCTAAGTCATTCCGGACCTTTGCACTGCCAAGGGTCCAAGGCCTATATCAACGACTCAAGATACACAAGACTTGAAACAAAAAAGTCTTCATTAATGGTAGAGCTCCGTCATACAAAGGGAATACAAGGCAAAAGGGAAGCCTAGAAGCTATCTACGCTAGAACCTAGCAGCTCCATGTCAGGCGACCTCCTGCTCTATGGCAGACTTGGTTGTCCCTGTCAGCTCTGCTGTGCGGATGATCACGTCCAGTGTCATGTGGGCCATGTCCTCCAGATGTCTTGCTGGAGAAGGACGATCTGTCGGGACCGGAAGAAGACCAAGCCCTCCAGACGCCTGGCCGGAGAAGGACAATCTGACGGGACCGGAAGAAGGTCAAGACCTTCACGGAGGTCAAACCTTCCTTCGCCAAGTCCTTTAGGGAAGTCATGCTTTCCTCCGACAAGTCCTTCAGTGATCTTGTCCCCGATGGCTTCATTTGCCATCAGCAAGCAATCCGGATGGCTTGTGCTTCTATCCGGAACAGTCAAGGAGAGGGATACCCTAAAGAGCCACACCGAAGGACGCAAGCACATGAACATCTCGCAGAAGTGGATGAAGATGGTCACCGATGCGGGGGCATGAGGTGTGAGGTGGATGAGAGCGCTGAGAAGCAGTGGCTTCCAACGCGCAAGAGGAAGACGAAGATTGCTAGGGGAAGAGGGTACCACCCTTCTCCTGAAGGCCTCCCTTTATACACCCATGACCTCAGACAGGCAACAAGCATGACGTTTGGGTTTCTGCCGCTGCACGTCGTGGGCAACTCGCCTCCCCCAATGATGGGTAGGACCCAGGTCCACTCGTCAGACACTAGGGACCAGGCGGGTAACTCCTCGGGAACATCCATCAGTTCCCGAGGAAAGCGATGTTAGGGTTTCCACCGCACCACGCCACGGGCTATTCGCCTCCCCCAATGATGGGTAGGACCAAGGTCCACCCGTCAGACACTGGGGGCTAGGCGGGTAACTTCTCGGGAACGTCCGGCGATTCCTGAGAAAAGCAGCGTTGTGGAACTACGGCGACCGACCCGTGGGCTACCGTAGTAAATACTCTGGGGCAACCCCTCGAGCACGTTGCCACGACCCACCAGACAAAAGCAGACACGCGTCCATTATGCTGACGACGTGCCGTCGCCTTGACTGTAGAGTATGCCCACTACGCCAAGGACGTGCATCCTTTTTGTCTTCCAAGTACAACCACGCATCCACTGCGCTGAGATCTCGCCAACGCTTCAGTTTCCGAAGTGTAGGTTCAAAGCCAGCACACGGGAAAGATGGAGGCCCCACCTGCGGGCTCGCTGTCTCCCCCGAGATGGGCCGCAGGGCCACTGTCAGTACCCTGAAAACTGGGTACCCCGCATGGAGGGTAAAAGACAAACCAGACCCCACCTCCCTGCTTTGGCGGGCGCTATAGAGGCCACATGTTCCTAGCCCGGGGTCAGCCTCGAGGCTGCCACGTGTGCCTAGACTCTAGAGCCAGCGCGTGTCCTTGGCTCCGGACCTAGCCTCCCCGCTGAGGTGGGGTTTGGATCTGCCATGTGTACCCGGGCTCCAACCACCTCCCTACTGAGGAGGGCTCCGGAGCCGCCACGTGTCCTTGGCCCTAGACCCAGCCTCTCTGCTGAGGTGAGGTCCGAAGCTGTCACGTGTACCCGGGCTCCGAACCTCCTTCTTGTTGAGGAGGGCTCCGGAGGCGCCACGTGCCCTTGGCCCCAGACCTAGCCTCTCTGCTGAGGTGAGGTCCGGAGCTGCCACATGTGCCCAAGCACCGAGCCTCTTCCCCGCTGAGGAGGACTTCGGAGCCGCCACGTGCCCCACGATCCATCGTGGGCCATGGGTCGACGAAGTAAAGGCGGAAGTGCGCTGGCAGGCCACACATTTATGGCTCGCGCCTTCCCCAGGAGCCTGGCGTATGGTGCACGACTCTGTTCTCCGCCCACTCACCATTACAGTGACAAGACAGGGTGACGAGGCGTGACAGCGGTACAGTTCCGCCCAACGGCACTAAGTCACCCAAGCAGAATGAGAAGACACGGCGACAAGACGACGTATTCATCATCACCTGACACACGGACAGGGGCGCTCAATGCGCCACGTGGTGGGACTTAACTCAACCACCGACAACTCTACTCAAAGTGTAAAACCCTAGATCATGTATAGGGTTCACATAGCTCCGAGGCCACCTGTCGGGCCCCAAGCCACATTGTAACCACCCCGGCCTTGGACTATAAAAGGACCGGGGTGACCACCCGACAAAGGGTTTGCAACCCAGCGACTCCCACATTGGTACGCACGAGCAATACAACAAACACTGCCGTGGACGTAGGGTATTACGCTACGGTGGTCCAAACCACGTAAATCTCGGTGTTGACCTGCTCTCTCGAGCCGGATTGCGTGAGAGGCGTCAAGCCCCTCCAATCAAAGAACCTCCACGGGCTGCTCCAGTAGCAAGTCGGGGGAGTGTCGTAGCTCACACTCCGACTGCGAGGACCCGACGGTCCTAACAATCCAGGAACTCGCTGAGGGGTGCTGCGATAGACAGCACCGGATAACACACGAAAAAGGCGATATGCGGAAGCTAAATTTTATTACATAATCTTGTGTATCAACATAGTTACATCAAAATACCATTAAAGTCTACACTCATGAGCTTAGACTAAGCAAAAGGTCTCACGTTCAGCCCATGAACGCGATCCCACTAGCACACACGCACATACTAACATGGCAGCGTGCACGGCTCCCATTTGACATTGGTTCCCTCTTGGGGGGTCCGTCTCCTCCTCGGGATCCTCCTCCTCATAAAACCCTGCAAACGCTTCAACAAACAAACAGTGAGCACAATGGCTCAGCAAGATTGACCCGTATACCTAAACATGTAACTCTACATGATGGATTTGCATTAAGTAATAGGTAAGTGCTTTGCATAAGACTCGCCTAATTAGTTGACTCTTACTTTCAAGTTTTAGCCTCAAGTTAGTGGAAAACCTTGTTCTAAGCCACTTAAGAAGTCCACAATCAAACAAGAAACGCATTCCTCTTATGGAACTTGCCTAAGGTTGAAAATAACTTTGATTTTCTCTAAACTAAAGCATGTCATTAACAATCAACGTAAAGCTTTAAACCAGCAACATTTTATCATGACAACTAGATTGTTCTTTCTACGTCACGGTACAATGAACAAGTGGTACTCACTTACCGCGAGGGACAGCGATTATAATCGATTTACACCTGCAGGGTTACCCGAATAACCCGTCACGTACGCCCGTACTCGATGTTGCCGACAGAAACCATCACGGACGTCGTACACAACCATCTTTCATCCGTTAGCCAAGTGTTGAACCGGTCCTATCGTCCCGAGCACGAGGTCTCTACGTGGAGCATCCTCAGACCCACTAGCCGATTTACGCCTCGCTGCTCTCAAGCTACCCTCTGGACAACAAGCAATGACTCAACATATCGCTACATAAATTACATTGGTTTCCCGGTTCCCATATAGCTGGTAGGTCTTCGGTACTGTTCTAGCTTGTTCAACAGGCCCGCACATGACTCGGTCCACAATTGACACAAGCAGACTATGACACCCAAGCCCCAAAGTCCTGCTGCCCTTACTCTCCGCTCGGTCTCCTTTTCTTGCCATGTGATTCATTGTCTATCTTTCTAACCGAGTGGTGTGCCTCTAGCCTATTCTCGTGAGTAGTTCCAACTACTTGTCTTGTACCGAATCCTATACTATTTTAGCATTGTAGTGGCTAGTCGAGGTTTAAAACCTAAGCCCAAAATCCCTGGTTTTCATGGCTATGCAATTGGGTTTCTAATAAAGACCCTAATGCACATTGTAGGAAATGCATAAGGTAAGTGAACAAAACATAAGACTTTATAAAAGGGTTAATGCAAACCGGAGCTTGCCTTGCTGCTGGTCATCGAGTGAACTCTCTTCCAAAGGGATATAGTATAGTATCTCCGGTTCCTCCTCGACCTTAACGACTGCACGAAATAAAAATAACGATGCGTGTCAAATTAGATGCATTTGTGTTGAGATGATAATGTGAAGACTATAAGTATAGCTAGACAACCCTTTTAGACTCTGAAATTTTTACTGTGGTTTGGTGACAACCATAACAGAGACTTGGCCAAACTTCATTTGAAACAAAGCTCATTTGAGCCCTGCACAAATAAATGTGTATTTGGCCATAATTAGAGCTTCTATGGTTTTCTAGGGATTTGAAAGTGCATCTAGATCCCCGTGTGGATTGATGACGAACAATTAAAATGCTAATGAATTTAAATGAGCATGTGTGCAAATAGGTTGGATGGCAAGAAGAGACTGAGGGCTTTTCAAAAAGGGAAATGGAGAAGACGGCGTGAAGCTACACAATAGAGTTAGGGTTTTTATTTTTCTTGAGTGTAGGAACGCCGCACTATTAAGAGGGACACAACACGCAACAAAGAAAAGCAAGCTCAATCCCATAAAACAGATCAGTGTAGAAAAGAGTCGTTAGGACAAAAACCTCGGACATGTCAGAGAGATTCGGAAAAGTGCTCTCTATATAGACTCGGACATGTCCAAAGGTTTCGGAGAAGTACCTTCTGTGTAGGGTCAGACATATCCGAAGACATTTGAACATGTCAGAGATCAAAGAAGGTCCGATCAAAGAAGTTCAGAGATGCACCTTCTGTTTAGGGTCGGAAATATCCGAAGGAATTCGGACATGTCCGAAGTCTAGGGTTTCTAAAATTCCCTAAGTCCAGAAGGTCGGAAATGTCAGAGAAGTTCGGAGATGCACCTACTGTTTAGGATCGGACATATCCGAAGGAATTCGGGCATGTCCAAAGTCTAGGGTTTTTGAAATTCCCTAAGTACAGAAGGTCAGACATGTGAGGCAAGTTTGGAGATGCATCTTCTATTTAGGGTTGGACAGATCCGAAAAAATTCGGACATGTCCAAAGTCTGAGGATATCTGAAGACTGGTTCGGATATGTCAGCTCGAACATGTCCAAAATATGTCGGACATATCCAAAGTGGAATCAACAGGACAGTCTGAATTAGTGTCAATTGAGGACGTCATTTTACCGTTAATGGTCCCCAACCTCGGACTTGTCCGAACTTTAGTGGTTGGCAACGGTCATATTTTGGGGAGCCCTATAAAAGGAGGGATCTCGTCCCCATTTCGTAAAAGATCAACCCTAGAGCTTTTATAAGTGTTCTTGAGCATTCCTAGACCTCTCTCACACCCTCTAGCTTTCATTCTTGAATTTTGTGAGGATTTGAGGCCTTGTGAGGAGATTTAAGGAGAAGAGATCTTAGGGTTGAGCTTGCTAAGTTGCACACCGTCAAGCTGTGTGGTATGTGTTTATTACTCTTGGAGCTTTGTTCCTAGGCAGCTAGGTGTTGTCCGGTGACTCCCAACTTGTGGTGACCGGGGAAGTTTGTAATCACCTTTAAGTTGATAGTGGAACAACCAAGTTTGATCTTTGTGATCACTTGGTGTGGGTTAGGGTTGAAAGATACCTGGTCCTTTGTGGACTCCTCAACGGAGACATAGATTCTTGTGTGAAATCGAACTTTGGTAAAGAAATCCTCGTGTTCGTTTGTTCCCATTTGCTTGTTCTTCAATTTTGATATCATTGCTCTTGCTTGTGATTGATCAAACCCTTGCATTGAGCTACTTTAGTATTTAGATCATCAAGTTTGCTTAGTAGGTTGCTAGACTTATTTATGAGCTACTTCTAGACCATATTGATCGTACACTTGACCTAGAAATAGGCAGATTTATTTCAGCTATGACTGACTTCGGACAAGTCTGATTTCATCAGACTTATCCAAAAGTTTCAGACTTGTACGAACCTGACAGAACAAGTCAGTTGATAATTGTGCTTTAAATTTATTTAGCCTATTCACCCCCTCTAGACAACTTTCAATTGGTATAAGAGTCTAACTCTTCATTTAAGTGCTTAACCGCTCGAAGAGGTCATGGGGGAGACAAGCACCTACTACGAGGGAAAGAAGCAAAGCTCCCAAGAAAATGGCAAGAAGAACGACTCACATCACTCTCACACAAGTGATAGTGATGATGAAGTCAATTCCGTCACTCCATTCATGAGGAAGAAATATGCAGGTCGAAGAGGACGCCTCGTGACCTCAAGTGATGAAGACCAAGAAGTGGAACGTCTCATGGTGTCACTCAAGAAGAGAAAAGATGATAAGAAGAAAGAAAAGAATATGGAGGAGGAGTCCAAGGACTACTCTCGATATCCTTTTAACTATGAACGTTTAAATAACAATGCAAATTTCCTTTCCATCCCTGTTGGCAAGCCTCCTCATCTTGATGGTACAAATTACACGATGTGGAGGCATAACATGAAGTTGCACCTTATCTCACTAAACCCCGGTCTTTGGAGTGTTGTATGTATATGTGTAGAAATTCCGGAAGATGATGAAGAGTTCACTCCGGAGAAAGAACAACAAATTCATTGCAATGCTCAAGCTGCAGCCGTCATCATCTCGTCGTTGTCAAAAGAAGAGTTTCACAAGGTGGATGGGTTGTGGAAATTGCCAAGGATATTTGGGACACTCTCAAGGTGGCACATGAAGGCACAAAATCCATCTATGAAGCCAAAATTGAGATGATTGAGGGGGAGTTTGGAAGATTTTCTATCAAAGATAATGAAACACCCCAAGAGATGTACAACCGGCTCAAGATACTCATAAACAAGAGTAGAGCTTATGGGTGCAATAAGTGGACTGACCATGAATAGGTCAATAGGATGATGAGGGCACTCAAGGTGCGTAACCTCACTCTTTGCACTTTGATTCAGGAAAACCCTCGCTTTGAATCTATGACTCCCGATGAATTACATGGAAAATTCGTCAACCATAAGATGATGGAAAAGAGGCCAAACATGTAAATGAGCCGCACAAGATCACTTCTTCCAAAAGACATGACATTGCACTCAAAGGCATCCAAGAAGTTAAAGGGCAAAGAAGTGCAAGAAGAGAGCTCAAGTGAGGGAAGTGATGATGAGAGCTCTATTGATGATGAAGAAATGGCCCTCTTCATAAGGAAATTCAAGAGAATGATGAGAAAGAAGAAAAACTCAAGCTATGAAAGCAAAACCAAGGACAAGACAAGGTCAAAGACAAATTGAGCCTGCTACAATTGTGGCAAGTATGGCCACTACATTGCAAACTGCCCTCATGAGAAGAAGGAAGACGATGAAGACAAGAAAAAGAAGAAAGAAGCTAAAGACAAGAAATTCTTCAAGAAGAAGAAATTTCATGGAGCTGATCACATAGGAGAAGAATGGGACTCAAATGATGAAAGCTCATCGTCCGAAGATGGAGTGGAAAACATTGCCATTGACAAGTCCTCAAGCAAGAAGATGCTCTTTCCCAACCGAGGTGATTGGCGGAAGGAAAAGCACACTTGTGTCATGGAGAAGGAGACAAAACGCAAGGTAACCTCAAAATCCTCTACTAAGTCTGTTGCTAGTGATAGTTCTTATGATAGTAGTGGTAGTGATATAGAATTCATGTTTAAGGGCATGAGTAAAAGGACTATTGCTAAAATGGAAAACCTCATGGATCAAGTAGTTGATATGGAGACACTTCTTGATAAGCAAGAAGGACTACTTGTTGTTGAAAAAAAAGAATTATGAACTAAAGAAACTCTTAGAACTTGAAAAGGAAAAGTGTAGAAAGTTAGAATTAGAACTTGCATCAAGCAAAGAGACTTGTTCGAGTCTCAAAAGCTCAAACATTGCACTTCAAGACGAATTTGAGAGTTTGTCAAAAACTCACAAATAATTTGAAGTGAAATATGAGTCTCTTAAGTCTAGTACTTCATTCTCTAGAGATTCACCTAAACCAACTAAGCAATCAACAACTAAAGGCTGCAAGTGTGCAAAATTAATAACCAACTTAAAGGAACAACTTAGTGCAGTCCAAGGAAAATCGCAAACTAAAAAGGAAGTGTTTGATAAAAAAAACTTGATTATGCTAGAAGTGCATACTTGAACTCTAGATCCCCTTTAATTAAAGGTGGTCTTGGATATGTTAGAGGTGGAAAAGAAAGCACTAGAACTATTAAAGACAACAAGAAACACATTACTTTTGTTAAGGAAGGATCATCTTAAATATGTGCACTCAAAAAATTCCTATCACATAAATGATGATTTAGTTTCAACTATGCCATTTCATGATTTCGATGCTTCTTACGTTCTTATGAGAAACAAATTTGGTACAGTTGTTGCTAAATATGTTGGGCCACGTCATAAAAAATCAAGATCTTGTGTGTGGGTGCCCAAAACTCTTGTGGCTAACGTGAGAGGACCAAAACAAGCTTGGGTACCTAAAACCAAGGCATAATTTGTTATGTAGGCATACTCCTCCGGTGGATCAAAATGGGTACTCGATAGTGGATGCACAAACCACATGACCGGAGAGAAGAAGATGTTTATTGCATATGAAGAGAATGATGATCCAAGTGAAAGCATTTCCTCTAGAGACAATAGTCAAGGAAGAGTACTCGGCGGTGGTAAAATAGCTATCTCTTCTCAACACTCAATTTCTCATGTTTTGCATGTACATTCACTTGATTATAATTTATTGTCCATTTCACAACTTTGTGAAAAAGGATACAACTGCATGTTCACTAATGAAGGTGTGGCCGTCTTTAGAAGAAGCGATGACTCAATTGCATTTAAGGGTGTTCTTAAGGGAAAGCTTTATCTTTTGGATTTTTCCATGGATAATGCTCAACTTGACACATGCTTAATTGCAAAGATAAACATGGGGTGGTTGTGGCATAGGAGACTAGCCCATGTTGGTATGAGAACATGCAAAAACTTCTAAAAGGCGATCACATCTTAGGACTAACAAATGTCATGTTTGAGAAAGATAGGCCTTGTCGCGCTTGTCAAGCCAGAAAGCAAGTTGGAGCACCTCATTCCACAAAGAACGTGATGACAACCACAAGACCCTTGGAGTTGCTTCACATGGACCTTTTTGGTCCCATTGATTATATAAGCATAGGCAGTAATAAATACGGTCTTCTTATAGTTGACGATTATTCTCATTTTACTTGGGTGTTCTTCTTATATGTGTCGAGGCGCGCCCGGCCCCGGATCTCGGGTCCATGCACGCTCGCCCGGGAATTGCATTGCATGGTGCCTTCCGATGCGGCACCCAATAGCACACGAGTAAAGGAAAGCTCATATTACATAAATCATTTGAGGAAGCGTACAAAGAGTTAATTTACAAATAATTATCTCAAAATAATCTACAGCGGAAGACTACAACTCTCACGACTCATTTCTAACTTAGCATTAAAGAAACCGTCCCGCCCCCGGACGTTTCTTACTAGCCACACGAATAACCAACAACAGCGGCAAGGATGCTCATGAGTAACCACTCGGAAGTTTCTGAGTCTCATCGGCAACCATACTCATAAGCATAGAGTCAATACCTGCAAAACAACTAGTATAGTATCCGTGAGCATAAAGCTCAGCAAGACTTAACCGTTGAACCTAGTCATGAAGCTCTACATGAAGGTAAAGACATAACATAGGATAGCAATAGGCATAAAGAACTCACCTAAATGTGAATCCTTACTTTCAGGTATTATTAGCAGCAAATTAAAAGTAACCTTGGGCACATCACATCGGGAGTCCACAATCAAACAAGAAACGCTTTCCCCTGACATAAACTGCTCATGGTGGAAATGAATCGAGTTTGCCCTGTTCTATGCCTACAAGGTAACAGCACAATACTAGTTCTTATCTCAATGCATACACGAATAACCAACAATTGAATACAAAGTAAAAACTTAAAAGCTGTTAAATACAAACCGGAGCTTTCCTGTTTTGCAGGGTCTACTATTCTACAATCAGTTAGTGTTGTTGTCTCTTGATGATCAATTCCTTGATCCTCCGGAGTCTGATCCAACTTCACTGAATCACTCCTTTGAATCCCCTTTGTTGATCGCCTTCGTCGTAAATACTAGCGACATGTATATGCATAAGTTTTTATAACAAAATTCAGAAATTAAATACTCAAACTTGTTAATAACAGGGGACTGTTTGGGAGTTCTAAAAGTGAGTTTTGGGGTCCCTGTTGTGCAGAAGAATTGAGGAAAAACCCTTTGTTCATAAGAAGTTTCCTTCACATGTTCTATGGTTCCTAATGGTCATGTGAGATGAGCTGAAAAGATTTGAATGAAACTGAAGATCAAGAACTCCAATGACTTCGAAACTTTTACAGCACGTTCTATTCTACACAAGGACTCAGCCTGCCAAATTGCAGCTAAAGTGAAGGAATATGTATGCCAAATAATTCCAGCAAGACTCTTACGTATTTCCTCACATACATAAGCAAGGAAAACCAATACAGCGGGTTCTAAGGCTCAACCTGAGCTGAAACTTTACATGTGAGTTCCTGGTCACATGAAAGTATTTTGATCCAAAACTCAGAACTTTTACTTGAGTAGTTCCTCCAGAATAATTCCTTAAGCAGTTCTACTAAAAAGAATTAATTCTGAAATACTGTACATTTTCATGCCCAATCAAGTGAACTACAATTTCAAGTAAGACGCATAGAGCATGTCTAAATTTTCCTATGATTTTTGGAGCTATGAATTGCCCAGAACCGATTTTACAAAGTGGGATCCCTTTTCTGAAAAAGTTTCTGGACAAATTAGAGTGCAGCAGATTGCACTCAGCAAATTCCTACTTAATTCAACTTCAAATGGGATGAAAATTTGCTAGAAGGTCAACAATATCCTAACAAATATTCTGGCAGAATTTAAGGATTTTTGGATGAACCAAACTCCCTCAATAATTCTTTTTAAAAAACCTTCAAAGAATTTTCCTGAATTTATTATTGACTTTCATACATATTGGGGTTCATATTTGGATAGATCTTTGCAAACTGAATCCAACCCAATTTTAGTCATCCATTGTGGAGTTTCCTACACAAAGAAGCAAACCGGCAGTAGCTCGGTTTGGGACTGAGAAGAGCACGGCGTAAGCTGAGGAAGCCCACATACTGGTCGCCAGCGTGTTAAAAGAAGCAGGAGGTGACTGCACCGGTGGCGATCGGAGACGCTTCGGTCGGTCCGAGTGAAACCAAGAACAAGACCTTCGGTTGCTTGAGTGAAAAACAGAGAACAACTTCATGTGTAAGTTAAGTTGCCTCAATGACATGTGGGGTCCACCCATTCTTCTCCCCTCAAAAGATCTTCTCATGTTAATCTCTTCAATTCCAAAATTATGAAATTGCAAAGTTGGCTAGCATTTGAATTCTCTGAATTCAGTTTGAATTTGGCTTGCAAATTTGAATTCATTTCAAATTTATTTAACCCCCTTTCTAGCCCACCTTAAAATCAGAAGGTTGCCATCCTAAATTTCCACAAATTCAAAAATATAGGGCTGCATGTGTATTCAAAAGTTTGGCAACAATTTGAGGTGACCTTTGAATTTGAAAATCTGATTTCTAATCTTTCGCAAGCACATGAATGATTTCCACATGGGTTTGACTCAACCTTGGTCCAACCCTTTGAAATGAACCTTTTGACCTATTTTGTTGAACCCTTATGAACACCCTCTCGTGTAGAAAAGTTTTTGTAAGTCCCATTTTCATGAATCTGAAACACATATGCTTTCAAGCTTTGGTTTATTTCATATACAATTTTGGGGCTTTTACAATATGAAAAGAGTGAAACACAAGGACTGCTGAAGAAATTCTTAAGGAGAGCTCAAAATGAATTCTTCTTAAGAATCAAGAAGATTTGGAGTGACAATGGCACCGAGTTCAAGAATACTCAAGTGGAGGAGTACCTAGATGAAGAAGGGATCAATCATGAATTTTCAGCTCCATACTCTCCTCAACAAAATGGAGTCGCTGAAAGGAAGAACCGCATACTCATCGAGATGGCAAGAACCATGCTTGATGAGTACAAGACTCCGGATCGGTTTTGGGCTGAAGCAGTTAACACTGCTTGTCATGCCACAAACCGGCTCAATCATCGACTCTTGAAGAAAACGCCATATGAATTTCTAACTGGTAACAAGCCCAATGTTTCATATTTTAGAGTCTTTGGTAGCAAATGTTTCATTCTTAATAAGAAACCTAGAACTTCAAAGTTTGCATCAAAATCCGATGAAGGATTCTTGCATGGATATGACTCAAACACTTATGCATACCGTGTTTTCAACAAAAAATCCGGTTGTGTTGAAATAGCACATGAAGTAGTGTTTGATGAAACTAATGGCTCTCAAGTAGAGCAAGTTGACCAGTCCATGCTAAATGAAGAGGAAGCTCCTTACATAGCACTAAGAAGGATGGCCCTTGGTGATGTGCGCCCACAAGAGAAAAGTCAAGGTCAAGCGGATCAATCCTCAACACAAGCTGCTCCTCCAACACAAGTACAAGATCAAGCTCAAAATGATCAACCACAAGATTCTCAAGTCCAAGTTGATCAAGATGATGGCATCGATCAAGGGGGAGCCAATGATGAAGAAGAAATTGACCCAAGACCCCAATTACCACATCCAAGGGTCTACCAAAGCGTTCAAAGTGACCACCCCGTCGACAACATTCTTGGTCATATCACTAGAGGGGTCACCACTCGATCCCGTGTAGCGAACTTTTGTGAACATTACTCGTTTGTTTCTTCTTTGGAGCCCCTAAGGGTGGAGGAAGCACTGCAATATCCGGATTGGGTGATGGCCATGCAAGAAGAATTAAACAACTTCAAGAGGAACGAAGTTTGGGAATGGGTGAAGAGACCAAATGCCAACATTGTAGATACCAAATGGGTGTTCCGAAACAAGAAAGATGAACATGGAGTAGGAACAAGGAAAGAATTTTGGCCAAAGGATATTCATAAGTCGAAGGTTTGGATTTTGATGAAACATTTGCTCCCGTAGCTAGGCTTGAGTCAATTCGTATTTTATTAGCCTATGCTACTCACCATGATTTTAAGCTTTATCAAATGGACGTGAAAAGCACCTTCCTAAATGGACCAATTGATGAGGAAGTGTATGTGGAGCAACCCCCGGGATTTGAAGATCAAGAATATCCTAACCACGTTTACAAGTTGCACAAAGCTTTGTATGGCCTCAAACAAGATCCTAGATCTTGGTATGAGTGCCTTAGAGACTTTCTCATTAAAAACGGCTTTAGGATAGGAAAAGCTGATTATACACTATTTGCAAAGCATTTCGATAATGATTTATTTGTATGCCAAATATATGTCGACGACATTATATTTGGCTCCACTAACAAATTATTTTGTGATGAGTTTAGCAAGATAATGATGGAAAGGTTTGAAATATCAAGGATGGGGGGGTTGAAGTTTTTCTTAGGTTTTCAAGTCAAGCAACTCAATGTTGGCACATTCATAAGTTAAACCAAATATACTCAAGACATACTCAAGAAATTTGATATGGACAAGGCCAAACCCATCAAGACGTCCATGGGAACAAATGGACACCTTGACCTTAATGAAGATGGAGCTAGTGTGGACCAAAAGGTATATCGCTCCATGATAGGATCTTTGCTTTATCTTTGTGCATCTAGGCCCGATATCATCCTTAGTGTATGTGTGTGTGCTAGATTTAAAGCTGACCCTAAAGAATGTCATTTAAGAGCTGTTAAGAGAATTTTGAGATATGTAGTCCACACACCAAACGTAGGACTATGGTATCGTAAAGGCTCAAAAATTTAATCTAATAGGTTATTCCGATGCTGACTATGCCGGATGTAAAGTTGATAGGAAAAGCACATTGGAACTTGTCAATTTTTAGGTAGATCTCTTGTGTCATGGTCCTCAAAGAAACAAAACTCCATTGCTCTTTCCACAGCGGAGGTGGAGTATGTCGCAGCCGGAAGTTGTTGTGCACAACTTCTTTGGATGAAACAGACCCTAAAAGACTATGGTCAAAATAGGACCCATATTCCACTTTTTTGTGACAATGAGAGTGCTATTAAAATTGCTCATAACCCTGTAGAGCACTCTAGGACCAAACACATAAATATACGACATCATTTTCTAAGAGATCACTCACTTAAGAGAGACATAGCTATTTCTCATGTTAGAACTGAAAAACAGCTAGCCGACATATTTACCAAGCCATTAGATGAAAAACGCTTTTGTGAACTTAGAAATGAGCTAAACATACTAGACTTTAGAAATGTGGCTTGATATATTAAACTAGGCTATGAAAAATGACAAACTTGATTAATGAAAGTGTGAGACCTATGTGTTCTGAATACATTGTCTATGACGATAAAAGTTTTGAATTCTGCCAAAACACTCTTTTTATCAAAGTCCGACTCTATGTATGAGTTTCGACAAGATCCGACATAAGGTCCGACTTGCTATGGCTAGGTCTGACATGTGTTTGGTTAGCTCTGGCGGTAGGTCCGACTAGCTTTGGTAAGTTCCGGTGCTAGGTTCTGCTAGCTTTGGTAAGCTCCGGCTCAAGGTCCGGTTAGCTTTGGCAAGGTCCAGAGCTAAATCGCAATGGTTCTGTTTTTACCATGCAAATATTTTGAACTTGCTTTACATCTATGGAAAGTTTGCTTAGTATTCTTTTACTGAGTTTTTGAAGTGTTATGGCTGTTTACGGTGGTTAACATTTTGCTATGGTTTGCAACATGCTTATGTGAGGTGTTCACGTAAGGTGTTGTGGTTTTTGGAACTAACGTGAGTCAAGTCACGGACTTGTGCTCGAAAGTATTGGTTGTTTATTCATGTGCAGGTATTGCTTGAGTTCAAGATATGGCTGTTGACGCGATCCATTGAACTAGTCTTAGGGAGAATATGAGGTTCAACAACCAAGTTCAGGAGGAATTGTGGTTGAGTTGATCGGGAGGTCGCGCAGCATGTTTGGATCAAGAATAATACATATGAAGGTATCATGGACGTCGTTGGAAGGTGTTTGCACGTGTGCAAGGAGTGCATGGACGTGGAAAAATGGTTCCAAGGCGTGATGAAGAGATGTGGACGTAAAGAATTGGTAGGAAAGGTCCAACCGGCTGGATTATGGACTCAGGCTGTGGCTGAGTCGGTTATGGCTCAAATATGGAAAGATTTGAGTTGGTTATGATAGGATTTCGTGTGGGATACGAAGTTGAGTTGTTTTAGGAATGTGGGATACATTCCTAAGGTGTTTGGATGTCTTAAGATTGCTTCTATCTACGTATAGAAGAGTCTTGAGCAGTTATGGAAAGTTTCGATTCAGAAACTGAGTAGGATTAGAGTCCTAGTTTGAATTGGGTTGGCCTCCGAGCTGGTTATATAAGAAAGGGGGCCCAGAGCTCGTGGTAAGATGACCTTGGGCTGTTCCTGTTATGTTTTGATCAATAAAATTCGTAATTTAGAGGAGCTTTTGTGCCTTGTTCGTCCGACTTGTTTTTGTCAAGTCTTTCTCGTCGAGTTTCTAGACAGCACGACAGTGCTTTCGTGTTTTGATCATAACTCGAGTTTTACAGATCCAATTGACGTGATTATTTTTTGTTTGTCCTCACAACTTGATGATCTATCATATGTGAAGATTTCACAGTCATTGGATTTGTAGTTTCTGATCTACACGAGTTTATTTGCAGTGTTGCAGGTCTGGTTTTTACTCGAGTAGAACAGATTGACCCTCGTCTGATCTTTCGATCATAACTTGAGTTTTTCTTGACAGATTTTCATGATTCTTGTTGTCGTGTATTCGTGACTTGATTCTCTATAATATATACCACTTTTGTCATGGTTGAACACATTTAGATAAGTCACATACATGGTTTCTTTAATAGATCGATTTTCTGCCGAGGGGATTTTTGTTACTTCCGCTAAAAAGTTTAAAATCTACCATTCACCCCCCATCTGGTAGCTTTTCACGTGCTCTTCTATCCTACAGAAAGCTTGAAACAGAATTTCATGTCACTTTCATCAAACTATTGGCTTCTCTCCACAAAATGCTATTTTATGGCTAACATGGGGAAAATTGTGAACTTGATAGAAATTAGTCAAAACTGGCAAGAATATGTGTGAAAATCATGTTGTCATGCTTGGTGTGCTATATACAATCTTATATACCGTAAACATATATATATATACATGATTATGCCCCCCCTAAAATGCTATTAAAGACATCTTTCTAAATAACTCGGACATGTCCGAAAATCGGAAAAGTCCAAAATCCAACTTATCCGAAGAAGTAGACATGTCCGAAATCGAGTTCGGACATATCCGATGTCGGGGTATAAGGACCCCCTAGCCGAGCCTGGACAGCTCTTTCTCTCTTTCTCTTCTCTCACAACCGGCTCTCCTCTCCACTTGCGTCCCAAGGCAATTTCCACTCCCCACCATCGATTCCCTCGTCTCTCAGCAATTTCTTGAAGGATTCAAGCCTGGGAAACCTTCTCCGGACTTCCCATTTCAAACTTGACTTTGATCGCTAGAGTTTCATCCCTATTTGAAGGTAATTTGCCCCCTTCCAAAATTTGTCAAATCCTTCGCATTTTCCTCAAGTCCCTACATGGAAACAATCTCTAGATGGTGTTAGGAACCTTTTTTGACAACCATGTGACAATTAGACTCGGATTAGGCAGAATTTGATTGATTTAGGGTTCAAACTTTATGAACTCGGACATGTCCGAGATTACGTCAGACAAGTACGTACATGTCGGACATGTCCAAAAAATTTTGGACATATCCGAACCTGTACAGACTGCACACTAAATTATATTGTTGCCGACTCCAATTCAATTCTGAATTACTTCATACTTATCTCAAAACTGTGTTATTACTCAGGCGTCATGTCGGACGCTCCTCCACGTGAGATTCGGAGCAAGAAGAGGAACGACCGTGCGGAATCCCCGCCAGCCGTCAATGCTTACGCCCGACGGAAGAAGATAGTCGGGAAAGTGGAAAGGACTGCGGATGAGACCGGCAGAGCCGTGAGGATCATGCTCGAGAGCCGTGAAGGGTTGGAAGAGCCGCAACAAGCAAATCCGGGTGATATTGGTCCGTTGCACATGGCGGCGCCAATTCGAGACCCTCGGATGACAACTCTACTCATGGATTATTGAAGAAATATCTTCGGGGCTCAGGAACAAAAAGGAGAGAATATATTTGAATATGAGAAGATGGCAGCTGATTTCTGCTTTTGGAGTGACTTCCATGTGGACTACTATCGCTCCGTTCTCATGAGCAAAAAGCATCCAGTCATCGACATGCAGTGGATTGATTGGAAATACATGGAGAACAGAAACAATAAAGTGTTCAAGGAAGTCATAGCTGCCTATGAGTACCACGGGATCAAAGACTTTATGGCTAGAAGTCATCTGCCAATTCTATGACACGGTTTTCTTCCATCCTGAGGGGGAGTATAGGATCACTTGGATGACTGATGGTGAGAAATATACCATCACGTACAATGAGTTTGCTACGATCCTAGGGCTCCAAAGGACGTTGAAGTTTAACTACAAGATTCATGAGGAGCTCATCTTGAAGAACAATGAGGTTGACTTCCTGTATGACACTCACTTCTACTACAACCCTCCTCATACCCAAGGCCTTCTTCCTTTCTTTCAAGTCCTCAACCGGATCACTAGAAAGACACTGGCTCCAAAAGATGGAGATGCCACCAAAATTAACTCCAACTCCAGAAATCTGCTCAAGTGGCTGCGAGGAGAGAAGAGATTCAATGTATTTGATTTCATCTATATGGAGATATACTCGACATCGGAGACTCCCTCGAGGTCATGCATCTATGCACCCTATATCATGAAGATGATCGAGAAGGTGTCGGGGAAGACATTTGTGAAGGATGTAGCCCATAAGAAGCTACAACCTCAGGCAGCGACACCTCAGCTCCACCCCTCTGACAGGCTCCGTGCTAGTCACGCTCGTGTGGCATCTGCCTCTGCCCCTCCTCCAGCACAGCCCGAGAGAGCCACTGCCTCCTCCAGTGGCCTTCTCAAGGTACTCCGCTCCATCTTTACCCTTTGCAGGAGTACCCATGTGTCACATGTATGCCAGGATCATTTTCTCATACATGTGATGACAAATAGTGAAGCATAATTTATTACAAGCCAGGTGTCAAATATAAATAAGTCTTACATAGCAAATGTCTCGATGGACAATAATAAGTTCATCACAAGTAAATAAACTAGCAGCGGAATAATTATTCTCGTGGGCTCCATCACAGGCATTGCCCGGGGGACTCCATGAACCTAGAAACCTTCTTCGGGTCCAAAGTCTTGATCATTATACACCACCTCATTATCTTGACCTGAGCAGCAATATAAACCAACAAATATGCAAGGTTGAGTACCGATGGTACTCAGCAAGTGTAGGAAAGTTATGTCATGCTGGGCTAGAACAAGAAGAGGTTGAACTCATGGTTAAAGCACTACGCAATTGATACCTATTTAGCTTATTAAGCACCTACATTACTACATAGGTGAAATGGTCCCAATTTCCCATCCCATCATCATAATCAAATAACCATAACATCATTTCCAATGTTAAGCTCCCCGCTTAACACCACAACTTCCAAAGCCATCATCCTCTAATCATGAATAAGTCCAAGCCTCTCTTGACCGTGAGCACGGCTGTCATGACAGTTTTGACTCTGCAGAGTTTGTACCACTGTACCCACATGTAGTGATTTCATCCCCCGTTGCCGGGTGGACTAAAAGAACCTCCATTATGCCAGTGGCTACGAACCACATTCACACTTCCCAGGTGTGTAGCCAGGAGATCACTACGAAGCCTTTACAAAGGGATTCCCGACGAGCGTGGGCCCACTGAGGTTTCAGCCCTAACAGCATACAAGAGGCTCCAACCCCGCTGCAGTGGCCCCCTCTTGAGCCTTGCGGTTCATATGGTAGTCCAGCTGACACCTACTCCCTGCACCATCCAACACACCCATACTACGCAGGGGATACACGTAATTAATTGGCCAAGCTGCCCCATATCAGCATGTGGTTGGCACGGTAAAGCCAGGTTACATGCTCCATGAACCGGTCCTTAGGATCTAGGCAAGTACTAAACACAAACCCGAGTCTCGTGCACCCAGCACCAACCAAAAACATCCAACTTGCCTTGATCCCTACCTCTACATAACTCACAATATCTCATTCAAGAGTATGGTAAAATAAACTGATGATCTCATATCCCAAATATCCCATTCTAAGCATGGCTAAGCATAAGCATGTAAATAAATGACATGATAAAATAAATCACAACCCAAGCTACAAGGAAACAAGGTAATGCAATTCTAGGGAAACTTCCTAGCATGGGTTTCATATTTCAATTGACAATGCAAATAATTCTATCTACACATCCTAGCATAGGATCAAAGTGGTCAAGGACACTTGCCTCCTTCCTGCTGCTCTTGGAATGGGTAGTCCTGATCTTGGAAAGGGAGAACTTGCTCTGGAGCAGGTTCTACTCATACCATCACACATAGCAAAAGAAAACAACAAGTCATAAGACATAGTTCACACTTCCACTTCATACAAACCACACATTCACATTTATGAAAGCCATTCACAATTCTATATGTTGTGGTTACTCTATGTGTGTTGATTTTGGCTTACATGCACTTTTAAACATGTACATATGATTTCTACTTTTGTATTCATATTCATGTTGGCATACTATATATGTATTTCTAATTTAAATAAATCCCTTATATTTAATTGATATACATTTTAGCTACCAAGTATGCATGAAAGGTATTTTCCTACTTCATATGTGTCTTCAGACCTTCTACCAACCCTAAACTGAATTCTTTGGATTTTGGAAACTTCATTTATCATTTTCTAGTTATTTATCCTTAGCTTGCTATATTTTCAGATTTATTTCCTATGCCTAAATGTGCACTTTATTATGAAAATAGTAAGACATCTCATCCAAACAGAATAGGTTTTGGGTCTAAAATATTTAATAATATATTTTTGAACTTCTCTTCTGATGTGAACTATTTTACATTTATTTTTTCCTAATTTTCAGAATTATTCTCTACTTAAAAATGTGTCCCTATTACTAATAAATGTGAATAATCAATTAAACAGATTCATTTCAGCCAAATATCTATTTTTATCTCACTCCAAAGTTTTCCAAGAACTAGGAATGTTTTTAATTTGAATTGACAATATGTTTGTCCCATCTTTTAAATTTTAAACACTAACCACATTTTCAATTTCCTAAGTTTAATATCAAATAGGGTTAAAATGGTAAACTCACCCCACTACAGGGTCTATTATATTATTTTAAGAATTTTCAGGGGTCTAGCTACACATAACAGAGGGGTTTTTCCTAATTTTTATTAAGTCCAGGGGCCAAAACTGATTGTTAAATGAATTTACATGATTTTCAGAAGTTCCAGGGGCTAGATCAGAAGTTTCCGGGGCTAGCTCTTATTTTCCGAGAACCCCAGGGGGTAGCACGTAAGAATCCCGGCCTTTATAACGCGGAGCTGACGTGGACCGTCCGATTTAAAACAGACGGCTGAGATTATAACATCGAACCGGTACGCGGGAATTTAAACTCTACCGTGCGATTTAAAATAGACGGCTCACAAGCGGCCACGTCGCTCTGATCGAGCGCAGGCGGTGCTGTCCGGCGGCGCACGGCGGCGATCTCACCGGAGAGTTTCGGATCTTCGTCAATTCTTCCTAAAACTGTGATTTTATGGCATAGATCGGTGGAGGGGAGGTCGGGGATCTCACCTCGGGGGTTTTCTTGAGCTCGGAGGTCCTGGAAAGCGTTCGGCGACGAGGTCCGAGGTGAATTCATGGCGGGGCTCGTCGGCGCTGTGTTTGAAGCGCAAACCTCCGAGTTTTCTGCACCTGCGCGGTTCCCCGGAGGCGGTGGATCAAGACCAGCGAGTTAGATCAGAAATCCCGAGCGAAGATCGAGCAAAATTGGCCGGAGAAACCCGGGTTCTCACCGGAGGGAAAAACGGCAGATCGTGGGGGAAAAACGGGGAGATGCAGGGGTTTATATAGACGGGGGAGGGCGGCGTTCGGTTGTGATCGATTTTGCATCGTTCACGAACGAAATTCGGATGGGATATGCGAGGATCTGGGGCGGTTTCGATTCGGAGGTGAGAAGAGTCCGGCCGGCCGAGCGCGGGCGCGAGGAGGAAGAAAGGTTGGTGGGCCCCGCGTGTCAGTGGGAAAGAGGGGGGGGCGCGAGGCTGCGGGCTGGCGCGGGGGTTAGTGGGCCGGCTGGTGGGTTTCGGCCCACTGGCCGGGGAGGTTTGTTTTTTTCTTTTTCATTTCTGTTTTGAGTTTAATTTGAATTCCAGTTTGAATTTGAATTTTTGCAACACATGCAATACGTCCAAAAATTTTTAAATTCCCCTCTTGACAGGATTTTGGGGTGTTACAGCTCTACCCCCCTTAAAAGAAATCTCGTCCTCGAGATTGGTGTTTCTAAGAAAACAATTCCGGAAATTGTGCCTTAAGCTCATCTTCTCGCTCCCAGGTGGCTTCCTCTTCCGAGTGATGCTTCCACTGCACCTTGCACATCCGGATTCTTTTATTTCTTGTGAGGCGTTCCATTGTCTCCAAAATCTTGGATGGTTGCTCGGCATAAGACAAATCCTCAGCTACGTCAACCTCATTCATGGGTAACACCTTTTCAGGCGTTCTCAGACATTTCTTGAGTTGTGACACATGGAATACGTCGTGCACATCCGATAGGCGAGCCGGTAATTCTAGTTGATACGCCACTTCGCCTTTCCTCTCCAGAACTTGAAAGGGTCTGATGTATCGAGGTGACAACTTCCCTTTCACCTTGAATCGACGAAGTCCTCGGATAGGAGACACCTTGAGATAGACATAGTCTCCCACGTTGAAAACGAGTTCTCTTCTCCACACATCGGCGTAGCTCTTTTGTCGTGTCTGTGCTATCCTCAAGTTGTTGCCAAAAAAACCCTCACTTTCGCCTTGGCTTCTTGTAGTACTTTGGAACCAAACACTTTACTTTCCCCTGTTTGGTTCCAAAACAGGGGAGTTCTGCACTTCCTCCCATACAAAGCTTCGAACAGTGACATCTTCATACTAGCCTGATAGCTGTTGTTATAGGAGAATTCCGCATACGGTAAGTTCTTGTCCCAACTCCGATTGTTTTTGAGTGCACACGCCCTCAGCATATCCTCAAGAATCTAATTGGTTCTCTCCGTCTGCCCGTCAGTTTGGGGATGATAGGCAGAACTAAAGTTCAGGTGAGTTCCCATGGTTTCATGCAACTTCTGCCAGAACCTTGAGGTGAACTGTGTCCCTCGATCCGACACTATCTTCTTGGGCACTCCATGGTAGCACACGATCCTTGACATGTACGACTCTGCCAATTTGTATCCGTTGTAGCTTTCTTTCACGGGGATGAAATGAGCTACCTTGGTTAGCCTGTCGATGATGACCTATATTGAATCATATCCTGATTGGGTCCTGGGCAGTCCCACTATGAAATCCATACCGATTTCTTCCCATTTCCATTCAGGCACTTTGAGTGGTTGCAATAATCCCGCGGGTCGTTGATGTTCTGCTTTCACCAACTGACATGTGTCACATAGGGCAACATGTTCCGCGACATCTCGCTTCATGCTATACCACCAATACCTGCTCTTGAGGTCCTGGTACATATTCGTACTCCCAGGATGAATGGAATAGTCAGAATCGTGAGCCTCCTTCAAAATCAATTCGCGGATCTTCTTTACTTCTGGCACACAAATTCTTTTCCCGTGCCACACCGTTCCTTGTTCATCCTCTCTGAAACCAGGGGCTTTATTTTCCTTGATGAGTTGCCTGATTTCTTGTATCTTCTCGTCATCCTTTTGACCCTCGCGTATGTCTCGCTCTAGTGTGGAGTCCACTTCCATGGTGATGGCTTCACCACTATTTACCAGGCATAAATTGAGTCTTATAATCTCGTCCTTCAACTCTGCATGCATGTCCTTCAAGCTCAACTTATTGACCTGCACTTTCCGACTTAAAGCATCTACCACGATGTTTGCTTTCCCAGGATGATAGTTGATGCCCACATCAAAGTCATTGATTAGCTCTAACCATCTCCTTTGTCTGAGGTTGAGATCTGGCTGTGTGAAAATGTACTTTAAACTCTTATGATCCGTATATATCTCTGTCCTCTTCCCCATCAAGTAATGCCGCCAAATTTTCAACGTGTGTACCACTGCGGCTAGTTCTAGGTCATGTGTAGGATAGTTCTTCTCGTGCTCCCGGAGCTGCCGGGATGCATAAGCCACGACATGCCCTTCTTGCATGAGAACACATCCCAACCCGTTTCCAGAGGCATCGCAGTACACCGTAAAGTTCTTCTGCATATCTGGCATAACTAGCACTGGGGCTGTTGTCAATCTTTTCTTTAACTCCTGAAAACTAGTCTCGCACTGCGGCATCCATGTGAATATGATTCCCTTCTCCAACAGTTTGGTGAGGGGTCTCAAGATCTTAGAGAATCCCTCAATAAACCGTCGATAGTATCCAGCCAATCCCAAGAAACTTCGAACTTCCCCGACATTTTCAGGGGTCTTCCACTTCTGTATATCCTCAATTTTGGCGGGATCTACGGAGATTCCTCCCTCCGATATTATATGACCTAAGAAGGGAACTCTCTTCAGCCAAAACTCACACTTGCTCAACTTGGCATATAATTGGTGTTCTCTCAGCTTCTGCAACACCAACCTTAGATGTTTCTCATGTTCCTCTTCATCCTTGGAGAAGACGAGAATGTCATCTATGAAAACCACCACAAATTTGTCCAGATATTCCATGAATACCTTGTTCATGAGATACAAGAAGTATGTCGGGGCATTAGTTAGCCCAAAAGGCATGACAGTGTATTCATATAGTCCGTACCGAGATACGAAAGCTGTCTTGGGAATATCAGATTGCCTTATCTTAAGTTGGTGGTATCCAGACCTGAGATCAATTTTCGAGAACACACAAGCTCCCCTCAACTGATCAAACAAGTCTTCAATGCAGGGTAATGGGTACTTGTTCTTGATGGTTACCTCATTCAAGGCACGGTAGTCTACGCACAACCTTTGGGTTCCGTCCTTCTTGGGCACAAATATCACTGGAGCTCCCCAAGGTGAGGAACTAGGACGAATATACCCCTTCTCCGTCATTTCTATCAAATGATCCTTGAGTTCTCCCAGCTGCTTGGAGTCCATCCGATAAGGTCTCTTGTATATCGGGGCTGTTCCCGGCACTAGCTCAATTGCGAATTCCACTTCACGATCGGGAGGCATACCTGGCAACTCCTCCGGAAAAACATCTGGATATTCTCTGATAATCCTGATCTCCTCCACTTTCACCTCAATTTGATTTAATTTAACGTCCCTCCCAGGCTCTTGTATTGTTATAAACTTTACTTTTGTGCCACTAAGGTGTGTTAGTTCCACCGTTCTGGTCGAACAATGGATGATTCCCTTATGTTTGGTCAACCAGTCCATGCCCAAAATAATATCGATCCCTTGGGAATCTATCACTATGAGGTTGGCAGTAAATACTACCCCATTAATGTCTAGATTCACCTTGGGACACACTTGTCTTGTCCTTATTTCTCCACCTGGAGAGTTTACTGCTAGCATATGGTTCATTTGTGTTGTTGCTAGACCATGCTTCTTAACAAACCCTTGAACAATGAACGAGTGGGTAGCACCAGAATCAAACAGCAGGGTTGCAATGTGTAAATTAGCAGGAAACTTACCGACTACCACGTCAGGTGCCTCTTGCGCTTCCTCCATGGTGACGTGGTTCACTCGTCCTCTCATTACATTCTGCTGTTGTGGCTGCGTGGGCTTCTTCTTTGGTCACTTATGGGCGTAGTGCCCCACTTCACCACAGTTAAAACATTGCACCCCAACCTTAGGTGCCTGGCCTTTGTTGTCTTGGGGTTGGTTTGGAGGTCCTTGTACTGCTGGTCGAGGTGGATATGCTGGGCGAGGCTGCTGTACAAACTGACGTTGTGGCTGTGCTGGTGCTGCCGGAGGCCTGTAGTTCGGGTTGTACCCTCTTGGTGCTGAGTAGGGTACCGCAGCATGGTTCATCTGCCCTGTGGGTTGCTGCATCAGACGTGGGCGGGTGTTGCTCCCTGAGGCTTGGTGTGACCACCCGGCCTTCCTCTTGTTTTCATTTTCCAAGGCCTTCAGCTTCCTTTCTACCACAAATGCTCTGTCCACCATCTTTTGGAATCTTTTATACTTGTTGGAGGACATTGCACACTGCATTTCTGCGGTAAGTCCTTCCACGAAACAATCCTGTTTCTGCTCATCAGTCTCTATGTCCCGTGGGGCATAACGGGAGAGCTGAGTAAATTTAGTGAGGTATTCCCTCACAGTCATGTTTCCTTGCTGCAGTCCCAAGAACTCCTTCCTCTTATTTTTGAGTTCACCCCTTGGTATGTAATGGTTGCGGAAGCTACGCTTGAACTCTTCCCAAGTGATGTTCTCAGGGTCATGATGGGCGGCCACGTAAGCGGTCCACCAATCAGCAGCAGGTCCATGCAATTGATGAGAGGCAAACAGCACCCTCTCATAACCTTGGCACTGTATGATCCTCATCTTGCTCTCAATGGTCTTTAGCCAGTCATCTGCCTCCAGAGGTTCAGCAGCACTTGCAAACTTCGGAGGTTGAGTTCCTAGAAACTCACTCAACCTTGGTTGGCGTGGTGCAGCTTGTGGAGGTGGAACTTGATGCAAGTTGGCCACCACTTGAGTCAGGTTCTGGATGAGCTGATTTTGATTTTCAAGCATTTGGTGGATGGGATCAACTCCCTCACGGTGTCCACCCCTATCTTGGCTCCCAGAAAGATGAGGGTTGCAGGCCTCATCGTTGTTGTTGGCGGGGTTGGCAGCACGACCCTTTCCTCTTCCGGCCATCTAGCATGATCAACCAAATGTTAATTTAAAGCATTACGTATTATCTTACTACTTTCACTTGTTTTTACTTTGAAGTGTTGAGGTTTTGTTATACTTTCTGAGGGTTCATGTCTCACACAAAAGTAAATGCACTATTATTTCATGTGGGTTCACACACCAAAGCAAAACAATCGGAAGACGAGGCTGTGGACAATTGCTCATGGCTTCCACAACTCACGTCACACACCAAGCATTAACACACCATCAACTAAGGCAACGACTCGACTATTCGACATCTTGCTAACTAAGGAAAAGACTCTACACTACTCGTATCACTGCGCTGGCTCCTCGGGATCTTCCTCATCATTGTGACTGCCTTCTGACTCGGCTTTGGGTGGGGAGGCTGTTGGTGGAGAAGTGCGACGACGCCTGATCGCCCGGCGATCTGGGGAGTCAGGAGTCCATGTATCATTCACGGTGACACACAGTTCATTCCCATCTCCTCTTTCTCTCACCCTCAAGTAGGCTCGAAGCAACGCCTCGGTTTCCTTCAGGGTGTCCCGAACATCCTAAAGCTCTTGCTGACACTCCTGCAGTCGAGTGCTGAGCATAGCAGCATCCTCCAAGCACAAGTCCATGTGCTCATAGGAAGTCCCTTGCTGCACTGGCGGGTACTTATACTCTGTTGTACCACTCTCGCACTGGAGGACATACATGTACTCAGTCCTGTCCAGGTGTCGACGATAGATGTGACTCTGGCAGGTGATGGCCTCCCAGGTGACATCCTTCTCCGCATCGACCTGTGTCGCTCGACAAGCTGGAGCGAGGTGGATTTTGAGCAGCTGATTTTCGTGGATAATCCTCATCTCTGAACTCCATTCTTCCCTCTTCTCACAGATGGTCCTGGTGGAACTATAGTGTATGATTAGCTTGCCCGTATTGCCGGCGGCTTGGAGTGTACGTCGAAGACGGCGCAACAAGCCTCCTACTGCCAATCCGTAGGAAAGGTACGTCACCAGACGGCTCTCCTCCCTTTGGGCAAGGGCAACTACGGGAACTCTCCCTCCTGTGGACTTGCGAGCGGTGCGAATCATACGAACCATCTAAAACAGAAAGCATTTAAACTTAGGTTAGATAAACTTTTAAACAAAAATCCTATTTTGAAAGAAAGTTGGGGTAAGATGAAGAAAGTGACTCCATTAAATAACACTTTTCAACACACACCTTGTAAAATAGTTTTTAAGAAAATAGAGCCCTTAAATACGTCCATTTCTACCTAGGTCCACGTTCCTACGGGCAACATTGGCTCTGATACCACTTCTGTCACCCGGTTTTTCCGAAGAACAACCAAGTGAATATCACATGTATGCTAGGATCATTTTCTCATACATGTGATGACAAATAGTGAAGCATCATTTATTACAAGCCAGGTGTCGAATATAAATAAGTCTTACATAGCAAATGTCTCGATGGACAATAATAAGTTCATCACAAGTAAATAAACTAGCAGCGGAATAATTATTCTCGTGGGCTCCATCACAGGCGTTGCCCAGGGGACTCCATGAACCTAGAAACCTTCTTCGGGTCCAAAGTCTTGATCATTATACACCACCTCATTATCTTGACCTGAGCAGCAATATAAACCAACAAATATGCAAGGTTGAGTACCGATGGTACTCAGCAAGTGTGGGAAAGTTATGTCATGCTGGGCTAGAACAAGAAGAGGTTGAACTCATGGTTAAAGCACTACGCAATTGATACCTATCACCTTAGCTTATTAAGCACCTACATTACTGCATAGGTGAAATGGTCCCAATTTCCCATCCCATCATCATAATCAAATAACCATAACATCATTTCCAATGTTAAGCTCTCCGCTTAACACCCACAACTTCCAAAGCCATTATCCTCTAATCATGAATAAGTCCAAGCCGCTCTTGACCGTGAGCACGGCTGTCATGACAGTTTTGACTCTGCAGAGTTTGTACCACTGTACCCACATGTAGTGATTTCATCCCCCGTTGCCGGGTGGACTAAAAGAACCTCCATTATGCCAGTGGCTACGAACCACATTCACACTTCCCAGGTGTGTAGCCAGGAGATCACTATGAAGCCTTTACAAAGGGATTCCCGACGAGCGTGGGCCCACTGAGGTTTCACCCCTAACAGCATACAAGAGGCTCCAACCCCGCTGCAGTGGCCCCCTCTTGAGCCTTGCGGTTCATATGGTAGTCCAGCTGACACCTACTCCCCGCACCATCCAACACACCCATACTACGCCGGGGATACACCTAATTAATTGGCCAAGCTGCCCCATCTCAACATGTGGTTGGCACGGTAAAGCCAGGTTACGTGCTCCATGAACCGGTCCTTAGGATCTAGGCAAGTACTAAACACAAACCCGAGTCTCGTGCACCCAGCACCAACCAAAAACATCCAACTTGCCTTGATCCCTACCTCTACATAACTCACAATATCTCATTCAAGATTATGGTAAAATAAACTGATGATCTCATATCCCAAATATCCCATTCTAAGCATGGCTAAGCATAAGCATGTAAATAAATGACATGATAAAATAAATCCCAACCCAAGCTACAAGGAAACAAGGTAATGCAATTCTAGGGAAACTTCCTAGCATGGGTTTCATATTTCAATTGACAATGCAAATAATTCTATCTACACATCCTAGCATAGGATCAAAGTGGTCAAGGACACTTGCCTCCTTCCTGCTGCTCTTGGAATGGGTAATCCTGATCTTGGAAAGGGAGAACTTGCTCTGGAGCAGGTTCTACTCATACCATCACACATAGCAAAAGAAAACAACAAGTCATAAGACATAGTTCACACTTCCACTTCATACAAACCACACATTCACATTTATGAAAGCCATTCACAATTCTATGTGTTGTGGTTACTCTATGTGTGTTGATTTTAGCTTACATGCACTTTTGAACATGTACATATGATTTCTACTTTTGTATTCATATTCATGTTGGCATACTATATATGTATTTCTAATTTAAATAAATCTCTTATATTTAATTGATACACATTTTAGCTACCAAGTATGCATGAAAGGTATTTTCCTACTTCATATGTGTCTTCAGACCTTCTACCAACCCTAAACTGAATTCTATGGATTCTGGAAACTTCATTTATCATTTTCTAGTTATTTATCCTTAGCTTGCTATATTTTCAGATTTATTTCCGATGCCTAAATGTGCACGTTATTATGACAATAGTAAGACATCTCATCCAAACAGAATAGGTTTTGGGTCTAAAATATTTAATAATATATTTTTGAACTTCTCTTCTGATGTGAACTATTTTACATTTATTTTTTCCTAATTTTCAGAATTATTCTCTACTTAAAAATGTGTCCCTATTACTAATAAATGTGAATAATCAATTAAACAGATTCATTTCAGCCAAATATCTATTTTTATCTCACTCCAAAGTTTTCCAAGCACTAGGAATGTTTTTAATTTGAATTGACAATATGTTTGTCCCATATTTTAAATTTTAAACACTAACCACATATTCAATTTCCTAAGTTTAATATCAAATAGGGTTAAAAAGGTAAACTCACCCCACTACAGGGTCTATTATATTATTTTAAGAATTTTCAGGGGTCTAGCTACACATAACAGAGGGGTTTTTCCTAATTTTTATTAAGTCCAGGGGCCAAAACTGATTTTTAAATGAATTTACATGATTTTCAGAAGTTTCAGGGGCTAGATCAGAAGTTTCCGGGGCTAGCTCTTATTTTCCGAGAACCCCAGGGGATAGCACGTAAGAATCCCGGCCTTTATAACGCGAGGCTGATGTGGACCGTCCGATTTAAAACAGACGGCTGAGATTATAACATCGAACCGGTACGCAGGGATTTAAACTCTACCGTGCGATTTAAAATAGACGGCGCACAAGCGGCCACTTCGCTCTGATCGAGCGCGGGCGGCGCTGCCCGGCGGCGCACGGCGGTGGGAGGCAGCGATCTCGCCGGAGAGTTTCGGATCTTCATCAATTCTTCCTAAAACTGTGATTTTATGGCATAGATCGGTGGAGGGAAGGTCGGTGATCTCACCTCGGGGGTTTTCTTGAGCTCGGAGGTCCTGGAAAGCGGTCGGCGACGAGGTCCGAGGTGAATTCACGGTGGGGCTCGTCGGCGCTGTGTTTGAAGCGCAAACCATCGAGTTTTCTGCACCTGCGCGGTTCCCCGGAGGCGGTGGATCAAGACCAGCGAGTTAGATCAGAAATCCCGAGCGAAGATCGAGCAAAATTGGCCGGAGAAACCTGGGTTCTCACCGGAGGGAAAAACGGCGGATCGTGGGGGAAAACGGGGAGATGCCGGGGTTTATATAGACGGGGGAGGGCGGCGTTCGGTTGTGATCGAGTTTGCGTCGTCCACGAACGAAATTCGGATGGGATACGCGAGGATCCGGGGTGGTTTCGATTCGGAGGTGAGAAGAGTCCGGCCGGCCGAGCGCGGGCGCGAGGAGGAAGAAAGGTTGGCGGGCCCCGTGTGTCAGTGGGAAAGAGGGGAGGGGGGCGCGTGGCTGCGGGCTGGCGTGGGAGTTAGTGGGCCGGCTGGTGGGTTTCGGCCCACTGGCCAGGGAGGTTTGTTTTTTTTTCTTTTTTTTCTTTTTCATTTCTGTTTTGAGTTTAATTTGAATTCCAGTTTGAATTTGAATTTTTGCAACACATGCAATACATCCAAAAAATTTTAAATTCCCCTCTTGACAGGATTTTGGGGTGTTACACCATGTGAAGCTCCAGCAGAATGAAAAAGGCCAATAAGAGCTTAAGGAGGGACATGAATGAAGTAAAGGCAAAACTCGAGCTTCCTACTCGAGCTCCTGTTTCTGAGGACAGCGAGGATGATGTCCCCCCTAGAGTTTCCAGAGCTTACCTCCGATGAGTTAGCCTTCTTCGACGACACAGGTGCGAGTACGAGTGCTGCTCTAGCTGTTCCTGCTGCAGACAACAACGACAAGATGAGGAGTATGATGATGAGGATGACAATGCTTAGCTTCACCTCTCTCCTTGCTCTATTTCCCTTTTTGGTGCCTCGATGTCAAAAGGGGAGAGAGAGTAGTAGTAGTTTGTTGTTTGCTAGTCTCTTATGTTAGTTTTCATTTCCTAAGCAATGTGTAAGGACATATGGACCTATTATATGTATGAAACTATGATGATGGTGTGTATGACTATTATTATGGTGTGATGACCGTTATTGTGATATGTATGTGTTATTGAGATATGTGATACTGTGATGTGCTATTTTCAAATGTGATGTGTCATCTTCATGCATATATCTCTCGCATCACACATATTTGTCACTTTGTTTCACATTGCACTTAGGCACCCCATGTCACACCCGGTTTTTCCAAAGAACAACCAAGTGAATATCACATGTATGCCAGGATCATTTTCTCATACATGTGATGACAAATAGTGAAGCATCATTTATTACAAGCCAGGTGTCGAATATAAATAAGTCTTACATAGCAAATGTCTCGATGGACAATAATAAGTTCATCACAAGTAAATAAACTAGCAGCGGAATATTATTCTTGTGGGCTCCATCACAGGCGTTGCCCGGGGGTCTCCATGAACCTAGAAACCTTCTTCGGGTCCAAAGTCTTGGTCATTATACACCACCTCATTATCTTGACCTGAGCAGCAATATAAACCAACAAATATGCAAGGTTGAGTACCGATGGTACTCAGCAAGTGTGGGAAAGTTATGTCATGCATGGCTAGAACAAGGAGAGGTTGCACTCATGGTTAAAGCACTACGCAATTAATACCTATCACCTTAGCTTATTAAGCACCTACATTACTACACAGGTGAAATGGTCCCAATCTCCCAACCCATCATCATAACCATAACATCATTTCCAATGTTAAGCTCCCCGCTTAACATTCACAACTTCCAAAGTCATCCTCCTCTAATCATGAATAAGTCCAAGCCGCTCTTGACCGTGAGCATGGCTGTCATGACAGTTTTGACTCTGCAGAGTTTGTACCACTGTACCCACATGTAGTGATTTCATCCCCCGTTGCCGGGTGGACTAAAAGAACCTCCATTATGCCAGTGGCTACGAACCACATTCACACTTCCCAGGTGTGTAGCCAGGAGATCACTACGAAGCCTTTACAAAGGGATCCCCGACGAGCGTGGGCCCACTGAGGTTTCACCCCTAATAGCATACAAGAGGCTCCAACCCCGCTGCAGTGGCCCCCTCTTGAGCCTTGCGGTTCATATGGTAGTCCAGCTGACACCTACTCCCAGCACCATCCAACACACCCATACCACGCCAGGGATACACCTAATTAATTGGCCAAGCTGCCCCATCTCAGCATGTGGTTGGCACGGTAAAGCCAGGTTACATGCTTCATGAACCGGTCCTTAGGATCTAGGCAAGTACTAAACACAAACCCGAGTCTCGTGCACCCAGCACCAACCAAATCATCCAACTTGCCTTTATCCCTACCTCTACATAACTCACAATATCTCATTCAAGAGTATGGTAAAATGAACTGATGATCTCATATCCCAAATATCCCATTCTAAGCATGGCTAAGCATATGCATAATAATAAATGACATGATAAAATAAATCCCAACCCAAGCTACAAGAAAACAAGGTAATGCAATTCTAGGGAAACTTGCTAGCATGGGTTTCATATTTCAATTGACAATGCAAATAATTCTAGCTACACATCCTAGCATAGGATCAAAGTGGTCAAGGACACTTGTCTCCTTCCTGCTGCTCTTGAAATGGGTAGTCTTGATCTTGGAAAGGAAGAACTTGCTCTGGAGCAGGTTCTACATCATACCATCACACATAGCAAAAGAAAAACAACAATCCATAAGACATAGTTCACACTTTCACTTCATACAAACCACACATTCACATTTATGAAAGTCACTCACAATTATATGTGTTGTGGTTACTCTATGTGTGTTGATTTGTGGCTTACATGCACTTTTAATCATGTATATATGATTCCTACTTTTGTATTCACATTTATGCTTGCATACTATATATATGAGTTTCCAATTTAAATAAATTTCTTATATTCAATTACTACACCTTTTAGCTATCAAGTATGCATGAAAGGTATTTTCCTACTCCATATGTGTCTTCAGAACTTCTACCAACCCTAAACTGAATTCTTTGGATTTTGGAAACTTTATTTATCATTTACTAGTTGCTATATTTTCAGATTTATTTCCTATGCCTAAATGTGAACTTTATTATGAAAATAATAAGACACATCATGTAAACAGAATAGGTTCTGATCTAAAATATTTAATAATATATTTTTGACCCTTTTCCTCTGATGTAAACTATTTTACATTTATTTTCCTAATTTTCAGAACTATTCTTCACTTAAAAATGTGTCCCCATAACTAATAAATGTGAATAATAAATTAAACAGATTCATTTCAGCCAAAAATCTATTTTTATCTCACTCCAAAGTTTTCTAAGTACTGAGAAAGTTTTAAATTTAAATTTGACAATATGTTTGTCCCACTTTTTAAATTTTAAATACTAGCCACATATTCAATTTCCTAAATTTAATATCAAACAGGGTTAAAAAGGTAAACTCACCCCACTACAGGGTCTATAATATTATTTTAACAATTTTCAGGGGTCTAGCTACACATAACAGAGGAGTTTTTCCTAATTTTTATTAAGTCCAAGGGCTAAAACTGATTTTTTAAATGAATTTACATGATTTTCTGAAGTTCCAGGGGCTAGATCAGAAGTTTCCGGGGCTAGCTCTTATTTCCCGAGAACCCCAGGGGGTAGCACGTAAGAATCCCAGTCTTTATAACACGGGGCTGACGTGGACCGTCCAATTTAAAACAGACGGCTGAGATTATAACGTCGAACCGGCACGCGGGGATTTAAACTCTACCGTGCGATTTAAAATAAACGGCGCACAAGCGGCCACGTCGCTCTGATCGAGCGCGGGCGGCGCTGCCCGGCGGCGCACGGCGGCGGGAGGCGGCGATCTCGCCGGAGAGTTTTGGATCTTCGTCAATTCTCCCTAAAACTGTGATTTTATGGCATAGATCGGTGGAGAGGAGGTCGGGGATCTCACCTCGGGGGTTTTCTTGAGGTCGGAGGTCCTGGAAGGCAGTCGGCGACGAGGTCCGAGGTGAATTCACGGCGAGGCTCGTCGGCGCTGTGTTTGAACCGCAAACCACCGAGTTTTCTGCACCTGCAAGGTTCCCTAGAGGCTATGGATCAAGACCAGCGAGTTAGATCGGAATTTTCGAGCGTAGATCGAACAGAATTCGCTGGAGGGGCTCGGTTCTCACCGGAGAGAAAAATTAGCGGATCGTGGGGAAAAACGGGACGAGGCCGGGGTTTTTATAGACGGGGGAGGGCGGCGAGTTAGTTTAGATCGAGCTGGAGTCTTCGGGGTCCGGAAATCGGCTGGGATACGCGAGATTTCCCGGTCGGTTTTGATTCGGGTGAGAGAGTCCGGCCGAGCGCGGGCGGGGGCGCGAGGAAGAAGAAGATGGCGGGCCCCGCCTGTCAGTGGAAAGAAGAGGGCGCGCGTGGCTGCGGGCTGGCGCGGGGGCTGGGTGGGCCGACTGGTGGGTTTCGGCCCACTGGCCGGTTTTTTTTCTATTTTCCTTTTTCTTTTTCTATTTCATTTCTGTTTTGAGTTTAATTTGAATTCTAGTTTTAATTTGAATTTTTGCAACACATGCAACACGTTCAAAAAATTTTAAACTCCCCTATGAACAGGATTTTGGGGTGTTACAGCTCTACCCCCCTTAAAATAAATCTCGTCCTCGAGATTGGTGGTTCTAAGAAAACAATTCCGGAAATTGTGCCTTAAGCTCATCTTCTCGCTCCCAGGTGGCTTCCTCTTCTGAGTGATGCTTCCACTGCACCTTGCACATCCGGATTCTTTTATTTCTGGTGAGGCGTTCCATTGTCTCCAAAATCTTGTATGGTTGCTCGGCATAAGACAAATCCTCAGCTACGTCCACTTCATTCATGGGTAACACCTCTTCAGGCGTCCTCAGGCATTTCTTGAGTTGTGACACATGGAATACATCGTGCACATCCGATAGGCGAGCCGGTAATTCCAGTTGATATGCCACTTCGCCTTTCCTCTCCAGAACTTGAAAGGGTCCGATGTATCGAGGTGACAACTTCCCTTTTACCTTGAACCGACGAAGTTCTCGGATAGGGGACACCTTGAGATAGACATAGTCTCCCACGTTGAAAACAAGCTCTCTTCTTCGTACATCGGCATAGCTCTTTTGTCGTGTTTGTGCTATCCTCAAGTTGTTGCGAATTTCCCTCACTTTCGCCTCGGCTTCTTGTAGTACTTCGGGACCAAACACTTTACTTTCCCCTGTTTGGTTCCAAAATAGGGGAGTTTTGCACTTCCTCCCGTACAAAGCTTCAAATAGTGACATCTTCATACTAGCCTGATAACTGTTGTTATAGGAGAATTCCGCATACGGTAAGTTCTTGTCCCAACTCCGATTGTTTTTGAGTGCACATGCTCTCAGCATATCCTCAAGAACTTGATTGGTTCTTTCCGTCTGCCCATCAGTTTGGGGATGATAGGCAGAACTAAAGTTCAGATGGGTTCCCATGGTTTCGTGCAACTTCTGCCAGAACCTCGAGGTGAACTGTGTCCCTCGATCCGACACTATCTTCTTCGGCACTCCATGGTAGCACACGATCCTTGACATGTACAACTCCACCAATTTGGATCCGCTGTAGCTTTCCTTCACGGGGATGAAGTGAGCTACTTTGGTTAGCCTGTCGATGATGACCCATATTGAATCATATCCTGATTGGGTCTTAGGCAATCCCACTATGAAATCCATACCGATCTCTTCCCATTTCCATTTAGGCACTTTGAGTGGTTGCAATAATCCCGCGGGTCGTTGATGTTCTGCTTTTTACCAACTGACATGTGTCACATAGGGCAACATGTTCCGCGACATCTCGCTTCATGCCATACCACCAATACCTGCTCTTGAGGTCCTGATACATCTTCGTACTCCCAGGATAAATGGAATAGTCAGAATCATGAGCCTCCTTCAAAATCAATTCACGGATCTCCTTTACTTCTGGCACACAAATTCTTTTCCCGTGCCACACCGTTCCTTGTTCATCCTCTCTAAAACCAGGAGCTTTATTTTCCTTGATGAGTTGCCTGATCTCTTGTATCTTCTCGTCATTCTTTTGACCCTCGCGTATGTCTCACTCTAGTGTGGAGTCCACTTCCATGGCGATGGCTTCACCACTATTTACCAGGCATAGATTAATCCTTATAACCTCGTCCTTCAATTTTGCAGGCATGTCCTTCAAGCTCAACTTATTGGCCTGCAGTTTCCGGCTTAAAGCATTGGCCACGACGTTTGCTTTCCCAGGATGATAGTTGATGCCCAATCAAAGTCATTGATTAGCTCTAACCATCTCCTTTGTCTGAGGTTGAGATCTGGCTGTGTGAAAATGTACTTCAAACTCTTATGATCCGTATATATCTCTGTCCTCTTCCCCATCAAATAGTGTCGCCAAATTTTCAACGCGTGTACCACTGCGGCTAGTTCTAGGTCATGTGTAGGATAGTTCTTCTCATGCTTCCGGAGCTGCCGGGATGCATAAGCCACGACATGCCCTTCTTGCATGAGAACACATCCCAACCCGTTTCCAGAGGCATCGTAGTACACCGTAAAGTTCTTCTGCATATCTGGCATAACGAGCACTGGGGCTGTTGTCAATCTTTCCTTTAACTCCTGAAAACTCATCTCGCACTGCGGCGTCCATGTGAATGTGATTCCCTTCTCCAACAGTTTGGTGAGGGGTCTCGAGATTTTAGAGAATCCCTCAATAAACCGTCGATAGTATCCAGCCAATCCCAAAAAGCTTCGAACTTCCCCGACATTTTCAGGGGTCTTCCACTTCTATATATCCTCGATTTTGACAGGATCCACGGAGATTCCTCCCTCCGAGATTATATGTCCTAAGAAGGGAACTCTCTTCAGCCAAAACTCACACTTGCTCAACTTGGCATATAGTTGGTGTTCTCTCAGCCTCTGCAACACCAACCTTAGATGTTTCTCATGTTCTTCTTCATCTTTGGAGAAGATGAGAATGTCATCTATGAAAACCACCACAAATTTGTCCAGATATTCCATGAATACCTTGTTCATGAGATACATGAAGTATGCCGGGGCATTAGTTAGCCCGAAAGGCATGACAGTGTATTCATACAATCCGTACCGAGATACGAAAGTTGTCTTGGGAATATCAGATTGCCTTATCTTGAGTTGGTGGTATCCCGACCTGAGATCAATTTTTGAGAACACACAAGCTCCCCTCAACTGATCAAACAAGTCTTCAATGCGGGGTAATGGGTACTTGTTCTTGATGGTTACCTCATTCAAGGCACGGTAGTCTACGCACAACCTTTGGGTTCCGTCCTTCTTGGGCACAAATATCATTGGAGCTCCCCATGGTGAGGAACTAGGACGAATATACCCCTTCTCCGTCAATTCTCTTAAATGATCCTTGAGTTCTCCCAGCTGCTTGGAGTCCATCCGATAAGGTCTCTTGTATATCGGGGCTGTTCCCGGCACTAGCTCAATTGCGAATTCCACTTCACGATCGGGAGGCATACCTGGCAACTCCTCCGGAAAAACATCCGGATATTCCCTGATAATCCTGATCTCCTCAACTTTCACCTCAACTTGATTTAATTTAATGTCCCTCCTAGGCTCTTGTATTGTTATAAACTTTACTTTTGTGCCACTAGGGTGCGTTAGTTCCACCGTTCTGGTCGAACAATGGATGATTCCTTTATGTTTGGTCAACCAATCCATACCCAAGATAATATCTATCCCTTGTGAATCTATCACTATGAGGTTAGCAGTAAATACTACCCCATCAATGTCTAGGTTCACCTTGGGACACACTTGTCTTGTCCTTATTTCTCCACCCGGAGAGTTTACGGCTAGCATATGGTTCATTTGTGTTGTTGCTAGGTCATGCTTCTTAACAAACCCTTGAGCAATGAACGAGTGGGTAGCACCAGAATCAAACAGCAGGGTTGCAATGTGTAAATTGGCAGGAAACTTACCAACTACCACGTCGGGTGCCTCTTGTGCTTCCTCCATAGTGACATGGTTCACCCGTCCTCTCATTACATTCTGTTGTTGTGGCTGCGCGAGCTTCTTCTTTGGGCACTTATGGGCATAGTGCACCACTTCACCACAATTAAAACATTGCACCCCAATCTTAGGTGCTTGGCCTTTATTGTCTTGGGGTTGGTTTGGGTGTCCTTGCACTGCTGGTCGAGGTGGATATGTGGGGCGAGGCGGCTGTACAAACTGACGCTGCGGCTGTGCTGGTGCTGCCGTAGGCCTGTAGTTCGGGTTGTACCCTCTTGGTGCTGAGTAGGGTACCGCAGCACGGTTCGTTTGCCCTACAGGTTGCTGCATCAGACGTGGGCGGGTGTTGCTCCCTGAGACTTGATGTGACCACCCGGCCTTCCTCTTATTCTCATTTTCCAAGGCCTTCAGCTTCCTTTCTACCACAAACGCTCTGTCCACCATCTTTTGGAAGCTTTCCTACTCGTTGGAGGACATTGCACACTGCATTTCTGCGGTAAGCCCTTCCACGAAACAATCCTGTTTCTGCTCATCAGTCTCTATGTCCCGTGGGGCATAACGGGATAGTTGGGTGAATTTAGTGAGGTATTCCCTCACCGTCATGTTTCCTTGCTGCAACCCCAAAAACTCCTTCATCTTATTTTTGAGTTCACCCCTTGGTATGGAATGATTGCGGAAGCTACGCTTGAACTCTTCCCAAGTGATGTTCTCAGGGTCATGATGGGCGGCCACGTAGGCGGTACACCAATCAGCAGCAGGTCCATGCAATTGATGAGAGGCAAACAGCACCCTCTCATACCCTTGGCACTGTATGATCGTCATCTTGCTTTCAATGGTCTTTAGCCAATCATCTGCCTCCAGAGGTTCAGCAGCACTTGCAAACTTCGGAGGTTGAGTTCCCAGAAACTCACTCAACCTTGGTTGGCGTGGTGCAGCTTGTGGAGGGGGAACTTTATGCAAGTTGGCCACCACTTGGGTCAAGTTCTGGATGAGCTGATTTTAATTATCAAGCATTTGGTGGAGGGGATCAACTCCTTCACGGCGACCACCCCTGTCTTGGCCTCCTGAAAGATGAGGGTTGCAGGCCTCATCGTTGCTGGTGGCGGGGTTGGCAACGCGACCTTTTCCTCTTCCGGCCATCTAGCATGATCAACCAAATGTTAATTTAAAGTATTACGTATTATCTCACTACTTTCACTTGTTTGTACTTTGAAGTGTTGAAGCTTTGTTATGCTTTTCTGAGGGTTCATATCCCATACAAAAATAGATGCACTATTATTTCATGTGAGTTCACACACCAAAGCAAAACAATCTGAAGACGAGGCTGTGGACAATTGCTCATGGCTTCGACAACTCATGTCACACACCAAGCATTAACACACCATTAACTAACGTAACGACTCGACTATTCGACATCTTGCTAACTAAGGGAAAACTCTACACTACTCGTATCACTGAGCTGGCTCCTTGGGATCTTCCTCATTATTGCGGCTGCCTTCTAACTCCGCTTTGGGTGGGAGGCTGCTGGTGGAGAAGTGCGACGACGCCTGATCGCCCGGCGATCTGGGGAGTCAGGAGTCCATGTATCATTCACGGTGACACACAGTTCATTCCCATCTCCTCTTTCTCTCGCCCTCAAGCAGGCTCGCAGCAACGCCTCCGTTTCCTTCAGGGTGTCCCGAACATCCTGAAGCTCTTGCTGACACTCCTGCAGTCGAGTGCTGAGCATAGCAGCATCCTCCAAGCACAAGTCCATGTGCTCATGGGAACTCCCTTGCTGCACTGGTGGGTACATGTACTCCGTGGTGCCACTCTCACGCTGGAGGACATACATGTACTCAGTTCTGTCCAGGGGTCGACGATAGATGTGACTCTGGCAGGTGATTGCCTCCCAGGTAACATCCTTCTCCGCATCGACCTGTGTCGCTCGAGAAGCTGGAGAGCGGTGGATCTTGAGCAGTTGATTTTCGTGGATAATCCTCATTTCTGAACTCAATTCCTCCCTCTTCTCATGGATGGTCCTGGTGGAGCTATAGTGTATGATTAGCTTGCCCGTATTGCCAGCGGCTTGGAGCATACGTCGAAGACGGCGCAACAAGCCTCCTACTGCCAATCCGTAGGAAAGGTACGTCACCGGACGACTCTCCTCTCTTTGGGCAAGGGCAACTACGGGAACTCTCCCTCCTGTGGACTTGCGAGCGGTTGGGGTAAGATAAACTTAGGTTAGATAAACTTTTAAACAAAAATCCTATTTTGAATGAAAGTTGGGGTAAGATGAAGAAAGTGACTCCATTAAATAACACTTTTCAACCCACACCTTGTAAAATAGTTTTTAAGAAAATAGGGCCCTTAAATACGTCCATTTCTACCTAGGTCCACGTTCCTACGGGCAACCTTGGCTCTGATACCACTTCTGTCACACCCGGTTTTTCCGAAGAACAACCAAGTGAATATCACATGTATGCCAGGATCATTTTCTCATACATGTGATGACAAATAGCGAAGCAACATTTATTACAAGCCAGGTGTCGAATATAAATAAGTCTTACATAGCAAATGTCTCGATGGACAATAATAAGTTCATCACAAGTAAATAAACTAGCAGCGGAATATTATTCTCGTGGGCTCCGTCACAGGCGTTGCCCGGGGGTCTCCATGAACCTAGAAACCTTCTTCGGGTCCAAAGTCTTGGTCATTATACACCACCTCATTATCTTGACCTGAGCAGCAATATAAACCAACAAATATGCAAGGTTGAGTACCGATGGTACTCAGCAAGTGTGGGAAAGTTATGTCATGCATGGCTAGAACAAGGAGAGGTTGCACTCATGGTTAAAGCACTACGCAATTAATACCTATCACCTTAGCTTATTAAGCACCTACATTACTACACAGGTGAAATGGTCCCAATCTCCCAACCCATCATCATAACCATAACATCATTTCCAATGTTAAGCTCCCCGCTTAATATTCACAACTTCCAAAGTCATCCTCCTCTAATCATGAATAAGTCCAAGCCGCTCTTGACCGTGAGCACGGCTGTCATGACAGCTTTGACTCTGCAGAGTTTGTACCACTGTACCCACATGTAGTGATTTCATCCCCCGTTGCCGGGTGGACTAAAAGAACCTCCATTATGCCAGTGGCTACGAACCACATTCACACTTCCCAGGTGTGTAGCCAGGAGATCACTACGAAGCCTTTACAAAGGGATTCTAGACGAGCGTGGGCCCACTGAGGTTTCGCCCCTAACAGCATACAAGAGGCTCCAACCCCGCTGCAGTGGCCCCCTCTTGAGCCTTGCGGTTCATATGGTAGTCCAGCTGACACCTACTCCCAGCACCATCCAACACACCCATACTGCACCAGGGATACACCTAATTAATTGGCCAAGCTGCCCCATCTCAGCATGTGGTTGGCACGGTAAAGCCAGGTTACATGCTTCATGAACCTGTCCTTAGGATCCAGGCAAGTACTAAACACAAATCCGAGTCTCGTGCACCCAGCACCAACCAAATCATCCAACTTGCCTTGATCCCTACCTCTACATAACTCACAATATCTCATTCAAGAGTATGGTAAAATAAACTGATGATCTCATATCCCAAATATCCCATTCTAAGCATGGCTAAGCATATGCATAATAATAAATGACATGATAAAATAAATCCCAACCCAAGCTACAAGGAAACAAGGTAATGCAATTCTAGGGAAACTTCCTAGCATGGGTTTCATATTTCAATTGACAATGCAAATAATTCTAGCTACACATCCTAGCATAGGATCAAAGTGGTCAAGGACACTTGCCTCCTTCCTGCTGCTCTTGAAATGGGTAGTCTTGATCTTGTGTAACACCCCAAAATTTTGATTTAAAACCCTAAATCATGTTAAGAGGGGAATTTAAAAATTTTTGGAAGTGTTGCATGTTTTGCAAAAATTCAAATTCAGACTGGAATTCAAATTAAACTCAAATCAGAAAAGAAATAGAAAAAGAAAAAAAGAAAACAGAAAAAAACCGGCCAGTGGGCCGAAACCCACCAGCCGGCCCAACCAGCGCCCGAGCCGGCCCGCGGCCGCGCGCGCCGTTTCCTTCCGCTGACAGGCGGGACCCACCAGATCGTCTTCCACCTCGCGCCCGCGCCGGACTCTCTCTCACCGAATCCAAACAGATCGGAATTGCTGCGGATCACAGCCAAATTTCACTCGGGGGTGAAGCAATCACGATCTAAACCACCCCGCCGCCCTCCCCCGTCTATAAAAACCCCGGCCTCGTTCTGTTTTTCCCACGCGATCCGCCGATTTTCCTCCGGTGAGAACCGAGACTTCTCCGGCGAATTATGGCCGATCTAAGCTCGGAAATTCTGATCTAACTCGCTGGTCTTGATCCACCGCCTCCGGGGAACCTTGCAGGTGCAGAAAACTCGGTGACTTGCAGTGTAAACACAGCGCCGACGAGCCTCGCCGTGAATTCACCTCGGACCTCGTCGCCGATCACCTTCCAGGACCTCCGAGCTCAAGAAAACCCCCGAGGTGAGATCCCCGACCTCCCCTCCACCGATCTATGCCATAAAATCACAGTTCTAGGGAGAATTCTCGAAGATCCGAAAGTCTCCGGCGAGATCGCCGCTTCCCGCCGCCGGCAGCGCCGCCCGCGCTCGATCAGAGCGACGTGGCCGCTTGTGCACCGTTTATTTTAAATCGCACGGTAGGGTTTAAACCCCCGCGTACCGGTTCGACGTTATAATCTCAGCAGTCGGTTTAAAATCCGACGGTCCACGTCAGCCCCGCGTTATAAAGACTAGAAATCTTACGTGCTACCCCCTGGGGTTCTCGAGAAATAAGAGCTAGCCCCGGAAACTTCTGATCTAGCCCCTGGAACTCCAGAAAATCATGTAAATTCATTTAAAAATCAGTTTTAGCCCCTGGACTTAATAAAAATTAGGAAAAACACCTCTGTTATGAGTAGCTAGACCCCTGAAAATTCTTAAAATAATATTATATACCCTGTAGTGGGGTAAGTTTAACTTTTTAGCCCTGTTTAGTATTTAATTTAGGAAATTGAATATGTGGCTAGTGTTTAAAAATTAAAAAGTGAAACAAACATATTGTCAAAATTTAATTAAAGACTTTCTCAGTATTTAGGAAACTTTGGAGTGATATAAAAACATATTTTGGGCTGAATTGAATCTGTTTAATTTATTATTCACATTTAGGGACACATTTTTAAGTAAAGAATAGTTCTAGAAAATAGGGAAAATAATTGTGAAATATTTTACATCAGAGGCAAAGGTCAAAATATGTTATTAAATTACTTAGGACCAGAACCTATTCTGTTTAGATGATGTGTCTTACTATTTTCATAATAAAGTACACATTTATGCATAAGAAAATAAATCTGAAAATATAGCAACTAGTAAATGATAAATGGAGTTACTAAAATCCAAAGAGTTCAGTTTAGGGTTGGTAGAAATTATGAAGACACATATGGAGAAGGAAAATACCTTTCATGCTTATTTGGTAGTAAAAAGGTGTAGTAGTTGAATATAAGGAATTTATTTAAATTGGAAACTCATATATATAGTACGTAAGTATAAATGTGAACACAAAAGTAGGAATCATATACACATGATTAAAAGTGCATGTAAGCCACAAATCAACACACATAGAGTAACCACAACACATATAATTGTGAGTGACTTTCATAAATGTGAATGTGTGGTTTGTATGAAGTGAAGGTGTGAACTATGTCTTATGGATTGTTGTTTTTCTTTTGCTATGTGTGATGGTATGATGTAGAACCTGCTCAAGAGCAAGTTGTTCCTTTCCAAGATCAGGACTACCCATTTCAAGAGCAGCAAGAAGGAGGCAAGTGTCCTTGACCACTTTGATCCTATGCTAGGATGTGTAGCTAGAATTATTTGCATTGTCAATTTAAATATGAAACCCATGATAGGAAGTTTCCCTAGAATTGCATTACCTTGTTTTCCTTGTAGCTTGGGTTGGGATTTATTTTACCATGTCATTTATTATTATGCATATGCTTAACCATGCTTAGAATGGGATATTTGGGACATGAGATCATCAGTTTATTTTACCATACTCTTGAATGAGATATTGTGAGTTATGTAGAGGTAGGGATCAAGGCAAGTTGGATGTTTTGGTTGTGTGCTTGGTGCACGAGACTTGGGTTTGTGTTTAGTACTTGCCTGGATCCTAAGGACCGGTTCATGGAGCATGTAACCTGGCTTTACAGTGCCAACCACATGCTGAGATGGGGCAGCTTGGCCAATTAATTAGGTGTATCCCCGGCGTAGTATGGGTGTGTTGGATGGTGCGGGGAATAGGTGTCAGCTGGACTACCATATGAACCGCAAGGCTCAAGAGGGGACCACTGAAGCGGGGTTGGAGCCTCTTGTATGCTGTTAGGGGTGAAACCTCAGTGGGCCCACGCTCGTCGGGAATCCCTTTGTAAAGGCTTCGTAGTGATCTCCTGGCTACACACCTGGGAAGTGTGAATGTGGTTCGTAGCCACTGGCATAATGGAGGTTCTTTTAGTCCACCCAGCAACGGGGGATGAAATCACTACATGTGGGTACAGTGGTGCAAACTCTGCAGAGTCAAAACTGTCATGACAGTCGTGCTCCCGGTCAAGAGCGGCTTGGACTTATTCATGATTAGAGGATTGATGGTTTTGGGAGTTGTGGATGTTAAGCGGGGAGCTTAACATCGGAAATGATGATTTGGTTATTTGATTATGAAGATGGGATGGGAGATTGGGACCATTTCACTTGTGTAGTAATGTAGGTGCTTAATAAGCTAAGGTGATAGGTATTAATTGCGTAGTGCTTTAACCATGAGTTCAACCTCTCCTTGTTCTAGCCATGCATGACATAATTTTCCCACACCTGCTGAGTACCATCGGTACTCAACCTTGCATATTTGTTGGTTTATATTGCTGCTCAGGTCAAGATAATGAGGTGGTGTATAATGATCAAGACTTTGGACCCGAAGAAGGTTTCTAGGTTCATGGAGACCCCCGGGCAACACCTGTGATGAAGCCCTCAAGAATAATATTCCGCTGCTAGTTTATTTACTTGTGATGAACTTATTATTGTCCATCGAGACATTTGCTATGTAAGACTTATTTATATTCGACACCTGGCTTGTAATAAATGATGCTTCACTATTTGTCATCACATGTATGAGAAAATGATCCTGGCATACATGTGATATTCACTTGGTTGTTCTTCGGAAAAAAAGGGTGTGACAGAAGTGGTATCAGAGCCAGGTTGCCTGTAGGAACGTGGACCTAGGTAGAAATAGACGTATTTAAGGGCCTTATTTTCTTAAAAACTATTTTTACAAGGTGTGTGTTGAAAAGTGTTATTTAATGAGTCACTTTATTCATCTTACCCCAATTTTCATTCAAAATAGGATTTTTGTTTAAGAGTTTATCTAACCTAAGTTTAAATTCTTTTTGTTTTAGATGGTTCGCATGATTTGCACCGCTCGCAAGTCCATAGGAGGGAGAGTTCCCGTAGTTGCCCTTGCCCAAAGAGGGGAGAGCCGTCCGGTGACGTACCTTTCCTACGGATTGGCAGTAGGAGGCTTATTGCGCCGTCTTCGACGTATGCTCGAAGCCGATGGCAATACGGGCAAGCTAATCATCCACTATAACTCCACCAGGACCATCCGTGAGAAGAGGGAAGAATGGAGTTCAGAGATGAGGATTATACACGAAAATCAGCTGCTTAAGATCCACCACTCTCCAGCTTGTAGAGCAACACAGGTCGATGCAGAGAAAGATGTCACCTGGGAGGCCATCACCTGCCAGAGTCACATCTATCGTCGCCACCTGGACAAGACTGAGTATATGTATGTCCTCCAGCGTGAGAGTGGTACAACGGAGTATAAGTACCCGCCAGTGCAGCAAGGGACTTCCCATGAACACATGGACTTGTGCTTGGAGGATGCTGCTATGCTCAGCACTCGACTGCAGGAGTGTCAGCAAGAGCTTCAGGATGTTCGGGACACCCTGAAGGAAACGGAGGCGTTGCTGCGAGCCTGCTTAAGGGCGAGAGAAAGAGGAGATGGGAATGAACTGTATGTCACCGTGAATGATACATGGACTCCTGACTCCCCAGATCGTCGGGCGATAAGGCGTCGTCGCACTTCTCCAGCAGCCTCCCCACCCAAAGCAGAGTCAGAAGGCAGCCGAAATGATGAGGAAGATCCTGAGGAGCCATCTCAAGAAAATGAGTAGTGTAGAGATCTTCCCTTAGTTAGCAAGATGTCGAATAGTCGAGTCGTTACGTTAAGTTAATGGTGTGTTAATGCTTGGTGTGTGACGTGAGTTGTGGAAGCCATGAGCAATTGTCCACAGCCTCGTCTTTAGATTGTTTTGCTTTGGTGTGAGAATCCACGTGAAATAATATTGCATTTATTTTTGTGTGAGAAATGAACCCTCAAAAAAGTATAACAAAGCCTCAACACTTCAAAGTACAAACAAATGAAAGTAGTAAGATGATACTACATGCTTTCAAATTAACATTGGTTGATTCTGCCAGATGGCCGGAAGAGGAAAAGGACGTGCTGCCAACCCCGCCAACAACAAGGATGAGGCATGCAACCCTCATCTTTCTGGAGGCCAGGACCGGGGTGGTCGCCGTGAAGGAGTTGATCCCCTCCACCAAATGCTGGAGAATCAAAATCAGCTCATCCAGAACTTGACTCAAGTGGTGGCCAACTTGCATCAAGTTTCACCTCCACAAGCTGCACCACGCCAACCAAGGTTGAGTGAGTTTCTAGGAACTCAACCTCCAAAGTTCGCAAGTGCTGCTGAACCTCTGGAGGCAGATGATTGGCTGAAGACCATTGAAAGTAAGATGAGGATCATTCAGTGTCAAGGGTATGAGAGGGTGCTGTTTGCCTCTCATCAATTGCATGGACCTGCTGTTGATTGGTGGACCGCCTACGTGGCTGCCCATCATGACCCTGAGAACATCACTTGGGAAGAGTTCAAGCGTAGCTTCCGCAACCATTACATCCCAAGAGGTGAACTCAAAAACAAGAGGAAGGAGTTTTTGGGACTGCAGCAAGGAAACATGACGGTGAGGGAATACCTCACTAAATTTACTCAACTATCCTGTTATGCCCCACGGGACATAGAGACTGATGAACAGAAACAGGATTGTTTCGTGGAAGGACTTACCGCAGAGATGCAGTGTGCAATGTCCTCAAATGAGTATGAAAGCTTTCAAAATATGGTGGACAGAGCGTTTGTGGTAGAAAGGAAGCTGAAGGCCTTGGAAAATGAGAACAAGAGGAAGGCCGGGTGGTCACATCAAGCCTCAGGGAGCAACACCTGCCCACGTCTGATGCAGCAACCTGCAGGGCAGACGAACCATGCTGCGGTACCCTACTCAGCACCAAGAGGGTACAACCCGAACTACAGGCCTCCGGCAGCACCAGCACAGCCGCAACGTCAGTTTGTACAGCAGCCTCGCCCTGCATATCCACCTCGACCAGCAGTACAAGGACCCCCAAACCAACCCCAAGACAGCAAAGGCCAGGCACCTAAGGTTGGGGTGCAATGTTTTAGCTGCGGAGAAGTGGGGCACTACGCCCATAAGTGCCCAAAGAAGAAGCCCACGCAGTCACAACAGCAGAATGTAATGAGAGGACGGGTGAACCACGTCACTATGGGGGAAGCACAAGAGGCACCTGACGTGGTAGTTGGTAAGTTTCCTGCCAATTTACACCTTGCAACCCTGCTGTTTGATTCTGGTGCTACCCACTCGTTCATTGCTCAAGGGTTTGTTAAGAAGCATGACCTAGCAACAACACAAATGAACCATATGCTAGCTGTAAACTCTCCCGGGGGAGAAATAAGGACAAGACAAGTGTGTCCCAAAGTGAACCTAGACATTAATGGGGTAGTATTTACTGCTAACCTCATAGTGATAGATTCACAAGGGATAGATATTATTTTGGGTATGGATTGGTTGACAAAACATACAGGAATCATCCATTGTTCGACCAGAATGGTGGAACTAACTCACCCTAATGGCACCAGAGTAAAGTTCATAACAAGACACGAGCCTAGGAGGGACATTAAATTGAATCAAGTTGAGGTGAAAGTGGAGGAGATCAGGACCATCAGGGAATATCCAGATGTTTTTCCAGAAGAGTTGCCAGGTATGCCTCCCGATCGTGAAGTGGAATTCGCAATTGAGCTAGTGCCTGGAACAGCCCCGATATACAAGAGAACTTATCGGATGGACTCCAAGCAGCTAGAAGAACTCAAGGATCATTTGAGAGAATTAACGGGGAAGGGGTATATTCGTCCTAGTTCCTCACCATGGGGAGCTCCGGTGATATTTGTGCCCAAGAAGGACGGAACCCAAAGGTTATGCGTGGATTATCGTGCTTTGAATGAGGTAAGCATCAAGAACAAGTATCCATTACCCCGCATTGAAGACTTGTTTGATCAGTTGAGGGGAGCTTGCGTGTTCTCAAAAATTGATCTCAGGTCGGGATACCACCAACTCAAGATAAGGCAATCTGATATTCCCAAGACAGCTTTTGTATCTCGGTACGGGCTGTATGAATACACCGTCATGCCTTTCGGGCTAACTAATGCCCCGGCATACTTCATGTATCTCATGAACAAGGTATTCATGGAATATCTGGACAAATTTGTGGTGGTTTTCATAGATGACATTCTTGTCTTCTCCAAAGATGAAGAAGAACATGAGAAACATCTAAGGTTGGTGTTGCAAAGGCTGAGAGAACACCAACTATATGCCAAGTTGAGCAAGTGTGAGTTTTGGCTGAAGAGAGTTCCCTTCTTAGGACATATAATCTCGGAGGGAGGAATCTCCGTAGATCCCGCCAAAATCGAGGATATCCAGAAGTGGAAGACCCCTGAAAATGTCGGGGAAGTTCGAAGCATTTTGGGATTGGCTGGATACTATCGACGGTTTATTGAGGGATTCTCTAAGATCTCGAGACCCCTTACCAAACTGTTGGAGAAGGGAATCACATTCACATGGACGCCACAGTGCGAGACGAGTTTTCAGGAGTTAAAGAAAAGATTGACAACAGCCCCAGTGCTGGTTATGCCAGATATGCAAAAGAACTTTACGGTGTACTGCGATGCCTCTGGAAACGGGTTGGGATGTGTTCTCATGCAAGAAGGGCATGTCGTGGCTTATGCATCCCGGCAGCTTCGGAAGCACGAGAAAAACTATCCTACACATGACTTAGAACTAGCCGCAGTGGTACACGCGTTGAAAATTTGGCGGCACTATTTGATGGGGAAGAGGACCGAGATATATACGGAATCATAAGAGTTTGAAGTACATTTTCACACAGCCAGATCTCAACCTCAGACAAAGGAGATGGTTAGAGCTAATCAATGACTTTGATGTAGGCATCAACTACCATCTGGGAAAGTGAACGTCGTGGCCGATGCTTTAAGTCGGAAAGTGCAGGTCAATAATTGAGCTTGAAGGACATGCCTGCAGAATTGAGGGACGAGGTTATAAGGCTCAATTTATGCCTGGTGAATAGTGGTGAAGCTATCGCCATGGAAGTGGACTCCACCCTAGAGCGAGACATCCGCGAGGGTCAAAAGAAAGACGAGAAGATACAAGAGATCAGGCAACTCATCAAGGAAAATAAAGCTCCTGGTTTCAGAGAGGATGAACAAGGTACGGTGTGGCACGGAAAAAGGATCTGTGTGCCTGAAGTAAAGGAGATCCGTGAATTGATTTTGAAGGAGGCTCACGATTCCGACTATTCCATTCATCCTGGGAGTACGAAGATGTAGCAGGACCTCAAGAGCAGGTATTGGTGGTATGGCATGAAGCGAGATGTCGCGGAACATGTTGCCCTATGTGATACATATCAGTTGGTGAAAGCAGAACATCAACGACCCGCGGGATTGTTGCAACCACTCAAAGTGCCTGAATGGAAATGGGAAGATATCAGCATGAATTTCATCGTGGGATTGCCTAGGACCCAATCAGGATATGATTCAATATGGGTCATCATTGATAGGCTAACCAAGGTAGCTCATTTCATCCCCGTGAAAGAAAGCTACAGCGGATCCAAATTGGCAGAGCTGTACATGTCAAGGATCGTGTGTTACCATGGAGTGCCAAAGAAGATAGTGTCGGATCGAGGGACACAGTTCACCTCAAGATTTTGGCAGAAGTTGCACGAAACCATGGGAACCCATCTGTACTTTAGTTCTGCCTATCATCCCCAAACTGATGGGCAGGCGGAAAGAACCAATCATATCCTTGAAGATATGCTAAGGGCATGTGCACTAAAAAACAATAGGAGTTGGGACAAGAACTTACCGTATGCGGAGTTTTCCTATAACAACAGCTATCAAGCTAGTATGAAGATGTCACCGTTTGAAGCCTTGTACGGGAGAAAGTGCAGAACTCCCCTATTTTGGAACCAAACGGGGGAAAGTAAAGTGTTTGGTCCAGAAGTAGTACAAGAAGCCGAGGCGAAGGTGAGGGAAATTCGCAATAACTTGAGGATAGCACAGACACGCCAAAAGAGCTATGCCGATGTACGAAGAAGAGAGCTCGTTTTCAACGTGTAGACTATGTCTATCTCAAGGTGTCCCCTATCAGAGGACTTCGTCGGTTCAAGGTGAAAGGGAAGTTGGCACCTCGATACATCGGACCCTTTCAAGTTTTGGAGAGGAACGGCGAAGTGGCGTATCAACTAGAATTACCGGCTCGTCTATCGGATGTGCACGATGTATTCCATGTGTCACAACTCAAGAAATGCCTGAGGACGCCTGAGGAGGTGTTACCCATGAATGAAGTGGACGTAGCTGAGGATTTGTCTTATGCCGAGCAACCATACAAGATTTTGGAGACAATGGAATGCCTCACCAGAAATAAAAGAATCCGGATGTGCAAGGTGCAGTGGAAGCATCACTCAGAAGAGGAAGCCACCTGGGAGCGGGAAGATGAGCTCAAGGCACAATTTCCGGAATTGTTTTCTTAGAAACACCAATCTCGAGGACGAGATTTTTTTAAGGGGGATAGAGCTGTAACACCCCCAAAATTTTGATTTAAAACCCTAAATCATGTTAAGAGGGGAATTTAAAAATTTTTGGACGTGTTGCATGTTTTGCAAAAATTCAAATTCAAACTGGAATTCAAATTAAACTCAAATCAGAAAAAAAATAGAAAAAGAAAAAGAGAAAACAGAAAAAAAACCGGCCAGTGGGCCGAAACCCACCAGCCGGCCCAACCAGCGCCCGAGCCAGCCCGCGGCCGCGCGTGCCGTTTTCTTCCGCTGACAGGCGGGACCCACCAGATCGTCTTCCACCTTGCGCCCGCGCCGGACTCTCTCTCACCGAATCCAAACCGATCGGAATTGTTGCGGATCACAGCCGAATTTCGCTCGGGGGTGAAGCAAACACGATCTAAACCACCCCGCCGCCCTCCCCCGTCTATAAAAACCCCGGCCTCATTCTGTTTTTCCCACGCGATCCGCCGATTTTCCTCCGGTGAGAACCGAGACTTCTCCGGCGAATTCTGGCCGATCTAAGCTCGGAAATTCTGATCTAACTCGCTGGTCTTGATCCACCGCCTCCGGGGAACCTTGCAGGTGCAGAAAACTCGGTGACTTGCGATGTAAACACAGCGCCGATGAGCCTCGCCGTGAATTCACCTCGGACCTCGTCGCCGATCACCTTCCAGGACCTCCGAGCTCAAGAAAACCCCCGAGGTGAGATCCCCGACCTCCCCTCCACCGATCTATGCCATAAAATCACAGTTCTAGGGAGAATTCTCGAAGATCCGAAAGTCTCCGGCGAGATCGCCGCTTCCCGCCGCCGTGCGCCGCCGGCAGCGCCGCCCGCGCTCGATCAGAGCGACGTGGCCGCTTGTGCGCCGTTTATTTTAAATCGCACGATAGGGTTTAAACCCCCGCGTACCGGTTCGACGTTATAATCTAAGCCGTCGGTTTAAAATCGGACGGTCCACGTCAGCCCCGCGTTATAAAAACTGGAAATCTTACGTGCTACCCCCTGGGGTTCTCGGGAAATAAGAGCTAGCCCCGGAAACTTCTGATCTAGCCCCTAGAACTCCAGAAAATCATGTAAATTCATTTAAAAATCAGTTTTAGCCCCTGGACCTAATAAAAATTAGGAAAAACACCTCTGTTATGAGTAGCTAGACCCCTGAAAATTCTTAAAATAATATTATATACCCTGTAGTGGGGTAAGTTTAACTTTTTAGCCCTGTTTAGTATTTAATTTAGGAAATTGAATATGTGGCTAGTGTTTAAAAATTAAAAAGTGAGACAAACATATTGTCAAAATTTAATTAAAGACTTTTTCAGTATTTAGGAAACTTTGGAGTGAGATAAAAACATATTTTGGGCTGAATTGAATCTGTTTAATTTATTATTCACATTTAGGGACACATTTTTAAGTAAAGAATAGTTCTAGAAAATAGGGAAAATAATTGTGAAATATTTTACATCAGAGGCAAAGGTCAAAATATGTTATTAAATTACTTAGGACCAGAACCTATTCTGTTTAGATGATGTGTCTTACTATTTTCATAATAAAGTACACATTTATGCATAAGAAAATAAATCTGAAAATATAGCAACTAGTAAATGATAAATGGAGTTACTAAAATCCAAAGAGTTCAGTTTAGGGTTGGTAGAAATTATGAAGACACATATGGAGAAGGAAAATACCTTTCATGCTTATTTGGTAGTAAAAAGGTGTAGTAGTTGAATATAAGGAATTTATTTAAATTGGGAACTCATATATATAGCATGTAAGTATAAATGTGAACACAAAAGTAGGAATCATATACACATGATTAAAAGTGCATGCAAGCCACAAATCAACACACATAGAGTAACCACAACACACATAATGGTGAATGACTTTCATAAATATGAATGTGTGGTTTGTATGAAGTGGAAGTGTGAACTATGTCTTATGGATTGTTGTTTTTCTTTAGCTATGTGTGATGGTATGATGTAGAACCTGCTCAAGAGCAAGTTGTTCCTTTCCAAGATCAGGACTACCCATTTCAAGAGCAGCAGGAAGGAGGCAAGTGTCCTTGACCACTTTGATCCTATGCTAGGATGTGTAGCTAGAATTATTTGCATTGTCAATTTAAATATGAAACCCATGATAGGAAGTTTCCCTAGAATTGCATTACCTTGTTTTCCTTGTAGCTTGGGTTGGGATTTATTTTACCATGTCATTTATTATTATGCATATGCTTAACCATGCTTAGAATGGGATATTTGGGACATGAGATCATCAGTTTATTTTACCATACTCTTGAATGAGATATTGTGAGTTATGTAGAGGTAGGGATCAAGGCAAGTTGGATGTTTTGGTTGTGTGCTTGGTGCACGAGACTTGGGTTTGTGTTTAGTACTTGCCTGGATCCTAAGGACCGGTTCATGGAGCATGTAACATGGCTTTACAATGCCAACCACATGCTGAGATGGGGCAACTTGGCCAATTAATTAGGTGTATCCCCGGCGTAGTATGGGTGTGTTGGATGGTGCGGGGAATAGGTGTCAGCTGGACTACCATATGAACCGCAAGGCTCAAGAGGGGGCCACTGCAGCGGGGTTGGAGCCTCTTGTATGCTGTTAGGGGTGAAACCTCAGTGGGCCCACGCTCATCGGGAATCCCTTTGTAAAGGCTTCGTAGTGATCTCCTGGCTACACACCTGGGAAGTGTGAATGTGGTTCGTAGCCACTGGCATAATGGAGGTTCTTTTAGTCCACCCGGCAACAGGGGATGAAATCACTACATGTGGGTACAGTGGTGCAAACTCTGCAGAGTCAAAACTGTCATGACAGCCGTGCTCACGGTCAAGAGCGGCTTGGACTTATTCATGATTAGAGGATTGATGGTTTTGGGAGTTGTGGATGTTAAGCGGGGAGCTTAACATCGGAAATGATGATATGGTTATTTGATTATGAAGATGGGATGGGAGATTGGGACCATTTCACTTGTGTAGTAATGTAGGTGCTTAATAAGCTAAGGTGATAGGTATTAATTGCGTAGTGCTTTAACCATGAGTTCAACCTCTCCTTGTTCTAGCCATGCATGACATAATTTTCCCACACTTGCTGAGTACCATCGGTACTCAACCTTGCATATTTGTTGGTTTATATTGCTGCTCAGGTCAAGATAATGAGGTGGTGTATAATGATCAAGACTTTGGACCCGAAGAAGGTTTCTAGGTTCATGGAGACCCCCGGGCAACGCCTGTGATGAAGCCCTCAAGAATAATATTCCGCTGCTAGTTTATTTACTTGTGATGAACTTATTATTGTCCATCGAGACATTTGCTATGTAAGACTTATTTATATTCGACAGCTGGCTTGTAATAAATGATGCTTCACTATTTGTCATCACATGTATGAGAAAATAATCTTGGCATACATGTGATATTCACTTGGTTGTTCTTCGGAAAAACCGGGTGTGACATCTTGAAAAGGAAGAACTTGCTCTGGAGCAGGTTCTACATCATACCAACACACATAGCAAAAGAAAAACAACAATCCATAAGACATAGTTCACACTTCCACTTCATACAAACCACACATTCACATTTATGAAAGTCACTCACAATTATATGTGTTGTGGTTACTCTATGTGTGTTGATTTGTGGCTTACATGCACTTTTAATCGTGTATATATGATTCCTACTTTTGTATTCACATTTATGCTTGCATACTATATATATGAGTTTCCAATTTAAATAAATTCCTTATATTCAATTACTACACCTTTTAGCTATCAAGTATGCATGAAAGGTATTTTCCTACTCCATATGTGTCTTCAGAACTTCTACCAACCCTAAACCGAATTCTTTGGATTTTGGAAACTTTATTTATTATTTACTAGTGGCTATATTTTCAGATTTATTTCCTATGCCTAAATGTGAACTTTATTATGAAAATAATAAGACACATCATCTAAACAGAATAGGTTCTGATCTAAAATATTTAATAATATATTTTGACCCTTTTCCTCTGATGTAAACTATTTTACATTTATTTTCCTAATTTTCAGAACTATTCTTCACTTAAAAATGTGTCCCTATAACTAATAAATGTAAATAAATTAAACAGATTCATTTCAGCCAAAAATCTATTTTTATGTCACTCCAAAGTTTTCTAAGTACTGAGAAAGTTTTTAATTTAAATTTGACAATATGTTTGTCCCACTTTTTAAATTTTAAATACTAGCCACATATTCAATTTCCTAAATTTAATATCACACAGGGTTAAAAAGGTAGACTCACCCCACTACAGGGTCTATAATATTATTTTAACAATTTTCAGGGGTCTAGCTACACACAACAGAGGAGTTTTTCCTAATTTTTATTAAGTCCAGGGGCTAAAACTGATTTTTAAATGAATTTACATGATTTTCTGAAGTTCCAGGTGCTAGATCAGAAGTTTCTGGGGCTAGCTCTTATTTCCCGAGAACCCCAGGGGGTAGCACGTAAGAATCCCAGTCTTCATAACGCGGGGCTGACGTGGACCGTCCGATTTAAAACAGACGGCTGAGATTATAACGTCGAACCGGTACGCGGGGATTTAAACTCTACCGTGTGATTTAAAATAAACGGCGCACAAGCGGCCACGTCGCTCTGATCGAGCGCGGGCGGCGCTGCCCGGCGGCGCACGGCGGCGGGAGGCGGCGATCTCGCCGGAGAGTTTCGGATCTTCGTCAATTCTCCCTAAAATTGTGATTTTATGGCATAGATCGGTGGAGAGGAGGTCGGGGATCTCACCTCGGGGATTTTCTTGAGCTCGGAGGTCCTGGAAGGCGGTCGGCGACGAGGTCCGAGGTGAATTCACGGTGAGGCTCGTCGGCGCTGTGTTTGAACCGCAAACCACCGAGTTTTCTGCACCTGCGAGGTTCCCCGGAGGCTGTGGATCAAGACCAGCGAGTTAGATCGGAATTTCCGAGCGTAGATCAAACAGAATTCGCTGGAGGGGCTCGGTTCTCACCGGAGAGAAAAATTGGCGGATCGTGGGGAAAAACGGGACGAGGCCGGGGTTTTTATAGACGGGGGAGGGCGACGTGTTAGTTTAGATCGAGCTGGAGTCTTCGGGGTCCGGAAATCGGCTGGGATACGCGAGATTTCCCGGTCGGTTTTGATTCGGGTGAGAGAGTCCGGCCGAGCGCGGGCGCAGGCGCGAGGAAGAAGAAGATGGCGGGCCCCGCCTGTCAGTGGAAAGAAGAGGGCGCGCGCGGCTGCGGGCTGGCGCGGGGGCTGGGTGGGCCGACTGGTGGATTTCGGCCCACTGGCTGGTTTTTTCTGTTTTCCTTTTTCTTTTTTTATTTCTTTTCTGTTTTGAGTTTAATTTGAATTCCAGTTTGAATTTGAATTTTTGCAACACATGCAACACGTCCAAAAATTTTTAAACTCCCCTCTAAACAGGATTTTGGGGTGTTACACCCCACGATCATGACGTGTATATGAAAACCCAGTTTTCATAGTTCATATTTTTGGGGGGTGTTCTTTCATATAAATATCATGATCAAAACTCATATTTTACTCTCTTATCAGAAATTTTAATTGGTTGTCATCAATCACCAAAAAGGGGGACATTGAAAGTGCATGTAGGTTCCCGTGTGGGTTTTGGAGGATTGATGACAAACAATTAAAATGCTAATGAATTTAAATGAGCATGTGTGCAGATAGGTTGGATGGCAAGAAGAGATTGAGGGCTTTTCAAAAGGGAAATGGAGAAGACGGCGTAAATCTACACAATAAAGTTAGGGTTTTTATTTTTCTGAGTGTAGGAAAGCAAGCTCAATCCCATAAAACAACCCTCAGTGTAGAAAAGAGTCGTTAGGACAAAAACCTCGAACATGTCAAGGATATTTGGAAAAGTAATCTCTGTATAGACTTGGACATGTCCGAAGGTTTCAGAGAAGTACCTTCTATGTAGGGTCGGACATATCCGAAGAAATTTGAACATGTCCAAAGTCTAGGGTTTCTGAAATTCCCTAAGTCCAGAAGGTCGGACATGTCAGAGAAGTTCGGAGATGCACCTTCTATTTAGGGTCGAACATATTTGAAGGCATTCAAACATGTCCAAAGTCTAGGGTTTCTAAAATTCCCTATGTCCACAAGGTCGGACATGTCAGAGAAGTTCGGAGATGCACCTTTTGTTTAGGGTCAGACATATCCGAAGGAATTCGCACATGTCTGAAGTTTAGGGTTTCTGAAATTCCTTAAGTCCAGAAGGCCGGACATGTCAGAGAAGTTCGGAGATGCACCTTCTGTTTAGGGTCGAACATATCCGAAAAAATTCAGACATGTCCAAAGTCTGAGGATATCCGAAGACAGGTTCGGATATGTTCAAAATATGTCGGACATGTCCGAAGTGGAATCAACAGAACAGTCTGAATTAGTGCTAGTTGAGGACTCATTTTAACATTAATGGTCCCCAACCTCGTACTTTTCCGAAGTGGAGTTCGGACATGTCCAAACTTTAGTGGTTGGCAATGGTCATATTTTGGGGAGCCCTATAAAAGGAGGGATCTCGTCCCCATTTCGTAAAAGATCAACCCCAGAGCTTTTGTAAGTGTTCTTGAGCATTCCTAGACCTCTCTCACACCCTCTAGCTTTCATTCATGAATCTTGTGAGGATTTGAGGCCTTGTGAGGAGATTCAAGGAGAAGAGATCTTAGGTTTGAGCTTGCTAAGTTGCACACCGTCTGCGTGGTTTGTGTTTATTACTCTTGGAGCTTTGTTCCTAGGCGGCTAGGTGTCGCCCGGTGACTCCCAACTTATGGTAAGACCCTGGAAGTTTGTAATCACCTTTGAGTTGATAGTGGAACAACCAAGTTTGATCTTTGTGATCACTTGGTGAGGGTTAGGGTTGAAAGAAACCTGGTCCTTTGTGGAAACTTCAACGGAGACGTAGATTCCTTTTTATAATTGAACTTCGGTAAACAAATCCTCGTGTTCACTTGTGCTCATTTGCTTGTTCTTCAATTTTCATATCATTCCTCTTTCTTGTGATTGATAAAACCCTAGCATTGAACTACTTTAGTATTTAGATCATCAAGTTTGCTTAGTAGGTTGCTAGACTTGTTTAAGAGCTACTTCTAGACCATATTGATCGTACACTTGACCTAGAAATAGTCAGATTTATTTCCGCTATGACTGACTTCGGACAAATCTGATTTCATCGGACATATCCAAAAATTTTGGACTTGTCCGTGAAAGTGCATATAGGCATCCCTTGTGGGGTTTGGTTGATTTATGACAAACAAATGAGACCCTAACAAAATTATTAAGATGAGCGCAGGTTCTTAAAGAAATTAGGAAGAAAGCGCAAAAAGAAAGGAGAAGGAGGATCCAAATTGATAAGAGCTCAGGAGCTGAAAAGATTAGATTACTTAGTATAGAGTGTGTTGGAGAAACACACCCCAAGAACTCAAGTGAAAGAAATCACACTAACTGCACAAAATCAGCATGTGCGGACTAGTCCGATATCAACCGGACTAGTCCGATTTCCTTTCTGACTAGAAAATGGACTAGTCCAATATGGACCAGACTAGTCCGATTTTGTCTCTGGATAGACAACGGACTAGTCCGCACTCTTACGGACTAGTTCGGTATCTCACAACACTTAGGGCTTTCCACACGCCGCACACCGGACTAGTCCGGAGTCCACCACGGACTAGTCCGAACATCGCAAACCCTAACGTAACCATTAGAAACCCTATTATAAAAAGAGGTGTACGTCCATAACACCATAACTTTTCAATCCCCTGCGCCGTCACACCTCCCAAGAGCCCAAAATTCACATCTCTCTACACATTCTAACCCAAAAGAGATCAAATCTTTGGGGATTAGCAATTGATCAAAGGAGAGACTTGTTCTACACATCTTGAGCTCTTGGGTTTGATCTCTCGCACACTCTTGTTCATTTATTGTTCATCTTTTGAGTGTGTTTGGCTGTGTTCATTCATTGTAATTCTTGGGGAGCCCTCAAATTGTGAGAAGGCACCTTGAACGATTTATTTGCCCTTTGTGATTAGTGGAAGAGAATCGGCCTCCGTGGCGATTCGATGAGGGTAGGGTTGGTGAAGACCCGGTCCTTAGTGGACTCCTCAACGGGGACGTAGATTTCCTTCGTGGAATCGAACCTCGGGATAAAATCTTGTCTCCTACTCGTGTTCATTTATTATTCATTATATTCTAGTGTTCAATTAATCTTGTGAAATTTACGTTGAAGCATTGAAATCAAAGTTGATCTCTGTCATTCATTGTTTCACTGTTGTAATACATCTAGGTTATCAATTAATTTCCGTTGCATAGGGTACTAGAAGTGAAAATATTGATCAATCTTGATCTCTCTAGTCCACGCATACCGGACTAGTCCGCACAGTACCGGACTAGTCCGATTTTTCTCTGAGTTGAAAACGCACTAATCCGCACTCTACCGGACTAGTCCGATTTCTCTATATTTGATAAACCTACTAAGTGTTCCAGGGATTAACAAAGCGTCAAAAAGCCTATTCACCCCCCTCTAGGCTACATTCAATTGGTATCAGAGCCAAACTCTTCAAAAGAGACTCACCGCTCGAAGAGACGATGTCGGACGTCAAGGATGTACACAAGAAGATCGATGACGAAAAGAGTAATGATGAAAGGACTCAAAAGCTAAAGAAGCTACTCGACGCCATTCAAGACAGTGAGGACGATGATGAGGAGGTGCTCCAACTCAAGGCCCTTCTACGGAAGAAGGCAATCTCCTCAAAAGGGAAGAAGAACACCGATGATGAAAAGAAGAAGAAAGGGGGTAGTCACAGAGACTACTCCCGATATCCTTTTGATTATGAGCGTTTGAATTCTAACAACAGTCATTACTTATTAGTTCCTATAGGGAAAGCACCTTACTTTGATGGTAATGACTATTCAATGTGGAGACAAAACATAAAAATGCACCTTATATCTCTTAACCCAAGTTTGTGGCATATAGTGTGTGCAGGGATAGATATCTCGGATGATGATGAAGAGCTGACCCCAAGCCAAGAATAAGCCGTTCATCGGAATGCTCAAGCTGCAGCTGTGATCACGTCATCACTGAGCCGAGACGAGTTTACCAAGATGTAAGGACTTGAAATTGCCAAGGAGATATGGGACACACTACAAACAGCACATGAAGGTGACCGTCACGTACGCGAAGCCAAGATAGAAATGATTGAAGGTGAATTGGGAAGATTCGCAATAGAAGAAGATGAATCACCACAAGATATGTACAATCGACTGAAGAATCTTATCAACAAAGTCCGAGCTTATGGCAGCAAAAAGTGGAATGATCATGAGGTCATGAAGTTGATTTTCAGAGCATTCATGCCTCGCAACGTGACTCTTTGCTCTATGATTAGAGAAAGCCCCGGGTACTGGAAAATGACCCCAGACGAACTTCTTGGCAAGATCATCAACTTTGAAATGATGGAGATGCAAGCCAAGCATGTCAAGGAAATTGCCGATCTCACCTCGGCAAAGAAGAAAGAAGTTGCTTTGAAGTCAACCTGTAAACCCGTATCAAAGGAAGCCTGAGAAGCTCACGGAGAAGACGACAGTGATGATGAAAGTAGTGATATCGATGAAGAAGACATGATCTTGTTCATGAAGAAGTTCAAGAAAATGATGAGAAGAAGAAAGGCTAGCAGCTCAAACGAAGTAAGACAAAGGGATAAACAAAGACCTAAGATGAGACGGGCATGCTATTACTGCGCAGAATACGATCACTTCATAGTAGATTGTCCATATGAAGAAAACAAGAAGAAGACTAAATACAACAAGCCTCAACCAAAGAAAATGTTCAAGAAGAAGAAGCAATATGGCCAAGCGCATCTAGGGAAGGAGTGGGACTCCAATGATGAATCCTCATCCGAAGAAGAAGAGGAGATGGCCACCATAGCCATAAAGAAGACTACCAAGAAATCCACTCTCTTCCCAACCATGAGCGCATGGAAGGACACCGACAACACTTGTCTAATGGCAAATGAAGGTAAAAGAAAGACTTATTCATCCGGTGAAGCAAAATGGATGCTATATAGTGGATGCACCAATCACATGACCGGAGAAAGAAGAATGTTCATGGAATATGAAGAAAATGAAAATCCAAGCGAAGGCATTTACTTTGGTGATAATAGTCAAGGAAAAGTGCTTGGTACTGGTAAAATTGCAATTTCATCACAACATACTCTCTCTCATGTTTTACACGTTGGCTCCTTGGATTATAACCTTTTGTCCATATCTCAATTATGTGATAAGGGTTATAATTGCTTATTCACTAATGAGGGTGTGACTGTCTTTAGAAGAAGTGATAACTCAATTGCATTCAAGGGTGTGTTGAAGGGAAAACTTTATCTAGTTGACTTCAACAAAGATAAAGCCAAACTTGACACATGCTTGATTGCAAAGACCAACATGGGTTGGCTGTGGCATAGACGGCTAGCACATGTTGGTATGAGGAATCTTCAAAAACTCCTCAAAGGCGATCACATCCGAGGTTTAAAGGATGTTGTTTTTGAGAAAAACAGGTCGTGTAGAGCGTGCCATGTAGGGAAGCAACTAGGAGCACCCCATCCCACGAAGAATGTCATGACTACAACAAGACCGCTTGAGCTCCTTTACATGGATCTATTTGGTCCAATTGCTTACTTAAGCATCGGTGGTAATAAATACGGTCTAGTCATTGTTGATGATTTTTCACGCTTCACTGGGTTTTCTTTTTGCATGATAATACAGAAACTCAAGGAACCCTCAAGAAGTTCATCAAGCGTGCCCAAAATGAATTATCATTGAAGATCAAGAACATACAAAGTGACAATTGGACAAAATTCAAGAACACCCAAGTTGAGGAGTATCTAGACGAAGAAGGAAAAAAGTACGAATTTTCAGCACCATATACTCCTCAACAAAACGGAGTAGCCTAAAGGAAGAACAGAACTCTAATTGAGATGTCGAGGACAATGCTCGATGAATACAAGACTTCGGACAGGTTTTGGGATGAAGCTGTTAACATCGCTTGTCACGCCATAAACCGACTATATCTTCATCGATTGCTCAAGAAAACTTCATATGAACTACTCACGGACTTGTTGAAGTAGACGTGACGTAGTGTTTGATGAAACTAACGACTCTCAAGAAGAGCAAGTTGATCAATGTGTGCCAGATCAAGAAGAAGCTCCATGTCAAGCATTGAGAAGAATGGCATTGGGCGATGTTCGACCACAAGTGCAACCTTCAAATGCGAATGAAGAAAATGAACCACAGGTGGAGGAAAATAATCAAGGGGGAGCTTCCATACAAGATCAACCTCAAGAAAATCAAGAAGATCAAAACATCAATGAGGGCAACTATCCAGGGGGAGAAGAAGATGATAATGAAGATTCAAGACCACAAGTGCCACATCCAAGGGTACACCAAAGCATCCAAAGAGATCACCCCGTCGACAACATAATCGATGACATCCAAAAGGGAGTAATAACTCGATCTCACATAGCTAATTTTTGTGAACACTATTCTTTTGTATCCTCTTTGGAACCATACAGGATTGAGAATGCATTAAAAGGTCTGGATTGGGTGATGGCGATGCAAGAAGAATTGAACAACTTCAAAAGGAACGAAGTGTGGGAGCTTGTTGAAAGACCCAAGTCCAACATCGTCGGCACTAAATGGGTCTTCCGCAACAAGCAAGACGAACATGGAGTGGTAACAAGGAACAAGGCGCGACTTGTGGCAAAAGGGTACTCACAAGTCGAAGGTTTGGATTTCGACGAGACTTTTGCTCCCGTAGCTAGGCTTGAGTCGATTCGTATATTACTTGCATATGCTACTCACCATGATTTCAAGCTTTATCAAATGGACGTGAAAAGCACCTTTCTCAATGGACTGATCAAGGAGGAGGTATACGTGGAGCAACCACCCGGTTTTGAAGATCAAGAGCACCCCGACTATGTGTTCAAACTGCATAAGGCTCTCTATGTCCTCAAACAAGCTCCTAGAGCTTGGTATGAGTGCCTTAGAGATTTTTTGATTGAAAATGACTTCAAGATTGGAAAAGATGATTGCACCTTGTTCACTAAACACTTTGATGATGATCTCTTCATTTGCCAAATCTATGTTGACGACATTATATTTGGTTCAACTAACAAATCCTTTTGTCAAGAATTTAGTAAGATTATGACAGATAGATTCGAGATGTCCATGATGGGAGAGTTGAGGTACTTTTTGGGATTCCAAGTGAAGCAACAAAAGGACAGGACGTTCATAAGACAAATAAAGTACATTCAAGACATTCTCGGGAAGTTTGGAATGGACAAAGCAAAGCCCATAAAGACTCCCATGGCGACTAATGGACACTTGGATCTCAAAGAAGATGGACCAAATATGGATCAAAAGGTATATTGTTCCATGATTGGCTCCTTACTTTATTTATGTGTATCTAGACCTGATATCATGTTGAGTGTATGTTTGTGTGCAAGGTTTCAAGCCAATCCTAAGGAATGTCATTTGACAGCCATTAAAAGGATCTTGAGATATTTAGTTCATACACCCAACCTAGGCCTTTGGTATCCAAAAGGTTCAAAATTTAATCTTATTGGATACTCCGATGCAGATTATGCCGGATGCAAGGTACATAGAAAAAGTACTTCCGGTACTTGCCAATTCCTAGGTAGATCCTTAGTTTCTTGGTCCTCCAAGAAACAAAATTCAATTTCCTTATCCACGGCCGAAGCGGAGTATGTCGCAGCTAGGAGTTGTTGTGCACAACTCCTTTGGATGCGACAAACTCTAAGGGATTACGGTTACAATATGAGCCGTATTCCACTCCTTTGTGACAATGAGAGTGCAATTAAAATTGCCCATAACCCTGTTGAGCACTCTAGAACCAAACACATAGATATCTGGCATCATTTTTTGAGAGATCACTCAATGAAAGGAGACATAGCCATTTCCCATGTCAACACTGAAAAACAACTAGCCGATATCTTTACCAAGCCACTTGATGAAAAACACTTTTATGAGCTTCGAAATGAACTAAATATCCTTGATGCCTGAAACGTGGTTTGAAAACTTGCATACCTGTATGCCATCCTCAAAATCATGTTAATTGTGTTGAAAAATCATCTCTCTCTATTTTTCTCCTAAAACTATGTTAGTTACTTAATCTTGATGAATTATGGTCATAGCTTGATTGTTGATGTTAACTGATCATATTCATCAAGAATATTTATGTGTCTTTGTCCCCTATTCCTTATTAGGAACCATTGAATACATATATATATATATATATAAGTGTTTTGTACTTTTTTGTACAAGGGACCACGGACTAGTCCGTGGTAACCCCGGACTAGTCCGCACTTGCAGACTAGTCCGCACTTGGTCCGCTAGTCCGGACTAGTCCGGACAACCCCGGACTAGTCCGATATTTCGACTCCATAAACCTAGGGCCGGCTCAGACCTAATCCTCTTCATCCTCACAACACCTCCCACGCTCTCTCTCCTCACTCAAGTGCTCTCAAGGCGGATTTGAGATTTCTCCATCAAAACCACCCAAATATCCGTGGGAATTGATCTCCACTGCAAAGGGATCAAAGACCCCGCACTAGTCCGCATCAAGAACTCCTTCAAACGCCTCGAATCGAAGGATTTGGTAAACTTCTCTCCAAACCCTAGAACCTTCGATATTCCTTGTTTTTGCTCAATTAGCTTAGCTCCTCCAGTCAATACATGCTCTATTGATGTATTCCAAGTACCCTAGATCATATTTGCATTGAATAACATCAAATTTTGACAAGTTAGGACTTGAGCGGCCTCATAGCGGATTAGTCTGTTATTAGGGAGGACAAGTCCGGTACTCCGGACTAGTCCGACCCTAAACACCGGACTAGTCCGGTAAGCCCTGATCAGAATCTTAGCTTATGTCAATTCAATGAAATCCCTTGTCATCCTTGATTATTCATATCCTTTATATCTTCCTTGTCAGAAATCATGTCGGGATAAAATGAAAATCTCTCCGACTTTGAAGCCGAGATGGATCAAGATCAAGATGTGATGTCTAATCTTCCGGAGTCTCGCTCCAAAAGGAGACAAGATCTTGCTGCCGAGTCTTCGCTCACCCCACCTAGGGTTCGCCAAAAGGTTACAATCAAGAGACTAGCTTCAAGAGCAAATATGGCTGATTCTAGCTCAGCGGCTCAACGCCAAACCAAGGGCAAGTGAAAAGGGGCTTGCTTCCGGCCCGATTGGTCCCCTTAAGATGACAACTCCACGGCAGGGAAATAGGGATCCCTCGGAGAAGAAGTTCAATGGCAAGGGGAGTGATGTGGCATGGAACCTGAGGAAGGTTGACGCCTATAGCTCTGGCAAAAAGGCAGCAGACAAGAGATTCTAGAGCAACTTTCACTCGGACTACTACAGTTCGGTGTACCTCCAAATGAAGACTCAGTGGTCCACAGCCAATGGATCGACTGGACATATTTTGAAAAGGAGAGTTGTGAAGCCTTTGAGGAGGTTATAGAGGCTGCAGAGAGACACGGTCTCAAGGACTTGCTCTCCTTCAGATACAACTGGAATGATGAGATCATTGCCCAGTTCTATGCAACTTGCCACTTTGACCACGATGGAGAAGACAAAGTGACTTGGATGACACATGGATCCAAGTACACAATTTCTTATACTGAGTTTGCCAGACTGCTGCACCTTGAGGACACCGGCAATGATGAGATTGTGATTCACAATCTTGGAGTTGTGGAGAAGGACAATATGGAATTCCTCTATGATACTCGAGTCCCATTCAATCCTCCCTCAACCAAGAACATGAAGCCCTTATTCATTGTTCGCAACAGAGTGCTCCGGAAGACCATTGCTCCAAAGGATGGAGATGCCGGGAGTGTCCAAGGTTACTTGAGAACCTTGATGAAAGTAATCAGCAGGAGGATAAGATTTGATATCTTCGATTACATTTGGAATGACATGGTGAACATATCCTGCACACCAAACCGTTCCTGTGGCTATGCACCATACTTGATGTTCATGATTGAAAAAGTCACAGGAATTGAGTTCGTGAAGGATGTGGAGCACAACTCCTTTGGATGCGACAAACTCTAAGGGATTACGGTTACAATATGAGCCGTATTCCACTCCTTTGTGACAATGAGAGTGCAATTAAAATTGCCCATAACCCTGTTGAGCACTCTAGAACCAAACACATAGATATCTGGCATCATTTTTTGAGAGATCACTCAATGAAAGGAGACATAGCCATTTCCCATGTCAACACTGAAAAACAACTAGCCGATATCTTTACCAAGCCGCTTGATGAAAAACACTTTTGTGAGCTTCGAAATGAACTAAATATCCTTGATGCTTGAAACGTGGTTTGAAAACTTGCATACCTGTATGCCATCCTCAAAATCATGTTAATTGTGTTGAAAAATCATCTCTCTCTATTTTTCTCCTAAAACTATGTTAGTTACTTAATCTTGATGAATTATGGTCATAGCTTGATTGTTGATGTTAACTGATCATATTCATCAAGAATATTTATGTGTCTTTGTCCCCTATTCCTTATTAGGAACCATTGAATACATATATATATATATAAGTGTTTTGTACTTTTTTGTACAAGGGACCACGGACTAGTCCGTGGTAACCCTGGACTAGTCCGCACTTGGTCCGCTAGTCCGGACTAGTCCGGACAACCCCGGACTAGTCCGATATTTCGACTCCATAAACCTAGGGCCGGCTCAGACCTAATCCTCTTCATCCTCACAACACCTCCCACGCTCTCTCTCCTCACTCAAGTGCTCTCAAGGCGGATTTGAGATTTCTCCATCAAAACCACCCAAATCTCCGTGGGAATTGATCTCCACTGCAAAGGGATCAAAGACCCCGCACTAGTCCGCATCAAGAACTCCTTCAAATGCCTCGAATCGAAGGATTTGGTAAACTTCTCTCCAAACCCTAGAACCTTCGATATTCCTTGTTTTTGCTCAATTAGCTTAGCTCCTCCAGTCAATACATGCTCTATTGATGTATTCCAAGTACCCTAGATCATATTTGCATTGAATAACATCAAATTTTGACAAGTTAGGACTTGAGCGGCCTCATAGCGGATTAGTCCGTTATTAGGGAGGACAAGTCCGGTACTCCGGACTAGTCTGACCCTAAACACCGGACTAGTCCGGTAAGCCCTGATCAGAATCTTAGCTTATGTCAATTCAATGAAATCCCTTGTCATCCTTGATTATTCATATCCTTTATATCTTCCTTGTCAGAAATCATGTCGGGATAAAATGAAAATCTCTCCAACTTTGAAGCCGAGATGGATCAAGATCAAGATGTGATGTCTAATCTTCCGGAGTCTCGCTCCAAAAGGAGACAAGATCTTGCTGCCGAGTCTTCGCTCACCCCACCTAGGGTTCGCCAAAAGGTTACAATCAAGAGACCAGCTTCAAGAGCAAATATGGCTGATTCTAGCTCAGCGGCTCAACGCCAAACCAAGGGCAAGTGAAAAGGGGCTTGCTTCCGGCCCGATTGGTCCCCTTAAGATGACAACTCCACGGCAGGGAAATAGGGATCCCTCGGAGAAGAAGTTCAATGGCAAGGGGAGTGATGTGGCATGGAACCTGAGGAAGGTTGACGCCTATAGCTCTGGAAAAAAGGCAGCAGACAAGAGATTCTAGAGCAACTTTCACTCGGACTACTACAGTTCGGTGTACCTCCAAATGAAGACTCAGTGGTCCACAGCCAATGGATCGACTGGACATATTTTGAAAAGGAGAGTTGTGAAGCCTTTGAGGAGGTTATAGAGGCTGCAGAGAGACACGGTCTCAAGGACTTGCTCTCCTTCAGATACAACTGGAATGATGAGATCATTGCCCAGTTCTATGCAACTTGCCACTTTGACCACGATGGAGAAGACAAAGTGACTTGGATGACACATGGATCCAAGTACACAATTTCTTATACTGAGTTTGCCAGACTGCTGCACCTTGAGGACACCGGCAATGATGAGATTGTGATTCACAATCTTGGAGTTGTGGAGAAGGACAATATGGAATTCCTCTATGATACTCGACTCCCATTCAATCCTCCCTCAACCAAGAACATGAAGCCCTTATTCATTGTTCGCAACAGAGTGCTCCGGAAGACCATTGCTCCAAAGGATGGAGATGTCGGGAGTGTCCAAGGTTACTTGAGAACCTTGATGAAAGTAATCAGCAGGAGGATAAGATTTGATATCTTCGATTACATTTGGAATGACATGGTGAACATATCCTGCACACCAAACCGTTCCTGTGGCTATGCACCATACTTGATGTTCATGATTGAAAAAGTCACAGGAATTGAGTTCGTGAAGGATGTGGAGCACACTGATCTAAGGCCTCAGAAGCCTCCTCAAGCGCCTCTCCCAGCTGCTCCCTCACCTGGCTCACCTGAATAACATCCAGAGACAGCTCAAGAAGATGCAATGCCTTCGTCCAAGACTAGGGCCTCTCCACACAAAAGGTCCTCTAGTGGAATTATGAAGTATTTGGCTGCTATCTTTAGTTCTTGCCGTAAAACTGAGGTGAAGCTTCATAAGATGAACAAGGCAAGAAAAGAAGAAATGAGATATATGAAGGCCAATGTCAAAGAAATATGTCAAAAACTAGAGATTGAGCCCATTGGATCTCCAGTCATCTCAGAGGACTCTGCATCTGACTTCACAGAGCTTTCTCCTCTCTCTTCATCAGAGCGTGCCAACTTTGGCACGACGAGTGGTCCTCCTTCTCCTCCTCAGCCTGATGATGAAGACGAAGAAAGGACCGACAGCGAGGAGTGAGCCGACGACGACAAGTAGATCCCTCCTCTCCTTCTTTTTGGTGCCTTGATGCCAAAGGGGGGAGATTGAGGGGGAGTCTTAGGTCGTAGGCTCTTCTTTTTATGTCCTAGTTTAAGAAATGAACTTTTGTAAGACTTAAGCTATCATTATGCTTTTGGACATGTAATGTGAAATGATGACTATGTTATGATTTTGATTAATGATGCATGTTTAAAACTGCTATGTAGGCTTGAGACTCTTGATGATTTTATGATTATGCTCATTATGATATTCACATCAAAATTATTGCTCACACATTTAGTTTTGCACCTCACCATAAAGAGTGCACATATGTCTTATGTCTACATTGCCTATTTTGCTCAAAACTCATATGTGCACACTTTATGAAAATCTAAATTTTTTTGTCATATTTGTGTGATCTCAATTGGTTGTCATCAATCACCAAAAGGGGGGAGATTGAAAGTGCATCTAGACATCCCTTGTGGGTTTTGGTTGATTCATGACAAACAAATGAGACACTAACAAAATTGTTGAGATGAGCGCAGGTTCTTAAAGAAATTAGGAAGAAAGCGCAAAAAGAAAGGAGAAGGAGGATCCAAATTGATAAGAGCTCAGGAGCTAAAAAGATTAGATTACTTAGTATAGAGTGTGTTGGAGAAACACACCCCAAGAGCTAAAGTGAAAGAAATCACACTAACTGCACAAAATCAGCATGTGTGGACTAGTCCGATTTCCTTTCTGACTAGAAAACGGAGTAGTCCGATATGGACCGGACTAGTCCAATTTTGTCTCTGGATAGACAACGGCCTGGTCCGCACTCTTATGGACTAGTCGGGTATCTCACAACACTTAGGGCTTTCCACATGCCGCACATCGGACTAGTCCGGACATCGCAAACCCTAACATAACCATTGGAAACCCTATTATAAAAAGAGGTGTACGGCCATATCACCATAACTTTTCGACCCCCTGCGCTGTCACATCTCCCAAGAGCCCAAAATTCACATCTCTCCACACATTCTAACCCAAAAGGGATCAAATCTTTGGGGATTAGCAATTGATCAAAGGAGAGACTTGTTCTACACATCTTGAGCTCTTGGATTTGATCTCTCGCACACTCTTGTTTGTTTATTGTTCATCTTTTGAGTGTGTTTGGCTGTGTTCATTCATTTTAATTCTTGGGGAGCCCTCAACTTGTGAGAAGGCCCCTTTAACGATTTATTTTCCCTTTGTGATTAGTGGAAGAGAATCATTCTCCGTGGCAATTCGACGAGGGTAGGGTTGGTGAATACCCGGTCCTTAGTGGACTCCTCAACGGGGACGTAGATTTCTATCGTAAAATCGAACCTCGGGATAAAATCTTGTCTTCTACTCGTGTTCATTTATCGTTCATCATATTCTAGTATTTAATTAATCTTGTGAAATTCACATTGAAGCATTGAAATCAAAGTTGATCTCTGTCATTCATTGTTTCACTGTTGTAATACATCTAGGTTATCAATTAATTTCCGCTGCATAGGGTACTAGAAGTGAAAAGGGTACTAGAAGTGAAAATATTGATCAATCTTGATCTCTCTAGTCCATACATACCGGACTAGTCCGCACAGTACCGGACTAGTCCGATTTTTCTCTGGGCAGAAAATGGACTAGTCCGCACTCTACCGGACTAGTCCGATTTCCCTGTATTTGATAAACCTACTAAGTGTTTCAGGGATTAACAAAGCATCGAAAAGCCTACCCCCCTCTAGGATACATTCAGTCCGAACCTGACAAAACAAGTCAGTTGATAATTGTGCTTTAAATTTTAATTAGCCTATTCACCGCCTCTAGGCAACTTTCAGGATTTTCATGGAGAAGGCCATTACTTTTTGTAAACTAGAGTTTCAGATGGTTCTAATAGAGTTGGCTTCATCTAATTTGGAGAATCCTAGAAAAAGATATGAGCTAAAAAAGTTCAGAGAAATTCTGAAATATGTTTCTGGACATTTTTCTTTTTCTCTAGACTAGTTTACTTAATCACACCATTAGGTGGACTAAATGAGCTCAGATGGAACTGAAATTTTTCATGTGACTCAGGGATATTACAATGAACATCCTGGCAAACTTTCAGAATTTTCCATCAAACGAATCTCCAGTTAAAATTCCCAACAGTTTAAATTTTTAGGGAATTAACTCTGGAGAAATAATCGGTTTCATGGAATGAAACTTCTTTTGCTGGAAAGTACTCAGAAATATGAATCCAACAAAATTTGGTTCACTCGATTTGGACAATTTTAGCCAAAGTTATGGGCTTCTAAAGTTTTGGAGGGAAAACTGAAAAATCATCTCGAATTGTTTAAACGGCTGACACCCAGGACCCACCGAACAGTGTCGTCTTCAACCTCTCGCTGGCGCCCAAACTCGCGACAAACAGAGGCAGTGGCGCGCACTGTTCTTGGCCTACACCGGATGATTTCTCAAACGGATTCCTCCTACACCTTCCTCAGACCATGGTACACACGCCGGACAACTTTATGCACCTCGGCATCGCCGGCAACCTCATCGGCCACGACGATGGCGGAATTCGGTTTGGATCCGATGGTGATAATGCATCTAGGCAGCGAACACAACCATCTAAAGGGTCGTACAGTACCGCTCTGACGCTAGGAAGCTAACCATGCCCTCCTCTTGGCCGGAGACCGCCGGGAAGGTAGACCTCACCGGTCATCCGAAGCATTTTCACTGGCGGCAGTGAAAACACGGCGCTGAGCTCACTGGATGGACCATCCTTGCTAAGATTCAACCTAAGTGATCGTGAGGTGCTACTCTAGCTCTAGCTAGACCAGAGACTCCGGTGATCAAGTGATCGGGACAAATTTCTGGTTTTGGTTCTCGAGGTTCTACACGGCGGCCGACGGGAAAAATGGAATTCCGGCTCACCAGCATTGAGGGAGCTCACACGGGTATAGGAAGAAAAAGTAGACTCGGTTGCTAACCTCTGTGACCGTTTTTCCGAGCCAGAGAGGCTTCAGTATAGTAGGGCAATGAAGATTCCTACCGGCGGCGATGCTCTGTCTCGAGGAAGAAGATCGTCGGGTACAGCTCAACAGAAGCCGTGAATCGACTCGGGGTTGTGTTGAGAACGTCGAGGGAAGTCGGGCGATCCCGTTTGTGGCCTCAGTTCAGTGTGAAAGCCTCCGAACTGGCCGCTCGATGGTGGAAGTGGGACCTTAGGTCGTGCGGTGAGGTGTAGCGCAGTTTCTGTGCGAGAAGGCGTCGAAGCAGTGGAAAATGGGCTTTGGCCGTCGGTTTCTTGGGAAAAAGTGGCTGAGGACGTTGACCAGCTGCAAACATCGGTGAGCAGGACATGGCACCGGCCTCCAGCGCCGTGGCGCTGGCAGGCGCGCGCGAGAAACCGAGCGCTCACGGGAGGGTTGGTTTGATCTCTGTACACTGACTGGTGGGCCCTATTTCAAATTGTCCCACAAAATTGAATTTTCCTACTGCTCTAATTATTGGGGACCCAAATACCCTTGGAACTTTGACCAAACCGCCCAATGACCTTTGAGTTTGAATAATTAAAAGTGTGAATTGAATTGAATGGATTTAAAGCACATGTGAAGCTGAAATTCAAATTTGGTTTGAATTTGCTCAAAATAGCTCATGTGGGGAATACCACTTTTACATTTTGTGAGTTCATCTTCTAATTACCTATTGATGGTGGTTACATGCTCTTCAAATGCGTTCATAAGTTTACCACAATTGAGCTGAGGTGTGTGGGTTGATGAACACTTTTAGAAAGTGAAAACTTGGGCCCCTTACATTTCTCCCCCTTAAAAGAATCTCGTCCCGAGATTATAATTTAAAAATGAGAGAGAGGACGGTGGAAAATTACCGGATGTCCGATGTTAAAAATTCCGGATAGTTGGCGTGAAGAAATCCTTCGCTCTCCCAAGTCGCTTCATCCTCGGAGTGATTACTCCATTACACTTTATAGAACCACAATGTACGGTTGCATGTGGTTCGGGCCTTCTCGTCGATGATCTGAACCGACTCCTCTCGATACGTGAGATTCAGTTTCAGTTCCTCGAGATCTCCCAGCTGAACGGTGGTTGAAAACTTGAGGCATTTCCTCAGCTGAGAAATGTGGAATATGTCGTGCACACCGGAGAGTATCGCTGGTAATTCCGGCCGCTATGCAACGGATCCACATCTTTCCAGAACCTTGAATGGACCGATGAATCGGAGTGCCAACTTTCCTCTGACCCCGAATATGTGCACGCCTTTCATCGGAGACACACGTAGATGAACGTGATCCCCGACCTCAAATTGTAGAGAGTATCTTCTCCGGTCTGCATATTGCTTTTGTCGGGATTCAGCGGCTTTTAAGTTTGCTTGAATAAGCCGAACTTTTTCTTCCGCGTTGTTGACAAGATCAATCCCGAAGGTGACCCTTTCGCCGGACTCACACCAATTCAGCAGTGTGCGGCATTTTCTTCCATATAACGCCTAGTAGGGTGCCATCATGATGCTGGCCTGGTATCCATTATTATATGAGAACTTGGCTAACGGTAAGTGATCATCCCAATTCTTACCGTGGTTGATAGCACAAGCTCGTAACATGTCCTCCAGGATTTGATTTACCCGCTCGGTTTGCCCATCCGTCTGCGGGTGGTACGCTGAACTACGGATCAGTTTCGTACGCAATGCAACATGTAACTACTCCTAAATTATGAGACACAAATAAAGTGCCCCGATCCGAGATAATAGTGCGGGGTACACCGTATAAGCACAGAATCCATGAGATGTACAGCTCAACATACTTATTGGCATTGTAGTTTGTATTGACCGGGATAAAATGGGCAGACTTCGTGAGCCGATCGACGATCACCCACACTGAATCATGTTTCTGAAATGTAGTGGGTAAACCAACGATGAAATCCATGCTCACATCCTCCACTTGCAGGCAGGAATGCCTAGCAGTTGTAACAATCCCGGTTTCTTCATGCAGTCAGCCTTAGTCCTCCGGCATGTATCAACTCGGACACATATTTAGCGATCTCCCGCTTCATCCGTGTCCACCAAAATTTTCCCTTGAGCTCTTGATACATTTTGTTGCTGCCGGGGAGAATAGAAAACTTTGACAAGTGAGCCTTGTCAAAAAATTTCTTCCTCGATTCCGGGTTACAGGGTACGACGATCCTGTCCTTGAACCACAAAAGGATGTCTCCGTCCTTCCGCAAATGTGACATACCCTTACATGTTTCTCGGCTGCCGCTATCTCTTCACGGATAGTGGGGATAAGAGCTAGGTTGTAAAGAGCTCCATGCACTACAGGAAAAGCGACCATTGACGACGGCTAAAATTATTGATGATGGGGCCATCGTCTTTAAATTATTGACGACGGCTAGATACAGCCGTCGTCAATAAACTAAAAGACGATGGTAACCGTTGTATATAACGGGCCCACCGTCGTATATAATTTGGCCGAGATCCGGGCCCACCCGAGGCGTTATTGACGACGGTGAAACACAACCATCGTCAATAAGCTGCTTAGTGACGACGGTAACCTAATACCGTCGTCAATAAGCAGCTTATTGACGACGGGGAACACCACCGTTGTCAATAAGCTCGCATATACTCCCTGGCGCGAGTCGGGAGGCGGCATTCTCTCCCTACCGCGCCACCTCCTGACTCGCTGTCGCAGTCGCCGGTCTCCGCCGCCCCGTCTCCGGTCGCTGCCGCCTGAGGTACATCCTCCTCCCCGCCGCCCCTCTCCCTGCCGCCCTTCTCTGCTGCCGGCCACCCCCGCAACCCGCGCCGCCCCGGCCCCCCTCCCGCCCCGTCGCCCCATCCCCCCTCCCGCCCCGCCCTCCGTCGCCGCACCGCCGGCCGCCCCGGCCCCCCTTCCGCCCCGGCCGCCCTGCCGCCCCGCGCAGCCACGGCCCCCTCCCTCCCCGCCCTCCGCTGCTGACCGCCACTGCCACCCCGCGGCGCCCCACCCCCTCCCGCCCTGGCCACCCCCGCGACCTCAGGCCTCCCCCGCCACCCCGCGCTGCCCCGGCAGCCCCTCTCACCGCCGTTGGCCGCCACCCCCGACCCCCCCCCCCCCGCCCCGCCGTCAGCCGGTCCTGCGCCACCCCACCGTCAGCCGCCACTGCGCCGCCCCCGTTTCTATTGTTAGTGCAGAGGAAATTCCATATTAAACTTGTGAATTGACCGATCTCATTTTGTACCATGATTGAATTCCATCTGTTGCTTATGTTTGGATGATATTGTTGTTTACCTGATTATGTTGCTTTTATTATATTTTTAGGTTAATTGCTTATGTTTTTGAGTGATTACCTAATATATGTAAGTAAACGGGTTTGGGGCCTGCCCGGCCCGGCACGGTCTGACCCGACACGGCACGACACGTATTAAATGTGTTCGTGCGTATAGACAGTTAAAGTCGTAATGTATGCGTCGAGACGGCACGGAAGCGGACGACGATGGCGAGGACATCAACCACCCGTGCTTGGGTGGACGGCGGAATCGATCTCTGGTGGTCCGGCCAGGGAAGCTCTATTCCAAGTGTGGGAGCCGCGGATGACTCTACTCCAAGTCCTGCAATGGAGGCTCTACTCCATTCTCTCCGCGGATGACTCTATGCCGGAAACACCGTCATTGCGGGGATGGCTACATACGTCTCGCTAAACAGATGGTACGTGGTACTCGAATCTTATTTTAGTTAATTTCTGGTGCTATCATTGTGCTAACACGTATCGATAGGAGCGCGAGATCGGTCAGGAGCCGACCGCTATCCAGGTGTGGAGGAGGAGTCACATGGAAAGTGACCCGTCGCAGCCTGACCAGCTGTCTTCTCAGATGGCGACTGAGATGTTGATGAGTTCTTTTGTTAACTTAATTGAATTCTCTTTAATACCTCTGATGAATTTATTTTTCTGTATTTCCAGGAAAAGTATGGGGAGGAGGTGCGGAGGCTTTGAGGCAAATATTACGATTGGCAGAACGCGCCGATCGTACCTGAAGCCGCGTATGCAAGCAGTGGAAGGAAACCTCATGGCCGGTGAGTTCTGTTATTTTTTATTTAATGTTATGAACTTCGAGACACAAAACTTTAATACTCTTACTTCGTTGTGTAGGTTGGCCATCTTCGATGGAGTTGTGACGGACCGGTGTCCACTATCCAGGATCTCAGAGGGTGGTGCTGCACGATGCGACATCCGACAGCACACATCATAAGGAACATTGCATTACATAGAGAACCAACTGAATATGTACAAAGAAGTACAAGACTTCAGTTACAAACCAACTTTACAACTCACGCCCACCTAACTAGAAAAAGTCGGTTGCCCAGCCCTATGGGCAACCCACACTAGCTGCACTCCTCAGCTCAGCGCGGCGTGTACGGCTCCCACTCAGCCGTGGTCCCCGACGGAGGGTAGCCCTCGCCGGTGGACTCGTACCCCGAGTCCGTGGGATATCCTCACCTGAAAAACACTTATACCAGCAACCATGAGCACGATGGCTCAACAAGACTTAACTGACTCACCTACATAAGAAACTCTATATGCAGGTCAGAACAAATATAGGAAGGCACATTGCAGCAAAGAACACGCCTACCCGTTCATCCTTAATTCATCTTTTAGCCACAAGTTAACAGTTCAGGAAATCTGAAATTTAGTGAGCAATATTTGGTGGCACACATGTAGCAATACAATTTAATCATATCAGCAATATTGAATCATACCATTTCATATATTAACCTACGTCACGACTCAGTGACCAAGTGGTACTCATCACCGCGAGGGACAGCGAATCGACTCGATATACACCTGCAGGGATACCCGAAGAGCATGTCACATACGCCCACCCGTTGAGCTGCACAGCACGCTCACTCGATGTCGTATGGGACAACCTTTCACCCAACAGCCCAAACGTCGAACCGGTCACACCAAGACGGACAGGAGGTTCCCTACACGGAGCATCTCTCTATGCCCGTTAGCAGATTTCCACCTTGCTGCCCTCAACCTACACCTATAAATCGGTGTGCTATGCCTCGACGCCCGGAGGTTTAGGTTACATCGGTTTACCGGGGCCCATATATCCGATATGCCTTCGGTACATTCAAACTTGATCAGCATGGGCCGCACACGGATCGGTCCTCAATCGACACAGACAGGGCTGCGCCCACAAGACTTCCTCTTGCTACGCCCTAGCCCCTTCCTAGTCTCATTTTCTTACTAAAGTGATCTCACATCACTCGAACCAATCCCATGTGTCCCAAAGCCTAAACTCGCGAGTAGATTCCAACTACTCGACTTGTACCGAAGTTCTATGAACATTAAGCACAACGTATACTACTTGAGGACTTAAACGCTACCCTCACTCTTGTGGAAATAATCTGGCTATGCATTTGGGTTTCATCCATCCTACACCTAATGCACATACATACCACATACTAAGTATACATAAAGCAAAATTTTGTAAAATTGGTTAATGCAAATTGGGGCTTTCCTTGTTGCTGCTGGTCAGATGTTAGGGCTTCATCCGGAAGAAGAAAGTCCAGCACTTCCGGAGCTTCCTCGCCTTCAGCGACTACACGTAAGCAATATACTGTATGTCAATTTAAATGCAATGTGTTAAATTGAATATGTAAAGACCATAACTCTAGATAGCCCTACCCTTTCGCTATGAAATTTTTATGGTGGCTTGGCAGGGTCCTAACAAGAGTCTTGACCAAGTTTCATTTGAAACAAAGTTCCTTTGAGCTCTGTACAAATAAAAGCCTATTTGGTCTTTAGTAGAGCCTCTAAGGATTTCCAAGGATTTTCATGGATCTAACCATTACTTTCTGGAAACTAGAAGTTGAAATGGTTCTAATGGAATTGGTTTCATGTCATTTGAAGAATCCTAGAGGAAGTTATGCCCTAACCAATGTTTCTGTACATTTTTTCATTTTCTCAGGGCAGTTCACTTAATCACACCATTAGGGGGACTAAATGAACTTGTATGGGTCTGAAATTTTCCTGTGACTCAAGAATTTTCAAATGAACACCCCAGCCAAATTTCAGAATTTTTCATAAAGTAATTCTCTAGATAAAATTCCCAACAGTTTAAATTTAGGGAATTAATTCTGGAAAACTATTAAGTTTCATGAGCTGAAATTTGTTTTGCTGGAAGGTACACAAAAAGCTGAGTTCAGAAAATTTTAGTTCACTAAATTTGGAGCTTCCTAGCAAAATTTATAGCTAGTTCCAGTTTGAACCAAAACTGGAAAATCCCAGAAATGTTTAAACTCTGCGTGCGGGCCCCATGGCACAGTGCTTTCTTCCTCCTCGCGCCAACAGCCGAGCTGCGGCGGTGCTCTCCGGTGAGCCCCTCGGAAACTGCCTTTCCGACCTCCTCCTGCCCTGAAACTTGCTGCCTCCCCGTTTTAGACCACGAGCAACTCATCCCCGTGGTCGGCCGGGGACCCTGGTCACCGGAAACCCTTCGGCGACGGGCGCAGCGGCGGTTGGAGTTCGGCAGCGTTGACTCGTGCTAGTGAAAGTGCATCTAGGGTATCCCTTGTGGGTTTTGGAGAATTGATGACAAGCATATGAGATCCTAATGAAATTATTGCAGGACAAACAAAGTGAACTAGCCCGGTGCACACAAAAAGGTGAAAAATGGAGTGGTGCCCGAAAAGGAAGACTTTAGTGGAATTTAGAAGAGCAAAGTAGATTTAAATGTATAGGGTGTGTGTGAGAGACACATCCCAAGAGCTCATGACTTTGCGTAAGGGAAAGGGGTTTAAAAATCAACTAAAATCCACTGGACACCGGACTAGTCCGTTCATGGACCGGACTAGTCCGTTCAGCTTACTGGAATGCACCGGACAAGTCCGGTTTTTAGACCGGACAAGTCCGCTCATGTTTCTGTTGTCCTCTTTAGAGAACTGCGAACTAGTCCGTCCATGGGACAGGACTAGTCCGCTAAACTTTCTGGAATCCCACTTCACATAGCACCGGACAAGTCCTATTTTAGACCGGACTAGTCCGCTTAGCCCACTGGAAGTAGACCGAACAAGTCCGAACATACACCGGACTAGTTCGGTATTAGGTTTTACAACGATAACTTTTTGGAAACCATATAAATTGGTGATCCACGGCATTCCAACACAGAGACACGACTCACACTGCTAGAAACTCAAACCCTAGTGCCGCCACCTGTCCCAAGAGCCCAAAAACACATCTCCCCACACATCTAAGGTGCGAAAAAGGTGAAAATCAATTAAACACTTGGATTTGGGATTGGGAGATCGTCGTTCCTTCGTTGTGAGCTCTTGGGATTTGATCTCTCTCTACACTCATATTCTACATTGTAATCTTTTTGAGTGTATTTAATCGCTTTTTCAATGTAATTCTCATGGGAGCTCTCAACGTGTGAGGTTGCCCCACAAACTCGGTGATTACCCGTGCTAGTGGAGTCAAGTCGGCCTTGTGTGGTGACTTGAAGAGGGAAAGGGTTAGAGACCCGGCTCTGTGTGAGCTTCCTCAACGAGGACGTAGATCTCTTGGTGAGATCGAACCTCGGTAAAATTTGTGTCTCGCATGCCTCTTTATCTTTGTTGATTAGAACATCTAGTTGCTAAACTTCATATTTTAAATTGCTAAGTTTCATTCACGGGCATAATCACACCTCACATTGTAAACTCAAAATAAAATAACTGTTGTTCTTATTTCCGCTGCTAAACAAGTTGATTCTCCTGCACGACACTTATACAATCTACACACTTCAGGCACACCGGACTAGTCCGCTCACACAACCGGACTAGTCCGGTCAAGCAAGTTTTTGACAATTACTTTAAGTGTGCAGAAACTCTGTAAGGCCTATTCACCCCCCCCTCTAGGCCACATTCAGCTAGGAGGGTTCAAATCCTTCGGTCTTTCTTCCTAGAGCACCGTGGTGGCATCCTAAGCACCGGCATGAGCTCAAATTAGCTCAACAGAGGCTGCAACTACAAGCTCATCGGCGACCTAGGGTGAAAATCAGTGCTGGTGCAAAAATCTCGAAGAACAGCGCCAAAACTCGATGGTTCTTGATCCTAGAGGAGCGTGGGGGAGTCTAGATCATGTATTTTGCTCGGCCCAAGTGATGATGGCTTGATTACTACGAATTTCTTAATTTCGTGTGGCTCGGTTCCAAGCCAAATTCTCTACCGATAGTGCGAGAGAGAGGGTAAGGTCGGCATGGTTGTGATCAGCACCTTGGAGCGGACCTTTTTCGTGTAGCTCGTCGGGCACGAAAGCGTCTGTGTCGCCCGGACGCCGGTGAGCCGAGAGGTCGGCCAATGGTGCTTTGCTTCGGTAAGCGAGGGAGACGGGAACGAGGGAACGAGTTCACGTGGCCTGAGCGTGTGTTGCTCACTGCAGCCGGTGCTTCCACGGCACAGCATGGGAGTGCGGTGTCCTCCTCGCTCGGGCGCGGGAACAGGAGGTGGCGCGTGGGTGAGAGTCGGCTGCCGAGTGAACCCGCGAGAATTGACTTCGGGTGTAAGTCTTCTGACCAGTGGGCCCCTGTCGGTACCCTCAATACCGGATACCCCCGCGCACAGGGTAAAACTTCCTAAGGACCTCGCTCCCTCTGCAGGGCGAGGTTTGAAGGCGTCACGTGTCCAGCGGGGCCGGAGCTCCCCTCCCCACGGAGGATAGCTCCGGGCCTGCCGCGTGGCCCAGGAGGCCGGACCTCGCACCCTCCGCAAGGGCGAGCTCCGAAGGCACCACGTGTCCGGCAGGGCCGGGGCTCTCCTCTCCTCAAAGGATAGCTCCGAGCCTGCCATGTGGCTCCGAAGACCGGACCTCGCCCCCTCCGCGGGGGTCAGCTCTGAAGGCTCCACGTGTCCAGCAGAGCCGGAGCTCCCCCCCCCCCTCCTCAGAGGAGAGCTCCGGGTCCGACACGTGGCCAGCAGAATAGTGCTGCCGACCGGCGCGGTAGGCAGCGGGGGTAAAGGCGCGCCATGCCTTTACCGTACAAAGCATTCAAGACCCGCGCCTTCTCAAGACAAAGAGGCGCAGCGCACGCCTCTCAGGAGGCGCTGTGACCAGCCACAGTCAGGACAGGCGTACAGTGTCTGAAGCTGCAGGCCATTGAAGGCAGCGACAAGACCGGACAAGACATGCCCTGCCGCCCCTGCCATCGCCAACGACTACACGCTACACTTAGCCTGCGGCATGGGTAGGGCGGCAGGACGAGGACTTCGACGCCAGCGCCAAGACATAATAGCTGGTAGGAAATCACCCCGGGGCCACCTGTCGGGTCCCGGGCCCCCCTGTAAGCCACTCGAGCCTTGGACTATAAAAGGCTCGGGTAGGCAACGTTAGCAAGGGTTCGAACTCGGTTGGTTCAAACTCTATAGGTTCGCACTCCCGCAACTCATATGCTAGACATCAGTCATCCCCAAGCTCAGGACTCTGGTTCTGAGCAGCAAGCAATACAGCGAGCTCCATAGCTCGCCGTGGACGTAGGGTTTTACGCTCCGGCGGCCTGAACCACGTAAAACTCACCGTGTCAAGCTCTTCCTAACTCGTCCATACGCTCAAGCTCTCCGCAAGCGACTAGCCCCACCGAAAAAAAAACCTCCACGGGCTGCCCAGTGCAGGCCCGGGGGAAGTGTCGACCGCACACTTCGACATTTGGCGCGCTAGGTAGGGGGCTTTTCCCTTGCGCGACGAATTTCCGCCGACGAAGATGACCAAGCTTCCTTCAGCGGCAAACTCTCCTCCCCCGCGTTCACGGCGAACCGTGACCATCGGGGAGTACATGTCGACACACTCAGGACGGAGTGTGTCGGTGCAAGCTGGTAGCCAGCAGCCGACTCCGGCGATGCAGGCCCCAACCAGCGTGAGATCTTCTGCAGCGATAAGCGTACCCCATAGGGGTGCACTAGCTGCAGCAAGAGCGCTACTGCACAGTCCACCTGCTGGGGACGCACCTCATTCAGCAACCCAGCAGTGGATACGCGAGGTAGACCGCCTCGTCGTCGCCGCCGCAAACCCTCGACTTCAGCGGGGACGACACTCCGGCCAACCGGCAGTGTCGCTGATGCGCACGCCAACGGTTGACGGGCAGACGGCGGATTCCAGCTCCACCAGGCTTCCGTCGACGGACTTGAGGACAGAGCTGGAGCGGTGCCACATGGGCCAGGATGCCCGTGTGTACCTCGAGCGACGTCGGGAAAGGCGTCGCAACCAAGAGGCTGGCGACAGCATGATGTCAGCCTCGACCCAGCCTGAAGCGCAGACCTTCGCCACGCGATCTCTGCCCCAAGCATACGCCGCGCAGCATATGCCACGGCCATATGCCCTGCAAACGGCGCCCCCGGTCTATGGCGCAGCCTTGCCCATACTGGGGTACACAGTGCCTGCAGCGAACCAAGTGTTCGCGGCACCAATGCCTGCAGCAACAGGAGCAGGATGTGCGGCCCTGGCGCCCCACCCTCGCTTCGCGAGGTGGCCGCGCAAGTTTCGGTCGCACCTGCCCGAGAAGTACGAGGACAGCGTCAACCCGGCGGAGTTCCTCCAGATCTACTCCACCGCCGTCCTTACTGCAGGAGGGGATGAGGCCGTCATGGCCAACTACTTCCCCGTCGTCTTGACCAGCCTAGCCCGGTCTTGGCTCATGAACCTCCCCCAGGGTTCCATAACTTCCTGGGGAGAGCTCTGCCGGCAGTTCATCGCCAACTTCGGCAGTTCCTACACCCGTCCAGGCACGGGGCTTGACCTCCACGCCATCAGACAACAACCTGGGGAATCACTGCGCTCCTTCATCCAGCGGTTCTCCCAGGTACGCAACAACATCCCCCGCATCCCAAATGCATCAGCGGTGGTCGCATTCCGACAAGGTGTGAGGGACAAGAAGATGCTCGAGAAGTTGGCCACCAGGGAGGTGCAAGACATCTCAGGGCTCTTCAGCCTGGTGGACAAGTGCGCTGGGGCAGAAGACGGGCATCATCGGCACTCACTGCCAGCTTCTGAAGCCGGAAGACAGCCCGAAGACGGCGGAGTTCAAGCTGAGCTCCCGACCACGTCAGACAGTCAAGAGCCAAGCACTGGCTGACTTCATGGCTGAGTGGACGCCAACGAAGGCTGACCCAGGGGGCCGCGAAGACGGTGAACCAAAGCACTGAGCTCCAGTCTTCACCGGGCCTCACTGGATGCTCTTCTTCGATGGCTCCTCGCGAAAGCAGGGGGCCGGTGCCAGCGTACTGCTTCTCATGCCATCGGGGGAGCAGTCTGGGTACATGGTGCGTCTCAATTCCAAGGCAACCAACAACTTGGCAGAGTATGAAGCACTCATCTTTGGCCTAAAAGACAATCATGTCTCTGGGCGCTCGCCAGTTGTTGGCGCAGGGCGACTCCCAGCTAGTTATCAAGCAAGTTAAGGGTGAATGCCCCTGCAATGACCCACAGCTAGCTGCTTATCTGCTCCACGTGCGGATGTTGGAGAAAGACTTCCTCGCCTTGGACCTGCGCCATGTACCACGCGCTGGCAAGGCCGCAACTGACGACCTCTCAACGAAGGCCTCCATCGGAGCCCCTGCACCCGAAGGAGTCTTAAAGAGGACGTTGCTGCGGTCCACAGCCCGGCCCGCCGAGCCGGGCGAAGGGGGCTGAACCAGTGCCACGAAGCTAGGCAGTCCCGGCGGCCCTGTAGCCATGGATGCCGCCAAAGGATCGTAAGCGTCACTGGGGACTCCATGCAACCCAGCGCTCAAGATCCAGAAGCTCAAGTAGTCCCGATGCATGGACCACGGGGGTCCCGGACTCCTTGAAGGACATCCTTCCTGATGAACGTGCATTCGCTGAACGGGTGGTGCGGATGGCTAAGTGCTACACGCTGGTATTTTTACTGGTGTGGCGCCATGACATCCTATTGCGGTGCATAACCCAGGAGGAAGGCTGCGACTAGCTCGCAGTAGTCCAAGGAGGCGAGTGCTGGGAACGCTCATCGTCCCGCACGCTGGTCGGTTAAGCCACCCGGCATGGCTCCTACTGACCGAGAGCCACCTGGACGCCGTCAAACCGGTTAGGGATGCAATGCATGCCAGGTCCACGCCAAGCAGACCCACACAACCAGTGCAGATGCGCACCCAGAGCCGTCGGGGGATACCGGCTCCTCCATGTCAAGGGCCAGCCGGACTTCCCAGGGCCGGGTCACGGGAACTACCCTTCCACATGGTATGCGGGGTCGAAGCCATGCTTCCCCCTGAGATCGCCATGGGGGTCCCCCCGTGTCCGGCGTAGGACGAAGCCACGCATGACCCGCTCTGCGTGAAGACAGGCGCTCCGACGCTACCCCAGTAAGTTCACTATGCTTACTTAGGTGTTTATTTAAATTGCGCATTAATTTATATGAACACCTCCCCACGTTCTAGACAATGTGCATCCATTGTACACTCGGTTCCTCTTTCCTGCTCTCATGCATAGTCGATATTTGCCGTCCTACCGAAGGCGGTAGTGCTTGGGGTACCTGCCAGAGGCTCGGTGGCCTTTTGGATCTCCCCCTGTAAGGGTACTGTACCGCCAGTTGGTCTCCTCCGAGAAAAGACCTATGCTAGACCGGGGGGTCAGGAGCCTTGCTTTGCCCGGTCTTGCACCCAAAGCATGCGCACTCTGCCCCCCGGCGCTACGGTCTGAGTACCAGGGGGCCGGACGGTTACACCCTGACTGGGGCTGGGGCCAGACCTCCGGGACCAAGTGCACTGGATTACCCAAGAACCGTATTCCGGCCTGGGACAGTAAGCCAAATGAGACTGAGGGACAGGAAAGGGGGACCACTGAGTAGTGCTGGACTCCGCCTCCACAGCCAGGCCAAGCTCCGAGGCCAGCTCTCGCCCTCCTTTCAGAGGCGAGCGCTGATGCCGGACCTCACGCCCTTCGTTGGCCTGAGCTCCGATGACTTCAGGACTCCGCCCCCACAGCTGGGCCGAGCTCCGAGGCCAGCCCTCGCCCTCCTTTCACAGGTGAGCGCTGATGCCAGACCTCACGCCCTTCGCTGTCCTGAGCTCCGATGACCTCCGGACCTCACGCTATTCGCTGGCCTGAGCTCCGATGACCTCCGGACCTCACGCCCTTCGCTGGCCTGAGCTCCGATGACTTCCGGACACCGCCTCCACAGCCAGGCCGAGCTCCGAGGCCAGCCCTCGCCCTCCTTTCAGAGACGAGCGCTGATGCCGGACCTCACGCCCTTCGTTGGCCTGAGCTCCGATGACTTCCGGACTCCGCCTCCACAGCCAGGCCGAGCTCCGAGGCCAGCCCTCACCCTCCTTTCAGAGGCGAGCGCTGATGCCGGACCTCACGCCCTTCGTTGGCCTGAGCTCCGATGACTTCTAGACTCCGCCTCCACGGCCAGGCCGAGCTCCGAGGCCAGCCCTCGCCCTCCTTTCAGAGGCGAGCGCTGATGTCGGACCTCACGCCCTTCGTTGGCCTGAGCTCCGATGACTTCCGGACCTCCGCCCCCACAGCTGGGCCGAGCTACGAGGCCAGCCCTTGCCCTCCTTTCGCAGGAGTGCTGATGCCGGACCTCACGCCCTTCGCTGGCCTAGGCTCCGATGACTTCCGGACCTCCGCCCCTGCAGCTGGGCCGAGCTCTAAGGCCAGCCCTCGCCCTCCTTTCAGAGGCCAGCCCTGATGCCGGACCTCACGCCCTTTGTGGGCCTGAGCTCCGATGACTTCCCGGACCACCCCTCTTCTCAGAGGCGAGCTCCGAAGCCGGACCTCCCCCTTTCACAAGGGCTGAGCTCCGATGCCAGGCTTCACCCTCTCCTCAGAGGCTGAACTCCGAAGCCGTCAAGACCCTGCCAGCACAGGGAGTACTCAAGAGAATAAAGTGCGCGGGTAGGAGAAGGCCTCACCTCGGGCTCGTTACCTCCCCCAAGGTGAGCCCGGGGGCCACTGTCGGTACCCTCAATACCGGGTACCCCCGCGCACAGGGTAAAACTTCCTAAGGACCTCGCTCCCTCTGCAGGGGCGAGGTTTGAAGGCGTCACGTGTCCAGCGGGGCCGAAGCTCCCCTCCCCACGGAGGATAGCTCCGGGCCTGCCGCGTGGCCCAGGAGGCCAGACCTCGCCCCCTCCGCAAGGGCGAGCTCCGAAGGCACCACGTGTACGGCAGGGCTGGGGCTCTCCTCTCCTCAAAGCATAGCTCCGAGCCTGCCACGTGGCCTGGAAGACCGGACCTCGCCCCCTCCGTGGGGGTCAGCTCCGAAGGCTCCACGTGTCCAGCGGAGCCGGAGCTCCCCCCTCCTCAGAGGAGAGCTCCGGGTCCGACACGTGGCCAGCAGAATAGTTCTGCCGACCGGCGCGGTAGGCAGCGGGGGTAAAGGTGCGCCATGCCTTTACCGTACAAAGCATTCAAGACCCGCGCCTTCCCGAGACAAAGAGGCGCAGCGCACGCCTGTCAGGAGGCGCTGTGACCAGCCACAGTCAGGACAGGCGTACAGTGTCTGAAGCTGCAGGCCATTGAAGGCAGTGACAAGACCGGACAAGACATGCCCTGCCGCCCCTGCCATCGCCAACGACTACACGCTACACTTAGCCTGCGGCATGGGTAGGGCGGCAGGACGAGGACTTCGACGCCAGCGCCAAGACATAATAGCTGGTAGGAAATCACCCCGGGGCCACCAGTCGGGTCCCGGGCCCCCCTGTAAGCCACTCGAGCCTTGGACTATAAAAGGCTCGGGTAGGCAACGTTAGCAAGGGTTCGAACTCGGTTGGTTCGAACTCTATAGGTTCGCACTCCCGCAACTCATACGCTAGACATCAGTCATCCCCAAGCTCAGGACTCCGGTTCTGAGCAGCAAGCAATACAGCGAGCTCCATAGCTCGCCGTGGACGTAGGGTTTTACGCTCCGGCGGCCTGAACCACGTAAAAATCACCGTGTCAAGCTCTTCCTAACTCGTCCATACGCTCAAGCTCTCCGCAAGCGACTAGCCCCACCGAAAAAAGAACCTCCACGGGCTGCCCAGTGCAGGCCCGGGGGAAGTGTCGACCGCACACTTCGACAGCCCCCTTTCCCTCTTCTTTTTCTTTCCATTTTTGTTTGACCTAGCAAACAAACTCCAAATTTGATCAAACTTGGAGAACAAGCCAATAGGAATATGAGGAACACAATGGTGCTCTCAAATTTGAATTTCAGTGAAGTCGGAATTTGAAACTGAAATTTGAATTCAAATTCAAAGTGTCTCTCGTTTAAATTCCAGCAAATAGGAAATCTTTCCCAAATGAGCTGAAAATTTGCCAGGCTACCCATGGATGTGTGAAGAACCATGTGGTAAGTTTAGGTCTTTGTGTTTGGACAATGTGACACGTTTACTATAGCACTTGGAGCTCACACCTTCCAATTAAGAAGTTTAAATTCTCTCTCATTTCCTTGGTGTAAATTCCAGCTCCACTTGCTAAACTTTTGGAATTTCACATGAGTAGTTGACTTGAGGGAGGTGCGGTCTTCCTCGAGGGCCTCTTCATCCCAGGGTGGGTCCAGCAGGCATATGAGCCGGGATCTGGAGCTCCAGAGTGTCCAGGAGGAGCCCTAGAGGACGCAGGTCCTTCCCCCCGCCCTAGAAATGGGGCGGCGCTACGACTGACGTACGAGAGGCAGGCACGGAGCTCAGGGCTAGGGATGAGTATCAACACTCGTACATGCTACAGTTACAAGCTGCCATGCAGGTAAGTTTGGATCGTTGTATAATATTTTGGTTCATATTTGCAGGCTATGGCCGCAGGACACCAGGCTGTCTTTCCCCAGTGGGCGCCGCCATCGATACATGTAACACCCCAAAATCTGCTAAAGAGGGGAATTTAAAATTTTTTGGACGTATTGCATGTGGAGTACCAATTCAAATTCAAACTGCAATTTAGATTTGAATCAAAGCAAAAAAAAAAGAAAAAGGAAAAAGAAAAAGGAAAAAAACGGCCAGTGGGCCGAAACCCACCCAGCCGGCCCAAAACCCGCGCTCCCCTCTCTCTCTCTCTCTCCCTCTCTCTCTCTGACGTGCGGAGCCCGCCCGTCATCTTCTTCCCCGCGCGCCCCAACCGACCCCGGCCCTCTCTCGTGCCCGATCACAACCGACCCTCCGGAACCCGCGCTTCCAGCCCCGATTCTCGGTCCCGGGCACCCCAGCGCGATCTCAACAGACCCTCCGCCCTCCCTTGCCCATTTATACGCCGACGATCGCCCTTTTTCCTTCCCGATCGGCTGTTTTTCCTCCCAGTGAGAACCGAAGCTTCTACCGCCGTTTTCCTTCGATCCTCGCTCGGATTTCCTGACCTAACGTGCTGACCATGTTCCACCGCCTCCGAAGAGTCTCGCAGGTGAAGGAAACCCGGTGTTTTACGCCCTAGACACAGCTCCGGCGACCACCGCCGCGTTTTCATCTCGGACCTCGTCGCCGACCGCCTTACAGGGCCTCCGAGCTCAAGAAAAACCCCGAGGTGAGATCCCCGACCTCCCCTCTTCCGTTCTATGCCAAGAAATCCGAGTTTTAGGGAGTATAGACGAAAACCCGAAGTTCTCCGGCGAGATCTCCGCCTCCCGCTGCCGCGCGCCGCCTGCGCACGGCCAGGGCGACGTCGCCCCTTGAGGCCCGTCCATTTTAAATCGTGTGGTTCCTATTAGATCTAACCTGTACCGCTTCGCGTTATAATCTCAGCCGTCTGTTTTAAATCGGACGGTCCACGTCGGCCCCGCATTATAAAGGCCAGGAATCTTACGCGCTACCCCCTGGGGATCTCAGAAAACACGAGCTAGCCCCGGAAACTTCTGATCTAGCCCCTGGACCTTCAGAAATTCATGTAAATTCATTTAAAATCAGTTTTAGCCCCTGGACTTAATAAAAATTAGGAAAACCTCTCTGTTATGTGTAATTAGGCCCCTGAAAATTTAGGAAATAGTAAATTAAACCCTGCAGTAGGGTGGATTTGCCTTTTAGACCCTATAGGATATTAAATTCAGAAATTTGAACATGTGACTAGGATTTAAATTTAAATGGTGATGCAAACACATGTGCAAATATAAATTTAAACTCCCCTAGCACTTGGACAACCTTTAGAATGAGTTAAAAATAGATTTTAGGCTGAAATGAAATCTGCCTAAGTGTTGCTCATTTTTATTATCTCTAGAGACACATTTTAGGCTAGGAAATAATTCTAAAAACTGGTAAAATAAATTTAAATTGTTTCACATCAGAGAGTAAGTTCAAAAATATTTTCTTGAACATTTTAGATCAGAATCTATTCTGTTTTGATGATATGTCTTACTATTTTAATATTGAAATTTACTTTTAGGCATAGAAAATAAATCTGAAAATATAGGAAAATAAGTATACAAAATTTTGAAAATATTAAATGGGGTCTTTATTTTCAAAAACTTCAAATTGAGATTTTGAAGAAGATCTGAAAACCTATTTGAAGTAGGAAACTTTCTTTCATGCAAATTTTGTGGCTAAGGAGTGTATTAATTAAATATAGAGAATTTGTTCAAACGGGAAATTAATATATAGTGTGCAATTAGAAATCTTAATACAAAAGTTAGAAATAATATATATATGTTTAAAAGTGCATGTAGGCCAAAAATCATCACATCTAGGGTAACCATAACATCTAAACATGTGAATGACTTTAGTATGTATGTATGTGTGGTTTGCATGAGTGAAAGTGTGAACTATGGCTTATGGATTGTTGTTTTCTTTTGCTATGTGTATTGGCATGAGTAGAACCTGCCCCAGAGCAAGTTCTCCCCTTCCAAGACCAAGACTTTCCATTCCCAGAGCACCAGGAAGAAGGCAAGTGTCCTTGACCACTTTGATCCTATACTAGGATGTGTAGTTAGAATTTAATTGCATGGTCAATTTGGAATATGATACCCATGCTATAAAGTTTCTCTAGAATTGCATTATCTTGTTTCCTTGTAGCTTGGGTTGGGATTTATTTTACTATGTCATTCATTCATATTACTTATGCTTAGCCATGCTTAGAATGGGATAAGTGGGATATGAGATCATCAACTTATTTACCTTACTCTTTGTAGGATCAAAGAGCATGTGAAAAGCTACCAGAGGGGGGTGAATGGTAGATTAAAACTTTTCGCAGCGGAAACAACAAAAACCCCTCAGCAAAAAATCAATCGGTTAAAGAAACCGTGTGTGCAAGTGTTTTCAAACGTGTTCAACCGTGACAAATCAAGTAGAGAGGTAGAGAATCAAGTCACGGATCTAATGCAACAAGAATCACTTGAAAACACGAAGTAAAACTTGAGATACGATCAAAACATTAAACGAAGATCAATCTGTTCTACCCGATATAAAACAGATCTGCAATGCTGCAAAGAAACTCGTGTATCTCAAAAACTACAGATCCGAAGCTCGTCAAAATTTCACAGATGATAGATAATTGAGTTGTGAAGACAACCCAAAAAGAATCACGTCAATCGGATCTATAAAACTCGAGTTATGAACGAAACACCGAAGCAACGTCGGTCTGTCCAGAAACTCGACGAGAAAGACTTGACGAAAAACAAGTCGGACGAACAAGGCACAAAAACTCCTCGAAACTATGAACTTTATTCAATAGAAACACAAGAAGAACAGCCCAAAGTTCTCTACCCACGAGAGCTCTGGCCTTCCTTGCTTTTATAGCCAGCCCTCATGCTAAACAATCCAATCTAGGACTCCTACTCCTAATTGGACTCGTATCCTAACTTACCATAACTGCTTAGGACTCTCCTATTCGCATATAGAAGCAATCGTGAGACTTCCAAACACCTTAGGAACGTCCTAAACATTCCTAAAACAACTCAACTTCGTGCCTAGCACGAAATCCTATCATAACCAACTCAAATCTTCCATATTTGAGCCATATCCGACTCAGCCTCAGCCTGAGTACGCAATCCAGCCGGTTGGACCTTTCCGACCAATTCTTTACGTCCACTTCTCTTCATCACACCTTAGAACAATGTTGCCACGTCCATGCACTCCTTGCACACGTGCAAACACCTTCCAACGACATACACGCAACCTTCATATGCACTGCCCTTGATCCAAACATGCCGCGCAACCTCCCGATCAACTCAACCACAGCTCCTCCCGAACTTGGTTGTTGGAACCTCATCTCCTCCCTGAGACTAGTCCAAGGATCCCGTCACCAGCCATGTCTTGAACTCAAGCAACACCTGCACATGAATAAACAACCAATTCTTCCGAGCACAAGTCCTCGACTTGACTCACGTTAGTTCGAAAACCACAACACCTTACATGAGCACGTCACATAAGCATGTTGCAAACCATATCAAATGATAACAGCCATAACCACCAAAACACACCAAAAACTTAGCAAATTAATACTAAGCAAACCTTCCCATAAAGCAAGTTTGAAACATTTCGAGTTAAAAGCAAAAACAAGACGCTGCAGTTCTACGAGTTGAACTTCACAGGAGCTCCCTAAAAACAAGCTCTGGACCTCACAGAAGCTCTCCGGACCTTGCAGGAGCTCTCCGGACCTTGCGTCGGACCTTGCCAATACTTGGCGGACCTAACAAAGAACTTGTCGGACCTTACCACAGAAGAATGTTTTGGCAATATTCAAAACTTTGAATGTTAATGCTAACTTTTATCCTAATTGCCAATGTATTCAGCACACATAGGTCTCACAATCTCCCCCTTGATGAATGCATTGGCAACACCAATTAAAATCCGAACATTGGCTTATGAAAAGTTTCGAAAAGCTTTGAAAACTCATTTCTCCTCCTTTATTAATTTCTCCCCATTTTTTAAAATCAGAGAAGGAAGAAAGTGTATAACATATGCAAAGTGTAAAAAAATCTCTCCTTATACATATTTCTCCCCCTTTGACAATGTATTCAGCAAGGTTCAAAAGAGAAATTTTTAAATGTTATGAGCATATTATAACATATACATACAAAACAAAGCTCATCCAAGTCATACTATCAGATTACTTACACTATCACATCAATGAGATACATAAAGTAGTGTAAGCCATGCTAGAGATCAAATGTATTTTTGTAACACCCCAAAATTTTGTTAAGACCCTAAATCATGTTAAGAGGAGAATTTAAAAATTTTTGGACGTGTTGCATGTTTTGCAAAAATTCAAATTTAAACTGGAATTCAAATTAAACTCAAATCAGAAAAGAAATAGAAAAAGAAAAAGAGAAAACAGAAAAAAATCGGCCAGTGGGCCGAAACCCACCAGCCGGCCCACCCAGCAACCGCGCCAGCCCGCAGCCTCGCGTGCTGTTTCCTTCCGCTGACAGGTGGGACCCACCAGCTCGTCTTCTACCTCGCGCCGCGCCGGACTCCCTCTCACCCGAATCAAAACCGATCGGGATTTCTGCATATCCCCGCTGAATTCTGTTCGTAGGCGACGCGGACATGATCTAAACCACCCCGCCGCCTTTCCCAGTCTATAAAAACCCCGGCCTCGTTCTGTTTTTCCCACGTGATCCGCCGATTTTCCTCCGGTGAGAACCGAGACTTCTCCGGCGAATTCTGGCCGATCTAAGCTCGGAAATTCCGATCTAACTCGCTGGTCTTGATCCACCGCCCCCGGGGAACCTTGCAGGTGCAGAAAACTCGGTGACTTGCGGTGTAAACACATCGCCGACGAGCCTCGCCGTGGTTTCACCTCGGACCTCATCGCCGATCACTTTCCAGAACCTCCGAGCTCAAGAAAACCCCCGAGGTGAGATCCCCGACCTCCCCTCTACCGATCTATGCCATAAAATCACAGTTCTAGGAAGAATTCCCGAAGATCCGAAAGTTTCCGGCGAGATCGCCGCTTCCCGCCGCCGTGCGCCGCCGGCAGCGCCGCCCGCGCTCGATCAGAGCGACGTGGCCGCTTGTGCGCCGTTTATTTTAAATCGCATGGTAGGCTTTAAATCCCCGCGTACCGGTTCGACATTATAATCTCAGCCATCGGTTTAAAATCGGAAGGTTCACATCACCCCTGCGTTATAAAGACTGGAAATCTTACGTGCTACCCCTAGGGTTCTCGGGAAATAAGAGCTAGCTCCAGAAACTTCTGATCTAGCCCCTGGAACTTAAGAAAATCATGTAAATTCATTTAAAAATCAGTTTTAGCCCCTGGACTTAATAAAAATTAGGAAAAACCCATCTGATAAGTGTAGCTATACCCCTGGAAATTCTAACAATAATATTATAGACCCTGTAGTGGGGTGAGTTTACCTTTTAGCCCTGTTTAGTATTTAATTTAGGAAATTGAATATGTGGCTAGTGTTTAAAAATTAAAAAGTGAGACAAACATATTGTCAAAATTAAATTAAAGACTTTCTCAGTATTTAGGAAACTTTGGAGTGAGATAAAAACATATTTTAGGCTGAATTGAATCTGTTTAATTATTTATTCACATTTAGGGACACATTTTTAAGTAAAGAATAGTTCTAGAAAATAGGGAAAATAATTGTGAAATATTTTACATCAGAGGCAAAGGTCAAAATATGTTATTAAATTATTTAGGACCAGAACCTATTCTGTTTAGATGATGTGTCTTACTATTTTCATAATAAAGTACACATTTATGCATAAGAAAATAAATCTGAAAATATAGCAACTAGTAAATGATAAATGGAGTTTCTAAAATCCAAAGAGTTCAGTTTAGGGTTGGTAGAAATTATGAAGACATATGGAGAAGGAAAATACCTTTCATGCTTATTTGGTAGTAAAAAGGTGTAGTAGTAGAATATAAGGAATTTATTTAAATTGGAAACTCATATATATAGTATGTAAGTATAAATGTGAACACAAAAGTAGGAATCATATACACATGATTAAAAGTGCATGCAAGCCACAAATCAACACACATAGAGTAACCACAACACACATAATGGTGAATGACTTTCATAAATATGAATGTGTGGTTTGTATGAAGTGGAAGTGTGAACTATGTCTTATGGGTTGTTATTTTTCTTTTGCTATGTGTGATGGTATGATGTAGAACCTGCTCAAGAGCAAGTTATTCCTTTCCAAGATCAGGACTACCCAGTTCAAGAGCAGCAGGAAGGAGGCAAGTGTCCTTGACCACTTTGATCCTATACTAGGATTTGTAGATAGAATTATTTGCATTGTCAATTGAAATATGAAAACCCATGCTAGGAAGTTTCTATAGAATTGCATTACCTTGTTCCCTTGTAGCTTGGGATTGGGATTTATTTTATCATGTCATTTATTATTATTATGCATATGCTTAGCCATGCTTAGAATGGGATATTTGGGATATATGATCATCAGTTTATTTTACCATACTCTTAAATGAGATATTGTGAGTTATGTAGAGGTAGGGATCAAGGCAAGTTGGATGTTTTGGTTGTGTGCTGGGTGCACGAGACTCGGGTTTGTGTTTAGTACTTGCCTGGATCCTAAGGACCGGTTCATGGAGCATGTAACCTGGCTTTACAGTGCCAACCACATGCTGAGATGGGGCAGCTTGGCCAATTAATTAGGTGTATCCCCGGCGTAGTATGGGTGTGTTGGATGGTGCGGGGAATAGGTGTCAGCTGGACTACCATATGAACCGCAAGGCTCAAGAGGGGGCCACTGCAGCGGGGTTGGATCCTCTTGTATGCTGTTAGGGGTGAAACCTCAGTGGGCCCACGCTCGTCGGGAATCCCTTTGTAAAAGCTTTGTAGTGATCTCCTGGCTACACACCTGGGAAGTGTGAATGTGGTTCGTAGCCACTGGCATAATGGAGATTCTTTTAGTCCACCCGGCAACAGGGGATGAAATCACTACATGTGGGTACAGTGGTACAAACTCTGCAGAGTCAAAACTGTCATGACAGCCGTGCTCACGGTCAAGAGCGGCTTGGACTTATTCATGATTAGAGTATGATGGCCTTGGAGGGTGTGAGTGTTAAGCGGGGAGCTTAACATTAGAAATGATGTTATAGTTATTTGATTATGATGATGGGATGGGATATTGGAACCATTTCACCTGTGTAGTAATGTAGGTGCTTAATAAGCTAAGGTGATAGGTATTAATTGCGTAGTGCTCTAACCATGAGTTCAACCTCTCCTTGTTCTAGCCATGCATGATATAATTTTCCCACACTTGTTGAGTACCATTGGTACTCAACCTTGCATATTTTGTTGGTTTATATTGCTGCTCAGGTCAAGATAATGAGGTGGTATATAATGACCAAGACTTTAGACCCGAAGAAGGTTTCTAGGTTCATGGAGACCCCGGGCAACGCCTGCAATGGAGCCCACAAGAATAATATTCCGCTGCTAGATTAATTACTTGTGATGAACTTACTATTGTCCATCGAGACATTTGCTATGTAAGACTTATTTATATTTGACACCTGGCTTGTAATAAATGATGTTTCACTATTTGTCATCACATGTATGAGAAAATGATCCTAGAATACATGTGATATTCACTTGGTTGTTCTTCGGAAAAACCGGGTGTGACAGAGGTGGTATCAGAGCCAAGGTTGCCCGTAGGAACGTGGACCTAGGTAGAAATGGACGTATTTAAGGGCCTTATTTTCTTCAAAACTATTTTTACAAGGTGTGTGTTGAAAAGTGTTATTTAATGAGTCACTTTCTTCATCTTACCCCAACTTTCATTCAAAATAGGATTTTTGTTTGAGAGTTTATCTAACCTAATTTTAAATTCTTTTTGTTTTAGATGGTTCGCATGATTCGCACCGCTCGCAAGTCCACAGGAGGGAGAGTTCCCGTAGTTGCCCTTGCCGAGAGAGAGGGGAGCCGTTCGGTGACGTACCTTTCCTACGGATTGGCAGTAGGAGGCTTATTGCGCCGTCTTCGGCGTATGCTCGAAGCCGCCGGCAACACGGGCAAGCTAATCATCCATTATAACTCCACCAGGACCATCCGTGAGAAGAGGGAAGAATGGAGCTCAGAGATGTGGATTATACACGAAAATCAGCTGCTTAAGATTCACCACTCTCCAGCTTGTCGAGCGACACAGGTCGATGCGGAGAAAGATGTCACCTGGGAGGCCATCACCTGCCAGAGTCACATCTATCGTCGCCACTTGGACAAAACTGAGTACATGTATGTCCTCCAGCGTGAAAGTGGCACCGTGGAGTACAAGTACCCGCCAGTGCAGCAGGGGACTTCCCATGCGCACATGGACCTATGCTTGGAGGATGCTGCTATGCTCAGCACTCGACTGCAGGAGTGCCAGCAGGAGCTTCAGGATGTTCGTGACACCCTGAAGGAGACTGAGGCGTTGCTTCATGCCAGCTTGAGGGCGAGAGAAAAAGGAGATGGGAATGAACTGTGTGTCACCGTAAATGACACGTGGACTCCTGACTCCACGGACCGCCGGGCAAGCAAGCGTCGCCGCACTCCTACACCAGCAGCCTCCCCACCTAAAGTAGAATATGAGGGCAGCCGCAATAATGAAGAAGAAGACCCCGACGAGCCGGCTCAGTGATGCGAGTTGTTTAGAGTCATTTCCCTTAATTCAGCAGGTTATCGAGTAGTCGAGTCAATACCCTATTTATTTGTGTGCTAATGATTGGTGTGTGACGTGAGTTGTGGAAGCCATGGGCATTTGTCCACAACCTCGTCTTTAGGTTGATTTGCTTTGATGTGTGAACCCCTATGAATCAAGAGTGCATTTATTTTAGTGTGAGACGTGATGCCCAAAGATCCACGTGAAATCTTAAGAAATTGTTTAAATATTAAGGCCTCAAAAGTTTAAGTTTAAACAAGCAATTTGGGAAGTTAATACATAATGCTTTAAGTTAACATTTGGTTGATCACGATAGATGGCTGGAAGAGGAAAAGGTCGTGGTGCCAACCCCACCAACAACAACGATGAGGCCGGCAATCCTCACCTTTCTGGAGGACAAGACAGGGGTGGTCGCCGTGAAGGAGCTGATCCTATCCACCAAATGCTCGAAAATCAGAATCAGCTCATCCAGAGTTTAACTCAAGTGGTGGCCAACTTGCACCAAGCTCCACCCCCATAAGCTGCACCACGCCAACCAAGGTTGAGTGAGTTTTTGGGAACTCAACCCCCAAAGTTTGCAAGTGCTGCTGAACCTCTGGAGGCAGATGATTGGCTAAAGACCATTGAGAGCAAGATGAGGATCATACAATGCCAAGGGTATGAGAGGGTGCCATTTGCCTCTCACCAATTGCATGGACCTGCTGCTGATTGGTGGACCGCTTACGTAGCAGCCCATCATGACCCCGAGAACATCACTTGGGAAGAGTTCAAGCGCAGTTTCCGCAACCACTACATACCAAGGGGTGAACTAAAAAACAAGAGAAAGGAGTTCTTGGGACTGCAGCAAGGCAACATGACTGTGAGGGAATACCTCACCAAGTTCACCCAACTATCCCGTTATGCACCACGGGATATCGAAACTGATGAGTAAAAACAGGACTGTTTTGTGGAAGGACTTACTATGGGAATGCAATGTGCAATGTCCTCCAACGAGTATGAAAGCTTCCAAAAGATGGTAGACAGAGCATTTGTCGTGGAGATGAAGCTGAAGGCCTTGGAGAATGAAAACAAGAGGAAGGCGGGATGGTCACACCAAGCCTCAGGTAGCAACACACGTCCACGTCTGATGCAGCAACCTGCAGGGCAGACGAGCCGTGTTGTGGTACCCTACTCAGCACCAAGAGGGTACAACCCGAATTTCAGGCCTCCGTCAGCACCAACACAGCCGCAGCGTCAGTTTGTACAGCAGCCAAGCGCCACATATCAACCTCGACCAGCAGGACAAGGACCACCGAACCAACCCCAAGATAACAAAGGCCAGGCACCCAAAGTTGGGGTGCAATGCTTCAACTGTGGTGAAGTGGGGCACTACGCCCATAAGTGCCCAAAGAAGAAGCCCATGCAGCCACGACAGCACAATGTGATGCGAGGACGGGTGAACCACGTGACCATGGAGGAAGCGCAAGAGGCACCTGACGTGGTAATTGGTAAGTTTCCTGCCAATTTACACATTGCAACCCTATTGTTCGATTCTGGTGCTACCCATTCGTTCATTGCTCAAGGGTTTGTTAAGAAGCATGATCTAGCAACAACACAAATAAATCATAAGTTAGCAGTGAACTCTCCAGGGGGAGAAATAAGGACAAGACAAGTGTGTCCCAAGGTGAATCTAGACATTAATAGGGTAGTATTTGTTGCAAACCTCATAGTGATAGACTCACAAGGGATAGATATTATTTTGGGTATGGGTTGGTTGACCAAACATAAAGGAATCATCCATTGTTCGACAAGAACGGTGGAACTAACTCACCCTAGCGGCACAAAAGTGAAGTTCATAGCCGTACAAGAACCTAGGAGGGACCTTAAATTCAATCAAGTTGAGGTGGGAGTGGAAGAGATAAGGATTATCCGGGAGTATCCCGATGTTTTTCCGGAGGAGCTGCCAGGTATGCCTCCCGATCGTGAAGTGGAATTCGCGATTGAACTTGTGCCTGGAACAGCCCCAATATACAAGAGGCCTTATCGGATGGACTTCAAACAGCTGGAAGAGCTCAAGGAGCATATAAGATAATTGACAAAGAAGGGGTATATTCGTCCTAGTTCCTCACCATGGGGAGTTCCAGTGATATTTGTGCCCAAGAAGGACGGAACCCAAAGGTTATGCGTAGACTACCGTGCGTTGAACGAAGTAACCATCAAGAACAAGTACCCATTACCCCGCATTGAAGACTTATTTGATTAGTTGAGGGGAGCTTGTGTGTTCTCAAAAATTGATCTCAGGTCGGGATACCACCAACTGAAGATAAGGCAAATCGACATTCCAAAGACAGCTTTCGTATCTCGGTACGGGCTGTATGAATACACCGTCATGTCGTTCGGGCTAACTAATGCCCCGGCATACTTCATGTATCTCATGAACAAGGTATTCATGGAATATCTGGACAAATTTGTGGTGGTTTTCATTGATGACATTCTCGTCTTCTCCAAAGATGAAGAAGAACATGAGGGACATTTAAGATTGGTGTTGCAAAAGCTGAGAGAACACCAACTATATGCCAAGCTGGGCAAGTGTGAATTTTGGCTGAAGAGAGTTCCCTTCTTAGGACATATAATCTCGGAGGGAGGAATCTCGGTAGATCCCGCCAAGATCGAGGATGTGCAGAAGTGGAAGACCCCTGAAAATGTCGGGGAAGTTCGAAGCTTCTTAGGATTGGTTGGGTATTATCGACGGTTTATTGAGGGTTTCTCCAAGATCTCGAGACCCCTCACCAAATTGATAGAGAAGGGAATCACATTCACATGGACACCGTAGTGTGAGACGAGTTTTCAAGAACTGAAGAAAAGATTGACAACAGCCCTAGTGCTAGTTATGCCGGATATGCAGAAGAATTTTTCGGTGTACTGCGATGCATATGGACACGGGTTGGGATGTGGTCTCATGCAAGAGGGGCATGTCGTGGCCTACGCGTCCCGGCAGCTCCGAAAACACGAGAAGAACTACCCTACGCATGACCTAGAGCTAGCCGCAGTAGTACACACATTGAAGATTTGGCGGCATTACTTGATGGGGAAAAGGACAGAGATATATACAGATCATAAGAGCTTAAAGTACATTTTCACACAGCCAGATCTCAACCTCAGACAAAGGAGATGGTTAGAGCTAATCAACGACTTTGATGTGGGCATCAACTATCATCCTGGGAAAGCGAACGTCGTGGCAGATGCTTTAAGCCAGAAAGTGCAGGTCAACATGTTAAGTACAAAGGACATGCCTACAGAATTGAAGGAAGAGATTGCAAAACTCAATCTATGTCTGTGAATAGTGGTGAGGCCATCGCCATGGAAGTGGACTCCACATTAGAGCAAGACATACGCAACGGTCAGAAGAATGACGAGAAGATACAGGAAATTAGAGAACTCATCAAAGAAAATATAGCCCCTGGGTTCAGAGAGGATGAACAAGGTATGGTGTGGCATGGGAAAAGAATCTGTGTGCCTAAGGTGAAGGAGATCCGTGAACTGATTTTGAAGGAGGCTCATGATTCCGACTATTCCATTCATCCTGGGAGTACGAAGATGTATCATGACCTCAAGAGCAGATATTGGTGGTATGGCATGAAGCGAGATGTCGCGGAACATGTTGCCCTATGTGACACATGTCAGTTGGTGAAAGCAGAACACCAACGACCCGCGGGACTATTGCAACCACTCAAAGTGCCTGAATGGAAATGGGAAGAAATAGGTATGGACTTTATAGTGGGACTACCTAGGACCCAATCGGGATATGATTCGATATGGGTCATCATCGACAGGCTAACCAAGGTAGCTCATTTCATCCCCGTGAAAGAAAGCTACAGCGGATCCAAATAGGCGGAATTGTACATGTCAAGGATCGTGTGTTTTCATGGAGTGCCAAAGAAGATAGTGTCAGATCGAGGGATACAGTTCACCTCAAGGTTCTGGCAGAAGTTACATGAAACCATGGGAACTCATCTAAATTTTAGTTCTGCCTATCACCCCCAGACTGACGGGTAGACGGAAAGAACCAATCAGATCCTTGAGGATATGCTGAGAGCGTGTGCGCTCAAGAACAATAAGAGTTGGGATAAGAACTTACCATATGCGGAGTTCTCTTACAACAACAGCTATCAGGCCAGTATGAAGATGTCACCCTTTGAGGCTTTGTATGGGAGGAAGTGCAGAACTCCACTATTTTGGAACCAAACAGGGGAAAGTAAAGTGTTTGGGCCTGAGGTACTACAAGAAGCCGAGGCGAAAGTGAGGGAAATTCGCAACAATTTGAGGATAGCACAGACCCGACAAAAGAGTTATGCCGATGTACGGAGAAGAGAGCTTATTTTCAACGTGGGGGACTATGTCTATCTCAAGGTGTCCCCTATCCGAGGACTTCGTCGGTTCAAGGTGAAAGGGAAACTATCACCGCGATAAATCGGACCCTTTCAAATTCTGGAGAGGAAAGGCGAAGTTGCATATCAACTAGAACTACCGGCTCGCCTATCAGATGTGCACGATGTATTCCATGTGTCACAACTCAAGAAATGTTTAAGAACGCCCGAAGAAATGTTACCCATGAATGAGGTGGACGTACGAGAGGATATTTCTTATGCCGAGCAACCAGTCAAGATTTTGGAGACAATGGAACGCCTCACAAGAAACAAAATAATCCGAATATGCAAGGTGCAGTGGAAGCATCACTAGAGGCAGAAGCCACATGGGAGCGAGAAAACGAGCTTAAGGCACAGTTTCCGAAATTGTTGTACTAGAATCACCAATCTCGAGGACGAGATTTCTTTTAAGGGGGGTAGAGCTGTAACACCCCAAAATCTGCTAAAGAGGGGAATTTAAAAAATTTTGGATGCATTGCATGTGGAGTAGCAATTCAAATTCAAACTGGAATTTAGATTTGAATCAAACCAGAAAAAGAAAAAGGAAAAAGGAAAAAGAAAAAGGAAAAAAACCGGCTAGTAGGCCGAAACCCACCCAGCCGGCCCAAAACCCGCGCGCCCCTCACCCCCTCTCTCTCTCTCTCTCTGACGCGCGGGGCCCACCCGTCATCTTCTTCCCCCGCGCGCCCCAACCGACCCCGGCCCTCTCTCGCGCCCGATCACAACCGACCCTCCGGAACCCGCGCTTCCAGCCTCGATTCTCGGTCCCGGGCACCCCAGCGCGATCTCAACAGACCCGCCGCCCTCCCTCACCCATTTATACACCGATGATTGCCCCTTTTTCCTTCCCGATCGGTTGTTTTCCTCCCGGTGAGAACCGAAGCTTCTAACGTCGTTTTCCTTCGATCCTCGCTCGGATTTCCTGATCTAACGTGCTGACCATGTTCCAACGCCTCCGGGGAGTCTCGCAGGTGAAGGAAACCCGGTGTTTTACGCCCTAGACACAGCTCCGGCGAGCACCACCGCGTTTTCATCTCGGACCTCGTCGCCGACCGCCTTCTAGGGCCTCCGAGCTCAAGAAAAACCTCGAGGTGAGATCCCCGACCTCCCCTCTTCCGTTCTATGCCAAGAAATCCAAGTTTTGGGGAGTATAGACGAAAACCCGAAGTTCTCCAGCGAGATCTCCGCCTCTCGCCGCCGCGCGCCGCCGGGCAGCGCCGCCCGCGCACGGCCACGGCGACGTGGCCCCCCGAGGCCCGTCCTAAATCGTGCGGTTTCTATTAGATCTAACCCGTACCGCTTCGCGTTATAATCTCAGCCGTCTGTTTTATATCGAACGGTCCACGTCGGCCCCGAATTATAAAGGTCGGGAATCTTACACGCTACCCCCTGGGGATCTCGAAAAACACGAGCTACCCCCGGAAACTTCTGATCTAGCCCCTGAACCTTCAGAAATTCATGTAAATTCATTTAAAAATCAGTTTTTAGCCCCTGGACTTAATAAAAATTAGGAAAACCTCTCTGTTATGTGTAATTAGGCCCCTGAAAATTTAGGAAATAGTAAATTAAACCCTGCAGTAGGGTGGATTTGCCTTTTAGACCCTATAGGATATTAAATTCAGAAATTTGAACATGTGACTAGGATTTAAATTTAAATGGTGATGCAAACACATGTGCAAATATAAATTTAAACTCCCCTAGCACTTGGACAACCTTTAGAATGAGTTAAAAATAGATTTTAGGCTGAAATGAAATCTGCCTAAGTGTTGCTCATTTTTATTATCTCTAGAGACACATTTTAGGCTAGGAAATAATTCTAAAAACTGGTAAAATAAATTTAAATTGTTTCACATCAGAGAGGAAGTTCAAAAATATTTTATTGAACATTTTAGATCAGAACCTATTCTGTTTTGATGATATGTCTTACTATTTTAATATTGAAATTTACTTTTAGGCATAGAAAATAAATATGAAAATATAGGAAAATAAGTATACAAAATTTGAAAATATTAAATGAGGTCTTTATTTTCAAAAACTTCAAATTGAGATTTTGAAGAAGATCTGAAAACCTATTTGAAGTAGGAAACTTTCTTTCATGCAAATTTTGTGGCTAAGGAGTGTATTAATTAAATATAGAGAATTTGTTCAAATGGGAAATTAATATATAGTGTGCAATTAGAAATCTGAATACAAAAGTTAGAAATAATATATATATATGTTTAAAAGTGCATGTAGGCCAAAAATCAACACATCTAGGGTAACCATAACACCTAAACATGTGAATGACTTTAGTATGTATGTATGTGTGGTTTGCATGAGTGAAAGTGTGAACTATGGCTTATGGATTGTTGTTTTCTTTTGCTATGTTTATTGGCATGAGTAGAACCTGCCCCAGAGCAAGTTCTCCCCTTCCAAGACCAAGACTTTCCATTCCCAGAGCAGCAGGAAGAAGGCAAGTGTCCTTGACCACTTTGATCCTATACTAGGATGTGTAGTTAGAATTTAATTGCATGGTCAATTTGGAATATGATACCCATGCTAGGAAGTTTCCCTAGAATTGCATTATCTTGTTTGCTTGTAGCTTGGGTTGGGATTTATTTTACTATGTCATTCATTCATATTACTTATGCTTAGCCATGCTTAGAATGGGATAAGTGGGATATGAGATCATAAACTTATTTACCTTACTCTTGAATGAGATATTATGAGTTATGTAGAGGTAGGGATCGAGGCAAGTTGGATGATTTGGTTGGTGCTGGGTGCACGAGACTCGGGTTTGTGTTTAGTGCTTGCCTGGATCCTAAGGACCGGTTCATGGAGCATGTAACCTGGCTTTACCGTGCCAACCACATGCTGAGATGGGGCAGCTTGGCCAATTAATTAGGTGTGTCCCCGGTGTAGTATGGGTATTTTGGATGGTGCGGGGAATAGGTGTCAGCTGGACTACCATATGAACCGCAAGGCTCAAGAGGGGGCCACTGCAGCGGGGTTGGAGCCTCTTGTATGCTGTTAGGGGTGAAACCTCAGTGGGCTCACACTCGTCGGGAATCCCTTTGTAAAGGCCTCGTAGTGATCTCCTGGCTACACACCTGGGAAGTGTGAATGTGGTTCGCGGCCACTGGCATAATGGAGGTTCTTTTAGTCCACCCGGCAACGGGGGATGAAATCACTACATCTGGGTACAGTGGTGCAAACTCTGCAGAGTCAAAACTGTCATGACAGTCGTGGTCGCGGTCAAGAGCGGCTTGGACTTATTCATGATTAGAGGATGATGAATTGGGAAGTTGAGGATGTTAAGCGGGAAGCTTAACATTGGAAATGAGATTATGGTTACTTGATATTGATGATGGGTTGAGAGATTGGGACCATTTCACCTGTGTAGTAATGTAGGTGCTTAATAAGCTAAGGTGATAGGTATTAATTGCGTAGTGCTTTAACCATGAGTTCAACCTCTCCTTGCTCTAGCCATGCATGACATTACTTTCCCACACTTGCTGAGTACGAACGGTACTCAAACTTGCTTTTCTGTTGGTTTAAATTGTTGCTCAGGTCAAGGGGATGATGTAGTTTTCAAATGACCAAGACTTTGGACCCGAAGAAGGATTCTAGGTTCACGGAGTCCCCCGGACAACGCCTGTGACGGAGCCCACAAGATTTATATTCCGTTGTTGTTTTATTTACATGTTATAAACTTATTATCGTCCATCGATATGTATGCTATGTAATACTTATTTATATTCTAACACCTGGCTTGTAATATGATGATGATTCACTATTTGTCATCACATGTATGAGAAAATAATCCTGGCATACATGTGATATTCACTCGGTTGTTCTTCGGAGAAACCGGGTGTGACAATACAGCTGCCACAGGTGCCACAGGGGCCGATGACAGGAGCACAGGTACAAAATTGCTCATAATAGCTGAAACTAGTTAAACTTGCTCAAATTTAGTTGAATTTAGTCAAACTTACTCAAACATAGCCAAAACCAGTTAAATATGCTCAAACTTAGTAAAATATGATAAAACTTACTCAACCATAGCAAAACTAGTTGAACTTCCTCAAACATACACAAAACTAGTCGATATTGCTCAAACTTAGTCAAATATGAGCAAACTTACTCAAACATAGTCAAAACTAGTTGAACTTGCTCAAACATAAACAATAATAGTCGATACTTCTCAAACTTAGTAAAATATGAGCAAACTTACTCAAACATAGCCAAATCTAGCTAACTTGCTCAATTCTAACTTGTAATGAGTTTATTTAGTCAAATACGCATTTTTAAACTTCTAGTTTGTCTAACTATACATGCACATCACAGGAATTAGCGACGCAGACTTAACAAACTCCATCCCCCAGCATCCGATGTTCGGACGACAGCGTGAGGACGACTTCCCGGACTCCGGTGGCAGCGGTCGGGGTAGCATTGGGTAGTGGCGTGCATATAGTGTTTCGATGCTTGTGATATATTTGTTTTCACGTCTATGTGATCTGGCCATCGAGCCAGGGCTGGCCTCGAAGCCATGGCAGCCTTTTCTATTTTTTTTAAAAAACTGCAATTCTTATTGACGACGGTTTCTGGTACTTAGCCGTTGTCAATAAGCCATAATAATTGACGACGGCTGACCTAGCCGTCGTCAATAAGCCATAGTAATAGACGACGGTCAGCTGTACCGTCGTCTATAAGCCACAATAATAGACGACGGCCCGCTGTACCATCGTCTATAGGCTTCCTTATTGACGACGGCCAACTGCTGGCCATCGTCTATAAGCTTCTTGAACAGCCACGTGGCACGACAGACATATAGATGACAGCTGGTTTTAGCCGTCGTCAATAAACTTATTGACGACTAATTATTGACGATGGCCAGAAACCGTCATCTATAACCATTTACCATCGTCAATAACTTATTGACGATGGTAATAACCTTATAGACGACGGTTTTTGGCCGTCGTCTATTTTCGTGATTCCTGTAGTGATGGGGAACCACATACAATGTGGCTCGCTCTCTTCCAACGGGGTGATGATCAGATTATGAACGTGTGACTTGCCACTCAGCGCATCCGCCACCACGTTTGCCTTGTCGGGGTGATAATGGATCTCTATTTCGTAATCCTTTATCAGCTCTAACCATCTTCTTTGCCTCATGTTTCAATTCCTTCTGAGTGAATATGTACTTGAGGCTCTTGTGGTCGGTATATAAATGTACGAGGTTACCGAGTAGGTAATGCCTCCACATCTTGAGTGCGAGTACCACGGCAGCGAGTTCTAAGTCATGAGTTGGATAGTTTTGCTCATGATTTCGAAGCTGTTGGGATCCATACGCGACCACTCTTTCATCTTGCATCAGCACACATCCGAGCCCAATGCCGGATGCATCGCAGTACACATCGAACGGTTTTGTTGTTTCTGGCTGCGCCAAAACCGGTGCTGATGTCAGGTGCTTCACTAAAGCCTTGAATGCTGCTTCACATCCTAGGCTCCAAACATATTTGGTAGCCTTCTTCAGCAGCTCGGTCATAGGCTTGCCAATCTTTGAGAAGTTTGGAATGACTCCGATATTATCCCGCGAGTGCGAGGAAACTTCGTACCTCGTGGACAGACCTCAGAGACTTCCAATTCAGCACTTGTATAATTTTGCTCGGGTCTACAGTGATGCCCTTCGCTGAGATAATATGCCCGAGGCAATGTACTTGAGATATCCAGAATTCACACTTGCTGAATTTCGCGTATAGCTTGTGATCTCGCAGCCGTTGCAAGACTGTACGCAGGTGCTTCACGTGTTATTCCTCTAACTTGGGATAAACCAGGATGTCATCGATGAAGACCACAAGAAACTTATCCAGCTCCAGCGTGAATACCGAGTTCATCAAGTACATGAAATGAGCTAGAGCGTTGGTGAGGCCGAAGGACATGACCACACTCATAAAGATTGTACCTCGTCAGGAAAGCCGTCTTCGGGATGTTCTCAGCCTGTATCTTAATCTGATGGTACCCTGATCTTAAATCCATTTTGGAAAAGATCTTTGCTTTGACCAACTGATCAAACAACATGTTGATCCGTGGCAATGGGTACATGTCGAGTTGGACATTGTCGGGTTTGGGATTCGCACGGCATGCATTAATGGAATTACGGGGCTGATTCCTCCTTGGAAACTGTGGTGCCACACTGCTGCCTTGCTTCTCGATCAGGGCAGTTGTTGGCGAAGTGCCCCTGGCGAAGGCACTTGAAGAATGTGTACGGTGGCTGGCCGGTGCTTGAGGAACGAAAGATCGGCATGCGCTGCTGAGGTGCAAACGCACGTGGCATCGCCCGCTGCTGCTGTTATTGCTACAGAGGTGATGGTAATGCCGGTCGGAATGCCGGCTGTGGATACGGCCGATTGCGGAATTGCATCGGTCGCTGTGGTGGCTGCCAGCGTTGACCCGATGGTGTGCGATACACCATCCGATATTTCTGGGGAGAACAACCTACCTCTCCGCTGCTCTGCAGCACGCTGCGCTACTTCTCCGCCGCAGCCAACTCCTTGCCAGAGTCCTCCTGAACAAGCGCATCATCAATCATTTCGTTGAGTATGTCACGATTGAACATCACTAATTTGTCCTTCAGGAGCAGATTCAGCCCCTGGTAAAAGAAATCCTGCCTCTTCTCGTCTGTATCGGCGTGATGGTAAGCATAGAGCGCGAGATCATTGAACGCCCTGGCATACTGCAGTGCGTTCTGGTTCCCTTGTTGCAAGTGGAGGAATTCTTGTGTCTTCCTCTTCATAAGACTTGGCGGTATGTGATAGGCCCTGAAGGCGGTCTGGAATTCCGCCCAGGTCAGCACTCGCTCGGTGGGTTGAGAGGCACAGAAGTTCACCCACCAAGCACTCACGGACCCCATAAGTTGTTGGGCCGCAAACTGAGTCTTCATCTGATCACGAACATGGAGCAGTCCAAACTTCATTTCCATCATGCGGAGCTAGTTGTCCGCATCGTTGGGCTCATCCACCCGCGAGAATACCGGGGGATGTGTCGTGAGAACATCTGAGTAAGAAGTCTGCTGACGTTCTTCCCGGTCTTGACGCCTCTCTGGACGAGACGTATTCACGATCAAGGTTTGCAGCAACTCAGCGTGCTGCTGGTGCGAGCCCGCAATGGCCGCGACAATATCAGCCAACGTGACCGTTGGCGGTGGTGGTGGCTGTGGTTGCTACTGCTGCTGTCCCGAGGAAGTCTCGGGAGGCTGTTGGGAGGCATCCCCCCTGACTGGAACCCCCAACCTCTGGGTTGGCACGAGTGCGAGTCATTCTGAAATTCAATACAGCAACAGTCAGCACATGTCATACTTAAAAATCCTTGAAAAACAGTAGGTATTGCAGTGATACATTGATAAAGTTGCACAACATTCACATATATTGATAAAGCAAACACTTTATACAAGATACATGATTCTCGGGTCAAAATTGCAGCAACTTTTGATCACCCGAGACGTTGTGCTCATGTTGTCACCACATACTCACACGCTTCTGTCTTTCTAATGACGTGTCGCTGTTACAAAAGCTACCATCCGTAGAAAAATAATTGAAAAGGTCAAATATTTATTTCTACAGTAAAATAGTGAGTTATAACATGGAACATGTCATTGAACTCTGGAAATTTGGAAACATGAATCAAACTTAGAACAAATTTGATTTCTGGTCTGCTGTCCAAAATGATAGTACTGACCAGTTTCCCTTCAACCCAGATTTAGACCATGTTAAGGGCAAAATAAGTTCTGGAGTTTGACATCAACGTTACAGCTAACTTCAATGGATTTCCAGAATGTATTTGCTTGCCCTCAGATCTGTCCTGGTTCAAAAGTCATAAGATGTCAAAGTTAACAGAATTCCTGGAGAAAATTGAGCAGCACCTCCCTGCTTGAGGTACTGACTTGAATCCAAGAATCCCAGTTAATTCTATACCGAATTTGACAAAACTTTCTGTTGCAAAATTGTAACCTATCTCATAAACTTTTCAGAACTGCCTAATTTTCTATTTTTGGATTTTTATGCAGGATGTTATGCTCATATTACATAGAGTTACAGAGAGTATTTGTTCTGCCCTATTTTCTGGACAGTTTCAACTCTACTGCATTTTTCGACCAGTTAAGGGATGAAACACATCTGGACATCAATAGAAAAGTTTTAGAACTCATCCAAATATTTCCATGAATATAACAAACAACCCCAATGTCAGAGGAACTCAACCTCTATACTCTGTATAACTTCAGCATTATTTCAGCTGAAAACAGAGGACTATGTTCCTAGAATAGTATAAGTTGAAACTTGCTTAATTTGGAAATCCTGATCAAGGGAAGGAGTTAAATCAAGATTTTAGTTCTATGGATCAAATTTTTAACTTTTACAATGATGTTATGCATTTAGTGGAGTGTGACGTCGAAGCGTCACCACAATCATGCTTGTACTGCGTTCCTCACAAAGAAACCTTATACCGGACTTAGCCGGCCTCGTTAATTCAGTGGAACTAAATGATTCTCGTACACGTATACTACTCGTCTACCAATTCGTGGTTAGACTACCTGCAATAAACCACACAATCATCAGGTTCAGCTGCACACTGAACCCGGGCCTATAACAGTTTCATACACCCGTCCGTCGTCACTCGTACGGGTGTTCTCAAGCCAAACATGCCTTGAGCTACGTGTTTACGTTACCAACCACGTGAAGGGGTCTCCACCTACATGCCCGTAGAACGTCGGGGACTGGTATTGCTCGAATACCACAAACGATATGAAGAGTCGTAGAGGATACCAAACCTGGCCGGGTTACTTGCCACCCGTGAGGCTCCACCCTTAAGCTTGTGCGCACTGGTGGACAACGCTTACATGCACCCCCAAGACATAAACAGTCCTGAGATGCATGATTTGCCGACATAGCAAATAGGTTAGTATTACCACTTTCTATACACTAATAACATCCTTATATGGGCTAATAACTCGTTCCTCACCGAGTTTTTGAAAATATAACCTTTTTAAGTGCGTTAAACATCAACGATGCTTTGATGCCACGCTGCGAGGACCCGACGGTCCCAACAATCCAGGATCTCGCTGAGGGGTGTTGCGATAGACAGCACCAGATAACACACAAAAAATCGATAAGAGGAAGCTAAATTTTATTACATAAACATGTTTATCAACATAGTTACATTAAAATATCATTAAAGTCTACACTCACGAGCATAGACTAAGCAAAAGGTCTCATGTTCAGCCCATGAACGTGATCCCACTAGCATACACGCACATACTAACACGGCTGCATGCACGGCTCCCATTCGACGGTGGTTTCCTCTTGGGGGTCCGTCTACTCCTCGGGAGCCTCCTCCTCATAGAACCCTGCATACGCTTCAACACACAAACAGTGAGCACGATGGCTCAGCAAGACTGACCCGTCTCACCTAAACATGTAACTCTACATGATAGATTTGCATTAAGTAATAGGTAAGTGCTTTGTGTAAGATTCGCCTAATTAGTTTACTCTTACTTTCAGGTTTTAGCCTCAAGTTAGCGAAAAATCTTGTGCTAAGCCACATAGAAGTCCGCAATCAAACAAGAAACACATTCCTCTTATGGAACTTGCCTAAGGTTGAAAATAACTTTGATTTGCTCTAAACTAAAGCATGTCATTAGCAATCAACATAAAGCTTTCAACCAGCAACATTTTATCATGACAACTAGCCTGTTCTTTCTACGTCACGGTACAGTGAACAAGTGGTACTCACTAACCGCGAGGGATGGCGATTATAATTGATCTACACCTGTAGGTTTACCTGAATAACCCATCACATACGCCCATACTCGATGTTGCCTACAGAAACCATCACGGACGTCATACGCAACCATCTTTCATCCGTTAGCCAAGTGTTGAACCGGTCCTATCGTCCTGAGCAGGAGGTCTCTACGCAGAGCATCCTCGATGCCCGCTAGCCGATTTATACCTCGCTGCTCTCAACCTACCCTCTGGACGACAAGCAATGATTCAACATATCGCTACCCGAATTACATCGGTTTCCCGGTTCCCATATAGCCGGTAGGTCTTCGTTATTGTTCTAGCTTGTTCAACAGGCCCACACACGGCTCGGTTCTCAATCGACACAAGCAGAGCTATGGCACCCAGGCCCCAAAGTCCTGCTGTTCTTACTCTCCGCTCGGTCTCCTTTTCTTGCCATGTGATTCATTGTCTATCTTTCTAACTGAGTAGTGTGCCTCTAGCCTATTCTCCTGAGTAGTTCTAACTACTCGTCTTGTACTGAATCCTATACCATTTTAGCATTGCAGTGTCTACTCGAGGTTTAAAACTTAAGCCCAAAATCCCTAGTTCTCTTGGCTCTGCAATTGGGTTTCCAATCAAGAATCTAATGCACATTGTAGGAAATGCATAAGGTAAGTGATCAAAACATAAGACTTTATAAAAGGGTTAATGCAAACCAGAGCTTGACTTTCTGCTGGTCATCGAGTGAACTCTCTTTCAGAGGGATATAGTCTAGTATCTCCGGTTCCTCCTCGACCTTAGCGACTACACGAAATAAAAATAACACTGCGTGTCAAATTAGATGCATTTGTGTTGAGATGATAATGTGAAGCCTATAAGTATAGCTGGACAGCCCTTTTCACTCTGAAATTTTCACTGCTGTTTGGTGACAACCTAAACAGGGACTTGGCCAAACTTCGTTAGAAACAAAGCTCATTTGAGCCCTGCACAAATAAATGTGTATTTGGTCATAATTAGAGCTTCTATGGTTTTCTAGGGATTTTCATAGAGCAAGCCATTACTTTTTGGAAACTAGAGTTTCATAAGGTTCTAATTGAATTGGTTTCATCTAATTTTGAAAATCCTATAAAAAGATATGAGTTAAAGAAGTTCAGAGAAATTCTGAAAAATGTTTCTGGACATTTTTCTTTTTCTCTGGACCGGTTTACTTAATCACACCATTAGGTGGACTAAATTAGCTCGGATGGATCTGAAATTTTTCATATGACTCTGGGACATTACAGTGAACAACCTGGCAAAATTTCAGAATTTTTCATCAAAGGAATCTCCAGTTAAAATTCCCAACAGTTTAAATTTTTAGGAAATTAATTCTGGAGAAATAATGGATTTCATGGAGTGAAACTTGTTTTGCTGGAAAGTACTCAGAAAGCTCAATCCAAAAAAATTTGGTTCACTTGATTTGGACAATTCTAGCCAGAGTTATGGGATTCTAAAGTTTTGGAGGGAAAACTTAAAAATCATCTCAAATTGTTTAAACGGTTGACACCCGGGACCCACCGAACAGTGTCGTATTCAACCTCTCACCGGCGCCCGAGCGCGCGATGAACAGAGGCAGTGGAACGCTCTGTTCTTGGCCTACACCGGATGATTTCTCAAACGGATTCCTCCTACACCTTCCTCAAACCGTGGTACACACACCGAACAACTTCATGCACCTCGGCATCGCCGGTAACCTCATCGGCGATGGCGGCAGCGGAATTCGGTTTGGTTCTGACGGTGAAAACACATCTTGGCAGCAAACACAACCAAATAAAGGGTTGTACAGCATCGCTGTGACATGAAGAAGCTAACCCTACCCTCGTCTTTGCCGGAGACCGCCGGGAAGGTAGACCTCATCGGTGATCCGAAGTATTTTCACCAGCGGCTGTGAAAACACGGTTCTGAGCTCACTGGATGGACCATCCTTGCTAATATTCAACCTAAGTGACGTGAGGTGCTACTCTAGCTCCAGCTAGACCAGAAACTCCAGTAATAAAGTGATCGAGGTGAATTTCGGGTTTTGGTTCTCGGGGTTCTACACGGTGGCCGACAATGGAATCCTGGCTCACAGGCGTTGAGGGAGCTCACACGGGTCAGGGAAGACAAAGTATACTCGGTTGCTAACCTCTGTGACCATTTGTCCGAGCCAGAGAAGCTTCGGTGTAGTAGGGCGATGAAGATTCCTACCAGCGGCGATGCTCTGTCTCGAGGAAGAAGATCGTCGGGTACAGTTCAACAGAAGCCGTGAATCGACTCGGGGTTGTGTCGAGGATGTCGAGGGAAGTCGAGTGATCCCGTTTGTGGCCTTAGTTCGATGTGAAAGCCTCTGAACTGGCCGGTCGACAATGGAGGCGAGGTGTAGCGCAGTTTCTGTGCGAGAAGGCGTCGAAGCAGTGGAAAAATGGGTTTTGGCCGTCGGTTGCTCGGGAATAAGTGGCTGAGGACGTCGCCCGGCTGCAAACTTTGGCGAGCAGGAGGTGGCACCGGCCTCCAGCGTCGTGGCGCTCACGGGGGCGCACGAGAAACCAAGCACTCTCGGGAGAGTCGGTTTTGATCTCTGTTACACTGACTGGTGGGTCCTATTTCAAATTTTGTCCCACAAAATTGAATTTTCCTACTGCTCTAATTATTGGGGACCCAAATACCCTTGGAACTTTGATCAAACCACCCAATGATCATTTGAATTTGAATAATTCAAAGTGTGAATTGGTTTGAATGAATTTACAGCACATGCGAAGCTGAAATTCAAATTTGGTTTGAATTTGCTCAAAATAGCTCATGTCAAGATCAATTCCAAGTGGAATGAAAATTGGTAGGTTAGCTCATAAAAATATGTTGAGTGTGAATATGAATCCCTCTTTTGTATTCATGGGTTGAAAGGAGTTTAAATTTGAATTTAAGTTCAAACTAGCCTTTTAATGATTGTATCCAAAAGTACCTCAAAAGGTTTTAGATTTGTGTGAAATTAGGCATGAGCATTCCTAACAAAGTTTAGGAGTTAATCATGTGCTCAGCCTCTATATGATGCATGTGGGAAATACCACTTTTGCATTTTTGAGTTCATCTTCTAATTACCTATTGATGGTGGTTACTTGCTCTTCAAATGTGTTCATAAGTTTACGACAATTGAGCTGAGGTGTGTGGGTTGATGAACACTTTTATCTAGCGAAAACTTGGGCCCTTACACCGACAAGTTTAATCTATAGTAAAGCATAAATCATGTCTTGCACATAAACAGTGTTTAAAAAAGCGGTAGAAAAAAGGGAGCCGAGGAGCTCTGCCTAGAGCCTAGGCTGCCTAGGCGCCGCCTAGGCGTTTTGCAAAAAACGGAGTTAAATCCATATATGTGAGACCTATGTGTGCTGAATACATTGGCTACGATGATAAAAGTTTTGAATTTTGTCAAAACACTCTTTTTGTCAAGGTCCGACTCTAGGTCCGAGCTCCGACAAGATCCGACGTAAGTTCCGACATGTGTTTGGTTAGCTCCGGCGGTAGGTCCGACTAGCTTTGGGTAAGTTTCGGTGCTAGGTTCTGCTAGCTTTGGTAAGCTCCGGCTCAAGGTCCGGTTAGCTTTGGCAAGGTCCGGGGCTAAATCGCAATGGTTCTGTTTTTACCATGCAAATATTTCGAACTTGCTTTACATCTATGGAAAGTTTGCTTAGTATTCTTTTACTAGTTTTTGAAGTGTTATGGCTGTTTACGGTGGTTAACATTTTGCTATGGTTTGCAACATTCTTATGTGAGGTGTTCATGTAAGGTGTTGTGGTTTTTGGAACTAACGTGAGTCAAGTCGCGGACTTGTGCTTGAAAGTATTAGTTGTTTAATCATGTGCAGGTGTTTCTTGAGTTTAAGATATGGCTAGTGACGGAATCCATTGAACTAGCCTTAGGGAGAAGATGAGGTTCAACAACCAAGTTCGGGAGGAATTGTGGTTGAGTTGATCGGAAGGTCGCACAACATGTTTGGATCAAGAACAATGCATATGAAGGTATTTTGGACGTTGTTGGAAGGGGTTTGCACGTGTGCAAGGAGTGCATGGACGTGGCAACATGGTTCCAAGGCGTGATGAAGAGATGTGGATGTAAAGAATTGGTCGGAAAGGTCCAACCTGCTGGATTATGGATTCAGGTTGCGGCTGAGTCGGTTATGGCTCAATTATGGAAAGATTTGAGTAGGTTATGATATGATTTCGTGTGGGACACGAAGTTGAATTATTTTAGGAATGTGGGATACGTTCCTAAGGTGTTTGGAAATCTTAAGATTGCTTCTATCTACGTATAAAAGAGTCTTGGTCAGTTATGGAAAGTTTCGATTCAGAAACTGAGTAGGATTAGAGTTCTAGTTAGGATTGGGTTGGCCTTCGGGCTGGTTATATAACCAAGGGAGGCCAGAGCTTGTGGCAAGATGAATTTAGGTTGTTCCTCTTATGTTTTGATCAATAAAACTCGTAATTTAGAGGAGCTTTTATACCTTGTTCATCCGACTTGTTTTTATCAAGTCTTTCTCGTCGACTTTCTAGACAACACAACAATACTTTGGTGTTTTAATCATAACTCGAGTTTTACAAATCCAATTGACGTGATTCTTTTTGGGTTGTCTTCACAACTTGATTATCTATCATCTTCGATAATTTCATGGTCATTGGATTTGTAGTTTTTGATCTACACGAGTTTCTTTACAGTATTGCAGATCTAGTTTTTACTCGAGTAGAACAGATTGACCCTCGTTTGATCTTTCGATCATAACTTGAGTTTTTTTACGGATTTTCGTGATTCTTGTTGTTGTGTCTTCTTGACTTGACTCTATAATATATATCACTTTTGTCACGGTTGAACACGTTTAGATCAGTCGCATACACGGTTTCTTTAACAGATCGATTTTCTGCTAAGGGAGTTTTGTTGCTTCAGCTAAAAAGTTTTAATCTACCATTCACCCCCTCTGGTAGCTTTTCACGTGCTCTTCGATACTACAATATAATATTATATATATATATGTATATTTTAAATTTAAAAAAATTCAATCAATAAATGAGATGAGATAGAGTGTGACACTATCTTGTGTAGGCAGCCAGGCACTAAGACAGGGCACTACCACCTTGCTAACAGCAACTGCCACCGATAGGGATGAAAAAAATTAGAGTTAGTTGTTCTTTTTATATGGACACGCAAAGCGGTGGGAAGCGGAAGAAAGCAAAAAAAGCGGACCAAAGCGGAAAAAAGCAGAAAAAACGGTCCGACCGCTTAATGCCACCGCCTAGGGAAAAACGAAGCGGTCCGGTTAAGCGGCCTAGGCGACCACTTTTTAAAACAGAGCACATAAATCATAGACATGCCAGTTGTGATCAATCCTATACTCTGAGTTTTAGCAATAGAAATACACAAAATTACTAAAGCTAAAATATGAGTTTTAGAAAAGTACCCAGAGGCCGGACCAGTGGTGAAGGCACTTGTGACACCGTTCCTAACAATCAACATGTTGGGCTGCTTGAAGTAGTCGATCTCGTTTGGTGCAGGAAGATCGTCAAAGCAGTGCAGTCACGTTGCAGTGCAGATCATGTGCACGAACACCCAAAGTAGTCGTACACGAGCGTGAGTACACGAATGGAAGATTGAGCAGTCATGTTAGTGCGTTTCCCAATAATCATATTCACTCTCTATTTTGGAGGTTTGCTCACTCTGTTTTCTGTGCTCGTACCAAGCATAGCCAATAACGCTTGGAAGCAGCGCAACAGAGGACAATGTGTGGAGGAGGAAGATAGAATATATTCTTCTGTGCGTGCCTTTCACAGGGATGGATGATCTCCTCATATAGAAGTCAAGAATTGAGAGAGAATAAATACAATCAAGCCGAGTTATGGCGTTTATCAACTCGGTCGTTATGACTCAGCCATTGCTAGTCATAATTTAGTTTGTTATGACTCAGTCATTAACGCGTCCTTTACTAGTCATAATTTGATCCTTTACGACTCAGTCATTAACGCGTCCGTTACTAATCATAACTTGGCTGAATTTTTTTTGAGTCGGGTGTTTGTCACCCAAGCTCACGCGAGGAATCGAACACTGGACACGAGCAGCCTGTTTTACAGGCAATGACCAGGCGAGCTTCTAGCTGCCTATAACTTGGCTGAATTGATCAACGAAAAACAACAAAACATGGCATCGCACCAGCGTGACACTGTGCGATATGGCTTGGCACAACACGTGCACTTGTGTGGCATAATATTTACCCTCTCACATCTTCACAACAGATAGAGTAAATTGGTTTAATCTTCTCTCCGTCTCTCATGTGAGATTAAAATATCCCCCTAATGTTTCACATATGCCTTAAAATTAACTTGGCTAAATTATTTAAATAAATGGGTCCTAGACCCAAATATCTAACATATAGTTGGTTGGTTTCGGTAATTACAAGTTGTCCTTCCTGACCAATGATGGTAAGGAAGATCCTTTTTCATGGCTTAATCGTTGTAAGCGGTGCGTCGATGGACATGCAATCCCTTACAACCAACATCTGTTTTATGCTTCCTACCACATGAAGGGAGGCACTCAATAATGGTTCTATGTGCCACCACAAAGAGAAGTGTTTGGTGAACAAGTGCTTGCAACCGCTGAAACACGCCAATCCTCTCGTCGAGTTGGCAGCTCTTCAATGCTCTACCATAATGAATGACTACACTAATAAAATCCCCGCATTCATGGTTTTTAGAGTATACGAAGACTGAATAGATTGACATATATATTTAAATATGTTTGGTATACTAGATAGATTTATTTCGACCACCCAACGTCTAATCGACCTGCAGCACGCGGCTCAGTCGATTATCCGATGGAGCTACTACAGAAAGCAGAACTTATTACAATGTGCGATCATTGATCCGTCCGTTCGTCATCAGCTTATTAACCATGTTCTACTCTCTCGGCATCATCCATGACACGTGCAGTCGAGTGACGATAATTGTAAGAGGTTTTTGGGTTGATTGATTCAAACGCGACAGTTTGTAGTCAACTCATCTGTGTCCTGACTGAATAGGGGCCCAAAAAATGCATGGTCTCGTCACGTCTCTCAATTTCTTGGGCTGTCAACAAAACTATTTTACATTCTGCTGCGTAGGTCCATTGATCCGTCGATGCGGCGATCGATACGGTCGGCTTCATAGCATTGTCATTACTTTTTTTTTCGAAAGCCCTGGATAATAGCGCCCAGCAACTGGATATAAGCGGGAAGGATTACAGCAGTGCACCAGTGGTGCAGAAGACAAGAAATAAAAGAACAATAGAAATAGCTCCTGGTTTTGAGCCAAAATTCAGTTACTCCACCTACATAGGACTCCAGCCTCAATGCAACACATTAGAGCATTAGGAATTAAAATGCTCCACAAACTTCGGTTGGTGCTCCAGCTGTGCAGCGTTGAGAGGTGATTGGCGCCAGCACTTATCGAGAGATATGTTGGGTCCCTAATGCTCACGAGAAGTTGTGCCGTGTCTTTCTCTGATCCGATGCGTGTATCTCTTTCCTTCCATACTATCCAGCGTCGCTGCAGTGTTCGCCCGTTCAGTTATTCCTTCGAACCATGAAGCGACATTGGCTCCTTGCTGCCATCATGAATTGAAGGTAGCAGTGAAGGGTCTCCGACCCACTGTGAAACTAATGACCAGATCATTGGGTATTTGATAAACAAGTGTACTGTTATTTCTAGGTTTCGAAGGCACAATGAGCAGAAGTATTGATTAGGTCAACCCATGTTTAAAAGCTTGTCTGCTGTCCAAATACGATCCTGTAAAAGAAGTCAAAGAAATATCTTGCATCGCGCAGGAGACCACACCTTCCAGACCTTCTTTGGGTACCACGAGAACACACTTCTGTACGTCAAATTGAGTGAGATATGCTGACCTGGCAGAGTACACTCTGGAAGCGGTTCTAGTCCATGTTATCTCGTCCGCCGGCCCATCCTTTGGATCATATCCACAATTCCTGATTTCTTCCCAAAGTAAGACGTAGTCTGCTCGAAGCTCGAGTGTCAGGTCATGTGCAACTTCTCTTATCCACGTTTGATCGGTGATTGCCTCAGCAGTCAGCTACTGATCCTTTTTTACGCTTAGCATGTCTAAAAAGTCAAACGGCGACAGTTCAATTAATTTCAAAAGTTTAATGAAACAATCAGTTAATTAATATAAATTAAATAAAAAATTGAGTAATAATAAAAAATGCTCCTACCAATACAGTCCAGTCCAAAATAGAACACTAAGTCTTTGTTTTTATACAATGAAATACTCTCCATTTGGAGTGGATTGGAGAGAATTGAAGTAAAATTTAGTTTATTTTCCACTCCAATCCACTTCATTTATTATTAGCCAAACAAGCCCTAAGATGGTATGCATTTTTTATATTATAAAATATTTTTCTAAAAATATTCTTAACTTTTTACAACATAATATAAAAGTTCCCCTACTCTATAATAAAATACCCGCAGTCGTTGTACTCTATATGTTACTCTATACTACCAGAAATATTGATATGGATCCAGCTGTCAATCAGCGTGAGAGCGTTCTATAGTGTGCATTATAATACCATAAATTTAGAGTTACTGTTCATACTCTATGTTAAAAAAGTATTTAAAATATATACTCTAAATTTATAATATAGTAGATTCAGAGTAACAGTTACTACTGCGGACTGTCGACGCATTCGGACCAGGCCCACGCCAAACCAAGGAGCAACATCCTGAACCTCCGAGTACCCACGCGCTGCGACTGCAAGCGGGCCCGGGCGGTAACGTAGCCGGGCCCCACCTCCGCGCTTTACCAGCCAAGCGGCCTTATCATCGGTCCGTATCAGCCGGCAGAGGCGAGGGTTCACCACCGAATAAATCCTCCACACCACTACCCGGCCCGGCCGCACCCGCGTGAAGTCGGCGCTCCCCACCTCCCTCCCTCACTCCCCTTCGCCGCCGTCGCTTCTCGGTATGGAACCCTGTCCCCGATCCGCGCCTCCTCTTCCCTGTCGCCTGCTGCTAATTTTTCTTTTCCGTGGATCCACTCGGAGACGCCTAGTTCTCGACTCGCCGGTCTCTCGGATCCGATCAGGTCGACGCGCGTGCTAGCTTTTTTTTCCTTTTCGCTCTTTCGTCCCGGCGCTTCTCGGATTTCGGCGGGGTTTAGATGTTCGTTCTTGCTAGGTACACGTAGCGGACTGTGGTCTAGCCTGGCCGCGTCTAGTCCTGAGACGATCTAGGGCGGGCCTCTTCAAGCTGATTTTTTTTCAGATCACGAACGGCCGCCGTAGCCTTGGGATCTGATTGGCGGCAGCGCTGATTGACTGGATTACGATGGATCCCTTCCGTGCTTGTGTTGCTAGTAAAGCGATCTGCCCTGCTGGATATTTTGTAGAGTAGCGTGGGTGTCTGGAAATTCAGGTAGTAAGATGCTTTTCGTCACTGGTGACATGAATTGATTTTAGTTTTAGTTCTCTGGCACCTATCTATCACCGATTGAACAGTGCGATTACGAAATATTGTTATAGATTTTACATAAGACTGTAATTGTTGAACGACCTTACGAGTTGGGGACCTTAATACATGGGCTAGAGGGGACTTCAGGACTGTCCATCTAACCCACGAATGCTTAGTTACTAAACCATTGATGCATGTCAGAATGAATAACTGTTGAAACAGTATTAGTTTGTACTCAGTAAGTCTATCTATTGATGCATGTTTGATGTTTTTAACCGTGTTGCATGTTTTATCTGTGGATCCTGATTTGCAAGTCAGTTACTTATCCGTTTTCCCTGAATGTATGTATTCGTTGGTCATATAGGTTTACTGGAGGGCACATGTTATGCTGTTCAAGTTATGTTCCACCATTATGGTGTCATTTGGTTCATTCACTTTGGGTTTCGAAATGAAAGAAACTTCATTGTGACGCTTCATGTATGCTACTTTGTGTATCGATCTCTTTTGCACAAATCATTTGAGATAGATGCCTACTTATTTAGGTACCACATTTTCTAGCCTGATGTAGTATACTGGTGCCATTTCCAAAGCAAAATAGTAGAACACTGTTGTTTCGGTATTTGATTACTGAGGACAATATTTGCAAGGTGCAGGATATTGTTTCTGTTTTTTCTTGCCAAATGGCTTCATTGTTTGAATGATGAGCAAAGCTTTAGGTTGGATGGTATTGGGAATTGTTGTTTAGTGGAACATTTATACGTCTCTTCATTTCACATTGTTTCCTTGCTGGTTTACATCTTTATTTCCAAGCAATTGATTGGCACTAAATGATACTTCTGTTACCGATTCCACCACAAATGTCCTCTTCTAAACTTCCATTTCCTGCCCTGAATGGCTATGTACTGTCATCTTTCTTATCCAACACTGTAGGCTAGACCTTGATACCAGTATTGTCACGAGGAATGTTCATGCCTTCTCTTTTTTAATTATGTATTTTGTCCATAATGTTTCTATAAGGGAAGCTAGGCACCCGTTCAACCAGCTCATATTCGGTTTGTATGCTTGACAGGTCAGCCAATCATCCAAGCTCTATCAAGATGTCTGACAGCCAGGAGACGGATAGAAACATCGAGATTTGGAAGATTAAGAAGTTAATCAAGGCACTGGAGTCAGCTAGAGGCAATGGCACAAGCATGATCTCTCTTATTATGCCTCCACGTGACCAGGTTGGTCGAGTGGCCAAGATGTTAGGAGATGAATATGGCACTGCTTCAAACATCAAGAGTAGAGTCAATCGCCAATCTGTGTTGGCTGCTATCACCTCAGCTCAACAGAGGCTCAAGCTCTATAACAAAGTCCCTCCAAATGGATTGGTTCTCTACACTGGAACCATTGTTACTGAAGATGGAAAGGAAAAGAAAGTTACTATTGATTTTGAGCCCTTCAAGCCTATAAATGTGTCACTGTACCTTTGTGACAATAAGTTTCACACTGAGGCTTTGAATGAGCTCTTGGAATCTGATGACAAGTTTGGATTCATTGTCATGGATGGTAATGGAACTCTTTTTGGCACACTAAGTGGCAATACCCGTGAAGTGCTTCACAAGTTCACTGTTGATCTCCCAAAGAAGCATGGTAGAGGAGGACAGTCTGCTCTGCGTTTTGCTCGTCTTCGGATGGAGAAGCGTCATAACTATGTCCGTAAAACAGCTGAGCTTGCTACCCAGTTTTTTATTAATCCAGCTACAAGTCAGCCGAATGTTTCAGGGTTGATTCTTGCTGGTTCTGCTGATTTTAAGACAGAATTGAGCCAATCTGACATGTTTGATCAACGACTTCAAGCCAAGATACTTAATGTAGTTGATGTTTCTTACGGTGGTGAGAATGGTTTCAACCAAGCTATTGAGTTGTCAGCAGAAATCTTAGCAAATGTGAAGTTCATACAGGAGAAGAAGTTGATAGGCAAGTATTTTGAAGAGATCAGTCAAGATACTGGGAAATATGTGTTTGGTGTTGATGATACCCTGAAGGCTTTGGAAATGGGTGCTGTGGAGACATTGATAGTGTGGGAGAATCTAGATATCAACAGATATGTGCTTAAGAACAGTGTCACTCAAGAAATTGTCATAAAACACCTGAACAAAGAGCAGGAAGCTGACCAGAGCAATTTCCGTGATGCATCTGCTAATGCTGAGCTGGAAGTTCAGGAAAAGATGTCACTGTTGGAATGGTTTGCTAATGAGTACAAGAAGTTTGGCTGCTCACTAGAGTTTGTCACTAACAAGTCTCAGGAGGGATCACAGTTCTGTAGGGGATTTGGTGGCATTGGCGGTATGTTGCGCTACCAGCTGGATATCCGATCTTTTGATGAGCTTTCTGATGAAGAGGGTTTGTACGAAGACTCTGATTAGCAATCAGCCAACCTCATGCTTGTGCTGGCCCATGGAAGGACGCCACAGCTGCAACAGCTCGGTTTCGCCACATCTACACAAGAACACCTGAAAAACAGCTGTGAGTATACTATCTTGTTAATTTGTGTCACGGCATGCCACAATATATTATTTGACTGTTCTGGTACCATTCTTTTTTCAGATCCAGAGACTGATGGGCGTGGGCCAGCAATGCTTAATTAAGACCAAATGATTATGCATGACATCAAGTGTTAAGAAGTTGCATATTTAAATGGCTGTTTAATTTCATGTAGACCATCATGGTAGTACTGTGTCGAGAAGCAAGCATTTGAAAGGCTAACGCTCGTTAAAGCCGCTGGATGTCGCGTTCTGCTTCTAAACTAATGGTATCGTGGCTTGTGTTTGTGGGTCTAAGTTGTTAAATCTTTTTTTTTCGTTGAGGGCATAAGTTGTTAAATCTGAGTGTTTGATTGGATGCCCTGGCTCTGCTTGCAACCGCTACTTTTGCAGTTTTTGCAATGTAAGTTAAGTTATTATCGGTCATCCTGCATTGTTCGTTCTGCTCTTATTTGGCCACTGATCTTTTTTTTTGTTCGGTTGATATTGCTTGCCTTTAATTTTTTACGTATCAAATAACTTAAATTGAATTTCAACTGGATGCAGGGAAACTTAATATCTGTGTACTCCATACATTTTAAAATTGTTATTGTTAGGATAATAAAATGAACTAAAACTTTTGTCCTAGAGTATTGTGAAACCCTTAAGCTCTGATTCTTTTTCTTATCGTCTTTCTGGCTGTGGGGATTAATTCAGAAATTCCATCGTGATGGATGTACAAAGAGTTATTTACAAATATTTGATGCTACTAATATGATTCACAATTGTGATGCTTGAATAAGGCCTTTGCATTAGTGAAACTGACGAGCGGGCTCAAATTGAAGATTGGAACAAAAACTGTTTGGCAGTTTTAATTGCTTGTTATTATAGGGCGCTGTGGTAGTGTCTCTTCATTTGTGTTTTGAGATATTGGGTTTGAACCAGCCTCTTTATAAAAAGCAGGGGTAAAACTGTCTAGAAATATATGTGGGAGCCTTCGGCACTGGGTACGACCTTTTTTTATTATGGCTTTTTAATATATGCTTTCTGTAATACTGATTTACAATCGTCACACTGAAACTTTCTCAGTTCAGATCCTCACTGCTGTTTTACTTTGCGTGGTCACCGAAACCGATTCCTTAAACATAGCTTCGGGATCCGCTCCAAGAGGCGAGAGAATCTGGTCCAAGTTCCATTTGGCTGGGTGCGCGAGAGCCACAAACTCGATATACTTCGGCCAACCGCAGTTTTTGAAACCTGCGGTTTAAAAGTGTGAGTTCTGATAAGTTTGTTGATACCAAGTATTGTACAGTTTTTAAAAACTCATGACATGTTTGGGATTTGCAGTGTTTGTAGCACAATATTCTGTTTTTAGAGAGATTGCAATAATTGTCTGTAACACCCACATTTTTTTTATTCACCGGCCCAGCCCACATCCCCCAACCCTAACTTTTTCTTTTCTTTTCTTTCCTTCCTTTCTTCTCCTCCCCCGAGCCGACCGCCCCCCTCCTTCCGTGCCCAGCGCCGCCTCGCCCGTCTCCCTCCCCTCTCGCAGCCTGCGCCCCCTCCATGGACTTCGCCGCCCTAGCCCCACCGCCTCCTCTCCCGGTCCTCCCCCCTCGAACGTTGCCTCCTCCCCGGACTCCGCGCCCAGCGCTACCGCGCCATGGCCGCCACCCGCCTCCTTCTCCTCCCTCAGCTCTTCCACCGCTTGCCCGGCCACCAGCGTCGCCTCCTCCCACTGACGTGGCCCACGGCGCCGCCCCTCCCGCTCACCTCCGCCCCGATTGGCGCGCCTCCCACCCACGGCGCCACTCCTCACTGATCTCGGCTCGAGGCTGCCCGGGCCCTAGCCACGGGTCGCCTCCTCGCCCGCCCCCTCCACCTCGTCGGCAACTCCACGCTCGCCGCTCGTCTTCGGCCAAGCTCCACCCCCTATGCCACCTCGCCACGCGTGCCTTCACCGATTCCCACGGCTTGCCCCGCCGCCGGCGCCCGCTGCTCGAGCACTGCCGCTGCACGACCTCCGCCGTCGCCTCTCCGTCGAGCTCGCCCGGGTGCAGGCCACATCTAGCTCCCTCCGCTGTGGTCTTCGCCCCCACAATGTCGGCCCCACAACAGCTCCGCCTCTGGCGCTCCCGCCGCAGCCGCGCGCAGCGCGTCAACGTCCTCGACGGTGCCCGCACGTCAGCTGCAACACACCGACGAGGTCGCGAAGCAGGACACTTTCATCGCCGCCGTCTACGGCCCCCGTAGAACGTATGCTGGCCTGGTGTGGTACTTGTTGAGGTACAACGTGTTGCCGGTCTATGAGGGCGGGCGATGCTGCAGCTTGCCGCGCTGCCGGAACCACCACGGGTGGCCACACTTTCACCTTCTACCCCAGAGACCGGAACAGGGAGGAAACATATTGTAGCGGGCATCTTGGCATCGCAGGCGTCGTCGTTCCCGCTCTACTTCGATGAGCCGGCGCTGAGACGATGCACTATCAGGGCCAGTGAGATGTTGTACGTGTCGAGTGCTACGTCGTCGCTCATTTCCGTCGTCAAGCGCCAGCTCAGGGTGTGGACCATCTACGAGAGCAAGCTTCTGGAGCATGATCCCGAGCGCCACCTCGCAGAGTTCTGGATTTTCTACGAGGCAGGTACCTATGTTCATTACTCCGTGTCCACTTTGGGCCGCTCCTTGGTGTCGGTGCGCTTATGCAGGAGTTGCGTCGTGTTCGTTCAGGGATCTTTCGAGAGCAGGATGACATGGTGACCATGTATGGTGTGATGGACACGGCGTGGGTGCGTTATAACCACAGGGACGAGGGTTATTTGAGGCATGTCGACATGCCGCTTGAGGTGCTCCTTACAAGCTATAGGAGGCTTGAAGTGAAGGACTCTGCTATGAATGCTATCTGCTACGGTACTAAAATTATGATTTCAGGGTGTTCCTCCACAAGATTCTGCCCCGTCGCCCTTCCTCTTGGTGAGTCGCTGCGCAACCCCAATCCCCCCTTCTTTCCATAATTTGTCGGTATAACCCCTTGTACGACGTCACAGGGTTGTCAGAAAATTCTCCCGAAAGTTCCCCGACGCGAATCGGCGTTGGAACCCCAACTCCGACAAGCTCCGGTGAGGATTTCCGCCATTCACAACGTTCCACCGATTTTGTTCTGTTTTTCCTTTGTGCTAACCACCTTGACACCCTTCCTTGCTCTAGACGCGTCTCGGACCCAAAGAACACGCGGGAAGAACATCCCAACGACGATCTCGACGATGCCCGAAGAACGTAGCCGCTCCTCCACACCGTGAGTCGTCTTCCTCTCCTTCTCGTGCCGCACAAACCCTCTAGGGTATACGTGTACAAGGACGATTCAGGAAACAACACGAAGACTTGAAGATCAAGAGATTGACCCCAGGCTGAGCAACGATATAAGAAAAAGGCAAGTGCCATTGACCATATTTCTCCATTTTTAGGATTCTAGTTAGAAATGCATGCTTTAGGTCCTAATTTGATTCCCATTTGTTGGTTGTTTACTAGAATTTCCAAAAATTGCCTTGTAGCCGGGATGGGTAGACTAGGGTTTACTTTATGTCATTATTTTCATGCTTAGCCCTGCTTAGATGTCGGGATGGGAGTTATTACATTTAATTTCAATATATCATGATGTTTGTGATGATGTGGTGATGTATGTGGTGTATGAGGTGGGTAGTGTAGGGATCTAGCAGGCAGGTGAGTTACGGTGGGTGCCGAGTGCACGAGACTCGGGTTTGTGGTTGGTTAGCCTGCGTAGATCCTAAGGACCGGTTCGTGAGACCCGTCAACTGGCTTATACAGTGTCACCACAAGAACTGTTATGTGGTAGTGTGGCCAATTAAGTTGTTCCTATCTTTCCTTGTGTACACCAGAGAGATGTGTAAGTGGCGCAAGAGGGGGCTTCTGCGGCAGAGGTTCCAGAGTGCCGCAGCGGTGAATCCTTAGCGGGTGTGCACGGGTTGGGTAGTGCAATGTAAAGGCCTTGTCGTGTACTCCTGGCCCCACACCATAGGGAGTGTGATAGGGCGGAAAGGAGTTTCTTGAGTCGCCGACGGGCGATGAAAACACGATTTGTGGGTAAAGGGTACAAACTCTGCAGAGTCAAAACTGTCTAGACAGCCGTGCTCACGATCAAGAGCGGGCTGGTAACTCTCTCATGATTAGCGTGGGTTGGTTTGGTGGGGTTTGGGAATACTGGCTTGGATTGAGATTACAGTGATAGTGGAGATCACTTGGAGATATGTTTGGGTTGGGCGGGAATTTCACTAAAAAAATAGGATGCTTAATAAAGCTAAGGAATAGGTTGCGTAGTGCAATAGCCGTGTCTAGCCTTCCTTGTAACTTGCCTCATCATGCATAATCTTTCCCACACTTGCTGAGTACTCTATGTACTCAGGCGTTTGTCTTTTTCCTCTTTTAATTGTTGCTCAGTGAAAAGAAGATCAAATGAAGACGGTATGAAGAAGGTCACGCTGCCAGTCGATTCGCCTGTGGACGGCCCTAGAAGCTTCTCCTCTTCCGCTGCTAATCCAAAACTCATTTTAAGGTATGTACATTGTTTACATTCGATATATAACTGTTTATCACTATTGTCCTACATGTATGAATGAAACCGATCCTGGCATACATGTAGAATGCGCCGGTTTTGCTCTTTGTAAAACCGGGCGTGACATTGTCTTTATAAAAAATGAGACAAGCTAGGCACATAAACCTGGAGTATTTTTACAGCATGATCTGATAGTTTATTTTCTTTTGATTGTTGTAGGAACATATCTAGTGTAGAAGTGCTTACATTGTGAATATGCTAATACATATTTATGCTCATCTGATCTATCATCAACGGTTAGGAATAGAGAAGCTCAAAATATAAGAAAGACAAATATTTGGGTTGTTTTTTAGGAACATTTATTGCGGTTGGGTTGCATCTCCACTTTTCTTAAACTTAGCCGCCCGTGATAGGCCAGATCAATAAAAATATGTGTTATAGGTTAGCATCATACACCCATTTACAATACATATGTCCTCTATCTATATATACACACGTGTTGTGTGTGTCCATTTATAAAGCCATTGTCCATTTACAAAGCCATTGACTTACCACCATTTATGCCTATTGTTAAGTTACTATGCACCGACCGGTTGACCCGAAAAGCTTAAGCCAATAGGGAAAGGTGGGCAATTCACTTATATTTTAACACTCCCCCTCACGTGCAGGCTCTTTTGGGCCGTAAAGTGGAATAGGAGTCGGCTGCAATTTATTTTAATAAGTCGCGCTTGCCAGGATTCAAACTCGAGACCTCTGACTCTGATACCATGTTAAGAAGGCTAATGATAATTGTATTGAGATGATGGAAAAGCTGGAGTACATGTGTGATTATATAGAGGGATTAGGAGGGGAGAAAAGACTAAACTACCCCTAACCCTAATTCCTCTCTAATGACTAATATACCCCTGTGTCACAGCCCTAATTACAGTGTCTAACACCCCCCCCCCCGCAGTCACAACATCTAGCCGCTGCAGATGTTGAGACTGGACCGAAACTCGGAGAACAGCGATGACGGGAGGCCCTTCGTGAAGATGTCGGCGAATTGCGTCGTCGTCGGGACATGGTGTACCCGAACCTCGCCCCGTGCAACCCGCTCACGAACAAAATGAAGGTCAATCTCCACATGCTTCATGCACTAATGCTGGACCGGGTTGGTGGAGAGGTACATGGCCCTGACGTTGTCGCAGTAGATGAGGGTGCTCTTGATGACGGGAGTGTGGAGCTCCTGAAGTAGCTGCTGAAGTCAGGAGGCCTCAGCTACGCCGTTAGCCACGGCGAGATACCCCGCCTCTGCACTCGAGCGCGACACTACGGGCTGTCGCTTCGAGGACCAGGAGACAAGGTTGCCGCCCAGGTAGACGGCGTACCCAGAAGTAGAGCGTCGTGTGTCCGGGCAGCCTGCCCAGTCAGCGTCTGTGTACACAACCAGCTCGGAGGCCGTGTCACGCCGAAGAAGGAGGCCGTAGTCGAGGGTGCCTCGTAGGTACCGAAGAATCCTCTTGACAGCGGTGAGATGCGGTTTCCTCGGGTCATGCATGTGGAGGCATACCTGCTGGACCGCATATGAGATATCCGGCCTGGTGAAGGTTAGGTACTGGAGAGCACCTGCAAGACTCCTGTAAGAAGTGGGGTCAGAGACGGGTGTCCCGTCGGTGGTGGAGAGCTTCGCCTGAGTATCCACTGGAGTGGAGCACGGCTTGCAATCAGCCATGCTTGCCCGCTGGAGGATATCCAGACAGTACTGTCGCTGGTGAAGGAATAGGCCGCCTGGTCGGTCCTCGACCGTAATGCCCAGGAAGTGGTGGAGACGGCCCATGTCCTTCATAGCGAACTCCTGCTGTAAGGCAGAAATGGTTCGCTGAAGCAGAGTCGGACTAGATGCTGTTAGTACAATGTCATCGATGTACAGTAAGAGGTAAGCTGTGTTACTACCCCGTCGATAGACAAACAACGAAGTGTCCGACTTAGCTTCAACAAACCCCTGTGAGACCAAGAAAGAGGCGAACCGGCTGTACCAAGCTCGCGGTGCCTGCTTCAGTCCGTACAGGGATTTGTTCAGATTACAAACCATGTCTGGGTGAGCTGAATCTACAAATCCTGCCAGCTGACTGCAGTACACCGTCTCGGTCAGTGTACCGTGGAGGAAGGCGTTCTTGATGTCCAACTGGTGGACAGGCCAAGAACGTGAGAGAGCTAGCGACAGTACGGTACGAACTGTCGCCGGCTTCACCACCGGGCTGAAAGTCTCATCGTAGTCAACTCCAGGGCGCTGAGTGAAGCCCCGGAGTACCCAACGAGCCTTGTATCTCTCCAAAGTGCCATCCGCCTTCTTCTTATGCGTGAATATCAACTTGCCTGTGACAACATTGCCACGACCAGGACGGGGAACCAGGTCCCAGGTCCGGTTGGCAAGCAAGGCCTCATACTCTTCCTCCATAGCGCGGTGCCAGTTAGGGTCGGCGAGGGCGCTACACACGGAAGTAGGTATGGGCGAGATCGAAGAAGTCTCGGTCGGTGGAGTTGTCGTCGACGAGAAAGCGGTACTGTCGAACCGCTCCACTGGTCGAAGACTCCCGGACGCACGTCGAGTCACCATCGGGTGGACGTGACCAGAATCCCCGTGAAGTAGAGGGGGTTGTACACCGGCCGGTCGGGTACAACCATCATCTTTCGTCGTGGATAGACGAGAGTGGGTCTCGATGCCGTGCGTGGCGTCGTCGGAGCAGGAGCCTCTCCCCGCGCTCGTCGCTGGTAGACAAGTGCGGGGTCAGCAAAACGAGAAGATGTCGTCGGTGCCGCGCGTGGCGCGGCTGGTGGCGTCGTGCTCGCTGCAGGTGACGTCGGGGAGGTAGCTGGTGATGCCGCTGGTGCTGTACGTGGTACAGCTGGAGACGCCGAGGGCACCTGGGGTACAGTAGGTGGTGTCGGGGAAGCCGAGGCCGCGCGTGGTGCAGCAGGTGACGTCGGAGGCGTTGATGCCACACGGGGTGCAGCGGGTGACGCCTGAGACATTGATGCCACACGAGGTGCAGCAATCGGTGTCGAGGGCATCTGGGACGTAGCTCGTGTCGATCCTGCAGAAGAAATAGGCCAAGGCAACTGGGAGGCAGCCTCGGGGTCAGTAGGAAAAAGGGAGTCCAGCTCTGTGGTGGAATCAGAAGAGGTGGTGGAAAAAGGAAAAGATGACTCGTCGAAGACGACGTGTCGAGAGATCAAAATACGGTGGGTAGTGAGATCTAAGCATCGGTAACCCTTATGATCAAGGGAATACCCAAGAAAAACACATTGTGTCGAGCGGGGCGCAAGCTTATGTGGGGCGGTGGCGGAAAGATTAGGGTAGCAAGCGCATCCGAAAACTCGAAGGTGATCATAAAGAGGATTAGTGCCATATAGAGCAAAGTAGGGGGTGGAGGCACAAATCGCTTTGGTGGGAAGACGATTGATCAGAAGTGTGGCGGTATGAAGAGCCTCCACCCAGTATCGGGCTGGAATAGATGCCTGGAACATCAGGGAGCGTATGACATCATTAATGGTGCGAATCATGCGCTATGCCTTGCCGTTTTGAGGAGAGGTATACGAACAAGACATGCGTAGCTGTACCCCATGTGCGGAGAGAAAATTACGAAACGCAGAGTTATCAAACTCACGTCCGTTATCGCACTGGACAACTCGAATGGTACGCCCGAATTGAGTAGAAATCCAAACGAAGAAGTGAGAAAGAGTGACGAAAGTCTCAGACTTCAATCGTAATGGAGAAGTCCAGGAGAAGTGAGAAAAATCATCAATTATCACCAAATAGTAATTAAAGCCCGATATACTTGAATCGACTCCACAGGCATGTTGACGGTAGTTGGCACGCCTAGTACTCCACATGGTCCTAGAAGTACTCATCTCCTGTAGCTGATGTTTATGTGGTAATGCAAGGGTGAGTACATGTCGTACTCAGCAAGTGCGGGAAAAGTATGACATGTAGCTTACAACAAGGTATGAAATAAAAAGGCTCACTGCAGCAAGCAAATTTTATTTCACAAACAAGATAAAAACAGCAACTAAGTCTAGATGAATTTAATCCCAATATAAACAAGTAAAACAGCAACATTCTTGCATCATATTTCACCATTTATCAAGTCTCAACCAGCCAAAAATCTTTCTCAAGTTCATCTCATACTCACAAATATTCATATCCATCTCATTTTCATATAACCGATACCAAATTCATTGTCATGACTCAAAACAGTCCCGAAACCAATCTCAATGACCATACCATACCCATAACCAAATAAACATCCCAATTTTGTCTCTAATCATGTGAGTTGGCCAGGTGCTTGTGACCGGAAGCACGGCTATCATGATAGTTTTACACACTGCAGAGGTGGCACCACTTTACCCACAAGTTCATGATTTCGTCACCCGTCGGCGACTGCTGAACCTCCATTATACCAGTACACAACCGTCGGTGTATGGCCAAGAGATCACAAAATAGCCTTTACAAAGGGGCTACTAGATGTATGGACTCACTGAGGTTTCACCAGTATGCTCGAATCACCATTCTCCCACTCACTGTTCCCCTCTTGTGCCACGCAGTTCCTAGGGCAGTCCTCCTCGACTCCCATTCTCCGTGCCATCCACGGTCCATAACAAGCTAGCAACACACCTAATTAATCAACTAATCCACACCCATATTTGGCCTTGTGGTGGCACTGTTTTCCTGGCATGTGCTGGCATGAACCGGTCCTTAGATCTACGACAAGTAAACCACCATCTCATTCAGAAACATCCACGAACCAAGCTTGCCTAGATCTTCCCTGATTCCATGCTTATTATCATCATCAAGTTCTCATCATCATTATTCATATGAGTGCAGTATCTAACCATGTTTTAATTCAGCTTCCCGTATCCCGTAGATTAAGCGAAGCAAAAAGGAAAAAAGACCATACCCGACTCATCAACTTTCCCGGCGAAAAGGATGGTTAACAAAACTAGTAAACTCCTATAAAAGGGTGTCCCATCAAGTTGACTCAAGCATACGAGTTTTCGCAAACAAAAAAATTTCAAAACATGGGATCAATTTTTTAAGGGCCTAAGTTTTTGGCACATACTCAAAGTGTTCATCACTACACACACACACACTTCATTTGAAGAAACTTGATGAATACATTTGAAGAGCAAGTAAACACCATCAACATGTTCATTAAAGAATAAACTCACAAAATGCAAAAGTGACATTTCCCACATGCATCATATAGGGGCTGGGCATATGAAAAACTCCTACACCATGCTAGGAATGTCCATGCCAAATTTCACCCAATTTCAAAACCTTTTTGAAGTTCTTTTGGGGTATAACTAGAAAGAGGGTGGTTTGAACTCAAATTCAAATTTGAACTATTTCCATCCCATGAATTCAAAAGTGGGAGGCATATTATGACGCAGCACATTTTTGTGAGCTCATACACCAATTTTCACTCCATTTGGAGTTGATCTTGACATGAGCTAAGTTAGTAAATTCAAACTCAATTTGAATTTCAAACTGCGTACGTGCTGAAATTTATTCAAACACTTCACAATTTGAATTCTATCAACTCCAAATGGGAATGTGGTAGATAATTCAAATTCTAGAGGGTATTAGAGTGATTACTGTTTGGAGCAGTAGAGGAAAGTTAATTTCAGAGGTTAACACTTGAGTGGGACCCACATGTGAGCCTCTATAGCAAATTCAACCGACTGAAGACCCAACACTCGGTTTCTCGGGCTTCATCCGAGGGCGCCACCGAGCGGGTCGCGGAGACAGCTCCTGCTCAGGCTGGGCTGCGTCGACCGACGTTGCCTCTCTCTCTTATCCCCGCAGCCGAGCCAAACGGGGACAGAACCGCTCAGTCTTTGCCCCCTCGCGCAAGAAACTGATCAGAGCAGCCACTGCTCCTCCGATCGTCGGCCATCCGCCAATTTCGTGTACAAGCCTCGGTTGAGCAGAAAAACAGCACCACAGAACTCTCCCCTACCCCTCAAACCCTCATCGAGTGAGCTCGTGCTCCATACACCGAGAACCACATCATTCCACAGCGGCCGCTACAAAGCCGAGAGGAGGTGCTCTCGTGGGCAGCCTCACCCTGGGCTTGTCACGGCCAAGCCAAGCTGTTTTCGGACGCGTAAGGACCTCCTGCAGCTCATCTCCGAAGCTGGAGCCAAGAGGTTGAGCGTCGACGGTGAAATTTGCAGTTTGCTTCCAGCCGGTGCAAAGTCACCTTAAAGTAAGAAACGTTGAAATTCCCGTTTGGTTCTCGTTTAAATCCCACCAAACTTCGCACATAGGAGCTAGACTTAGTGGCGCAAAAGTTGGCTTCACGACACCTAGCATGAGAACCCTTGTATATGGCTTAATCCCAAGCTTGCCAACGGCGGCTTCTTCGGGCAGCATCGGGCGCATGGTGAGACCCACCTTGGAGCTATCCCCGAGCCTGTCCATCACCATGTTGAGCTTCCTGTCACACCCGGTCTGTCCCAAAGAACAACCGAGTGAATATCACATATATGCCAGGATCTTTCTCTCATACATGTGATGACAAATAGTGAAGCGTCATTTATTACAAGCCAGGTGTCGAATATAAATATGTCTTACAAAGCATATGTCTTAATGGACGATAATAAGTTCATAACCTGTAAATAAAACAGCAGCGGAATATAAATCTTGTGGGCTCCGTCACAGGCGTTGCCCGGGGGACTCCGTGAACCTAGAATCCTTCCTCGGGACCGAAGTCTTGGTCATTAAACACCACATCATTCTCTTGACCTGAGCAGCAATATAAACCAACAGAAAAGCAAGTTTGAGTACCGTGGGTACTCAGCAAGTGTGGGAAAGTTATGTCATGCATGGCTAGAGCAAGGAGAGGTTGAACTCTGTGTTAAAGCGCTAGCAATTAATACCTATCACCTTAGCTTATTAGGCACCTACATTACTACACAGGTGAAATGGATCCCAATCCCTCAGCCCATCATCATTATCATGTAAACATAGTCTCATCTCCAATGTTAAGCTTCCCGCTTAACATCCACAACATCCCAATTCATCATCCTCTAATCATGAATAAGTCCAAGCCACTCTTGACCGTGAGCACGACTGTCATGACAGTTTTGACTCTGCAGAGTTTGCACCACTGTACCCACATGTAGTGATTTCATCCCCCGTTGCCGGGTGGACTAAAAGAACCTCCATTATGCCAGTGGCCGCGAACCACGTTCACACTTCCCAGGTGTGTAGCCAGGAGATCACTACGAGGCCTTTACAAAGGGATTCCCGACGAGCATGGGCCCACTGAGGTTTCACCCCTAACAGCATACAAGAGGCTCTAACCCCGCTGCAGCGGCCCCTTCTTGAGCCTTGCGGTTCATAAGGTAGTCCAGCTGACACCTATTCCCCGCACCATCCAAAACACCCATACTACGTCGGGGATACACCTAATTAATTGGCCAAGCTGCCCCATCTCAGCATGTGGTTGGCACGGTAAAGCCAGGTTACATGCTCCATGAACCGGTCCTTAGGATCCAGGCAAGTACTAAACACAAACCCGAGTCTCGTGCACCCAGCACCAACCAAATCATCCAACTTGCCTCGATCCCTACCTCTACATAACTCATAATGTCTCATTCAAGTGTAAAGTAAACAAGTTGATGATATCATATCCCACTTATCCCATTCTAAGCATGGCTAAGCATAAATAATATGAATGAATGACATAATAAAACAAATACCAACCCAAGCTACAAGGAAACAAGATAATGTAATTCTAGGGAAACTTCCTAGCATGGGTTTCATATTTCAATTGACAATGCAAATAATTCTATCTACACATCCTAGCATAGGATCAAAGTGGTCAATGACACTTGCCTTCTTCCTGCTGCTCTGGGAATGGAAAGTCTTGGTCTTGGAAGGGGAGAACTTGCTCTGGGGCAGGTTCTACTCATGCCAATACACATAGCAAAAGAAAACAACAATCCATAAGACATAGTCCACACTTTCACTCATGCAAACCACACATACATACATATGGGAGTCATTCACATTTCTAAGTGTTGTGGTTACCCTAGATGTGTTGATTTTTGGCCTACATGCACTTTTAAACATATATATATATATATTATTTGTAACTTTTGTATTCATATTTCTATTTGCACACTATATATGAATATCTAATTTGAACAAATCCTTTATATTTGATTAATACACTTCTTAGCCACAAAGTTTGCATGAAAGGCAATTCCCTACTCCAAATAGGTTTTCAGATCTTCTACAAAATCCTAAATTGAAGCTTTTGGATTTGGAGAACTCATTTATCATTTTCTAATTATGCATACTTATTTTCCTATATTTTTCAGATTTATTTTCTATGCCTAAAAGTGAACTTTATTATGAAAATAGTGAGACACATCATCTAAACAGAATAGGTTCTGATCTAAAATATTAAATAATATATTTTTGAACTTCTCTGATGTGAACTAATTTAAATTTATTTTATCAGTTTTCAGAATTATTTCCTAGCCTAAAAATGTGTTTCAAGAACTAATAAATATGAACAACACTTAGGCAGATTTCATTTCAGTCTAAAATCTATTTTTAACTCAATCTAAAGTTTTCCAAGTGCTAGGAGAGTTTAAATTTGAATTTGCACACGTGTTTGCCTTTCCTTTTAAATTTAAATCCTAGTACATATTCAATTTTCTGAATTTAATATCATATAGGGTCAAAAAGGTAAATCCACCCTACTGCAGGGTCTAATTTACTATTTCATAAATTTCCAGGGGTCTAACTACACATAACAGAGGGGTTTTCCTAATTTTTACTAAGTCCAGGGGCTAAAACTGTTTTTTAAATGAATTTACACGAATTTCTGAAGTTCCAGGGGCTAGATCAGAAGTTTCCGGGGCTAGCTCGTGTTTTCCGAGATCCCCAGGGGGTAGCGCGTTAGAATCCTGGCTTTTATAACGCGGGGCTGATGTGGACCGTCCGATTTAAAATAGACGGCTCAGATTAGATCGCCGAACCGGTACGCGTGGGTTTTATCTCTACCGTGCGATTTAAAATAGATGGCGCACAAGAGGCCACGTCGCTCCTGGCCGGAGTTCGCCCGGGCGCGCGGCGGCGGGGGTACGATCTCGCCGGCGCAGCTTCGGTTCCTTGCCGTATACGTTAAAACTTGCAGTTTTTCACATGGATCGACTGCGGAGGGGTATGGGAGCTCACCTAGGGGTTTCTCGGGCTTGGGGAGGTCGAAATTCGGCTCTGCGACGATGATGAGTGAAGTTGCTCCTCGGTGCTCGTCGGAACCGATGCTAGGGTGCGAAACATGTCGCTTCCTTCACGTGCAGGGCTCCCTGGGGGCTGTGGAGCACGATCAGCGCGTTAGATCAGAAAATCCGAGCAAGGATCGAAAGAAAACGGTGATCGAAGCTTCGGTTCTCACCGGAGCGAAGAACGGCCGATCGGGGGGAAAAACAGGGCGATTGTCGGCGTTTAAATAGGGGAGGGAGGGCGGCGGTCTGTTGGGATCGAGTTGGAGGCGTCCGGGACCGGGAATTGGGCTGGGGGCGCGGGTTTCCGGAGATCAGTTGCGATCGGGCGCGAGGGAAAAGTCCGGGCTGTTGGGGGCGCGCGGGGAAGGAGATGACACGCGGGCCCCGCGTGTCAGTGAGAGGAAGAGAGGGGGCGCGTGGTCTTGGGCTGGCGCGGGGGATTGGGCCAGCTGGCGGGTTTCGGCCCACTGGCCGGTTGGGGTTTTTCTTTTTCTTTTTCCTTTTCTTTTCTGTTTGGATTTGAATTTGAATTCCAATTTAAATTTGAATTTCTGCACCACATGCAATACGTCCAAAAATTTTTAAATTCCCCTCTTTAGTAGATTTTGGGGTGTTACACTTCCCGAGCCACCACTGGTGCTTTAGAGCCACTTCACCAAGCGTTTGGCAGGCTAGTACGTCGACGCAACGTCACCGGACTCTTCCCGAGCCGCCGCACCGTCGCGAGCTCGGTTAGAGCCAAATTCGATGAGGGGAAACCCTCCCAACGTGATCAGCGCACCAAATTAGGGGCTGGCAGCGAGTTAGAGCTCGGGAGCTGACCGGACGATCGAGTTCGGCGGTGCTCCGGCGACCTCGGCGGCGCTACCGCGTGGGAGGCGCGATGTAGAAGACGACCGAGCCGGGCCCACGGTCAGTGGGAGAAAACCGGGCGATTGGATCGTCTGTCAGCACGGATCGACTGTGGCAGTGTGGAAATTAAATCTGTAGCCCCATGTGCCGTCGCTTCAGCATCCGACATGTGTATCCGTGGATCCACCGGCAGATTTAAACATTTCCCTGATTTTCAGTTTTAGTGCAAACTTCAAACCCACATAACTTTGGCTAGGAAACTCCAAATCGAGTGAACCAAATTTTGTTGGATTAGCTCTCTGAGTACTTTCCAGCAAATCAAGTTTCACTCTATGAAGATCCTTATTTCTCCAGAATTAATTCTTCAAAGTTCAAAACTGTTTAGAATTTTAACTGGAGAACCCTTTGGAGGAAATTTCTGAAATTTTGCTAGGATGTTCACCAAAATATCTCTGAGCTTCAATAAAAATTTCGGATCCATTTGAGCTCATTTGATCCCCCTAATGGTGTGATTAATAAAACTGTTCCAGAGAAAATAGAAAATATCCAGAAACATTTTCAGAATTTCTTTGGAATTGTTTAGCTCATATCTTTATCTAGCAACCTTCAACTTAAGTGAGACCAACTCCATTAGAACCCTCTGAAAATCTAGTTTTCAGAAAGTCAAGGCTTGCTCTATGAAAATCCCTAGAATACCCTAGGAGCTCCAATTAAGTTCAAGTACATAATTATTTGTGGAGAGCTCAAATGAGCTTTGCTGCAAATGAAACTTGGCCAAGTCTCTGATTAGGTTGTAACCAAACCACAGTAAAAATTTCAGAGTCAGTGGGTCTGTCTAGTAAGACTTATAGTCTTCACGAGTTTAAATTTAATTCAAATGCATTTAAATTGATACATATCCATGTTATCTCATGTAGTCGCTAAGGTTGAGGAGGAACCCGAAGTCTTAGACTTCGTCACTCCGGAAGAGCAGCCAGCCTACGACCAAGAGCAGCAAGGCAAGCTCCGGTTTGCATTAACCTTTTTACAAAGTTTTAATATTTTGAGAACTTCCTTTGAGCACCCCTTACTTCGTGCATTAGAGTCTTGTTTGAAACCCAAATGCATAGACAAGAATACCATGGGTTGGGATTAGGATTGAAAACCCCGTTTAGCTACTGCAATGCTAATATAGTGTAGGATTTGGTACAAGTCGAGTAGTTGGAACTACTCGCGAGGGTAGGCTAGAGGCACTCGACTCCGGTAAAGATAGCAAATGAAATACATGGCAAGAAAAATGAGACCGAGCGGAGAGTAAGGGCAGCAGGACTTTGGGGCCTGGGTGCTATAGCTCCGCTTATGTCGATTGAGGACCGAGCCGTGTGCGGGCCTGTTGAACAAGCTAGAACAGTACCAAAGACCTACCGGCTATATGGGAACCAGGAAACCGATGTAACTCGGGTAGCTGGGTATTGAGGCATTGCCTGTCGTTCAGAGGGTAGGTTGAGAGCTTGAGGTGTAAATCGGCTGGCGGCACAGCGGATGCGCGCGCAGAGACCTCTTGCTCGGGACGATAGGACCAGTTCAATATTTGGCTGACAGGTGAAAGGTGGTTGCGTACGACGTCCGTGATGGTTGCTGTAGGCAACATTGAGTACGGGCGTACATGACGGGTTATTCGGGTAACCCTGCAGGTGTAAATCGATTATAATCACTGTCCCTCATGGTCAGTGAGTACCACTTGTTCATTGTACCATGACATAGAAAGAACAGGCTAGATTCACGTTAAAAGTTTGCTGATTGGAAAGATATATCTTGCTTGTTAATGTCTTGTTGTAGTTTAGAGCTAATTAAAGTTCTTTTCAACTTTGGGCAAAGTACATGAGAGAAATGTGTTTCTTGTTTGATTGCGGCTCTCTCATGTGCCTTAGCGTAAGGTTCTCCACCACCTGCTGCTAAAACATTGAAAGTAAGGTTCAACTAATTAGGCGAGTCCTTTGCAACTTATTTTACCTCATGTACCCAAAAACCATTCATGTAGAAGTTTCATGTATAGGAGAGACGGGTCAGTCTTGCTGAGCCATCGTGCTCACTGCTTGTGTTTGAAGCTTTTGCAGGGGTCTATGAGGAAGGGACTCCCGAGGAGGAGACGGAACCCCAGGAGGGAAACCCCGTCGAGTGGGAGTCGTGCACGCCGCCGTGTTAGTGTGTGTGCTTGCTAGCGGGGACACGTTCATGGGCTGAACGTGAACTCAATGCGTAGTCTACGGCCGTGAGTGTAGACTGAACATATTTTTTGTACAAATGTTCATAAACCTGTTTATGTAATAAAACTTTGCTTCCGCTTTGTATCTTTGATGTGCGTTATCTGGTGCTGTGCAACGCAGCACCACTCAGCGTGATCCTGGCTCGACAAGGCCGTTGGGGCCGCGTCAGCATGGTATCAGAGCTCGTTTGAGGTTTAACGCACTACAAAGTTCATATTTTTCAAAAATCCAGTGAGGAACGAGTTAGTAGCCCATATAAGGATGTTATTAGTGTATAGAAAGTGGCATACTAACCTATTTGCTTATGTCGGAAAATCATGCATCTCGGGACGCTTTATGTCTTGGGGGGTGCACGTAAGCGCTGTCCACCAGTGCGCACAAGCTGAAGGGTGGAGCCCCACGGGTGGCAGGTAACCCGACCCGCTTTAATATCCTCTACGACTCTTCATGTCATTTGGGGTATTCGAGCAACGTCTGTCCCTTGCGTGCTTTAGACAATTTGGGAGACCCCGTCACGTGGTCAGTAACGTGAACACGTAACTCAAGGCGTGTTTGGCTTTGGTAGAGCTTTACAACTGTTCTGTTGATATCCAGAGATGGCTTATCCCTTAACCCATCGAAAAATGCAGTAGAGTTGAAACTTGTCCAGAAAACTGGGCAGAGCAAACATACTCTGTAACTCTCTGTAAATTGAGCATAACTTCCTGCATAAAAATCCAAAAATAGAAAATGAGGTAGTTCTGAAAATTTTATGAGATAGGTGACAACTTTGTAACAGAAAGTTCTGTCAGATTTGGTGTAGAATTAACTGGGATTCTTGGATCAAATCAGTACCTCAAGCAGGGAGGTGCTGTCCAATTTTCTCCAGAAATTCTGTTAACTTTGACATCTCATAACTTTTGAACCAGGACAGATCTTAGGCCAAGAAAATACTTTCTGGAAATCTATTGAAGTTAGATTTAACTTTGGTGTTGAGCTCCAGAATTGGTTTTGCCTTTAGCATGGTCTAAATCAGGTTGAAATGGAAACTGGTCAGGGCTGTCATATTGGACAGCAGATCAGCAGTCAAATTTGTTTAAGTTTGAACTATGTTTCCAAGTGTTATGAGTTCAATGACATGTTTTATGTTATAACTCAATGGGTTACTGTTCAAATAAATATTTGACATTTTTCAAATATGTTTTACAGATGACAGCGGATAGACAGTTGGAGAACGGGTGGGTGGTGTCCCACTGTTCTCACCGCAGCGGTTATCCGGAAGTGTTGAGGCGAATGCTTCAATATTTCAGGTACAGTGAGATGCCGCAGCACCTCGCCAAGGAAGAAGGCGAGGAGGGGAACAAGACGTGAACGATTCATGTCGAAGTTACTGCAGGACCTACGCCACCCGGTTGGGCGCCGTTCACCGTCACGGTGAGAGGTAGACAGTCGGAGGGGATGTGGCAAGTGGCAGCCCGCGACACCATGTCGCGTTTCTGCCAACTACACGTGAGAGCTATGGAGGGCACTCCATATGCGCTCATTCCGGTGGAGGGACGAGCTAATCATGTGTGGGGGGAAAGGTACATGGAGGCAACAGATCCGGGTTGCCCAAGGTACAACCCCGCGGAGGCAAATCTCAGCCTCCAGTTGGGAGCAGGAAAGGCCGTGATGGACAGTAAAGCTGTTCATACGGATTGTCTTGCTGCAAAGCTCAGAGAAAGCACAAGCCGTGGACATCATTTTGAGAGTGCTCACAACACACTCCTCAATGTTCTCCTTCCGACGATCAAGCGACTGAATGAACAACATAATCAGTTGCATCGTCTGAAGAAGGCGAAGAAGAAAAGCCGTGTCGACATCACGGCTTTACAACAAAAAATACAGGCTCTGACCCAGAAGAATGAGGTCCTCACTCAAGAGCGGGAATACACTATTGAGGAGGGGCAAGGCTGGGAAGAGGACTACAACCAGGCCATGGACGAGGTGCACGCGTTGGAGGATCTCGTATCTCTGGTAATGGGCATACCAGTGGGAGGTGTCGTACCCGTGGTCTTGGGTCTTCCGGCAATGGGGGAATCTGAACCGGAAGAGGAGGTCATGGACTCGGATCCATCAGCAGAGGTAGCGGAGGAGGACGACCCGCAGGAGGTCGAGTTCTACTCCGAGTAGTAGGTTACCGTTGCCAAGTAGGGCGATGAGGGTGGTAGAAGAAAAACTTTTGTAATCGGTGACATGTCGTGTAGACAGTAGGGTATGTATAGGTAGTGACGACATGAGCACGACTTCTCAGAGACCCGAGAATAATGTATCTTGTATAAAGTTTATGCTTTATCAATATATGTGAATGTTGTGCAAATTATTCATGTGTCACTTCAATACCTGCTGTTTCATATGGAATTTTAAGTATGACATGTGCTGATCGCTGCTGTTTTGAATTTTCAGAATGACTCGTACTCGTGCCAACCCGGACGTTGGGGGTTCCAGTCAGGGGGGAGAAACATCCCAACAGCCTCCCGAAGATTCCTCGGGACAGCAACAGCAGCAACAGCAACATCAACAACCGCCACCGCCAACGATTACTTTGGCTGACATCGTGGTGGCGATGGCAGGATCTCATCAGTAGCACACGGAGTTGCTGCAAACTCTCATTGCAAATACGTCTTGACCGGAGAGGCGTCAAGATTGCGAGGAGCACCAACAAAGCTCGTACTCCGATTTTCTAGATACTCATCCCCCGGTATTCTCAAGGGCGGATGAACCCCTCGATGCGGACAACCTGCTCCGCACGATAGAGATGAAGTTCGGGCTGCTCCAAGTGAGTGAGCAGCGCAAGACTCAGTTCCCGGTCCAACAGCTCCAAGGATCCGCGAGCGCTTGGTAGGCAAACTAATGTTCTTCGCAACCCACCGAGCGAGTTATGACCTGGGCGGAATTCCGGACGGCCTTCAGGGGCTATCACATACCGCCGGGTCTGATGAAGAGGAAGACGCAGGAGTTCTTACGCCTGCAGCAAGGGAGCCGGAACACACTGGAATACTCCAGGGCGTTCAATGATCTTGCGCTATACGCTTCATATCACGCCGATACCGATGAGAAGCGGCGGGATCATTTCTACCAGGGGCTTAACCCGCTCCTGAAGGACAAGCTGGCGATGTTCAATCGTGGCAGCCTCAATGATATTATTGATGCTGCGATTGTTCAGGAGGACTCCGGCAATGAGTTAGCGGCAGCGGAGAGGAAGCGAAGCGCGCCGCAAAGCAGCGGAGAAGGAGGTGGTCCTTCTCAAAAATATCAGATGGTGAATCGCCCACCATCGGGTCCACGCTGGCAGACACCACAGAGGTCGATGCCATTCCGCAGTCGGCCATATTCTCCACCGGCATTCAGGCCGGCACTGCCAGTTCCACCTCCGCAGCAACAACAGCAGCAGCGGGCGATGCCGCGTGCGTATGCACCTCAGCAGCGCATGCCGGGCTTTCGTCCCCCAAGCACCGGTCAAGTAGCAGCCACATGCTACAAATGTGGTCGTCCAGGACACTTCGCCAACAATTATCCTAAGAGGCAGGGCGGCGGAGTTGCACCACAGCTTCCACGGAGGAATCAGCCCCGGAACCCCACTAATGCGCGGCAGGCGAACCCTAGGCCCGGCACCGTCCATCAACTTTCCATAGAGGACGTGCCGGAGGGAGAGCCCATCGTTGCGGGTATGTTCCAACTCCACCAGCATCCCGCCATAGTATTGTTTGATTCAGGCACCACGCATAATGTTATTAGCCAAGCTTTCATTGCTAAACACAGCTTGCAAATACTACCCACCGAAAGCCCATATTTGATTTGTTCACCGGGTGGGAAGATTTCAGCAAGCTTGATGGTTTTTAAAGTACAATTATGCTTAGCGGGTAGAGTGTACCCTACGTCTCTCATAGTTCTAGAGGGACAGAAGGTCGATGTCATCTTAGGGATGTCATGGTTAACCTGCCACGGCGCTGTTTTAGACACTGTCCTCCGAGTCGTGTATCTACACCCAGAAATGCACGAGTCACACTCTTTATTTCTGGACAGTCCAGAAATAAAACTTTCAAGTGTATATCAATCCACAACCATCAGATTGGAGGACATTCCAGTAGTCCATGAGTTCCCTGACGTGTTCCAAGATGATTTACCGGGGATGCCGCCCGACAGAGAGGTGGAGTTCAAGATTGAACTTGCACCGGGAACCATGCCAATATCCCGAAGGCCATACAAGATGGCACCCAAGGAATTGGCTGAACTGAAGACACAGTTAACGGACTTGCTGGAGAAGGGTTTTATTAGGCTGAGCTCCTCGCCATGGGGCTGTTCGGCATTATTTGTGAAAAAGAAAGACGAGATGTTACGGCTTTGCGTGGACTATCGTCCACTAAACGCCATAACCAACAAGAACAAGTACCCGTTGCCACGGATCGACATGTTGTTTGATCAGTTGGTCGAAGCAAAGATCTTTTCCAAGATGGACTTAAGATCCGGGTACTATCAGATTAAAATACGGGCTGAGGATATTCCGAAGATGGCTTTCTCGACGAGGTACGGACTATATGAGTACCTGGTCATGTCCTTCGGCCTCACCAACGCTCCAGCTCACTTCATGTATTTCATGAACTTGGTATTCATGCCGGAGCTGGATAAGTTTGTCGTGGTTTTCATCGACGACATATTGGTATATTCCAAGTCGGAGGAAGAACACAAGAAGCATCTGCGTATAGTCTTACAACGGCTGCGGGATCACAAGCTATACGCGAAATTTAGCAAGTGCCAATTCTGGATATTGCAAGTGCCTTTTCTCGGGCATATCATCTCAGCGGAGGGCATCGCTGTAGACCCGAGTAAGATCACACAAGTGCTGAATTGGAAGTCCCTGAGGACTGTTCACGAGGTACGGAGTTTCCTCGGACTCGCGAGATATTATCGGAGGTTCATTCCGAACTTCTCGAAGATTGCCAAGCCTATGACGGAGCTGCTGAAGAAGGCTACCAAATATGTTTGGAGTCCAGCATGTGAAGCAGCGTTCAAGGCATTAGTGAAGCACCTGACATCAGCACTGGTTTTGGTGCAGCCAGACACAACAAAACCGTTCGATGTGTACTGCGATGCATCCGGCATTGGGCTGGGATGTGTGCTGATGCAAGACCGAAGGGTGGTCGCGTATGGATCACGGCAGCTCAGAAACCATGAGCAGAATTATCCGACTCACGACTTGGAGCTCGCTGCCGTGGTGCTCGCACATAAAATGTGGAGGCACTACCTACTCGGTAACCTCGTGCATTTATATACCGACCACAAAAGCCTCAAGTACATATTCACTCAGAAAGACCTGAACATGAGGCAGCGAAGATGGTTAGAATTGATAAAGGATTACGAAATAGAGATTCATTATCACCCCGGCAAGGCAAACGTAGTGGCGGATGTGCTGAGCCGCAAGTCACACATCAACAATCTGACCATCACACCGTTGGAAGAGAGCGAGCCACCATTGCATGTGATTCCACATGGAGCTCTCTACAACTTAGCTTTAATCCCCACCATCCATGAAGAGATAGCGGCAGATCAGAAACATGACAAGGGCATGTCGTATTTGCGGAGACGTGTAGACAGTGGGGAGCTGAAATGTTTCCGGAAAGATAGAGACGGCGTCCTATGGTTCAAGGACTGGATCGTCGTACCCCGTAACCCGGAGTTACGGAAGAAAATCTTTGATGAGGCTCACTTGTCAAAGTTTTCTATTCACCCCGGCAGCAACAAAATGTATCAAGAACTCAGAAACAAGTTTTGGTGCACACGGATGAAGCGGGAGATAGCAAAGTACGTGTCTGCGTGTGATACATGTCGAAGGGTGAAGGCAGACCACATGAGGAAGCCGGGACTGTTACAACCACTGTGCGTTCCTGCCTGGAAGTGGGAAGATGTAAGCATGGACTTCATCATCGGTTTACCCACCACTTTTCAGAAGCATGATTCTGTATGGGTGATCGTCGACCGGCTCACCAAAGTTGCCCATTTTATCCCGGTCAACACCAACTACAACGCCAAGAAGTATGCTGAACTGTACATCTCACGGATCCTATGCTTGTACGGCGTACCCCGCACCATCATATCGGATCGGGGCACTTTATTTGTGTCCCATTTTTGGGAGCAGCTACACGCTGCGTTGGGGACGAAGCTGATCCGTAGTTCAGCATACCACCCGCAGACGGATGGGCAAACCGAGCGAGTAAATCAGATTCTAGAAGATATGCTACGAGCTTGTTCTATCAACCACGATAAGAATTGGGATGATCACTTACCGTTGGCCGAGTTCTCGTACAATAATGGGTACCAAGCCAGCATCAAGATGGCGCCTTACGAGGCGCTATACGGGAGAAAATGCCGCACACCACTGAATTGGTGTGAGTGGCGAAAGGGTTACCTTCAGGATTGATATTGTCAACAACGCGGAGGAAAAGGTTCGGCTGATTCAAGTGAACCTAAAAGCCTCTCAATCCCGACAGAAACAATATGCGGACCGGAGAAGACGCCCATTACAATTCGAAGTCGGGGATCACGTATATCTACGTGTGTCTCCAATGAAGGGCGTGAATGTGAAACCTATGTGTGCTGAATACATTGGCTTTGACGATAAAAGTTTTGAATACTACCAAAACACCTTTTTAACAAGGTCCGACTCTAGGTCCGAGCTCCTGCAAGGTCCGACGATAGGTCCGACTTGTTTTAGGTAGCTCCGGCAAGGTCTGACGTAAGGTCCGACTTGCTTTGTCTAGGTCTGACTTATTTTGGCTAGGTCCGACTTGTTTTTGCTAGCTCCGGTGCTAGGTCCGACTAGCTTTGGTAAGTTCCATGCTAGGTCTGACTAAGCTTTAGTAAGCTCCGGCGCTGGGTCCGACTAGCTTTGGTAAGCTCCGGTTCAAGGTCCGGTTAGCTTTGGTAAGGTTCGGAGCTTGATTGCAATGGTTCTGCTTTTAACTTGCAATGTTTCGAACTTGCTTTACTCTTATGGAAAGTTTGCTTAGTATTATTTTACTAAGTTTTTGGTGTGTTCTTGTGGTTATGGCTGATATCATTTTGCTATGGTTTACAACATGCTTATGTGAGGTGCTCACGTAAGATGTTGTAGTTTCGGAACTAACGAGAGTCAAGTCGAGGACTTGTGCTCGGAAGTATTGGTTGTTCATTCATGTGCAGGTGTTACTTGATTTCAAGACATGGCTGGTGACGGGATCCATTGAACTAGTCTTAGGGAGAAGATGAGGTTCAACAACCAAGTTCGGGAGGAATTGTGGTTGATCGGGAGGTTGTGCAGTATGTTTGAATCAAGAACAATGTATATGAAGGTATCATGGACGTCGTTAGAAGATGTTTGCACGTGTGCAAGGAGTGCATGGACGTGGCTGCATGGTTCCAAGGCGTGATGAAGAGATGTGGACGTAAAGAATTGGTCGGAAAGGTCCAACCGACTAGGTTATGGACTCAGCCTACGGCTGAGTCGTGTTTGACTCAAATATGGAAAGTTTTGAGTTGGTTATGATAGGATTTCGTGTGGGTCACGAATTTGAGTTATTTTAGGAATGTTTGGGATGTTCCTAAGGTGTTTGGAAGTCTTAAGATTGCTTCTATCTGCGTATAGAAGAGTCTTGAGCAGTATTGGAAAGTTACAGTTTGAATCCAAGTAGGAGTAGGAGTCCTAGTTTGAATTGGATTGGCCATAGAGCTGGTTATATAAGCAAGGGAGGCCAAGGCTCGTGGAGAGCACGACTTTGGGGATGTTCCTCTTGTGTTTTGATAAATAAAATTCGTATTCTAAAGGAACTTTTGTGCCTTGTTCGTCTTACTTGTTTCAGACAAGTTTTTCTCGTTGAGTTTCTGTTCAGCACTACCTTGTTTCGGTGGTTTTATCATAACTCGAGTTTTACAGATCCAATTGATGTAATTATTTTTAGGTTGTCTTCACAACTTGATTATCTATCATCTTTGAAAATTTCACGGTCATTGGATTTGTGGTTTCTGATCTACACGAGTTTCTTTGTAGTATTCCGGAACTGTTTTTTTGCGTAGGACAGATTGACCTTTGTTCGATCTTTCGATCGTAACTTGAGTTCCTCTCAACGGATTTTCATGATTCTTGTTGTGACGTCTTTGTGACTTGATTATCTACAATCTATACTAGTTTTCTCACAGTTGAACACGTTTAGATTAGTCGAACACACGGTTTCTTTAACAGATCGGTTTTCTGCTGAGGGGTGTTTTGTTGCTTCCGCTGAAAAGTTTTTATCTACCATTCACCCCCCCTCTGGTAGCTTTACACGTGTACTTCGATCCTACAATCGGTATCAGATCCAGGTTGCTCTAATATTTGTCATTTGCACATGTTTTGACTAATCATCATGGAGAAATACTCCGCCAAACCTTGTGTGTTTAGTGGTATCGATTTTCAGGTTTGGAAGGCATGCATGGAAGCTTTCATCCAGGTGCAAGGCTTTGCAATATGGGAAAAGGTGTACAAGCCTTATGATGTGCCTTCAAATGATCAAGTCATGGCTACAAACATGAGAGATGTCGACAACAACAACAAGGCTCAGAACTTGATCATACAAGGACTAACTCAGAGCGACTTCGACCGTGTTGCACACCTCCGATCGGCGTACGATGTGTGGAGAGCACTTTGTGACTACCACGAAGGATCCAACATGATCATGGAGGTAAGACAGGATATGTTCAAGAAAGAATACATGCGCTTTGAGATGCAACCTGGTGAGTCCATTGATGACCTCTTTGCTCGCTTTAATAAAATTCTCAGCAACTTGCGTAGCGTCAATGTTAATGTTTCAGATGCTGAAAATGCTAGGCAATTACTAAGTGCATTAGACATGTCAATTTGGGAGATGAAAGTAACATCCATAGGTGAATCCACTGTCATGAGTACTCTTACATTAGATGTGCTTTATTCTAAGCTAAAAACTCATGAAATTGACATTATATCATCTAAGAACCCAAATAAGACTATTGCATTTGTCTCACAACGTGATATGCCTAGCTCCGGCCATCATCTAGCAATACACTTGCTTTGCTGTCTTCACTAACCCTAGAACAGATTGAGGAATTTCCAGATGAGGAGCTAGTACTTCTTTCTACTAGGTTCTCAAAAGCATTGCAAAATGTGAGAACTAGAAGGAGAGGAAGCTCCGGACCTCAACGATGCTTTGAAGGACACTTTCGTACAGATTGCCCTAACCTTTCAGGTCCTTCTAACCGTGATGAAAAGCAGAATAAAGTCAAGTCCTCTTTTGGCAACACCAACAAAAAGAAGGGTTTTACAGGACGTAAACTGATAAACAGTTTCATCACCGCACTTCAAGAAATTGGCTCGAGTGATGTAGACATTGGAAGTGATGAAGCTGAAGATGATCTAGCAAACTTGTGCTTCATGGCGGGCAAATCAAAATCAGGTATGGAGGATGCAGAACAAAACAGTGACAACGAAGAGGTATGTCCTACTTACGAAGAAATGTGTGATGCTATTTCTCGTGCCACTATTATTGTTAAGAAAAAGGACAAAAAGCTTAGGGACAATGCTGTTAAAATTGAGTCACTAGAATCTGAAATTAACCGTTTAAAATCCTTGATTCCTAGTGATGATTCTTGTTCCTCATGTGATTTAATATATGAACAATTGTCCTCTCTAAGAAGTGCACACACCTCCACACTTGATAAACTTGAACTTGAAATCGAAAAGAACAAAAAGCTTGCTGCACTTAATGATAAAAACTTGAAAGATGCTTGTTGTTCTACAATTGATTTGCATTGTTCTACTTGCGATGATCTTGATAAGAAACTACAAGATGCTATGAAAGAAATTTCTATATTGAACAATGCATTACATTCTCATGAAGTTAAATATTGTTCCAATTGCAAACTAAAAGGAAAAACTTCATGTGAAAATTGTCTTGATCTATCAAATAAACTTGATAACATGCATAGGACATTAGATCGGTTTTGTAATGGGAATAAGAACCTAAACTTGCTGCTGAATTCCTCCAAGTCTTGCAATGATAAAACTGGTTTAGGTTTTGATTCACATGCTCATGCTAAGGAACATCCACCTAAAATTGTAAAATCATTAGGAAGTGGTTTGATTCAAACAGTTCCTAAACAAAAAGAAGTGGTTTTCAAATCTGCAGGAGTGTTGTCACATTCGGGTTCAAATAAGCATACTGCACGCTCATCTAGACATGAACACAAAGTTAAATTTCATTGTACCTATTGTGGTAGAGATGGTCATGTCATAGATTTTTGTTATAGACTAGCTAAACAACATAAAAAGGAAGAATGCAAGCTAGATCTTATAACTCTCATGCAAAATTTGCTGCACATACTAAACCGAATGTCAGGAACATGCAACCTGCTGTTATGAGTCAGAAATATTCAAAGTTTACCTCCGGAGCTTCAGTTTTTGCCTCCGGAGCTTCAGTTTTTGCCTCCGGAGCTACTGATTTTCGTGCTACACAAGTAACACCTCATAGGTCAGTAGTTAAGAACAAAAAATTTCAAACTTTGACTCATAAACCTGCTGTTTTATCTCAGCTTTCGCATGTTATTCCTGCTGGACATCGTGTGACTCAGTACTGGATTCCTAAATGCCTTTTAACTAACCCCAGTATTGAGTCATCGATGTATTGTGCTTCTATGTAGGTTACACGATTGAGGAAGGAGAACATTTGGATTGTGGATTCAGGTTGCTCACGCCACATGACCGGTAACAAAGAATGGTTCTCCTCTCTCTCTTTTGTGTCACGTGCAGAGAATGTTACTTTTGCCGATAATTCTTCAACTCCTATAATTGCTAACGGTTCGGTTAGAGTAAATGATCACTATACTTTGAAGCAGTGTTATCCTAAACGGGTCTAAACGGCTGTTTAAACGGGATTAAACGGTAAAGGGACCTGCATTGTGTAGTTTAGGGGCTAAACGGCCCTGTAAACGGTTGACCCGTTTAAACGGGTCAACGGGCGTCTAAACGGGGAAAACAGGCTAAACGGAACGGACTTCATTCGGGTTTAAATCCGTTTCCAGCCGTTTACCCGAAGTGAACGCAGCAGTTCCATTAAACCCTTCCCCGACATGGTTGCCCGACTCGGAGGCGCTAAGAAAGAAGTCGCGCCGCATTAGGGTTCAGGTGCGCCCTCTTCCCCCCCCCCACCCCCACCGGCGGCGGCGCTTGGCGGTTGCGCCCGGTGCTCGCCCGCCACAGCGCGCGTGCGCGCGCCGGCTCCCCTCGCTGCCCGTTCTCCCCCCCCCCCCCCCCCCCCCCCCCCCCCCCCCCCCCGCCGCCGGCGGTGCTTGGCGGTTGCGCCCGGTGCTCGCCTGCCACAGCGTGCGGGCGCGCGCCGGCTCTCCCGCCTCGCTGCCAGAACATGCCCCGCGCAGCCCCCAGAGCGCCCCGTTGGCGCTCTGCCGCCTGCACCAGCCGCGCGCGGTGGTGCCCCTAGCTGTCAGTCTAGCACAGTACCTCAGTTTAGCACAGTACTGGTTCTTGGTTGATTGATTAATTCATTAATTGATTTGGGCTTGTTCTAAATATAATTTTCTCTTATATTATACATGTATATTTGTATTGTGTAGAATGTCATCTGCTGCATCAAATCCATCCTCTGCCACTGTGACTAAGTAACCTCCCCTTAAGAGAAATTCTAATGATGTAGGTTGGGATTATGGGGTTTTAATTGAAAATGAGGCTAAGGACATCAAATAAGTCAGAAGTAGTTTTCAAAAGGTCAGCGAAAAGTATTTTACTTACTGCTACAGTACACAACCGTTTAATCCGTTTAAACACCGTTTGAACACCGTCTACACAGCCTAAACGGTAAACAGACCTTCACCGACTGTTTACCGTTTAGGATAACATTGCTTTGAAGGATGTGGCACTTGTCAAAAAATTGAAATACAACTTGCTTTCTGTTTCACAATTGCTAGATGAAAATCTGGAAATTATTTTCAATAAAAACTGCTGCAAAGTTGTAGGTTCAAATAGTGAGCTTATTTTTAACATGTCTCGTTTTGGAAGAGTTTTTAAAGCTGATTTTGATATGTCTTTCTCTAAGCATAGATGTCTAGTTGCAAATGATTCCAAAGATTTATATTTTTGGCATCGTAGACTTGGTCACGTAGGCTTTGATCATCTCACGCGTGTTAGTGCTCTTGATCGCGTACGTAGGCTGCCTAAGCTTAAAGGGGACAAACAAATTTTGTGCTCTTCTTGTAGATATGATAAGATGGTTGAAGGTTCACATGCTCCTCTCACAATGACCATGACAACTGAACCGGGTCAACTTTTACACCTTGACACCGTAGGACCTTCTAGTGTTCAATCCTTCGGAGGTAAATGGTATGTTCTTGTGATTGTTGATGACTATTCTAGATACTCTTGGGTTTACTTTATGGCATCTAAGAATGAAGCTTTTAGTCACTTTAGAACTTTATTTCTTAGATTATCAATTGATCACCCAGGATCTTTAAGAGCAATTAGAAGTGATAATGGAACCGAATTTAAAAATCAATCATTGATCACTTTTGTGCTGAAAATACAATAGATCATCAATTTTCTTCACCATATGTACCTCAACAAAACGGTGTTGTAGAGAGAAAGAACATAACCTTAGTTGAGATGGCTAGGACTATGCTTGATGAATATCAAACCCCTAGGAAATTTTGGGCTGATGCAATTGCAACCGCTTGTTATGTCTCAAATCGTGTTTTCTTGCGTGCTAAGCTAGGTAAAACACCATATGAGCTCAGGTTTGGACATAGGCCTAGTGTCGCACACTTTAGGGTCTTTGGTTGCAAATGCTTTGTTAAGAAACATGGTAATCTTGATAAATTTGAAGCTAGATCTGTTGATGGCATGTTTCTTGGTTATCCATCTCATACTAGAGGCTACCGTGTGCTTTTACTTGATACTAACAAAATTGTGGAGACTTGTGAGGTTTCTTTTGATGAAGCTAGCCCAGGTACTAGTTCAAATATTGCAGGTCCAGATCCATATCCACAGGGGGAGAGTATTTTCGTTAAAGAAGAGGAAGAAGTGGTGCTGCTGCCCAAAAATTCAGCAGCTAATGACATTGTTCCAGCTCCTGATCTTGATTCACAGCCAGCACCGACGACCACCATTGCTGGTCCAGATCCTCCTCACGTCACAAGATCATCTATTTGTGATGAACATGAAGAAGAAGAAGCTTGTGAAGTGTCCACTCCCCTCCGGATTCTCAAAAGTCACCCTCCACAACAAATTATTGGAAGCTCGCATGAACGAGTTACAAGATCCAGGTTTTTCGACCCCAATTCTCATGCTCATTCTACTTTTGTTGCTTATTTTGAACCCAAAGATATATCACACGCACTCACTAATGAATCTTGGATTATTTCCATGCAAGAAGAGTTAGAAAATTTTGAAAGAAATATTGTTTGGAAACTTGTACCTCCACCTCAAGGTCACACTTTAATTGGAACTAAATGGGTGTTTAAAAATAAACAAAGTGAGGATGGGGTTGTGGTTAGGAATAAGGCTAGGTTGGTTGCTCATGGTTTCACACAAGTTGAAGGTCTAGATTTTGATGAAACTTTTGCTCCTGTTGCTAGATTAGAAGCCATAAGAATTTTGTTAGCTTTTGCTGCATCTAAAGGTTTTAAGCTATATCAAATGGATGTTAAAAGTGCTTTTCTTAATGGCTACATAGATGAGGAGGTTTATGTCAAACAACCACCTGGTTTTGAAAATCCAAATTTTCCTAATCATGTTTACAAACTGTCCAAAGCCTTGTACGGTATCAAACAAGCCCCTAGAGCATGGTATGATAGGTTAAAAACATTCTTACTTGAAAAGGGGTTTACCATGGGCAAGGTTGATAAAACTCTTTTTGTGCTTAAGCATGGCAATGACTCATTATTCGTTCAAGTGTATGTGGATGATATTATCTTTGGTTGTGCTTATCATGATCTTGTGTCCAAGTTTTCAGCTATGATGAGTTCATAATTTGAGATGAGTATGATGGGAGAACTCACGTACTTTTTGGGGCTGCAAATCAAGCAAACCAAGGAGGGTACCTTTGTGCATCACACAAAGTATACAAAAGATCTCCTAAGGCGCTTGAACATGGACAAAAGCAAGCCTCTTTGGACACCAATAGGAACAGCAACAATACTTGAACTTGATGAAGATTGTGATCCCGTTGATCAAAAAGAATATAGAAGCATGATCGGATCACTTTTGTATCTCACGGCATCAAGACCGGACATACAATTCAGCGTATGTCTTTGTGCACGATTTCAAGCCTCCCCACATGCTTCACATCGTCAAGCCATCAAAAGGATTCTCAGGTACTTACATGGAACTCAAGAATTTGTCATTTTTCTTCCTTCTTCCTCAACCCTTACTTTGAAAGCTTTTTCCGATGCTAATTTTGGGGGTTGTAGGATTGATAGGAAAAGTACTTCTGGTGCTTGTCATTTTCTTAGTAATTCACTTGTTGCCTGGTCCTCTAGAAAACAAAGTTCAGTTGCACAATCCACAGCCAAATCTGAATATGTAGCTGCTGCTAGTGGTTGCTCACAAATTCTTTGGATTGTTCAAACAATTAAGGACCATGGGGTTGATCTAGATAGTGTTCCACTGTTTTGTGATAACACTAGTGCCATTTGTATTGCTAAAAACCCCGTGCAACATTCGAGAACTAAGCACATTGACATTAGGTATCACATTCTCCGTGATAATGTCGAAAAAGGGAACATTGTGCTTCACCATGTAGATACCGAACAACAATTGGCTGACATTTTTACAAAACCTTTGGATTTCACTCGTTTTTGTTACATTCATAGTGAAATAGGGGTTATGCATCCTCATGGCTTAAATTGAGGGAGAATTTTGAAACTTGGGAAGTCTATGTGTGAACCTAAAATTAAAATAATATGAGCATAGTATTTCATGCATATATGACTTTGTGAGTCCCTTTTCATGCTGAAAGTTCTTACTACATTACTCGTGTTATGCATTTTGTAGTTTTTACCATGTCTAGTAATTGGAATAGTTACTTACACTAAATCTGGTCATGGTCAAACTTTCTTGCTGTTTTGAACTTGTTGCATGCTCACAAGTGCTTTTAATCATAAAGAATTAATCAAGTAATGAACTCACATGTTGAGTTTTTATGTTCAAATAAAAAATGAGAAAAGATCAAGAGAATATGCATGCATCACACTTCTTCTTTTGAGATGGCTTATCATTGCACTTAGATATGAACTTGAAAGGAGTTGTGTATGAATAAAACCATGTCCTTAAGCTTCTGACTGTCAAATGACATAGGCTTGGCTTGGTTGGTTAAAATAAGGCTGATGCTGCATATAATCTCTTGCAAATGTCATAAGATCAAAATTTGTGCTTTAAATGTTAAATAAAATGCAGCAACAAGTGTCATGCTTTCAGGTCTTGAAATAGTTAAGTTTGTGAGATCATGACTTGCTTAAATTGAAAATTACACTTGATCTCTAGCATGGCTTATACTACTTTATTTATCTCATTGATGTGTTAGTGTAAGTTACTTGATAGTATGATTTGGATGAGCTTTGTTTTATATGTATATGTTATAATGTGCTCATAACAAATTAAAATTTCTCTTTTGTACCTTGCTGAATACATTGTCAAAGGGGGAGAAATTGATCACACATTGCATACATTCACAAGTGTTTTGGCACGATTCTTCTCAGGGGGAGAATTTTTAGTATTTTTGTTTTTCTTCTCATTTTATTTCTGATTTACAAAGGGGGATAAATTGTTTTCAAAACTTTTCATGTGAATAAGCCAATGTTCGGATTTTGAGTGGTGTTGCCAATGCATTCATCAAGGGGGAGATTGTGAGACCTATGTGTGCTGAATACATTGGCTTTGACGATAAAAGTTCTGAATACTACCAAAACACCTTTTTAACAAGGTCCGACTCTAGGTCCGAGCTCCTGCAAGGTCCGACGATAGGTCCGACTTGTTTTGGGTAGCTCCGGCAAGGTCCGACGTAAGGTCCGACTTGCTTTGTCTAGGTATGACTTATTTTGGGTAGGTCCGACTTGTTTTTGCTAGCTCCGATGCTAGGTCCGACTAGCTTTGGTAAGTTTCGTGCTAGGTCCGACTAAGCTTTAGTAAGCTCCGGCGCTGGGTCCGACTAGCTTTGGTAAGCTCCGGTTCAAGGTTTGGTTAGCTTTGGTAAGGTTCGGAGCTTGATTGGAATGATTCTGCTTTTAACTTGTAATGTTTCAAACTTGCTTTACTCTTATGGAAAGTTTGCTTAGTATTATTTTACTAAGTTTTTGGCGTGTTTTGGTGGTTATGGCTGATATCATTTTGCTATGGTTTACAACATGCTTATGTGAGGTGCTCACGTAAGATGTTGTAGTTTCGGAACTAACGACAGTCATGTTGAGGACTTGTGCTTGAAGTATTGGTTGTTTATTCATGTGCAGGTGTTGTTTGAATTCAAGACATGGCTGGTGAAGGGATCCATTGAACTAGTCTTAGGGATACGATGAGGTTCAACAACCAAGTTCGGGAGGAATTATGGTTGAGTTGATCGGGAGGTTGCGCAGTATGTTTGCATCAAGAACAATGCATATGAAGGTATCATGGACGTCGTTGGAAGATGTTTGCACGTGTGCAAGGAGTGCATGGACGTGGCTGCATGGTTCCAAGACGTGATGAAGAGATGTGGACGTAAAGAATTGGTCGGAAAGGTCCAACCGACTAGGTTATGGACTCAGGCTGCGGCTGAGTCGTGTTTGACTCAAATATGGAAAGTTTTGAGTTGGTTATGATAGGATTTCGTGTGGGTCATGAATTTGAGTTATTTTAGGAATGTTTGGGACGTTCCTAAGGTGTTTGGAAGTCTTAAGATTGCTTCTATCTGCGTATAGAAGATTCTTAAACAGTATTGGAAAGTTACAGTTTGAATCTAAGTAGGAGTAGAAGTCCTAGTTTGAATTGGATTGGCCATAGAGCTGGTTATATAAGCAAGGGAGGCTAAGGCTCGTGGAGAGCACGACTTTGGGGCTGTTCCTCTTGTGTTTTTATAAATAAAATTTGGATTCTAAAGGAACTTTTGTGCCTTGTTGGTCCGACTTGTTTCAGACAAGTTTTTCTCGTCGAGTTTCTGTTCAGCACTACCTTGCTTCGGTGGTTTTATCATAACTCGAGTTTTACAGATCCCATTGATGTGATTATTTTTGGTTTGTCTTCACAACTTTATTATCTATAATCTGTGAAAATTTCACGGTCATTGAATTTGTGGTTTCTGATCTACACGAGTTTCTTTGCAGTATTCCAGAACTGTTTTTTCGCGTAGGACAGATTGACCTTTGTTCGATCTTTCGATCGTAACTTGAGTTTCTCTCAACGGATTTTCATGATTCTTGTTGTGACGTCTTCGTGACTTGATTGTCTACAATCTGTACTAGTTTTGTTATAGTTGAACACGTTTAGATTAGTCGCACACACGGTTTCTTTAACAGATCGGTTTTCTGCTGAGGGGTGTTTTGTTGCTTCCGCTGAAAAGTTTTTATCTACCATTCACCCCCCTCTGGTAGCTTTACACGTGTACTTCGATCCTACAGTGAACAGGTTCGGGGTGAGAGGAAAGTTGGCACCCCGATTCATCGGTCCATTTCAGATTACAGAAAGGTGTGGGTCAGTTGCATACCGGCTGAAATTACCAGAAGCACTATCCGGTATGCATGACGTCTTTCACATCTCCCAGCTGAGGAAGTGTCTCAAGCTATCAACTACCATTCAGCTGGAGGATATAGAAGAACTGAAACCGGATCTCATGTATCGGGAGGAACCGGTTCAGATTATTGATGAAAAGGCCCGAACCACACGCAACCGTACGTTGTGGTTCTACAAAGTTCTATGGAGTAATCACTCCGTAGACGAAGCGACATGGGAGAGCGAAGGATTTCTTCGAGCTAACTACCCTGACTTTTTCACGTCGCATATACGGTAATTTTTCCACCGTTCTCTCTCTCATTTTCACCTTATAATCTCGGGACGAGATTCTTTTAAGGGGGAAGGAATGTAAGGGCCTAAGTTTTTGGCATATACTCAAAGTGTTCATCACCACACACACACACACTTCATTTGAAGAAACTTGATGAATACATTTGAAGAGCAAGTAAACACCATCAACATGCTCATTAGAGAATAAACTCACAAAATGCAAAAGTGGCATTTACCACATGCATCATATAGGGGCTGGGCATACGAAAACTCCTACACCTTGCTAGGAATGTCCATGCCAAATTTCACCAAAACTAAAAATCTTTTTGAAGTTCTTTTGGGGTATAACTAGAAAGAGGGTGGTTTGAACTCAAATTCAAATTCAAACTATTCCCATCCCATGAATTCAAAAGTGGGAGGCATATTATTACTCAGCACATTTTTGTGAGCTCTTACACCAATTTTCACTCCATTTGGAGTTGATCTTGACATGAGCTAAGTTAGTAAATTTAAACTCAATTTGAATTTCAAACTGCACATGTGCTGAAATTTATTCAAACACTTCACAATTTGAATTCTATCAACTCCAAATGGGCATGTGGTAGATAATTCAAATTCTAGAGGGTATTAGAGGGATTACTGTTTGGAGCAGTAGAGGAAAGTTAATTTCAGAGGTTAAAACTTGAGTGGGACCCACATGTCAGCCTCTATAGCAAATTCAATCGACTGAAGACCCAACACTCGGTTTCTCGGGTTTCATCCGAGGGCGCCACCGAGAGGGTCTCCGAGACAGCTCCTGCTCGGGCTGGGCTGTGTCGACCGACCTCGCCTCTCTCTCTTATCCCCGCAGCCGAGCCGAACAGGGACAGAACTGCTCAGTCTTTGCTCGCTCGCGCAAGAAACTCATCAGAGCAGCCACTGCTCCTCCGGTCGTCGGCCATCCGCCAATCTCGCGTACAAGCCTCGGCTGAGCAGCAAAACAGCACCACAGAACTCTCCACTACCCCTCAAACCCTCATCGAGTGAGCTCGTGCTCCATACACCGAGAACCACATCGTTCCACAGCGGCCGCTACAAAGCCGAGAGGAGGTGCTCTCGTGGGCAGCCTCATCCTGGGCTTGTCACGGCCAAGCCAAGCTGTTTTCGGACGCGTGAGGACCTCCTTCAGCTCATCTCCAAAGCTTGAGCCAAGAGGTTGATCATCGACGGCGAATTTTGCAGTTTGCTTCCAGCCGGTGAAAAGTCACCTTCGGGTAAGAAACGTTGAAATTCCCGTTTGGTTCTCGTTTAAATCCCACCAAACTTCGCACATAGGAGCTAGACTTAGTGGCGCACAAGTTGGCTTCACAACACCTAGCATGAGAACCCTTGTACATGGCTTAATTCCAAGCTTGCCAACAGCGGCTTATTCGGGCAGCATCGGGCGCACGGTGAGACCCACCTTGGAGCTATCCCCGAGCCTGTCCATCACCATGTCAAGCTTCCCGAGCCACCACTGGTGCTGTAGAGCCACTTCACCAGGCGTTTCGCAGGCTAGTACGTCGGCGCGATGTCACCGGACTCTTCCCGAGCCGCCGCACCGTCCCGAGCTCGGTTAGAGCCAATGTCGATGAGGGGAAACCCTCCCAACATGATCAGCGCACCAAATTAGGGGCTGGCAGCGAGTTAGAGCTCGGGAGCTGACCAGACAATCGAGTTAGGCGGTGCTCCGGCGACCTCGGCGGCGCTACCGCGCGGGAGGCGCGAGGTAGAAGACGACCGAGCCGGGCCCGCTATCAGTGGGAGAAAACAGGGCGATTGGATTGTATATGAGCACGGATTGTATGTAACACCCCAAAACCTGCTAAAGGGGGGATTTAAAAATTTTTGGACGTATTGCATGTGGTGCAAAAATTCAAATTCAAACTGGAATTCAAATTCAAATCAAAACAGAAAAGAAAAGGAAAAAAAAGAAAAAAGAAAAAAAACCCCAACCGGCCAGTGGGCCGAAACCCACCAGCTGGCCCACTACCTCCCCGCGCCAGCCCCAAACCCGCGCCCCTCTCTTCCTCTCACTGACACGCGGGGCCCGCGTGTCATCCCTCACCTCCCGCGCGCCCAACCGACCCGGACTCCTCTCTCGCACCCGAATCGAAACCACCTCCGAAAACCCGTGCCACCAGCCCGATCTTCGGCCCCGGACGCTGCTATTTAACCAAACCGATCCTCTGCCGCCTCCCCTTGTGAAATTCCCGCAAAGAAACTCGCCGAATTCCCCAGCGCGCTCCACTTTTCTCTCCGGTGAGAACCGAAGCATTGATCACCGTTTTCTTTCGATCCTTGCTCGGATTTTCTGACCTAACGCGCCGATCATGTTCCACCGCCTCCGGGGAGTCACGCAGGTGAAGAAAACCCGGTGTTTTGCACCCTAGACGCAGCTCCGGTGAGCACCGCCGCGATTTCATCTCGGACCTAGCCGCCGACACCTTCCAGGGCCTCCGAGCTCAAGAAAAACCCTGAGGTGAGATCCCCGAACTCCCCTTTACCATTCTATGCCATGAAATCCAAGTTTTAGGAAGTATAGACGAAAACCCGAAGATCTCCGGCGAGATCGCCGCCTCCCGCCGCCGCGCGCCGCCGGGCAGCGCGGGCTGGCTCCGGCCAGGGCGACGTGGCCCCTTGAGGGCCGTCTATTTTAAATCGCACGGTAGAATCAAAACCCGCGCATACCGGTTCGGCGATCTAATCTGAGCCGTCTATTTTAAATCGGACGGTCCACATCAGCCCCGCGTTATAAAGGCCAGGATTCTTACGCGCTACACCCTGGGGATCTCGGAAAACATGAGCTAGCCCCAGAAACTTCTGATCTAGCCCCTGGAACTTCAGAAATTCGTATAAATTCATTTAAAAATCAGTTTTAGCCCCTGGACTTAATAAAAATTAGGAAAACCCCTCTGTTATGTGTAGTTAGAACCCTGGAAATTTATGAAATAATAAATTAGACCCTGCAGTAGTGTGGATTTACCTTTTTGACCCTATATAATATTAAATTCAGATATTTGAATATGTGACTAGGATTTAAATTTAAAAGGTAAGGCAAACACATGTACAAATTCAAAACTTAAACTCTCCTAGCACTTGGAAAACTTTAGAATGAGTTAAAAAAATAGATTTTTAGGCTGAAATGAATCTGTCTAATTGATTGTTCACATTTATTAGTTCTAGGAACACATTTTTAGGTTAGGAAATAATTCTGAAAATTGATAAAATAAATTTAAATTAGTTCACATCAGAGGAGAAGTTCAAAAATATATTATTTAATATTTTAGATCAGAACCTATTATGTTTAGATGATATGTCCTACTATTTAATATTAAAACTCACTTTTAGACATAGAAAATAAATATGAAAAATATAGGAAAATAAGTAAGCATAATTAGAAAATGATAAATGAAGTCTCCAAATCCAAAAAACTTCAGTTTAGGATTTGGTAGAAGATCTGAAAACCTATTTGGAGTAGGAAATTACCTTTTATGCAAACTTGGTAGCTAAGAAGTGTATTAAGAATTTGTTCAAATTGGAAATTCATATATAGTGTGCAAACAGAAATCTGAATACAAAAGTTAGAAATCATTTACATATGTTTAAAAGTGCATGTAGGCCAAAAAATCAAAACATGTAGAGTAACCACAACACTTAGAAATGTGAATGACTTTCATAGGTATGTATGTGTGGTTTGTATGAAGTGAAAGTGTGAACTATGTCTTATGGATTGTTGTTTTCTTTTGCTATGTGTATTGGCATGAGTAGAACCTGCCCCAGAGCAAGTTCTCCCTTTCCAAGACCAAGACTTTCCATTCTCAGAGCAGCAGGAAGAAGGTAAGTGTCCTTGACCACTTTGATCCTATGCTAGGATGTGTAGATAGAATTATTTGCATTGTCAATTGAAATATGAAACCCATGCTAGGAAGTTTCCCTAGAATTGCATTACCTTGTTTCCTTGTAGCTTGGGTTGGGATTTATTTTATCATGTCATTTATTCATATGCTTATGCTTAGCCATGCTTAGAATGCGATAATTGGGATATGAGATCATCAATTTATTTACCTTACTCTTGAATGAGATATTATGAGTTATGTAGAGGTAGGGATCGAGGCAAGTTGGATGATTTGGTTGGTGCTGGGTGCACGAGACTCGGGTTCGTGTTTAGTACTTGCCTGGATCCTAAGGACCGGTTCATGGAGCATGTAACCTGGCTTTACCGTGCCAACCACATGCTGAGATGGGGCAGCTTGGCCAATTAATTAGGTGTATCCCCGACGTAGTATGGGTGTTTTGGATGGTGCGGAGAATAGGTGTCAGCTGGACTACCATATGAACCGCAAGGCTCAAGAGGGGGCCACTGCAGCGGGGTTGGAGCCTCTTGTATGCTGTTAGGGGTGAAACCTCAGTGGGCCCACGCTTGTCGGGAATCCCTTTGTAAAGGCTTCGTAGTGATCTCCTGGCTACACACCTGGGGAAGTGTGAATGTGGTTCGCGGCCACTGGCATAATGGAGGTTCTTTTAGTCCACCCGGCAACGGGGGATGAAATCACTACATGTGGGTACAGTGGTGCAAACTCTGCAGAGTCAAAACTGTCATGACAGCCGTGCTCACGGTCAAGAGCGGCTTGGACTTATTCATGATTAGAGGATGATGGATTGGGAAGTTGAGGATGTTAAGCGGGAAGCTTAACATTTGAGTTGAGACTATGTGTACTTGATATTGATGATGGGTTGAGTGATTTGGACCATTTCACCTGTGTAGTAATGTAGGTGCTTAATAAGCTAAGGTGATAGGTATTAATTGCGTAGTGCTTTAACCATGAGTTCAACCTCTCCTTGCTATAGCCATGCATGACATAACTTTCCCACACTTGTTGAGTACCCACGGTGGTCAAACTTGCTTTTCTGTTGGTTTATATTGCTGCTGAGGTTAAGAGAATGATGTGGTGTTTAATGACCAAGACTTTGGTCCCGAGGATGGATTCTAGGTTCACGGAGTCCCCTGGGCAACGCCTGTGACGGAGCCCACGAGATTTATATTCCGCTGCTATTTTATTTACCTATTATGAACTTATTATCGTCCATCGAGACAAATGCTATGTAAGACTTATTTATATTCGACACCTGGCTTGTAATATGATGATGCTTCACTATTTGTCGTCACATGTATGAGAAAATGATCCTGGCATACATGTGATATTCACTCGGTTGTTCTTCGGAGAAACCGGGTTTGACATTGTAACACCCCAAAACATGCTAAATAGGGGAATTGCTAAAGAGGGGAATTTAAAAATTTTTGGACGTATTGCATGTGGTGCAGAAATTCAAGTTCAAACTGGAATTTAGATTTGAATCAAACCAGAAAAAGGAAAAGGAAAAAAGAAAAAGAAAAAAAACCGGCCAGTGGGCCGAAACCCGCCAGCCGGCCCAGATCCCGCGCTCGCCCCTCTCCCTCTCTCCCTCTCTCTGACGCGCGGGGCCCGCCCGTCTTCTTCTTCCCCCGCGCGCCCCAACCGACCCCGGCTCTCTCTCTCGCACCCGAATCAAAACCAACCTCCGGAACCCGTGCCCCCAGCCCGATCATCGGCCCCGGGCGCTGCTACTTATCCAAACCGATCCTCCGCCGCCTCTCCTCGTGCATTCCACGCAAGGAAACTCGCCGAATTCCCCAGCACCGCTCCATCTTTCTCTCCGGTGAGAACCGAGGCTTCTACCGCCGATTTCCTTCGATCCTCACTCGAATTTCCTGATCTAACGTGCTGATCATGTTCCACCGCCTCCGGGGAGTCTCGCAGGTGAAGGAAACCCGGTGTTTTGCGCTTTGGACACAACTCCGGCGAGCACCGTCGCGTTTTCATCTCGGACCTCGTCGCCGACCGCATTCCTGGGCCCCCGAGCTTAAGAAAAACCCCGAGGTGAGATCCCCTACCTCCCCTCTTCCGTTCTATGCCAAGAAATCCAAGTTTTAGGAAGTATAGACGAAAACCCGAAGATCTCCGGCGAGATCGCCGCCTCCCGCCGCCGCGCGCCGCCGGGCAGCGCCGCCCGCGCACGGCCAGGGCGACGTGGCCCCCTGAGTCCCGCCCATTTTAAATCGTGCGGTTCCTATTAGATCTAACCCGTACCACTTCGCGTTATAATCTCAGCCGCCTGTTTTAAATCAGACGGTCCACGTCGGCCCTGCATTATAAAGGCCGGGATTCTTACGCGCTACCCCCTGGGGATCTCGAAAAACACGAGCTAGCCTCGGAAACTTCTGATCTAGCCCCTGGACCTTCAGAAATTTATGTAAATTCATTTAAAACTCAGTTTTAGCCCCTGGACTTAATAAAAATTAGGAAAAACCCCACTGTTATGTGTAATTAGGCCCCTGAAAATTTAGGACATAGTAAATTAAACCCTGCAGTAGGGTGGATTTGCCTTTTAGACCCTATAGGATATTAAATTTAGAAATTTGAACATGTGACTAGGATTTAAATTTAAATGGTGATGCAAACACATGTGCAAATGTAAATTTAAACTCACCTAGCACTTGGAAAACTTTAGAATGAGTTAAAAATAGATTTTGGGCTGAAATGAAATCTGCCTAAGTGTTGCTCATTTTTATTATCTCTAGAGACACATTTTAGGCTAGGAAATAATTCTAAAAAAATAGTAAAATAAATTTAAATTGTTTCACATCAGAGAGGAAGTTCAAAAATATTTTATTGAACATTTTAGATCAGAACCTATTCCGTTTAGATGATATGCCTTACTATTTTAATATTAAAATTTACTTTTAGGCATAGAAAATAAATCTGAAAATATAGGAAAATAAGTATGCATAATTAGGAAATGATAAATGAGGTCTCCAAATCCAAAAAACTTCAGTTTAGGATTTTGTAGAAGATCTGAAAACCTATTTGGAGTAGGAAATTCATATATAGTGTGCAAATAGAAATCTGAATATAAAAGTTAGAAATAATATATATATATGTTTAAAATTGCATGTAGGCCTAAAATCAACACATCTAGGGTAACCACAACACTTAGAAATGTGAATGACTTTCATATGTATGTATGTGTGGTTTGCATGGAGTGAAAGTGTGGACTATGGCTTATGGATTGTTGTTTTCTTTTGCTATGTGTATTGGCATGAGTAGAACCTGCCCCAGAGCAAGTTCTCCCCTTCCAAGACCAAGACTTTCCATTCCCAGAGCAGCAGGAAGATGGCAAGTGTCCTTGACCACTTTGATCCTACACTAGGATGTGTAGTTAGAATTAATTTGCATTGTCAATTTGGAATATGATACCCAAGCTAGGAAGTTTCCCTAGAGTTTCATATTCTTACTTCCTTGTAGCCTGGGGTGGGATTTATTTTATTATGCCATTCATTCATGTTACTTATGCTTAGCCATGCTTAGAATGGGACAAGTGGGATATGATATGATCAATTTGTTTACCTTACTCATGAATGAGATATTATGAGTTATGTAGAGGTAGGGATCAAGGCAAGTTGGATGGTTTGGTTGGTGCTGTGTGCACGAGACTCGGGTTTGTATTTAGTGCTTGCCTGGATCCTAAGGACCGGTTCATGGAGCATGTAACCTGGCTTTACCGTGCCAACCACATGCTGAGATGGGGCAGCTTGGCCAATTAATTAGGTGTATCTCCAGCGTAGTATGGGTGTTTTGGATGATGCGGGGAATAGGTGTCAGCTGGACTACCATATGAACCGCAAGGCTCAAGAGGGGGCCACTGCAGCGGGGTTGGAGCTTCTTGTATGCTGTTACGGGTGAAACCTCAGTGGGCCCACGCTCGTCGCGAATCCCTTTGTAAAGGCCTCGTAGTGATCTCCTGGCTACACACCCGGGAAGTGTGAACGTGGTTCGCGGCCACTGGCATAATGGAGGTTCTTTTAGTCCACCCGACAACGGGGGATGAAATCACTACATGTGGGTACAGTGGTGCAAACTCTGCAGAGTCAAAACTGTCATGACAGCCATGCTCACGGTCAAGAGCGACTTAGACTTATTCATGATTAGAGGATGATGGATTGGGAAGTTGAGGATGTTGAGCGGGAAGCTTAACATTTGAGATGAGACTGTGTTTACTTGATATTGATGATGGGTTGGGGGATTGGGACCATTTCACCCGTGTAGTAATGTAGGTGCTTAATAAGCTAATGTGATAAGTATTAATTGCGTAGTGCTTAAACCATGAGTTCAACCTCTCCTTGCTCTAGCCATGCATGACATAACTTTCCCACACTTGCTGAGTACCAACGGTACTCAAACTTGCATTTCTGTTGGTTTAAATTTCTGCTCAGGTCAAGGGGATGATGTGGTGTTCAATGACCAAGACTTCGGACCCTAAGAAGGATTCTAGGTTCATGGAGTCCCCCGGGCAACGCCTGTGATGGAGCCCACAAGATTTACATTCAGCTGTTTTTTTATTTACATGTTATGAACTTATTATCGTCCATCAAGACGTATGCTATGTAAGACTTATTTATATTCGAACACCTGGCTTGTAATATGATGATGCTTCACTATTTGTCGTCACATGTATGAGAAAATGATCCTGGCATGCATGTGATATTCACTCGGTTGTTCTTCGGAGAAACCGGGTGTGACAGAAGTGGTATCATAGCCAAGGTTGCCCGTAGGAACGTGGACCTATGTAGAAATGGACGTATTTAATGACCTTATTTTCTTAAAAACTATTTTACAAAGGTGTGGGTTGAAAGTGTTATCTAATGGGGTCACTTTATTCATATTGCCTCAATTTTTATTCAAAATACAATTTTGGTTTAACTCTTATCTAACTTAATTTTAAATGCTTCATGTTTTAGATGGTTCGCATGATCCACACCGCCCGCAAGTCCACCGGAGGGAGAGTTCCTGTGGTTGCCCTTGCCTTGAGAGAGGAGAACCGTCCGGTGACGTACCACTCCTACGAGTTGGCAGTAGGAGGCTTGTTGCGCCGTCTTCGGCATATGCTCCACGCCGCCGGCAATGTTGGCAAGCTGATCATACACTACAGCTCCACCAGGACCATCCGAGAGAAGCGGTAAGAATGGAGCTAAGAGATGAGGATTATCCATGAAAATCAGCTGCTCAAGATCCACCGCTCTCCAGCTTGTCGGGCAACTTAGGCCGATGCTGAGAAGGATGTCACCTGGGAGGCCATCACCTGCCAGAGTTACATCAACCGTCGCCACCTGGACATGACTGAGTACATGTATGTCCTCCAGCGTGAGAGTAGCACCGCGGAGTACAAGTACCCGCCAGTGCAGCAGGGGACTTCCCATGAGCACATGGACCTGTGCTTGGAGGATGCTGCTATGCTCAACACTCGATTGCAGGAGTGCCAGCAGGAGCTTCAGGATGTTTGTGACACCCTGAAGGAGACTGAGGCATTGCTTTGCGCCAGCCTGAGGGCGAGAGAAAGAGGAGATGGGAATGAACCGTGTGTCACCGTGAATCACACATGGACTCCTGACTCTCCAGACCGCCGGGCGAGCAAGCGTCGCCGCACTTCTCCACAAGCAGCTTCCCCACCTAAAGCGGAATCAGAGGGCAGCCGCAATAATGAGGAAGACCCCGACGAGCCAGCTCAGTGATACGAGTTGTTTACAGTCATCTCCCTTATTTCAGCAGGTTATCGAGTAGCCGAGTCAATACCTTATTTATTTGTGTGTTAATGTTTGGTGTGGGACGTGAGTTGTGGAAGCCATGGGCATTTGTCCACAACCTCGTCTTTAGGTTGCTTTGCTTTGGTGTGTGAACCCTTATGAATCAATAGTGCATTATTTTCGCGTGAAACGTGAAGCCCAAAGATCTACGTGAAATCTTCAGAAAATGTTTAAATATTAAGGCCTCAAAAGTTTAAGTTTAAACAAGCAATTTGGGAAGTTAATACGTAATGCTTTAAGTTAACATTTGGTTGATCATGATAGATGGCTGGAAGAGGAAAGGGTCGTGGTGCCAACCCCAACAACAACAACGATGAGGCCGGCAACCCATATCTTTCTGGAGGACAAGACAGGGGTGGTCGCCGTGAAGGAGCTGACCCTATCCACCAAATGCTAGAAAATCAGAATCAGCTCATCCAGAGTTTAACTCAAGTGGTGGCCAACTTGCACCAAGCTCCACCTCCACAAGCTGCACCTCGTCAACCAAGGTTGAGTGAGTTTTTGAGAACTCAACCCCCAAAGTTTGCAAGTGCTGCTGAACCTCTGGAGGCAGATGATTGGCCAAAGACCATTGAGAGCAGGATGAGGATCATGCAATGCCAAGGGTATGAGAGGGTACTGTTTGCCTCTCACCAATTGCATGGACCAGCTGCTGATTGGTGGACCGCTTACGTAGCAGCCCATCATGACCCCGAGAACATCACTTGAAGAGTTCAAGTGCAGTTTCCGCAACCACTACATACCAAGGGGTGAACTCAAAAACAAGAGAAAGGAGTTCTTGGGACTGCAGCAAGGCAACATGACTGTGAGGGAATACCTCACCAAGTTCACCCAACTATCCTGTTATGCACCACGGGACATCGAAACTGATGAGCAAAAACAGGACTGTTTTGTGGAAGGACTTACTATGGAAATGCAATGTGCAATGTCCTCCAACGAGTATGAAAGCTTCCAAAAGATGGTAGACAGAGCATTTGTCGAGGAGAGGAAGCTGAAGGCCTTGGAAAATGAAAACAAGAGGAAGGCGGGATGGTCACACCAAGCCTCTGGTAGCAACACACGTCCACGTCTGATGCAGCAACCCGCAGGGCAGACGAGCCGTGCTGTGATACCCAACTCAGCACCAAGAGGGTACAACCCGAATTTCAGGCCTCCGTCAGCACCAGCACAGCCGCAGCGTCAGTTTGTACAACAGCCTCGCCCCACATATCAACCTTGACCAGCAGGACAAGGACCACCGAACCAACCCCAAGATAACAAAGGCCAGGCACCTAAGGTTGGGGTGCAATACTTCAACTGTGGTGAAGTGGGGCACTACGCCCATAAGTGCCCAAAGAAGAAGCCCATGTAGCCACAACAGCAGAATGTGATGCGAGGACGGGTGAACTACGTGACCATGGAGGAAGCGCAAGAGGCACCTGACGTGGTGATTGGTAAGTTTCCTGCCAATTTACACATTGCAACCCTATTGTTCGATTCTGGTGCTACCCACTCGTTTATTGCTCAAGGGTTTGTTAAGATGCATGATCTAGCAACAACACAAATGAACCATATGTTAGCAGTGAACTCTCCAGGGGAAGAAATAAGGACAAGACAAGTGTGTCCCAAGGTGAATCTAGACATTAATGGGGTAGTATTTACTGCAAACCTCATAGTGATAGACACACAAGGGATAGATATTATTTTGGGTATGGATTGGTTGACCAAACATAAAGGATTCTTCCATTGTTCGACAAGAACTGTGGAACTAACTCACCCTAGCGGCACAAAAGTGAAGTTCATAGCCGTACCTGAACCTAGGAGGGACCTTAAACTCAATCAAGTTGAGGTGGAAGTGGAAGAGATCAGGATTATCAGGGAGTATCCAAATGTTTTCCCGGAGGAGTTTCCAGGTACGCCTCCCAATCGTGAAGTGGAATTCGCGATTGAACTAGTACCTGGAACAGCCCCAATATACAAGAGGCCTTCTCGGATGGACTCCAAACAGCTGGAAGAACTCAAGGAGCATATAAGAGAATTGATAGCGAAGGGGTATATTCGTCCTAGTTCCTCACCATGGGGAGCTCCAGTGATATTTGTACCCAAGAAGGACGGAACCCAAAGGTTATGCGTAAACTACCATGCGTTGAATGAAGTAACCATCAAGAACAAGTACCCCTTACCCCGCATTGAAGACTTATTTGATCAGCTGAGGGGAGCTTGTGTGTTCTCAAAAATTGATCTCAGGTCGGGACACCACCAACTGAAGATAAGGCAAACCGACATTCCAAAGACAACTTTCTCTCGGTACGGGCTGTATGAATACACCATCATGCCGTTCGGGCTAACTAATGCCACGGCATATTTCATGTATCTCATGAACAAGGTATTCATGGAATATCTGGACAAATTTGTGGTGGTTTTCATTGATGACATTATCGTCTTCTCCAAAGATGAAGAAGAACATGAGGGACATTTAAGATTGTGTTGCAAAAGCTGAGAGAACACCAACTATATGCCAAGCTGAGCAAGTGTGAATTTTGGTTGAAGAGAGTTCCCTTCTTAGGACATATAATCTCGGAGGGAGGAATCTCGGTAGATCCCGCCAAGATCGAGGATGTGCAGAAGTGGAAGACCCCTGAAAATGTCAGGGAAGTTCGAAGCTTCTTAGGATTGGCTCGGTATTATCGACGGTTTATTGAGAGTTTCTCCAAGATTTTGAGACCCCTCACCAAGTTGTTAGAGAAGGGAACCACATTCACATGGACACCACAGTGTGAGACGAGTTTTCAAGAACTGAAGAAAAGATTGACAACAGCCCCAGTGCTAGTTATGCCAGATATGCAGAAGAACTTTTCGGTGTACTGCGATGCCTCTGGACATGGGTTGGGATGTGTTCTCATGCAAGAGAGGCATGTCGTGGCTTACGCGTCCCGGCAGCATCGAAAACACGAGAAGAACTATCCTACACATGACCTAGAGCTAGCCGCAATGGTATACGCATTGAAGATTTGGCGGCATTACTTGATGGGGAAAGGACAGAGATATATACGGATCATAAGAGCTTAAAGTACATTTTCACACAGCCAGATCTCAACCTCAGACAAAGGAGATGGTTAGAGCTAATCAACGACTTTGATGTGGGCATCAACTATCATCCCGGGAAAGCGAACGTCGTGGCGGATGCTTTAAGCCGGAAAGTGCAGGTCAACATGTTGAGTTCGAAGGACATGCCTACAGAATTGAAGGAAGAGATTGCAAAACTCAATCTATGTCTGGTTAATAGTGGTGAGGCCATCGCCATGGAAGTGGACTCCACATTAGAGCAAGACATACACAACGGTCAGAAGAATGACAAGAAGATACAAGAGATTAGAGAACTCATCAAAGAAAATAAAGCCCCTGTGTTCAGAGAAGATGAGCAAGGTACGGTGTGGCATGGGAAAAGAATCTGTGTGCCTGAAGTGAAGGAGTTCCGTGAATTGATTTTGAAGGAGGCTCATGATTCTGACTATTCCATTCATCCTGGGAGTACGAAGATGTATCATGACCTCAAGAGCAGATATTGGTGGTATGGCATGAAGCGACATGTCGCGGAACATGTTGCCCTATGTGACACATGTCAGTTGGTGAAAGCAGAACATCAACGACCCACGGGACTACTGCAACCACTCAAAGTGCCTGAATGGAAATGGGAAGAAATAGGTATGGACTTCATAGTGGGACTACCCAGGACCCTATCGGGATATGATTCGATATGGGTTATCATCGACAGGCTAACCAAGGTAGCTCATTTCATCCCCGTGAAAGAAAGCTACAGTGGATCTGTCACACCCGGTTTTTCCGAAGAACAACCAAGTGAATATCACATGTATGCCAGGATCATTTTCTCATACATGTGATGACAAATAGTGAAGCATCATTTATTACATGCCAGGTGTCGAATATAAATAAGTCTTACATAGCAAATGTCTCGATGGACAATAATAAGTTCATCACAAGTAAATAAACTAGCAGCGGAATATTATTCTTGAGGGCTCCGTCACAGGCGTTGCCCGGGGGTCTCCATGAACCTAGAAACCTTCTTCGGGTCCAAAGTCTTGGTCATTATACACCACCTCATTATCTTGACCTGAGCAGCAATATAAACCAACAAATATGCAAGGTTGAGTACCGATGGTACTCAGCAAGTGTGGGAAAGTTATGTCATGCATGGCTAGAACAAGGAGAGGTTGCACTCATGGTTAAAACACTACGCAATTAATACCTATCACCTTAGCTTATTAAGCACCTACATTACTACACAGGTGAAATGGTCCCAATCTCCCAACCCATCATCATAATCAAATAACCATAACATCATTTCCAATGTTAAGCTCCCCGCTTAACATTCACAACTTCCAAAGTCATCCTCCTCTAATCATGAATAAGTCCAAGCCGCTTTTGACCGTGAGCACGGCTGTCATGACAGTTTTGACTCTGCAGAGTTTGTACCACTGTACCCACTGGTGCTGTAGAGCCACTTCACCAGGCGTTTGGCAGGCTAGTACGTCGGCACGACGTCACCGGACTCTTCCCAAGCCGCCGCGCCGTCCCGAGCTCGGTTAGAGCCAACGTCGATGAGGGGAAACCCTCCCAACGTGATCAGCGCACCAAATTAGGGGTTGGCGGCGAGTTAGAGCTCGGGAGCTGACCGGGCGATCGAGTTCGGCGGTGCTCCGGCAACCTCGGCGGCGCTACCGCGCGGGAGGCCCGATGTAGAAGACGAACGAGTCAGGCCCGCTATCAGTGGGAGAAAACAGGGCGATTGGATTATATGTGGGCACGGATTGTAACACCCCAAAACATGCTAAAGAGGAGAATTGCTAAAGAGGGGAATTTAAAAATTTTTGGACGTATTGCATGTGGTGCAGAAATTCAAATTCAAACTGGAATTTAGATTTGAATCAAACCAGAAAAAGGAAAAGGAAAAAACAAAAAGAAAAAGAAAAAACCGGCCAGTGGGCCGAAACCTGCCAGCCGGCCTAGATCCCGCGCGCGCCCCTCTCCCTCTCTCTGACGCGCGGGGCCCACCCGTCATCTTCTTCCCCCGCGTGCCCCAACCAACTCCGGCTCTCTCTCTCGCACCCGAGTCAAAACCAACCTCTGGAACCCGCACCCCCAGCCCGATCTTCGGCCCCGGGCGCTGCTACATATCCAAACCGATCCTCCGCCGCCTCTCCTCGTGCATTCCACGCAAGGAAACTCGCCGAATTCCCCAGCACCGCTCCATCTTTCTCTCCGGTGAGAATCGAAGCTTCTACCGCCGATTTCCTTTGGTCCTCACTCGAATTTCCTGATCTAACGTGCTGATCATGTTCCACCGCCTCCGGGGAGTCTCGCAGGTGAAGGAAACCCGGTGTTTTGCGCTCTGGACACAGCTCCGGCGAGCACCGCCGCGTTTTCATCTCAGACCTCGTCGCCGACCGCGTTCCAGGGCCCCCGAGCTCAAGAAAAACCCTGAGGTGAGATCCCCTACCTCCCCTCTTCCGTTCTATGCTAAGAAATCCAAGTTTTAGGAAGTATAGACGAAAACCCGAAGATCTCCGACGAGATCGCCGCCTCCCGCCGCCGCGCACCGCCGGGCAGCGCCGCTCGCGCACGGCCAGGGCGACGTGGCCCCCTGAGGCCCGCCCATTTAAAATCGTGCGGTTCCTATTAGATCTAACCCGTACCGCTTCGCGTTATAATCTCAGCCGTCTGTTTTAAATCGAACGGTCCACGTCGGCCCCGCATTATAAAGGCCGGGATTCTTACGCGCTACCCCTTGGGGATCTCGAAAAACACGAGCTAGCCCCGGAAACTTCTGATCTAGCCCCTGGACCTTTAGAAATTTATGTAAATTCATTTAAAACTCAGTTTTAGCCCCTGGACTTAATAAAAATTAGGAAAACCCCTCTGTTATGTGTAATTAGGCCCCTGAAAATTTAGGAGATAGTAAATTAAACCCTGCAGTAGGGTGGATTTGCCTTTTAGACCCTATAGGATATTAAATTTAGAAATTTGAACATGTGACTAGGATTTAAATTTAAATGGTGATGCAAACACATGTGCAAATGTAAATTTAAACTCTCCTAGCACTTGGAAAACTTTAGAATGAGTTAAAAATAGATTTTGGGCTGAAATGAAATCTGCCTAAGTGTTGCTCATTTTTATTATCTCTAGAGACACATTTTAGGCTAGGAAATAATTATAAAAAAATAGTAAAATAAATTTAAATTGTTTCACATCAGAGAGGAAGCTCAAAAATATTTTATTGAACATTTTAGATCAGAACCTATTCCGTTTAGATGATATGCCTTACTATTTTAATATTAAAATTTACTTTTAGGCATAGAAAATAAATCTGAAAATATAGGAAAATAAGTATGCATAATTAGGAAATGATAAATGAGGTCTCCAAATCCAAAAAACTTCAGTTTAGGATTTTGTAGAAGATCTGAAAACCTATTTCGAGTAGGAAATTCATATATAGTGTGCAAATAGAAATCTAAATATAAAAGTTAGAAATAATATATATATGCTTAAAATTGCATGTAGGCCTAAAATCAACACATCTATGGTAACCACGACACTTAGAAATGTGAATGACTTTCATATGTATGTGTGTGTGGTTTGCATGGAGTGAAAGTGTGGACTATGGCTTATGGATTGTTGTTTTCTTTTGCTATGTGTATTGGCATGAGTAGAACCTGCCCCAGAGCAAGTTCTCCCCTTCCAAGACCAAGACTTTCCATTCCCAGAGCAGCAGGAAGAAGGCAAGTGTCCTTGACCACTTTGATCCTATACTAGGATGTGTAGTTAGAATTAATTTGCATTGTTAATTTGGAATATGATACCCAAGCTAGGAAGTTTCCCTAGATTTTCATTATCTTATTTTCTTGTAGCCTGGATTGGGATTTATTTTATTATGCCATTCATTTATGTTACGTATGCTTAGCCATGCTTAGAATGGGACAAGTGGGATATGATATCATCAATTTGTTTACCTTACTCTTGAATGAGATATTATGAGTTATGTAGAGGTAGGGATCAAGGCAAGTTGGATGATTTGGTTGGTGCTGTGTGCACGAGACTCGGGTTTGTGTTTAGTGCTTGCCTGGGTCCTAAGGACCGGTTCATGGAGCATGTAACATGGCTTTACCGTGCCAACCACATGCTGAGATGGGGCAGCTTGGCCAATTAATTAGGTGTATCTCCGGCGTAGTATGGGTGTTATGGATGGTGCGGGGAATAGGTGTCAGCTGGACTACCATATGAACCGCAAGGCTCAAGAGGGGGCCACTGCAGCGGGGTTGGAGCCTCTTGTATGCTATTAGGGGTGAAACCTCAGTGTGCCCACGCTCGTCGGAAATCCCTTTGTAAAGGCCTCGTAGTGATCTATGGGCTACACACCTGCAAAGTGTGAACGTGGTTCGTGGCCACTGGCATAATGGAGGTTCTTTTAGTCCACCCGGCAATGGGGGATGAAATCACTACATGTGGGTACAGTGGTGCAAACTCTGCAGAGTCAAAACTGTCATGACAGCCGTGCTCACGGTCAAGAGCGGCTTGGACTTATTCATGATTAGAGGATGATGGATTGGGAAGTTGAGGATGTTGAGCGGGAAGCTAAACATTCGAGATGAGTCTGTGTTTACTTGATATTGATGATGGGTTGGGGGATTGGGACCATTTCACTTGTGTAGTAATGTAGGTGCTTAATAAGCTAAGGTGATAAGTATTAATTGCGTAGTGCTTAAACCATGAGTTCAACCTCTCCTTGCTCTAGCCATGCATGACATAACTTTCCCACACTTGCTGAGTACCAACGGTACACAAACTTGCATTTCTGTTGGTTTAAACTGCTGCTCAGGTCAAGGGGATGATATGGTGTTCAATGACCAAGACTTCGGACCCGAAGAAGGATTCTAGGTTCATGGAGTCCCCCGGGCAACGCCTGTGACGGAGCCCACAAGATTTACATTCCGCTGCTGTTTTATTTACATGTTATGAACTTATTATCGTCAATCAAGACGTATGCTATGTAAGACTTATTTATATTCGAACACCTGGCTTGTAATATGATGATGCTTCACTATTTGTCGTCACATGTATGAGAAAATGATCCTGGCATGCATGTGATATTCACTCGGTTGTTCTTCGGAGAAACCGGGTGTGACCCGGATCGAATGTGGAAGTGCGGGAATTAAACATGTAGCCCTGTGTGCCGTCGCTTCAGCACCCGACACGTGTATCCATGGACCCACCGGCAGATTTAAACGTTTCCCCGATTTTCAGTTTTAGTGCAAACTTCAAACCCACATAACTTTGGCTAGGAAAATCCAAATCAAGTGAACCTAATTTTTTTGGATTCAGCTCTCTGAGTACTTTCCAGAAAATAAAGTTTCACTCTATGAAAATCCTTATTTCTCCAGAATTAATTCTTCAAAGTTCAAAACTGTTTAGAATTTGAACTGGAGAACCCTTTGGAGGAAATTTCTGAAATTTTGCTAGGATGTTTACCAAAATATCTCTGAGGTACAATAAAAAATTCAGATCCATTTGAGCTCATTTGATCCACCTATTTGTGTGATTAATAAAACTGTTCCAGAGAAAATAGAAAATATCCAGAAACATTTTCAGAATTTCTTTGAAATTGTTTAGCTCATATCTTTAGCTAGGAATCTTCAAATTAAGTGAGACCAACTCCACTAGAACCCTCTGAAAATCTAGTTTTCAGAAAATCAAGGCTTGCTCCATGAAAATCCCTAGAACACTCTAGGAGCTCCAATTAAGGTCAAGTACATAATTAGTTGTGGAGAGCTCAAATGAGCTTTTCTGCAAATGAAACATGGCCATGTCTCTGTTTAGGTTGTAACCAAACCACAGTAAAAATTTCAGAGTCAGTGGGTCTGTCTAGTAAGACTTATAGTCTTCACAAGTTTAAATTCAATTCAAATGCATTTAAATTGATACATATCCATGTTATCTCATGTAGTCGCTAAGGTTGAGGAGGAACCCGAAGTCTTAGACTTCGTCACTCCGGAAGAGCAGCTAGCCTACGACCAAGAGCAGCAAGGCAAGCTCTGGTTTGCATTAACCTTTTTACAAATTTTTAATGTTTTGAGAACTTACTTTGAGCACCCCTTACTTCGTGCATTAGAGTCTTGTTTGAAACCCAAATGCATAGACAAGAATACCATGGGTTGGGATTAGGATTGAAAATCCCGTTTAGCTACTGCAATGCTAAGATAGTGTAGGATTTGGTACAAGTCGAGTAGTTGGAACTACTCACGAGGATAGGCTAGAGACACTCGACTCGGGTAAAGATAGCAAATGAAATACATGGCAAGAAAAATGAGACCGAGCGGAGAGTAAGGGCAGTGTAAGGGCCTTAGTTTTTGACACATATTTGAAGTGTTCATTACCACACCACACACCTCATTTTAAGAAAGTTGATGAACACGAATGAAGAGCAAGTAACCACCATCAACATGCTCATTAGAGAACAAACTCACATATTGCAAAAGTGGCATTTTCCACATGTGATATAGGTGGGCTGGACATATGAAAACTCCTACACATTGCTACGCATGTCCATGCCAAGTTTCACCCAAATTCAAAACCTTTTTGAGGTCATTTTGGGTATAGCTAGAAACAGGGCAGTTTGAAACCATATTCAAATTCAAACTGTTTTTATCCCATGAATTTAAAAGTGGGAGGCATATTCTTATTCAGCACGTTTTTGTGAGCTCACACACCAAATTTCACTCCATTTGGAGTTGATCTTGACATGAGCTAAGTGGGACAAATTCAAACTTTATTTGAATTCCAAACTGAACTTGTGCTGAAATTCATTCAAACCAAACCCAATTTGAATTCTAATCAATTCAAATGGCTCATGGATTAATAATTTGAATCACCAGGGGTATTTTGGGGCTCACTGTTTACAATAGTGATTAAGAGTAAATTTCAGAGGTTAAAACCCCGGGTGGGACCCACATGTCATAGAGAGAAGGAGGGAAGTCTTGCACACAAAGTCACAGCCTCGGTGGGAAATTCCACCGAGCAGCTGTCGGCTGTGCCACCGAGCAGCCACCGGCGCCACCAGCTGCTTTCCGCTCCACGCACTGGCGCCCAGGGCGGCTTGCTCGCACCTCCACGCGACCAGCACCGCCTCAGCCGAGCAGGAGTCGGCCGGCTTTATCTCCTTGCGTGCAAACCCGAGCAGCGGCATTGTTTCTCCCTGCAGCTCACTGCTCGATCGGAAAAACCAGCAAAACGATCTTCTCCTTCGTTCCTGAGCTGCTAGACAGCAACCTGAGATCGCCCTCTACCTCCCCAACGCCAGAAACCCCGAGCTCCGACCTCCTTTGCCCGGAAACGATCGCCACCGCGGCGACCTAGCCTCAGCCGAGAGTCAGGCGCCCGTGGACAGTGTTCCACAGGCGTTTTCACGGTCCAGCAAGAGAGGCAACAGGAGCGCGCGACCACCGTGCTGCTCTCCTCCAAGTTTGGAAGCATACCGTGAAGAATCCACGGTGAATTCTCAGTTTTTGCTCCGGCGACCTTAAACTGAGCTTCCGGTATGGATCCTTCAAATTCTCGCTCTAAGATCCTTCTCTAGCTATCAAATCTTGCACATAGACGCTGGACTAGCCAGCGATCAAGTTCTTTTCTGCATCCGTGGCGTGAAATTGTCTAGAAGTGACGGATTTCGAGCTCGATCAAGAGTGGTCATGGCGGGCACGATCGGTCACACGGTGGCGACCGACTTTCCGCCATCCTTGAACCCTTTTGACACCTTGTCGAGCTTCTTAGAGGTGCACTGATGCTGTAGGACCGTTTGTTCGAGGTGTTGGCGGGTTAGAACCCACGGTCGACGGCGCTGAACCTCAACCGAGGCCGCGGCACGTCGCCGGGCTATTTCCGGTCACTGCCAGCCCAAACTGACACCACCGACGTGTTCCTCGACGTCGACAACCCCCTGGCGGCGAGTTTCAGACCATGGGAGGGCCGGCAGCGGCGAGCCGGCGAGCTCCGGGTCTGCTCCGGCGAGGGCGGCGGCGCTGGCGCGAGAGAGCGTCGGGAGGAAAACGAAGCCGGTTGGCCCACGCGTCAGCGGCTGAAAATTTTGAATCGGGATTGGGTGTGCCGGGATCGGCTTTTGCTGGTGCGCAGGAACCCCGCAGACCACGGTGTGCCGTCGCCTCGGCGTGCGACGCGTGTCCCCGGGGCCCACCCGCGAGTTTAAACTTTTCCCCGATTTTCAGATTTCATTCAAACTTCAAATCCTCATAACTTTAGCTAGAAAGCTCCAAATCGAGTGAACCAAATTTTGTTGGATTCAGCTCTCTGAGCACTTTACAGAAAATCAAGTTTCACTTCATGAAAATCCTTATTTCTCCAGAATTAATTCCTCAAATTTTAAACTGTTTGGAATTTTAACTGGAGAATCCTTTGGAGGAAAATTCTGAAATTTTGCTGGGATGTTCACCAAAATATCCCTGAACTACCATAAGAATTTCAGATCCATTTGAGCTCATTTGATCCAACTAATGGTGTGATTAGTGGAACTGTTCCAAAGAAAATAGAAAATGTTAAGAAACATTTTCAGAATTTTCTCTGAAATTGTTTAGCTCATATCTTTAGTTAAGAACCTTCACATTAAGTAAGACCAACTCCATTAGAACCCTCTGAAAATCTAGTTTTCAGAAAGTCATAGTTTGTTTCATGAAAATCCTTAGAACACCCTAAAAGCCTTCAATTAAGGTCAAGTACAAAATTAATTGTGGAGGGCCCAAATGAGCTTTGCTGCAACTAAAACTTGACCAAGTCTCTGTTTAGGTTGTAACCAAGCCACAGAAAAAGTTTCATAGTCATTGAGTCTGTCTAGTGGGACTTATAAGCTTCACAAGCACAAACTTAATACAAATGCATTTAAATTGATACATGTACTTCTTCTATCATGTAGTCGCTAAGGTCGAGGAGGAACCCGAAGTCCTAGACTTCGTTACTCCGGAGAGCAGCTAGCCTACGACCAAGAGCAGCAAGGCAAGCTCCGGTTTGCATCAACCTTTTTACAAATGTTTATTGTTTTGAGCACTTACTTGAGTATTATGATTCTTTGCATTAGAGTCTTATTTGGAAACCCAATTGCATAGCCAAGAAAACCATGGGTTGGGTTTAGGATTGCAAACCCCGTTAGCTACTGCAATGCTAAGATAGTGTAGGATTCGGTACAAGTCGAGTAGTTGGAACTACTCGCGAGCATAGGCTAGAGGCACTCGACTCGGGTAGAGATAGCACATGAAACACTTGGCAAGAAAATGAGACCAAGCGGAGGGTAAGGGCAGCAGGACTTTGGGGCCTGTGTGCTGTAGCTCCGCTTGCGTCGATTGAGGACCGAGCCATGTGCGGGCCTGTTGAACAAGCTAGAACAGTACCGAAGACCTACCGGCTATATGGGAACCGGGAAACCGATGTAACTCGGGTAGCTGGGTGTTGAGGCATAGCTGGTCATTCAGAGGGTAGGTTGAGAGCTCGAGGTGTAAATCGGCTGGTGGCACTGAGATGCGCGTGCAGAGACCTCTTGCTCGGGACGATTGGACCGGTTCAACATTTGGCTAACGGGTGAAAGGTAGTTGCGTATGGCGTCCGTGATGGTTGTTGTAGGCAACATCGAGTACGGGCGTACGTGACGGGTTATTCGGGTAACCCTGCAGGTGTAAATCGATTATAATCGCCATCCCTCGCGGTCAGTGAGTACCACTTGTTCACTGTACCGTGACGTAGGAAGAACATGCTAGTTACATGTTAAAATGCTGCTTATTGAAAGATGGACTTTGCTTGTTAATGGTTTGTTGTAGTTTAGGGCTAACTAAAGTTCTTTTCAACTTTGGGCAAAGTACATGATAGAAATGCGTTTCTTGTTTGATTGCGGCTCTCTCATGTGCCTTAGCGTAAGGTTCTCCACAACCTGCTGCTAAAACTTGAAAGTAATGTTCTACTAATTAGGCGAGTCCTTGCAAATGATTTTTACCTCATGTAACCCATCACCCTCATGTAGAAGTTCCATGTTTAGGTGAGACGGGTCAGACTTGCTGAGCCCTCATGCTCACTGCTTGTGTTTGAAGCTTTTGCAGGGTTCTATGAGGAAGGGACTCCCGAAGAGGAGACGGAACCCCAGGAGGGGAACCCCATCAAGTGGGAGTCGTGCACGCCGCAGAGTTAGTGTGCGTGTGTGCTAGCAAGGACACGTTCAAGGGCTGAATGTGAACTTGATGCGTAGTCTACGCCCGCAAGTGTAGACTGGACATATTATGCTATAAACATGTTCATAAACTACTTTATGTAATATAAACTTTGCTTCCGCTTTGTACCTTTGATGTGTGTTATCCGGTGCTGTGCAACGCAGTACCCCTCAGTGTGATCCTGGCTCGACAAGACCGTGGGGTCGTATCAGCGCTGGTATCAGAGCTCGCTTGAGGTTTAACGCACTACAAAGATCATCTTTTTCAAAAATCCAGTGAGGAACGAGTTAGTAGCCCGTATAAGGATGTTATTAGTATATAGAAAGTGGCATCTTAACTTATTTGATTATGTAGGAAAATCGTGCATCTTGGGACGTGTATGTCTTGGGGGGTGCACGTAAGCGCTGTCCACCAGTGCGCACATGCTGAAGGGTGGAGCCCCACGGGTGGCAGGTAACCCGACTCGCTTTAATATCCTCTACGACTCTTCATGTCGTTTGGGGTATTCAAGCAACGTCTATCCCTGGCGTGCGTGGTGCAATTTGGGAGACCCCGTCACGTGGTCTGAAACGTGAACACGTAACTCAAGGCGTGTTTGGCTTGAGAACATCTAGGCGAGTGATGACGGCCGGGTGTACGAACTGTATGGATTCCGGGCTCGGTGTGCAGCCGAGTCTGACGATTGCTTGAGTTTCTGCAGGTAGTCTGACCACGAAATGGTAGACGTGTAGCATCCGTGTGCGAGTGACGTTTAGTGCCCCTGAAATAACGAAGCCGGCTAAGTCCGGTATAGGTTTTTCTTTGTGAGGATGTAGTACCGACATAATCTGGTGACGCATCGACGTCACACCCCATTAAATGAACAACTTCATTATGAAAACTTGAAGGTTTTGATCCAAAGTAGTAAAACTTGATGTGACTCCTTCCTTAATCAGGATATTCAAAGTTAACAAGTTTTCAACTTATAGGTTGTTAAGGACAGAGCACTCCGTTTTCAGCCGGGTTAAGGCTGAAGTTAATCAGAGGTTAGAGGTTGAGTTCTTTCGAGGTTGGGGTCATATGATACATTTCTGGAAAGCTTTGGAAGAGCTTTACAACTTTTCTGTTGAGGTCCAGAGGTGTTTCATCCCTTAACCAATCTAAAAATGCAGTGGAGTTGAAACTGTCCAGAAAAAAGGACAGAGCAAAGACTCTCTGTAAACTATCTGTAAATTGAGTATAACTTCCTGCATAAAAATCCAAAAATAGAAAATGAGGTAGTTCTGGAAATCTTATGAGATGGGTTACAACTTTGTAACAGAAAGTTTTGTCATATTAGGAACAGAATTAACTGGAATTCTTGGATTAAATCAGTACCTAAAGCAGGGAGGTGCTGTCCAATTTTCTCCAGAAATTCCGTTAAATTTAACCTCTCATAACATTTGAACCAGGACAGGTCTTAGGCCAAGCAAATACTTTCTGGAAAGCTATTAAAGTTAGCTTTAACTTTTATATGGAGCTCCAGAATTGGTTTTGCCTTTAACATGGCGTAAATCAGGTTGAAATGGAAACTGGTCAGAGCTGTCACGTAGACAGCAGATCAGCAGTCAAATCTGTTAAAATTTGAACTATGTTTCCAAGTTGTATGGGTTCAATGACATGTCTTATGTATAAATCAATGGTTTACTGTTTAAATAAATATTTGAAATTTCTCAAATATATTTTTACAGATGACAGCAGATAAGCAATTGGAGAACGGGTGGGTGGTGTCCCACTGTTCTCACCGCAGCGGCTATCCGGAGGCATTGAGGCAGATGCTTCAATATTTCGGATATAACCATATGCCGCAATACTTCGCCAAGGAAGAAGGCGAAGAGGGGAACAAGACGTGGACAATCCATGTCGAAGTCCCTGCAGGACCTACGCCACCTGGTTGGGTGCCGTTCACCGTCACGGTGAGAGGAAGACAACCGGAAGGGATGTGGCAAGTGGAAGCCCGTGACACCATGTCACGTTTCTGCCAACTACACGTGCAGGCTATGGAGGGCACTCCATACACGCTCGTTCCGGTGGAGGGACGGGCTCAGCATGTGTGGGAAGAGAGGTACCTGGAGGCAGCGGACCCGAGTTGCCCAAGGTACAACCCCGCGGAGGCAAACCTTAGCCTCCAGATGAGGGCGGGAAACGCCGTGATGAACAGCCAAGCTGTTCATACGGAGCATCTCGCCACCAAGCTCAAGGAGAGCACGAGCTGTGGAGACCATTTCGAGAGTGCTCACAGCGCACTCCGCAATGTGCTCCTTCCGACGATCAAGCGACTGAATGAACAACACAATCAGTTGCATCGTCTGAAGAAGGCAAAGAAGAAGAGCCGTGTCGACATCGCGGCGTTGCAAGAACTGGTACAGAATCTGACCCAGCAGAACGAGGAACTTACTCAAGAGCAGGATGACGCTATTGAGGAAGGGCAAGGCTGGGAAGAGGACTACAACCAGGCTATGGACGAGGTGCATGCATTGCAGGACCTCGTACCTCCGGTATTGGGTATACCGGTAGTTTTGGGCCTTCCAGCAATGGGAGAACCCGAGATGGGCGAAGAGGGGGTAGATCCTGAGCCACCAGCAGAGGTACCGGGGGAGGACGACCCGCAGGAGGTCGAGTTCTACTCCAAGTAGGGGGTTACAGTTGCCAAGTAGGGCAGCTAGGGTAGTGTAACCCAACTTTTGTAATCGGTGACATGTCGGGTAGGCAGTAGCGTATGTATAGGTAGTGACGACATGAGCATGACTTCTCGGAGACCCGAGAATAATGTATCTTGTATAAAGTTTATGCTTTATCAATATATGTGAATGTTGTGCAAATTAATCATGTGTCACTTCAATACCTACTGTTACATATGGAATTTTAAGTAAGACATGTGCTAATCGTTGCTGTTTTAAATTCCAGAATGACGCGTACTCGTGCCAACCAGGATGTTGGGGGTACTAGCCAAGGGGGAGAAACCTCCCAACAGCCTCCCGAGGACTCCTCGGGACCGCAGCAGCAACAGCAACAGCAAACACCGCCACCGCCACTGCCAACGGTTACATTGGCCGATATCGTCGCGGCAATGGCGGGTTCACATCAGCAGCACACGGAGTTGCTGCAAACTCTTATTGCCAATACGTCTCGCCCAGAGAGACGTCAAGACCGTGAGGAGCGTCAACAGAGCTCCTACTCCGACTTCCTGGTGACTCATCCCCCGGTATTTTCAATGGCGGATGAACCTCTTGACGCGGACAACTGGCTCCGCGGAATAGAAATGAAGTTCAGGCTGCTCTAGATAAGTGAGCAGCGCAAGACTCAGTTCGCGGTCCAGCAGCTCCAAGGATCCGCGAGTGCGTGGTGGGCCAACTTCTGTGCTTCACAGCCCACCGACCGAGTAATGACCTGGACGGAGTTCCGGACAGCCTTCAGGGCCTATCATATACCGCCAGGTTTGATGAAGAGGAAGATGCAGGAGTTCTTACACCTGCAACAAGGGAGCCGGAACGCGCTGGAATACTCCAGGCGGGACCACTTTTACCAGGGGCTTAACCCGCTCCTGAAGGACAAATTGGCGATGTTCAATCATGGCAGCCTCAACGACATCATTGACGCTGCGATTGTTAAATAGGACTCCGGCAAGGAGTTAGCGGCGGCGGAGAGAAAGCCAAGCGAGCCGCAGAGAAGCGGAGAAGAAGGCGGTCCTTCTCAAAAGTTTCGGATGGTGAATCGCCCACAATCAGGTCCATGCTGGCAGCCACCACAGCGGTCGATGCCGTTCCGCAGTCGGCCGTACTCTTCACCGGCATTCAGGCCGGCACTGCCAGTACCACCTCCGCAACAACAGCAGCAGCGGACGATGCCGCGTGCGTATGCACCTCAGCAGCGCATGCCGGGCTTTCGTCCCCCGAGCACTACACCAGCAGCGGCCACATGTTACAAGTGTGGTCGTCCAGGACACTTCGCGAGCAGTTGCCCGGAGAGGCAAGGCGGCGGAGTGACACCGCAGTTTCCGGGGAGGAATCAACCTCGGAACCCTACTAATGCGCGGCGGGCAAACCCTAGGCCCAGTACCGTCCATCAGCTTGCCATAGACGACGTGCCGGAGGGCGAGCCAATCCTTGCGGGTATGTTCCAACTCCACCAGCATCCCGCTATAATATTATTTGATTCAGGCGCCACGCATAGCTTCATTAGCTAAGCTTTCATTGATAAACATAGCTTGCAAATACTACCCACCGATAGTCCTTATGTGATCTGTTCACCGGGTGGGAAAATTTCAGCAAGCATGATGGTCCCAAAAGCGCCATTGTGCTTAGAGGGTAGAGTTTACGCCACGTCCCTCATAATCTTAGAGGGACAAAAGGTTGATGTCATCTTACGGATGTCGTGGTTAACCCGCCACGGCGCTGTTTTAGACACCGTCCTCCGAGTTGTGCACTTGAACTCAGAAGTGCACGAGTCTCACTCATTATTTCTGGACAGTCCAGAAATAAAACTTCCAAGTGTCTATCAAGCCACAACTATCAGATTGGAAGATATTCCAGTAGTTCGAGAGTTCTCTAATGTGTTCCCGGATGATTTATCGGGAATGTCACCCGATAGAGAGGTGGAGTTCAAGATTGAACTTTCACCGGGAACCATGCCAATATCCCGAAGGCCGTACAAGATGGCGCCCAAGGAGTTGGCTGAACTGAAGACTCAGCACACGGACCTTCTGGAGAAGGGTTTTATTAGGCTGAGCTCCTCGCCATGGGGATGTTCGGCATTATTTGTGAAGAAGAAGGGTGAGACGTTGCGGCTTTGAATGGACTATCATCCATTAAATGCCGTAACCATCAAGAACAAGTACCCGTTGCCACGGATCGACATGTTGTTTGATCAGTTGGTCGAAGCAAAGATCTTTTCCAAGATGGATTTAAGATCCGGGTACCATCAGATTAAGATAAGGGCGGAGGACGTTCCAAAGACAGCTTTCTCGACAAGGTACGGACTTTATGAGTACCTGGTCATGTCCTTCGGCCTCACCAATGCTCCAGCTCACTTCATGTACTTGATGAACTCGGTATTCATGCCGGAGCTGGACAAGTTTGTCGTGGTCTTCATCGACGACATCCTGGTATATTCCAAGTCGGAAGAAGATCACAAGAAGCATCTGCGTATAGTCTTGCAACGGCTGCGGGATCACAAGCTATATGCAAAATTCAGCAAATGCGAGTTCTGGATATCGCAAGTGCCTTTTCTCGGGCATATCATCTCAGCGGAGGGTATCGCTGTAGACCCGAGCAAGATCACTCAAGTGCTGAATTGGAAATCCCCGAGAACTGTTCACAAGGTACGGAGTTTCCTCGGACTCGCGGGATATTATCGGAGGTTCATTCCGAACTTCTCGAAGATTGCCATGCCTATGACGGAGCTGCTGAAGAAGGCTACCAAATATGTTTGGAGTCCAGCGTGTGAAGCAGCATTCAAGGCTTTAGTAAAGCACCTAACATCAGCACCGGTTTTGGCGCAGCCAGACACAACAAAACCGTTCGATGTGTACTGCGATGCATCCGGCATTGGGCTCAGATGTGTGCTGATGCAAGACCAAAGGGTGGTCGCGTATAGATCACGGCAGCTTAGAAACCATGAGCAAAATTATCCAACTCACGACTTGGAGCTCGCTGCCGTGGTATTTGCACTGAAAATGTGGAGGCACTACCTACTCGGTAACCTCGTACATTTGTATACCGACCACAAAAGCCTCAAGTACATACACTCAGAAGGAGCTGAACATGAGGCAGCGAAGATGGTTAGAACTGATAAAGGATTATGAAATAGAGATTCATTATCATCCGGGCAAGGCAAACGTAGTGGCAGATGCGCTGAGCCGCAAGTCACACGTCAATAATCTGACCATCACACCATTGGAAGAGAGCGAACCACCGCTACATGTGATTCCACACGGAGCTCTCTACAACTTAGCTTTGATCCCCACAATCCGTGAAGAGATAGCGGCAGCTCAGAAACATGACAAGGGCATGTCGCATTTGCGGAGACGTGTAGACAGTGGGGAGCTGAAATGTTTTTGGAAGGACGGAGACGGCGTCCTATGGTTCAAGGACCGGATCGTCGTACTCCGTAACCCGGAATTACGGAAGAAAATTTTTGATGAGGCTCACTTATCAAAATTTTCTATTGACCCCGGCAGCAACAAAATGTACAAGAACTCATAAGCAAGTTTTGGTGGACACGGATGAAGCGTGAGACTGCAAAATACGTGTCCGAGTGTGATACATGTCGAAGGGTGAAGGCAGACCATATGCGGAAACCGGGAGTGCTGCAACCGCTGGGCATTCCTGCCTGGAAGTGGGAGGATGTGAGCATGGACTTCATCGTCGGTTTACCCACCACTCTTCAAAAGCATGATTCCGTGTGGGTGATCGTCGACCGGCTCACCAAGGTTGCCCATTTCATCCCGGTCAACACCAATTACAACGCCAAGAAGTACGCTGAACTATACATCTCACGGATCCCGTGCTTGTACGGCGTACCCCGTACCATCATATCGGATCGGGGCACTTTATTTGTGTCCCGTTTTTGGGAGCAGCTGCACGCTGCCTTGGGGACGAAACTGATCCGTAGTTCAGCATACCATCCGTAGACGGATGGACAAACCGAGCGGGTAAATCAGATCCTAGAAGACATGCTACGAGCTTGCGCTATCAACCACGGCAAGAATAGGGATGATCACTTGCCGTTAGCCGAGTTCTCGTACAATAATGGGTACCAAGCCAGCATCAAGATGGCGCCTTATGAGGAGCTATACGGAAGAAAATGTCGCACACCATTGAACTGGTGTGAGTCTGGCGAAAGGGTTACCTTCGGGATTGACCTTGTCAACGACGTGGAAGAGAAGGTTCGACTGATTCGAGCGAACCTAAAAGCCGCCCAATCCCGGCAGAAACAGTATGCGGACCGGAGAAGACGCCCACTACAATTTGAAGTCGGGGATCACGTATATCTGCGTGTGTCTCCAATGAGGGGCGTAAACAGATTCGGGGTGAAAGGAAAGTTGGCATCCCGATTCATCGATCCATTCCAGATTACCGAAAGATGTGGATCAGTGGCATACCAGCTGAAATTACCAGAAGCACTTTCCGGTGTGCACGACGTCTTTCACATTGCCCAGCTGAGGAAGTGTCTTGAGCTATCGACTACCATTCAGCTGGAAGATATTGAAGAACTGCAACCGGATCTCACCTATCGGGAGGAACCGGTGCAGATTATTGATGAAAAGGCCCGAACCACACGCAACCGTACGTTGTGGTTCTACAAAGTTCTATGGAGTAATCACTCCGTGGACAAAGCGACATGGGAGAGCGAAGAATTCCTTCACGCTAACTACCCCGACTTTTTCACGTCGCATATCCGGTAATTTTCCACCGTCCTCTCTCTCATTTTCACCTTATAATCTCGGGACGAGATTCTTTTAAGGGGGGAGGAATGTAAGGGCCTTAGTTTTTGACACATATTTGAAGTGTTCATTACCACACCACACACCTCATTTGAAGAAAGTTGATGAACACAAATGAAGAGCAAGTAACCACCATCAACATGCTCATTAGAGAACAAACTCACATATTGCAAAAGTGGCATTTTCCACATGTGATATAGGTGGACTGGACATATGAAAACTCCTAAACATTGCTAAGGATGTCCATGCCAAGTTTCACCCAAATTCAAAACCTTTTTGAGGTCATTTTGGGTATAGCTAGAAAGAGGGCAGTTTGAAACCATATTCAAATTCAAACTGTTTTTATCCCATGAATTTAAAAGTGGGAGGCATATTCCTATTCAGCACGTTTTTGTGAGCTCACACACCAAATTTCACTCCATTTGGAGTCGATCTTGACATGAGCTAAGTGGGACAAATTCAAACTTTATTTGAATTCCAAACTGAACTTGTGCTGAAATTCATTCAAACCAAACCCAGTTTGAATTCTAATCAATTCAAATGGCTCATGGATGAATAATTTGAATCACCAGGGGTATATTGGGGCTCACTGTTTACAACAGTGATTAGGAGTAAATTTAAGAGGTTAAAACCCCGGGTGGGACCCACATGTCATAGAGAGAAGGAGGGAAGTCTTGCACACAAAGTCACAGCCTCGGTGGGAAATTCCACCGAGCAGCTGTCGGCTGTGCCACCGAGCAGCCACCGGTGCCACCAGCTGCTTCCCGCTCCACGCGCTGGAGCCCAGGGCGGCTTGCTCGCACCTCCACGCGACCAGCACCGCCTAAGCCGAGCAGGAGTCAGCCGGCTTTATCTCCTCGCGTGCAAACCCGAGCAGCGGCATTATTTCTCCCCGCAGCTCACTGCTCGATCGGGAAAACCAGCAAAACGATCTTCTCCTTCGTTCCTGAGCTGCTAGACAGCAACCTGAGATCGTCCTCTACCTCCCCAACGCCAGAAACCCCGAGCTCCGACCTCCTTTGCCCGAAAACGATCGCCACCGCGGCGACCTAGCCTCAGCCGAGAGTCAGGCGCCCGTGGACAGCGTTCCATAGGCGTTTTCACGGTCCAGCAAGAGAGGCAACAGGAGCGCGCGACCACCGTGCTGCTCTCCTCCAAGTTTGGAAGCAAACCGTGAAGAATCCACGGTGAATTCTCAGTTTTTGCTCCGGCGACCTTAAACTGAGCTTCCGGTATGGATCCTTCAAATTCTCGCTCTAAGATCCTTATCTAGCTATCAAATCTTGCACATAGACGCTGGACTAGCCAGCGATCAAGTTCTTTCTGCATCCGTGGCATGAAACTGTCTAGAAGTGACGAATTTCGAGCTCGATCAAGAGTGGTCATGGCGGGCACGATCGGTCACACGGTGCCGACCGACTTGCCGCCATCCTTGAACCCTTTTGACACCTTGTCGAGCTTCTTAGAGGTGCACTGATGCTGTAGGACTGTTTGTTCGAGGTGTTGGCGGCTTAGAACCCACGGTCGACAGCGCCGAACCTCAACCGAGGCTGCGGCACGTCGCCGGGCTATTTTCGGTCACCGCCAGCCCGAACTGACACCACCGACGTGTTCCTCGACGTCGACAACCCCCTGGCGGCGAGTTTCAGACCATGGGAGGGCCGGCAGCGGCGAGCCGGCGAGCTCCGGGTCTGCTCCGGCAAGGGCGGCGGCGCGGGCGCGAGAGAGCGTCGGGAGGAAGACAAAGCCGGCTGGCCCACGCGTCAGCGGCTGAAAAATTTAAATCGGGATCGGGTGTGGCCGGGATCGGCTGTGCTGGCGCGCAGGAACCATGCAGACCACGGTGTGCCGTCGCCTCGGCGTGCAACGCGTGTCCCCGGGGCCCACCCGCGAGTTTAAACTTTTCCCCGATTTTCAGACTTCATTCAAACTTCAAATCCTCATAACGTTAGCTAGAAAGCTCCAAATCGAGTGAACAAAATTTTGTTGGATTCAGCTCTCTGAGCACTTTCCAGCAAATCAAGTTTCACTTCATGAAAATCCTTATTTCTCCAGAATTAATTCCTCAAATTTAAACTGTTTGGAATTTTAACTGGAGAATCCTTTGGAGGAAAATTCTGAAATTTTGCTGGGATGTTCACCAAAATATCCCTGAACTACCATAAAAATTTCAGATCCATTTGAGCTCATTTGGTCCACCTAATGTTGTGATTAGTGGAACTGTTCCAAAGAAAATAGAAAATGTTGAGAAACATTTTCAGAATTTTCTCTGAAATTGTTTAGCTCTTATCTTTAGTTAGGAACCTTAAATTAAGTAAGACCAACTCCATTAGAACCCTCTGAAAATCTAGTTTTCAGAAACTCATAGTTTGTTTCATGAAAATCCTTAGAACACCCTAAAAGCCTTCAATTAAGGTCAAGTGCATAATTAATTGTGGAGGGCTCAAATGAGCTTTGCTGCAACTAAAACTTGACCAAGTCTCTGTTTAGGTTGTAACCAAGCCACAGAAAAAGTTTCATAGTCATTGAGTCTGTCTAGTGGGACTTATAAGCTTCACAAGCACAAACTTAATACAAATGCATTTAAATTGATACATGTACTTCTTCTATCATGTAGTCGCTAAGGTCGAGGAGGAACCCGAAGTCCTAGACTTCGTTACTCCGGAGGAGCAGCTAGCCTACGACCAAGAGCAGCAAGGCAAGCTCCAGTTTGCATCAACCTTTTTACAAATGTTTATTGTTTTGAGCACTTACTTGAGTATTATGATTCTTTGCATTAGAGTCTTGTTTGGAAACCCAATTGCATAGCCAAAAAACCATGGGTTGGGTTTAGGATTGCAAAACCCGTTAGCTACTGCAATGCTAAGATAGTGTAGGATTCAGTACAAGTCGAGTAGTTGGAACTACTCGCGAGCATAGGCTAGAGGCACTCGACTCGGGTAGAGATAGCACATGAAACACTTGGCAAGAAAATGAGACCAAGCGGAGGGTAAGGGCAGCAGAACTTTGGGGCCTGTGTGCTGTAGCTCCGCTTGCGTCGATTGAGGACCGAGCCGTGTGCGGGCCTGTAGAACAAGCTAGAACAGTACCGAAGACCTACCGGCTATATGGGAACCGGGAAACCGATGTAACTCGGGTAGCTGGGTGTTGGGGCATAGCTGGTCGTTCAGAGGGTAGGTTGAGAGCTCGAGGTGTAAATCGGCTGGCGGCACTGAGATGCGCGTGCAGAGACCTCTTGCTCGGGACGATTGGACCGGTTCAACATTTGGCTAACGGGTGAAAGGTAGTTGCGTACGGCGTCTGTGATGGTTGTTGTAGGCAACATCGAGTACGGGCGTACGTGACGGGTTATTCGGGTAACCCTGCAGGTGTAAATCGATTATAATTGCCGTCCCTCGCGGTCAGTGAGTACCACTTTTTCACTGTACCGTGACGTAGAAAGAACATGCTAGTTACATGTTAAAATGCTGATGATTGAAAGATGGCCTTTGCTTGTTAATGGTTTGTTGTAGTTTAGAGCTAACTAAAGTTCTTTTCAACTTTGGGCAAAGTACATGAGAGAAATGTGTTTCTTGTTTGATTGCGGCTCTCTCATGTGCCTTAGCGTAAGGTTCTCCACAAGCTGCTGCTAAAACTTGAAAGTAAGGTTCTACTAATTAGGCGAGTCCTTGCAAATGATTTTTACCTCATGTAACCCATCACCCTCATGTAGAAGTTCCATGTTTAGTTGAGACGGGTCAGACTTGCTGAGCCTTTGTGCTCACTGCTTGTGTTTGAAGCTTTTGCAGGGTTCTATGAGGAAGGGACTCCCGAAGAGGAGACGGAACCCCAAGAGGGGAACCCCGTCGAGTGGGAGTCATGCACGCTGCAGAGTTAGGGTGCGTGTGTGCTAGCAAGGACACGTTCAAGGGCTGAACGTGAACTTAATGCGTAGTCTATGCCCGCGAGTGTAGACTGGACATATTTTGCTGTAAACATGTTCATAAACTACTTTATGTAATATAAACTTTGCTTCCGCTTTGTACCTTTGATGTGTGTTATCCGGTGCTGGGCAACGCAGTACCCCTCAGCGTGATCCTGGCTCGACAAGACCGTGGGGTCGTGTCAGGCAGCAGGACTTTGGGGCCTGGGTGCTATAGCTCAGCTTGTGTCGATTGAGGACCGAGCCGTGTGCGGGCCTGTTGAACAAGCTAGAACAGTACCAAAGACCTACCGGCTATATGGGAACCAGGAAACCGATGTAACTCGGATAGCTGGGTATTGAGGCATTGCCTGTCGTTCAGGGGGTAGGTTGAGAGCTTGAGGTGTAAATCGGCTGGCGGCACTGTGGATGCGCGCGCAGAGACCTCTTGCTTGGGACGATAGGACCAGTTCAATATTTGGCTGACAGGTGGAAGGTGGTTGCGTACGATGTCCGTGATGGTTGCTGTAGGCAACATTGAGTACGGGCGTACGTGACGGGTTATTCGGGTAACCCTGCAGGTGTAAATCGATTATAATCACCGTCCCTCACGGTCAGTGGGTACCACTTGTTCACTGTACTATGACGTAGAAAGAACAGACTCGATACATGTTAAAAATTTGCTGAATCGAAGGATATACTTTGCTTGTTAATGTCTTGTTGTAGTTCAGAGCTACTTAAAGTTCTTTTCAACTTTGGGCAAAGTACATGAGAGAAATGTGTTTCTTGTTTGATTGCAGCTCTCTCATGTGCCTTCGTGTAAGGTTCTTCACAACCTGCTGCTAAAACTTGAAAGTAAGGTTCAAATAATTAGGCGAGTCCTTTGCAAATTATTTACCTCATGTACCCTAAATCGTTCATGTAGAAGTTTCATGTATAGGAGAGATGGGTCAGTCTTGCTGAGCCATCGTGCTCACTGCTTATGTTTGAAGCTTTTGCAGGGGTTTATGAGGAAGGGACTCCCGAGGAGGAGACGGAACCCCAGGAGGGGAACCCCGTCGAGTGGGAGTCTTGCACGCCGCCGTGTTAGTGTGTGTGCGTGCTAGCGGGGACATGTTCACGGGCTGAACGTGAACTCGATGCGTAGTCTACGCCCATGAGTGTAAACTGGACTTATTTTGTTGTAAAAATGTTCATAAACTGGTTTATGTAATAAAACTTTGCTTCTGCTTTGTATCTTTGATGTGTGTTATCCGGTGCTGTGAAACGCAGCACCCCTCAGCGTGATCCTGGCTCGACAAGGCCGATGGGGCCGTGTCAAATATGGTCAAGGGGCACTTGCCTTGCTCCTGTGGTTCTTGTTGTTCAAGCGTCTCGAAGTCTTGGTGCTGTAGTTCCTCGTAGATGGCTTCTTGAGCTTGTCCTTCTACTCACGACTACGCACATACAAAATTTACAGCAATCAATCATCATGCACAAACTTTACTCAAGATGCAATGAGGTAGATGAATGCAAATCCTATGGTGCTGTTTTACTAACCCAGTTTGTACGTGTTCTTGCATGTTTTAACGGGCTTTCATGGGATTATTGATGAACAAGGGTGCTGGGATCAGGTGTATGCATATGTGTGCCCAGGATGTTTGTCACACTTACTTCATCTTCATCATGAGGTTCCATATTCACCTCCTCCCAATATGGTCCATCGGACACCTCAATGGGGTTAAGTGCACTCCCACGTGGTGGTGGACGAGTCCTTATGCGTGCTGTGCTCCTAGTCACCGACATCTATAAATAAAACATGAGGAAATTTTTAGAGAAGGAAGAGATAAATCCATAACTTCAGAAGCTATGAAGCAAGAAAACAAAAATGTTGCTGTCCAATAGTAGAGAAAAAGAAGGGCTGAAAATAGCACTTTGAGGTGGCTAAATTGACAAGTAAAGTGCAGCAACAAGCAATTTTCGAAAATAACAGTTTAGAGGGGTGTTCCTATGTGTTTTAGAGTGTCCATTCTACCTAGGCTTGCGTCCTACGGTCAACGTGGCTCTGGTACCAATTTGTGACACTTGGTTCCGAAAATAGAACCAAGTGAATACATATGTGTGCCCAGGATGTTCATTACACATACACATGTACTCCACAAACTAAATTCAGAATATAACCACAAATAAAAAGTGTTTAAGTACTTTATTACAATGACTCAACGTATCACTCATGAATCTCTAACTTATTCTTGCAGCGGAAGACTCTAAACGACAGCGGAACATGACTAAAACAGCAGGCTCCAACTTCAAATCCACAGGCATGTTGACAGTAGTGTGCACGCCTAGTACTCCACATGTTCCTCGAAGTACTCTTATTTTGTAGCTGATGTATATGTGGGAATGCAAGGGTAAGTACATGTCGTACTCAGCAAGTGCGGCAAAAGTATGACATGTAGCTTACAACAAGGTAGGCAATAAAAAGGCTCAAAGCAAGCAAATTTTATTTCACAACCATGATAAAAATAGCAACTATTTCTAGGTGAAATTTATCCCATCATAATCAAGTAATTCAGCAACATTCTCTCATCATAATTCACCATTTATCAAGTCTCATCCAGCCATTACTCTTTCTCAAGTCCATCTCATACTCATAAATATTCATAACCATCTCATATTCGTATAACCGAAACGAAATTCATTGTCATGACTCAAAACAGTCCCAAAACCAATCCCAATGACCATACCATAGTCATACCCAAGTTTTTCCTCTAATCATGGAAGTTGGCCAGGTGCTTGTGACCGGAAGCATGGCTATTATGATAGTTTTACACTCTGCAGAGGTGGCAACACTTTACCCACAAGTTTGTGATTTTGTCACCTGTCGGCGACTAGAAATAACCTCCATTATACCAGTACACAACCGTCGGTGTATGGCCAAGAGATCACAAAATAGCCTTTACAAAGGGGCTACTAGGATGTACGGACCCACTAAGGTTTCACCGGCAGGCTCGAATCTCCATTCTCCCACCCACAGGCCCCCTCTTGTGCCATGCAGTTCACATGTCAGTCCCTCTCGACTCCCATTCCCCGCACCATCCAACGGTCCATAACAAGCTAGCAACACACCTAATTAGTCAGCTAAGCCGCACCCATATTTGGCCTTGTGGTGGCACAGTTTTCCTGGCATGTGCTCACATGAACCGGTCCTTAGATCTACGGCAAGTAAACCACCATCTCATTCAGCAACATCAACGAACCAAGCTTGCCTAGATCTCCCCGATTCCATGCTCATTAACATCATCAAGTTCTCACCATCATTATTATTATGAGTGCAGTAGCTAACCATGTTTTATTTCAGCTTCCCGTATCCCGTAAGTTAAGCGAAGCAAAAAGGAAAAACGACCATACCCGACTCCTCAACTTTCCTAGCGACAAGGATGGTTAACAAAACTAGTAAACTCCTATAAAAGGGTGTCCCATCAAGTTGACTCAAGCATACGAGTATTCGCAAACAAAACAGTTTCAAAACATGGGATCAATATGGTCAAGGGGCACTTGCCTTGCTCCCGTGGTTCGTGTTGCTAAAGCTCTCGAAATCTTGGTGCTGTAGTTCCTCATAGACAGCCTCTTGAGCTTGTTCTTCTACTCGCGACCATGCACATACAAAATTTACAGCAATCAATCATCATGCACAAACTTTACTCAAGATGCAATGGGCTAGATGAATGCAAATTCTATAGTTCAGTTTCATAAAACCAATTTGTACGTGTTCTTGCATGTTTTAATGGGATTTCATGGGGTTTCATGATAAACAAGAGTGTAGGGATCAAGTGTGTACGTGGTGATGATCTTGATACAAGATGTAGATCAATTCCACCATCAAAAATCGATCAAAACATGATCTGTCCACAAGAAAAAGTTTCTGCTCGAAGGGGGCGAAGAAAACGGGTGCGTAGAAACAGCGGCGATGTCGCAAGAGGGATAATGGGGACCTACCTCTCTTCTTCCTCCTCTCCTCCTTGCAGCTGGACTGTTTACCTTGGAATGGCAGAAGCTGGGGTTTTACTTTGGAGAAGAATAGGGCTGCGGCCAGGGCTTGGCAGCAGGGGTCCTCTTCGCCGGCGACGGCGAGGCGGGGCAGAGTTTTGACGGCGGCCAAGGCAGCAGCAAAGGGGTGGCGACCAGAAGAGAGAGGAGTGCGGCCAGGGGGGGTGGGGTTATATTTATAAGGGGGAAAAAGAGTCCTAGGGGTGGAAGCAAAGAGTCCTAGAAGTATGTGACTCAACCAAAGAGTCCTAGGGGTGGAAACAAAGAGTCCTAGAAGTATGGGACTAAACCAAAGAGTCCTAGGGGTGGAAACAAAGAGTCCTAAAGGTAGGGGACTAAAGAAAACAGACCTATGGGTGGGGGGACAAAGAGTCCTAGAGGTGGGGGACTTAACCAAAGAGTCCTAGAGGTGGGGGATTTAACCAAAAAGTCCTAGAGGTGGGAGACTTCACCAAAGTCCTAGAGGTGGGGGACTAGGGTTCCCCCCCTCAAGAGCTGCGGCCAAGGGGTCTCCCCCCTAATTTGGTGCAGCCAATTTTGGGGAAAATTCCCCCCAAATTTGGGGGAAATTCTCCCAAGGGGAATTTTGGGGAATTTGGGGAAAATCAGGAAAAATTGGGTAGAATTTGGGAATTTTTGGGAAGGGGAAATTTTGGGAAAATTTTGGGTTGGCTCAATTTAGCTATTTTATTTTCATTACTCTCCATTTCTATATTCATTTCCCCATTTCATATTCCTTTCTCCATTTCTACATTCCTTTCTCCATTTCTATATTCCTTTCTCCATTTCTACATTCCTTTCTCCATTTCTACTTATTTTTAAATGCTTCTCTACATGAATGTATGCAATGCATAGTAGTGAAATTGAGGACGTTTCAAACCTACCCCCCTTAAAATGAATCTCGCCCTCGAGATTCGATGGAGTGAAGAAAAGATGGGGGAATTCTGCCTTGAGATCTTCCTCACGTTCCCATGTAGTTTTGGCTTCCTTGTGATGGCTCCATTGTACCTTGCACCAACGGATTACTTTGTTCCTCGTGACCATTTCCTTCACGTCCAAGATTTTCACGGGGTGTTCCGTGTAGGTCAGATCCTCTTGAAGATCTAGCTCATCCATCGGTATTTGTTCTTCCAGTACTCTTAGGCATTTCTTGAGCTGAGATACGTGAAACACGTCGTGCACGTCGGAGAAGTGTGTTGGCAGCTCTAGTTGATAGGCTACCTCTCCTCGCTTGCCCAAAATCTTGAATGGCCTGATGTAGCGAGGTGCTAACTTGCCTTTGACGTTGAACCGTCGTTGGCCTCGGATAGGCGACACCTTAAGATACACGAAGTCTCCCACTTCGAAGGTCAATCTTCTTCGCCTATTCTCCACATAACCCTTTTGTCCTGACTGAGCGGCCTTCAAGTTTTCATGTATCGTTTGGACATGCTTTTCAGCATCTTGTAGCACTTCGGGTCCAAATACTTGGCTTTCCCTGGTCTCATTCCAGAACAGCGGTGTTGTACACCGTCTACCATACAATGCTTCGAAAGGTGACATCTTCAAGCTGTCTTCGTAACTGTTGTTGTATAAAAATTTAGTATTTGGCAAGCTCTTATCCCAACTACGCCCATGTTTCAAGGCACAAGCTCTTAACATGTCTTCCAAAATCTGATTTGTTATCTCAGTTTGCCCGTTGGTTTGCGGGTGATATGCTGAGCTGAAATTCAATTGCATACCCATGGCTTCATGCAGCTTCTTCCAGAACCTAGAGGTAAATAGAAAACCTCGATCTGAAACTATCCTCTTCGGAACTCCATGGCGACACACGATTTGCTCCATATATAGCTCGGCTAGTTGTGCGACGGTGTACTTGGTTCTAACAGGAAGGAAATGGGCTATTTTTGTCAATCGGTCCACGATAACCCAAATGGAGTCGTAGCCGGACTGAGTACGTGGCAATCCGACCATGAAATCCATGCTGATGTCTTCCCACTTCCACTTGGGTACTTTTAATGGCTGCAACAATCCAGTGGGTCTTTGATGTTCGACCTTCACTTGTTGGCACGTGTCGCATAAGGCAACATATTCAGCAATGTCCCTTTTCATGCCATCCCACCAATATCAAGTTTTCAGGTCCTTGTACATCGTACAGCCGGGGTGTATGGAATAAGGTGAGTCATGTGCCTCCTTTAATATCGTGTCGCGGATGTGATTCACATTAGACACACAAACCCTTTTCCCTAACCAAAGCGTGCCTTTCTCGTCTTCCTTGAAATCCTTTTCTATTCCTTGTCAGATTCTTTCCTTGATTTCCTCATCAGTTGTTTGGCCATCTCGTATCTCTTGTTCCAGCGTTGAGTTCAGTTCTATCACCTCCATCTCGTTCAAGCATCCGAGATGCAACCATTCAAACTCCTTACGCAGCTCGGGTGGCAACTCCCAAACTGTTAGTTGATGACATGCTCCTTTTCGGCTCAACGCATCAGCTACTACATTGGCCTTTCCGGGGTGATAGTTGATTCCAACATCATAATCCTTGATGAGTTCCAACCATCGACGTTGCCTCTAAATCAGATCCGTTTGTGTGAATATATACTTGAGGCTTTTGTGTTCCGTATAGATCTCACATCGGTGATCGAGGATATAATGCCTCCAAATCTTCAAGGCATGTACCACGGCTGCAAGTTCCAGGTCATGTGTGGGGTAATTCAGCTCATGTTTCTTTAATCGCCTCGATGCATAGGCAACCACTTGTCCTCCTTGCATAAGCACACTGCCCTTGTCTTGATGCGTCACAATATATATCGAAACTCTTGCTCACTTCCGGCAATACCAAAACCGGCGCTGTTGTTAATCTCTTCTTTAGTTCTTCAAAGCTGCCTTGACACACTGGTGTCCACTGGAATGCTTTCCCCTTCATTAGCAATTCCATCATAGGCTTCGCTATTTTGGAGAAATCCTTGATGAACCGGCGGTAGTATTCAGCCATCCGAAGGAAACTCCGAATATCCCTCACATTCTGCGGTTGGTTCCACTTCAAAGCATCCCCACTTTTCTGGGATCAACCGATACTCCTCCTTCGGAGATAATGTGGCCTAGGAACAATATCTCCTTTAGCCAAAATTCACACTTGCTGAACTTGGCATACAATTGATGCTCTCGCAGTTTCTGCAACGTCAACCTCAAGTGTTCTTCATGTTCTTCCTCATTTTTTGAATACACCATGATATCGTCGATGAAAACCACGATGAACTTGTCCAAGTACTCCATGAAGACTTTATTCATGAGGTACATAAAGTATGCGGGTGCATTTGTTAACCCAAAAGACATAACGGTATACTCATACGAACCATACTATGTTCAAAATGCAGTCTTGGGTATGTCGGAGTGCTTAATCTTCAGCTAGAAGTATCCCAACCGAAGATCAATCTTGGAGAAAATTCGGGCACCTTTCATTTGATCGAATAGGTCCTCTATACGGGGCAGCGGGTATTTATTCTTGATCGTCACCTCATTGAGAGACCTATAGTCCACACACATCCTTTGGGTCCCATCTTTCTTGTCTACGAAGAGCACGGGGGCTCCGCACGGTGACGAGCTTGGGTGTATAAAACCCTTTTCTAGCTGCTCCTGAATTTGCTTCTTGAGCTCCACTAACTCATTAGTAGTCATCCTATATGGCCTTTTTGCTATAGGTGCAGTTATGGGTACTAAATCAATGGGAAATTCAATGTTCCGGTCAGGTGGCATACCTGGAAGTTCTTTCGGAGACACATCTGAATATTCCTGAACCACCGGAACGCTTTCCAATGTCGCTTCTTCGATGTGGTTCAGCACTGCCTTCTCAATTGAAGGTTGGGCTGCCTCGAACTCAATACAAGTACTATGCCCACTCGTCAACTGCACGATCCTCTGAGCACATTTAATCACTCCGTTGTGCTTGCTTAACCAGTCCATTTCAAGTATTATGTTGATCCTTTAGGAATCCAAGACAATAAGGTTGGCAAGAAAGTCTACCCCCCTTATTTTAAGGCTTACTTTCGGACATACTATATTTGTAGGAGCTAGAATTCAGATTTGAAAGAAGCGATTTCGCAGCTATATGCATCAAGGTGTATGAACTAAGCAACTTCTTTCATTAATATCAACCTATATGAGGATGTGAACAAGTGCCAAAGCATCTCACGTCTCTCTACTATGTGTGGATGTGGACATTCGCCGAAGCGTCCCACAACTCACATCAGCACACAAACCAAGCAATCATCACAAAAATTTCAGCACACCACTCTTATTCAAGCTACTAGATCTAAATGTTCCTATTTTAGCTTTATTCAATGGAAACATAAACTTAATCGTGAGAACTGGTGCTGTTCTCGCCGTGTGACGGGGATGGTCCATATATGGGCGCACGCCATGGTGAGTCGGCAGTCCATGTAGGGATAGATGACGCTGGTGCTCCATTTTGCTCCCTTGTTGGCACGAGTATCCTCTTGTTTTTCCAGCAAGTACATCTTCTTTTGGAGGTAACGGATCTCTTCTTGTGCGCTTGCATAGCAGTTTCTGAACTCCACGAGCAACCTCTGAGACTTGTCGGCAGCTTGTGGGTTGGAAAGAGCTCATCCATGGGGGCCAATGATCTCCCTTGTACCACTCTTCCGATACGGGTGCAGCTCAAAAGAAGTGTTCTCAAGCTGCTCACGAAAGGCGTAGCACAGTCCGGTGAGTGCATCCCATGCAGCATCATCGGTAGCTTCTGCATTTGTAGCTCTCCATGTGGGTGCGAAGTGCTGAGTGACAACCCTGCCGTTAGATAGGATGGTTACTTCAGCCATCCACTCTTCATGTCCAAGACGAGGGACTTTCCCGAGAAGATACTCAGGGTATAAGCTGCAGCAATCCAGAAACTCTTTAAGCTCCTTGGATATGTGTCCTTCTTCCATCCCGTCAGACCGGAATTCTTGAACTGAACGGTTGGCCCATTCATCACCTTCATTATTTCCCTCAGCAAGGGGTGGTTCCTTTTCCGATTGATCTCCTCCCAACATAGCTTCATGAGGCTCCATGGGGTGTGAGCCCGCGTGAAATTCCTCCTGAGATGCGTACTAATGCCATTCTTGTGGATCATCCTCCATGTCATCTTCGAATGGTTCCACCTCTTCCGGATCCTCTTCCTCATGCATAGAGCTACTTACTTCATCTTCATCATGAGGTTCCATCTTCACCTCCTCCCAATATGGTCCATCGGACACCTCAATGGGGTTAAGTGCACTCCCACGTGGTGGTGGACGAGTCCTTATGCGTGCTGTGCTCCTAGTCACCGACATCTATAAATAAAACATGAGGAAATTTTTAGAGAAGGAAGAAATAAATCCATAACTTCAGAAGCTATGAAGCAAGAAAAAAAATGTTGCTGTCCAATAGTAGAGAAAAAGAGGTGCTGAAAATAGCTCTTTGCGGTGGCTGAATTGACAAGTAAAGTGCAGCAACAAGCAATTTTCGAAAATAACAGTTTAGAGGGGTGTTCCTATGTGTTTTAGAGTGTCCATTCTACCTAGTCTTGCGTCCTACGGTCAACGTGGCTCTGGTACCAATTTGTGACACCTGGTTCCAAAAATAGAACCAAGTGAATGCATATGTGTGCCCAGGATGTTCATGACGCATACACATGTACTCCACAAACGGAATTCAGAATATAACCATGAATAAATATTGTTTAAGTACTTTATTACAATGACTCAATGTCTCACTCAAGAATCTCTAACTCATTCTTGCAGCGGGAGACTCTAAACGACAGCGGAAAATGACTAAAACAGCAGGCTCCAACTTCAACTCCACAGGCATGTTGACAGTAGTGCGCAGGCCTAGTACTCCACATGTTCCTTGAAGTACTCTTCTCCTGTAGCTGATGTATATGTGGGAATGCAAGGGTGAGTACATGTCGTACTCAGCAAGTACGGGAAAAGTATGAGATGTAGCTTACAACAAGGTAGGCAATAAAAAGGCTCATTGCAGCAAGCAAATTTTATTTCACAAACATTATAAAAACAGCAACTGTTTCTAGGTTAAATTTATCCCATCATAATCAAGTAATTCAGCAACATTCTCTCATCATAATTCACCATTTATGAAGTCCCATCTAGCCATTAATCTTTCTCAAGTCCATCTCATACTCATAAATATTCATAACCATCTCATATTCATATAACCGAAACAAAATTCATTGTCATGAATCAAAATAAATCCAAAACCAATCCCAATGACCATACCATAACCATACCCAAGTTTTGCCTCTAATCATGGAAGTTGGCCAGGTGCTTGTGACTGGAAGCATGGCTATCATGATAGTTTTACACTCCGCAGAGGTGGCAATACTTTACCAACAAGTTTGTGATTTCGTCACCCGTCGGCGATTAGAAAGAACCTCCATTATACCAGTACAGAACCATCGGTGTATGGCCAAGAGATCACAAAATAGCCTTTACAAAGGGGCTACTAGGATGTACGGACCCACTGAGGTTTCACCGGCAGGCTCGAATCTCCATTCTTCCACCCACGAGCCCCCTCTTGTGCCATGCAGTTCCCAAGGCAGTCCCTCTCGACTCCCATAACCCGCACCATCCAACGGTCCATAACAAGCTAGCAACACACCTAATTAGTCAGCTAAGCCGCACCCATATTTGGCCTTGTGGTGGCACTGTTTTCCTGGCATGTGCTCGTATGAACCGGTCCTTAGATCTACGGCTAGTAAACCAACATCTCATTCAGCAACATCAACGAACCAAGCTTGGCTAGATCTCCCCGATTCCATGCTCATTAACATCATCAAGTTTTCATCATCATTATTCATATGAGTGCAGTAGCTAACCATGTTTTATTTCAGCTTCCCGTATCTTGTAAGTTAAGTGAAGAAAAAAGGAAAAACGACCATACCCGACTCATCAACTTTCCCGGCGACAAGGATGTTTAACAAAACTAGTAAACTCCTATAAAAGGGTGTCCCATCAAGTTGACTCAAGCATACAAGTATCCACAAACAAAACAGTTTCAAAACATGGGATCAATATGGTCAAGAGGCACTTGCCTTGCTGCCGTGGTTCGTGTTGCTCAAGCCTCTCGAAATCCTGGTGCTGTAGTTCCTCGTAGACGGCCTCTTGAGCTTGTCCTTCTACTCACGACCATGCACATACAAAATTTACAGCAATCAATCATCATGCACAAACTTTACTAAGATGCAATGGGGTAGATGAATGCAAATTCTATAGTGCAGTTTTATAAAACCAGTTTGTACGTGTTTTTACATGTTTTAATGGGCTTTCATGGGGTTTTATGATGAACAAGGGTGTAGGTATCTAGTGTGAACGTGGTGATGATCTTGACACAAGATGTAGATCAATTCCACCGTCAAAAATCGATCAAAACATGATCTGTCCGCACGCAAAAGTTTCTGCTCGAAGGGGGTGAAGAAAACGGGTGGGTAGAAACAACGGTGATGTCGTAAGAGGGGTAATGGGGACCTACCTCTCTTCTTCCTCCTCTTCTCCTTGGAGCTGGACTTTTTCCCTTGCAATGGCAGCAGCTGGAGTTTTACTTTGGAGAAGAATAGGGCTTGGCAGCAGGGGTCCTCTTCTCCGGCGACGGCGAGGCGGGGCAGAGTTTCGACGGTGGCCAAGGCAGCAGCAAAGGGGTGGCAACCAGAAGAGAGAGGGGTGCAGCCAGGGGGTGGGGTTATATTTATAGTGGGGGGGGGGAAGAGTCCTAGGGGTGGAAACAAAGAGTCCTAGAAGTATGTGACTCAACCAAAGAGTCCTAGGGGTGGAAACAAAGAGTCCTAGAAGTATGGAACTCAACCAAAGAGTCCTAAGGGTGGAAACAATAAGTAATAAATGTAGGGGACTAAACCAAAGAGTCCTAGAGGTGGGGAACTTAACCAAAGAGTCCTAGAGGTGGGGGATTTAACCAAAAAGTCCTAGAGGTGGGGGACTTCACCAAAGAGTCCTAGAGGTGGGGGACAAGGGTTCACCCCTCAAGAGCTGCGGCCAAGGGGTCTCCCCTAATTTGGTGCAGCTAATTTGTGTGAGCGCCCGGCCCGGGAATCGCAGTGGGTGGTGCCGTGCGATGCGGCACCCAACAGCATGCACGAAAAGACGATAAGAACATAACGGAACCATTTTGTTACTCAAGGTAATTTCTTTTACAACATAATGTACACACGCAGCGGAAATTAAAATTTGCTGGACAAACTACTCACTCTCGACCCTAACTACGCCGAAGAGAAGTCGTTCAGCCCGTGAACGCTTCCTACTAGCTTCACCAAAGAAAGGCAGCGGCTAGGTTTCCGATGAGTTGAACAAACCGTGAGGTTCATCGTCTCACCGAACAACCCTCTTCATAGCAGGCATCCTGCTACCTGCAAAAACAACTCAGAAGCAACCGTGAGCACTAAGGCTCAACAAGGCTTACCCGTCAATCCTAAACATGCAACTCTACATGCAGGGGTAGTAAGACAGTAGGCATAGGAATTTGCAAAATGCAGCTGGACTAAACTTGATCCTTATATTCAGATTCTTTTAGCCTTCATTTTAGTGGTCCTCACGCCTCACAACATCGGAAGTCCACAATCAAACAAGAAACGCTTATCCCGATGTTGCTAGCCTAAGGTGGAAATGAAATTTAGTTGGCTCTATATCTACTTCAGTCAAGGTTCCAATACAGTGATTAATCCACAAACAGCAAGTTAAGAGACTTAGTTCATCTTCTTACTAAGTCACGGTGCAGTGGGCAAGTATGCTCAATCCTCTTCCGCGAGCGACGGTGATTCGAATCAATAACAACCCGGAATACACGACACATACACCCGCATCGAAAGACTCTCTCAAGAGCTCTTTCTTACGTTGTATGCAGCAACCTTTCACACGACACCCTGACATAGAAAAACGTTTCGCGCCGAGCAGGATGGTCCTCTACGCGGACACGTCGAAGTTGCCCGCTAAAGGATTTACACCTCCCACCTTCTCAACGCCATTCCCACGCGAAAGATGAGTTTCTATATCACGGTCCATCGAGTTACATCGGTTTCATGGGTCCCATACCCCACTATATATCCGGTACAGCTCAATCTTGTCCAGCAGGGCCGCATACATACGGTCCTTAACCGACACGGACGGGGCTACAACCAACCTCCACATTTGCCTTACCATCCCGGTTCAGGCCAAATGTGGTCTCAAGCATTGTCACACCCATCGCAGGTCGATACCAACCTTGAGCGCTCCATCCTACAGGAACATCCCCGTCCCCATCTCATATTCATGAGGGTGCTCTTATCATTTATCTCTCGCGAGTAACTTCATTACTCGAACTTTCTCGCGAGTAGCTTTTTACTACTCGACTTCTACCGAGCTAGCTACAACATTAGCCTAGCATCTACAACGAGGCAAAGCCTACCCTAAACCTTCTAATCAGGGATGTAATAGTCATGCAAGTGGGTTTCAATCATCCTAGACATAATGCACATTATCAAGTCTAATCAACATGAGGTGAAGTAAAGCAAAATTTAAAACGGTAACGATATGCAAACCGGGGCTTGCCTTGCTCAACGGTTTTTGTTAGAAGCTATAAGTTAGTCTTCCTCCGGAGAATCCGCCAAACTCGTCACGAGATGGAGATCCTCGCTGTAGAGTCGGATCCTCGTCGAACGTCGACGTCACGTGAGCTATTATATTGCAATGCACATATATTTCAAAAGCAATTTAGAAACTGCTTCAAAACTGTTGTTCAAGTTAACTCACACATATGAGAGATAAACAACAGCAAGGTTTCTGTTGTTGGATCTAAACCTTAGAGAAGATGAAAGCTAGGGTGAAAAGAGATACTAATAATCACCATGTGATTAAGTCCATTATATGAACACTTAAACCTAAAAGATGGTAGCTCAAGTTCCAGAGGTCCAATGAAGCTGAGAATTTAACCACAGCCTCTATGGAAGGTATTCAGGCAGTGCGCAAAAATTGAGCTCATGAAATGGCTTCATGTGGGCACAACAAATCCTTATGTGGTTTTCACTAATCTGCCTTTACCCCCTAGATATTAAGCTTTCCTATGCTGCACAGTATACTTTTTGTGAAGTACAAAATGTCCTGAGTCCATAGGAATTGGTTTTACTATTTTTGGAGTTATCTACATGGAGATATGGATTTTACAAGGATTGGGGAAAAGCTGAAATTGTCTCTGTTTATTTTCCTATTTTTCAGAGACATAAGGAATGAACACATTATTTGAACAAGCAAATTAGGTCCAATGCCTCTGAAATTTTTACTGGAGTTCAAGGAATTTTGTAAGAATATCCTGTCAAAATTTGGGAATTTTCCAATAAACAGAACTCCTGTAACAATTCAGACAAGATTTTTCTTAAATGAATTAATGAGCCAAATTCAGGGATTTTCATAAACATTGGTCTGCACCCCTGGATAGTACTCTTTGAGAGGAATCCAACAAAATTTGTTTCACAATTTTTGGACATTCCTACACAAAGTTATGGCTCTCCAAAGTTTGAACTAGAGTGGGAAAATCTGGAAAATGTTTAAATGCTGACAGTGGGTCCCACCGATCATCCCTAACCTCCAGACTCGCGCCCAACAGGGCAGTGGCAGCCCACTCCGGCGAGGTCGCCGGAAAACAAGTTCCCAGCCACCTCCAGACCCCCTGCTGGCTGCCCCCCCATATTTCCCCACGCTGAACACGTTGGTGAGGTCCCCGGCGGCTAAAACTCGCCGGAAAATAGGGCGCACCGGCCACAGCAAACCCTAGAGCTCCGGCGAGGTCTTGCACGGTGAATTCTCCACCAAATGGTCGGTTCTTGGGCTCTACAGCACCAGGGGATCATGTAGAAGACCGGCATGAGGTCTAAACCAGCTGGAGATGGCTCTAAACCTATCGGCACCGTGCACCCGATAGGGTCCAGCGGCATACCCTCTAAAAGAGCTCGGACTGCTCACTCTACACTCAATTTCTTGGTCTAAAATCGATGGAGGAGGCGTGCTAGGCAGTTAACAACCTTTGTGTGAAGTTTGAGACCCAACAAACACGAATTGAGGACGAATTTTACAATTCCTTACCTCAAGGTCCGTTTCTGCCGCCCGGGAGAAAAACTTGAAATTCTCCCTCTGTGATCAATGGCTGGGGCTGAGCTTTGGAGGTGAGCAACTAGACTTGTTGGTGCACAGATGGGGTGACTTGCTTGGGCGTAATCCCTTCTGGTTTGGGCTGTCCACGGCGTCCAGTTTCAGTTCCTCCGACGTTCAACACGGGAGCAGCAGAACTCTTCTGTTTGTTGGCGCTGGTGAGCTCGGGATGGTGGAGAGAAGGTGCTAGCCGGCTAGAGCATGAGTATGCGATGATCTTTGCTGTGGAGACCTCAAGCCTCTGGTGATCGGGTGGCTGTGTACTCGGGAGACAGCAGAGCGACGGCTGTTCTGCGTGTGTTTGCTTCGGTGTAAGCCAGCAGAACCGAGGAAGCGAAGAAGCCTTGTTGCACTTGCTGTGGGGAAGATCAGACCGAGTTCACGTGTGGAAGCAGGAGCTGGCGTTGTGAGCATGTCGGTAGGGTGAGTTGCACCGGCTTTTGTCGCCCTCTCAGCTGAAGGAAAAGCAACAGAGTCGGTTTGCAATTTTATGAGACTGACCAGTGGGGTCCACAGCCACAATTCTCCTTCTTATCCCCAATTCGATTTAAAATAACAAATGAGCTCCAATTGTGATAAAACTTGGAGGATTGGTCAAAAGAATTATGAGGAACTCAAATCTGAAATCAGATTTTGAAATTGAGTTTGTTTGGTTCAAAATTCAAATTTAAGTTTGAATTTGAATGTGCCCTCATTTAATCCTCGGAATAAATAGTATATGAAACCTAAAATTCTCCAAATTTGAAACTTAGGCTCTTGAATACATGAGAAATGCATCTATGCTCTCACATATGGGCCTTTGTACAATCTGAATAGGAATTCTTTCAAAAGGTTTCAAATTACATTTAAATTTCCTCCACTCTACTCATAGAGAAGGTGCACATGAGTTAGAGTTTTTGGGAGTGTAATTATTTCCTCTAGGTTAACATGTGTTGAGCATGGGCTAGAGGAAATTTTTAACTCTCTCACATGTCCATTTGTGTGTTTGTCATTTCATGTGAAACAATTATAGCCTTTGATCGCCTTAACTTTGTTTCATAAGTTGAAATCAAACTTTACAAAAGTTAGGGCTGTTACAATTTGGGGGAAATTCCCCCAAGGGGAATTTTGGGGAATTTGGGGAAAATCAGGAAAAATTCGGAAGAATTTAATTTTTGGGAAGGGGAAAATTTGGGGAAATTTTGGGTTCGCTAAATTTAGCTATTTTATTTTCATTACTCTCCATTTCTATATTCATTTCTCCATTTCTATATTCCTTTGTCCATTTCTATATTCCTTTCTCCATTTCTACATTCGTTTCTCCATTTCTATATTCCTTTCTCCATTTCTACATTCCTTTCTCCATTTCTACTTCTTTTTAAATGCTTCTCTACATGAAACATATGCAATGCATGGTAGTGAAATTGAGGGTGTTACAAATCCTAAGCTCACAAAAGCGTTTTTCATCAAGTACCTTGGTGAAGATATCAGCTAGTTTTTTCTCGGTTTTGACATTGGAAATGGCTATGTCTCCTTTGATTGAGTGATCTCTCAAAAAATGATGTCGAATATCAATGTGTTTGGTCCTAGAGTGCTCAATAGGGTTATGTGCATTCTTAATCGCACTCTCATTGTCACAAAGGAGTGGAATATGATTTATATTGTAACCGTAGTCCCTTAGAGTTTGTCGCATCCAAAGGAATTGTGCACAACAACTCCCGGCTGCAACATACTCCACTTCGGCTGTGGACAAGGCAATGGAGTTTTGCTTTTTGGAGGACCAGGAAACTAGGGATCTACCCAAGAATTGGCAAGTCCCGGAGGTACTTTTTCTATCTACTTTGCACCCTGCATAATCTGCATCGGAGTATCCAATGAGATTGAACTTTGAACCTTTAGGGTACCAAAGGCCTAGGTTGGGTGTATGGACTAAATATCGCAAGATTCTCTTTACGTCTGTCAAATGACATTCCTTAGCATTGTATTAAAGTGTTGCACACATACAGACACTCAACATGATATCAGACCTAGATGCACAAAGATATAGTAGAGATCCAATCATGGAACGGTATACCTTTGGATCCACGTTAGGTCCATCTCCATTAAGGTCTAAATGTCCATTTGTTGCCATGGGAGTCTTTATGGGTTTCACTATGTCCATGCCAAATTTCTTGAGAATGTCTTGAGTGTACTTTGTTTGGCTTATGAACGTTCCTTCCTTTAGTTGTTTCACTTGGAATCCCAAAAAGTATCTCAATTCTCCCATCATTGACATCTCGAATCTATCTGTCATGATTTTACTAAATTCTTGACAAAAAGATTTATTAGTTGAACCAAATATGATATCATCAACATAGATTTGACAAATAAACAGATCATCATTGAAGTGCTTGGTAAACAGGGTGTAATCAGCTTTACCAATTTTGAAACCTTTTTCAATTAGAAAATCTCTAAGGCACTCGTACCAAGCTCTAGGAGCTTGTTTGAGGCCATAGAGAGACGCAGTTTGAACACATGGACGGGGTACTCTCGATCTTCAAAACCAAGAGGTTGCTCCACGTACACCTCCTCCTTGATAGGTCCGTTGAGGAAGGCACTTTTGACATCCATTTGATACAGCTTGAAATCATGGTGAGTAGCATATGCAAGTAATATACGAATTGATTCAAGCCTAGATACAGGAGCAAAAGTCTCCTCGAAATCCAAACCTTATCAATTTAAAGCACAAGCCTTATTAATACATAGTAATTCACTTCACTTATTACTACGTCAAGATTTAGTGTCCAAGTATGCTCATATAACCACGAGCGACGGTGATTCGAACCAAGACACGTCCGGACTGCATCACACGTACACCCATCTCAGAGTTGCCGGCAGCAAACTCGACCGATGTTGTACGCAACCAACTTTCCCAAGTTCTTCTAAACCAGATGCATCCCATCGACCCGAACAGCAAGCTCCCTCAAGTTACATACCCACAGTGATATGTTCTTGAATGAGTGACCTCCTGCTGTACTGACACCGAAAGCCTAAGACGATCAAAAAAGTTCCAATATGGATCTCACGAGGTACATCGGTTTTCTGGGTCGCATATAGCCAGTATGCGCCCGGTACACAACTCAAACTTGTCCAACAGGGCCAAGTACGGATGGGCCTTAACCGACACAGGCCAGGGCTATGCAGGCACGGACCTCGGCCTGCTGTATCTCTATCTCCCTGCCCGGTCTCAATTTCTCACTTGTGAATTTTCCTCAATGGTTCTATTTATAACCCGTTCCGGTGAAACAAGGCCCTAAGCTCGTGAGTAGATCCCAACTACTCAACTTTTACCGGTCCATCCAAAGTAACATTTAGCGTAGCCTAATTCCACTAGATGAGGAACTAATCTACCCATTCTTTCTTGGTTTTAATCTGGTCATGCAATTGGGTTTCAAACATCTAGACCTAATGCACAATATCACGTCATAGCTATGATCTCTATAAATGAAAGACTTTATAAAAATTGCTTGAATGCAAACCGAGTCTTGCCTGTTTTGCAGGTTACTAAGTATATATAAATCAGTTATTTGATGATCACTTGAGGATTGATCACTTCATCACCTTGTTCCTTGATCCACACTTCAATTGCTTCACAATTCTTCATGTCGATGACTATAAGATATGAAATGCACATGTATTTAATTGTAAAGCTTTTTCTAATAATGCCTAATGATAATTTAAAAACCAGAACCCTGTTTAGGAATTTAAAATTGAACTGGGCCTAGTGGATGGAGTTTGGTTTAGCAAATGTGATCAAGTGCTAAGTGCTTTTCCTAATTGGGGTATATTACACCTAAGAAAATTGTATTGAAAAGTATTGATCCATAGATCAACATTAGCTGAAAATTTTCATGTAAGTTACTTGTCACAAGAAAGTATTCTGGGCCAAAAATTATCACTTTTCACTGAGTAAATTTTCCAGAACAATTCCATAAACATTTAGTAAAAAAATAAATAATTCTGAAATAACTTGCATGATCACGCCAAACTAATTGAACTAATAGTTTAAGTATAGTTCAGAGAGCATGCCTGAATTTTCCTAGGATATTTGGAGCTAAGAATTGCCCAGAACTGATTTTTCAAGTTTGGGACTTTTTCTGAAAAAGTTTCTATATACATTTGAATTCAGCAGTTTGCAATCTGAATTCTCCTACAGGAGCTGAAAATTTTACAGGATTTCAAATAATATACTAAGGAATATTCTGGCAAAATTTGGGGATTTTTGGATGAACCAAACTCCCTCTAAAATTATTTTACTGAAACGTTTCAAAGAATTTTATACAATTTATTATTGACTTTCATACAAATTGGGTGCACATTTGGATAGAGGTTTTCAATCTGAATCTAACCCAATTTGAATCACCTAATTTGGAGTTTCTACACAAAGTTATGCTCTTCTAAAGTTTGATGGAAATCTGCAATTCAAATTAACTCAGGGAAAATTTCAAACCCCTGACAGCGGGCCCATGGCGACGTGGTACCACCAGGGACACCGACAGATGGGGCCACAAATGTAAAAGCCCAAGAATGGACTTGCTAAAATGTTTATCATATCACCACACCACAGCTCATTTGGTGGGTAGCTCATGAATATTTGTGAAGAGCAAGTAAACACAATCAAGAGGGTAATTAGAGGGGAAACTTATAACTCCAAAAAGTAGGAGTTCATACACATAAACATGAGAGGATGAGCTCACCCATAGACCTTAAATATTCTTAGGAAGGCTCAGGCCAAGTTTCATGCAAATCCAAGCCTTTTTGAGGCACTTTTGGAGACATTTGAAAAAAGGGGCTATTTGAATGCAAATTCAAATTTCAGCTAGTTTTCGTCACTTGAATTCAAAAGTTGACTTCATATTCAAACTCAGCACATTTTTCTGAGTTAGTCCACCAATTTTCATCCTCATTGGAGTTCATCTTGTCGGGAGCTAAATTTGCATTAATTCAAAACTGAATTTGAATTTCAAATTCAAATGTGAAGCAAATTTCCAAACCAATTTCAATTTGGTGAATTCAAATGTACTCACTAACTTGGTGGCTAAGTTTACCATTTAAGTGTGAGTATATGGGATATTTGCAACTAGAATGGAAAAGAAGTAGAGGGGGAGTGAGGGGCCCACAGGTCAGTGGGAGAGCTAATTCACACTGGAGCAAGTCTTTGTTTCTCACTGAGTCGGCCGAGCGCAGCGCGCCACTGGGGTAAACACGGATGCCACCTCCCGAGCAGCCCAGGCATGGTGTGCTTCGACGATAGCGGCAAATGGCGATATTTTCACCTCACAAAACCGACTCTCCATTGCTCTCTGCCCGTTCCCGAGCTCCTCGACGAAAACGCGGCCGCACGCTTGACAACCTTCGGGTCTCCGGCGTCTGAACGTCTCCGAGGTTGGCACGTTGAGCTGAGCTCACCAAGAGCTTCGCTGAAGCTTCCTCGACGTGGTCGACGCAACAACCAGGTGCCACACCCACGGTAAACCCGACCACGAGCTCCATGTTTCTCTTCGGCGCCGTGTAAAGCTGCCGCCACCAAAACTCATGGTCTGGCCGCTAGGGTCGATCTTACGCCGAGTTTGGTATGCCAAAAGGTTCGCCTAGGAGTGCACTTTCTGTCCCCCAACCCCGGCCGCATGACATAGAGTGTGCTCGCCGGAATTCCAGTTCTTTCCGATAGGATGTGATATAGCCCGTGTCCGTCGAAATCGAAAATTTGGGCTAACCGTTCAAGCAATCGTTCCCCAACTTAGACAACCATCTAGAAACGTCCGTGCGAATCCATACGATCAAGAATCACGGGAAACCAGCGAGAAACCACCGAGTTCCTTGGGTTTTTCGTTCATCACCGGATTTAGACCTAGGTCGCATGGTGAAGTCCGGTTTGCCGCAACCTTGAGAAAGATCAGAGTCTGGGTCGTTGCTCCGTAGGTCATGGCGGTGCTGTAGGAGCCAACAGAGGAGGCTTTGAGGCATTACAGCGCCATACCGACATCACCGAACTCACCACGTTGACTGTCGCCGTTGCACAACCATTTCCGGTGATCACCAGCCGGCGACGAGGTCAGCAATGGGTTCCCCGAGCAATTTTTGGTGGGGGCGGAAGGTTTGGTCGAGTTCCGGTCACGGGAACCCTCTCCTGGCGAGGGGGGCGGTAGGGAGCTGCGGGAGCGCGAGGAAGACGAAGCTCCACGGGTCATTACGTGTCGGTCTCTGTTAAAACCGTGCCGTATCTGCTGTGGCGTCGGGATCTTGTGTGACTACGGGGGAGATTCTGCGAACCCCTGTGTGGTTTGGATGTAGAGCTGACACGTAGCCCTGGGACCCACCAGCCGGTTTAAACATTTCTTTGAGTTTCAGAATTTGGTTCAAACTTGAACTAGCTATAACTTTTGCTAGGAAGCTCCAAATTTAGTGAACAAAATTTTGTTGGATTCATCTCTTCGAGTACTATCCAGAAAACAAGTTCCAGCTCATGAAACTTATTATGTTTTCAAAAGTAATTCCCTAAAATTTAAACTGTTGGGAATTTTCTCTGGAGAATTCTTTTATGAAAAATTCTGAAATTTGGCTGGGATGTTCATTTGAAAATCCTTGAGTCACAGGAAAAATTACAGATCCATCCAAGTTCATTTAGTCCCCCTAATGGTGTGATTAAGTGAACTGCCCCCAAAAAAATGGAAAAATGTACAGAAACATTTTTCAGATTTTCTCAAATCTTGTTTATGGCATAACTTCCTCTAGGATTCTTCAAATGACATGAAACCAATTCCATTAGAACCATCTCAAACTCTATTTTCCATAAAGTAATGGGTTTGAGCCATGAAAACCCTGGAAATCCTTAGAAGCTCTAGTAATGACCAAATAGACTTTTATTTGTACAGAGCTCAAATCAACTTTGTTTCATATGAAACTTGGTCAAGTCTATGGATAGGATCCTACCAATCCACCATAAAAATTTCAGAGCCAAAGGGGAGGGCTAGATAGAGGTATGGTCTTTACCTCTTCAATTTAACACATTGCATTTAAATTGACATATAGTACATTGCTTACGTGTAGTCGCTGAAGGCGAGGAGACTCCGAAAGTGTTGGACTTCCTGCTTCCGGACGAGACACTAACAACTGACCAGCAGCAACAAGGCAAGCCCCGGTTTGCATTAATAAGTTTTACAAAGTTTTGCTTTATGTATACTTAGCATGAGGTATGTTTGTGCATTAGGTTTAGGATGGATGAAACCCCAAGTGCATAACCAGATTATTCCTACAAGAGTGAGGGTAGTGTATAAGTCCTCGAGTAGTCAGGCTGTGCTTAATGTTCATAGAACTTCGGTACAAGTCGAGTAGTTGGAATCTACTCGCGAGTATAGGTGTCGGGACACACGGGATTGGTTCGAGTGATGTGAGATCACTTTAGTAAGAAAATGAGACTGGGCAGGGGCTAGGGTGAAGCAAGAGGAAGTCTTGTGGGCGCAGCCCTGTCCGTGTCGATTGAGGACTGATCCGTGTTCAGCCCACGCTGATCAAGTTGGAATGTACCGAAGGCATATCGGATATATGGGCCCCGGTAAACCGATGTAACCTAAACCTCCGGGCGTCGAGGCATAGCACACCTATTTATAGGTGTAGGTTGAGGGCAGCCAGGTGGAAATCTGCTAACAGACATAGAGAGATGCTCCGTGTAGGGAACCTCCTGCTTGTTTTGGTGCGACCGTTTCGACGTTTAGGCTGTTGGGTGAAAGGTTGTCCCGTACGACACCGAGTGAGTGTGCTGTGCCGCTCCACGGGTGGGCGTACGTGATGTGCTCTTTGGGTATCCCTGCAGTTGTATATCGAGTCGATTCACCGTCCCTCGTGGTGATGAGTACCACCGGAACAGAGAGATATGAATTTTTGAAGTTGGACAGGAGTTCTGAGAAGTTTCTGTTTTGAATTTAAATTTCCAAATAAAGGCTGAACTTTGGAAGGTAATTTGGCCTACCAATTGAACTCCAATGAAGCTCCAATTTTTACAGAAGGTCTCTAATATCATGATGAATATTCTGGCCAAATATGAAGAAATTCCATAAGAGGGATCTTCTGGAATTAATTTCTGAAAATTTAAATTTGATGAATTTGGAGAAATTTCCAGAGATCTTCAGATCAATTTCTTTGCCTTTCTGCAAAGTACTGATTGAGAGGAATCCAGCAAAATTTGTTTCACAAATTTTGGACTTTCGTACTAAAAGTTATGGCCATTTGAAGTTTGCACTAAATCTGAGAAATGAAGAAATGTTTAAATTCTGGCCTTGGGCCCCACCCGTTGCGCTATCCACTCAGATGTCGGCAACATCGAGGCCACAGGGTTATTTCCCATGCAGCCGTACCCGATCCGGTGCCACAAGCCGATCCCCGTGCGGATACAGAGGCTGACCGCTGGGGTCCGGCCCTCCTTCGTCTACCTCACGCTGCCCGCGCATCCCGCGGCGGCGCACTCCGGCGAGGCTCGCCAGGATGGGGTTCCCGTGGTCCGAACTTCCCTAAACTTACCGCCTGTGAGTTCTACACCATGCTGAACACGATGGTGGGGTCGGGGGCGGATGACAACTGCTGGAACAGTGCTCGCACCGGCCACCATGTCGAACCCCACTTCGGCGACCTCGTTCTCACTCGGCAGTGGGTCTTTCGGGCAAGGGTTTGCCCTGAAAGCACCAGTGAAACATGGACAACTTCGACCCATAGCCCGCTCTCCCTGAAAACCACCGGAAATGAGACCTCACCAGTGACCCGAGCCCGCAAAGCGACGGCGGGGAAAAAAACTCGGTGCCCGGTACCTCTACTTGATCATTTGAGCTGATAGGACTTCGGAACGGTGCGCAAGCGTGTGCAGGAGCAACTCTAAGCTCATCTAACATGGAGCTACTCGGAGCATGATGAATTTCCCGAAGAGTCCTCGGGTTTCTAAAGAACTGCCGGCGCCAAACTTCAAATTACTCGGCCCCGGAGCTAAGAAAGCAGGAACTCATTGGAGGGAAGGAAGAAGGGTTCCTAACGCACGTCAGGAACCTTTTGTTCGAGCGGGAGAGGCTGTCAATCCGTCGGGCGACGGTGCGGCGCAGAGGTGATCAACACCGGAGGTCCGAAAGAGAACCTAGCTCGCGGGAGCCAACAACTGGTGCTAGCGTCTGCTTAGGGCTTCGGAGTGCAGTAGGGAGACCTGGCGCAGCTTTCCCGTGGCTCAGACGCGCGAGAATCACGCCGAGCTCGCTGGGCGTTGATGAGCCGAAAGGTCTTCCGCCGGGAGGGTGTTTTCAGCGAGCGTTGGAGCAGAGATGCTGAGGAGCTGCGGTGTAACATGGAGAAGAGAAGAAGAGCACCCGGGCTTCCTCTTTGATCACCCACGCGCACAAGCCGACGTTGGGAACAAGCGAGGAAGAAGCTCAGTGGAGCGACCGTAGTTCGGTGGCGCGCGGTGAACAGCCGAGGGAAAAACAGTGCTGGGTCCCACCCCTCTCTCTTAATTAAAATTTTCCACTGATATTTTTACCACAGCTATTCAAACTTAAAGTCTATACTTCCACACCAAGTCATGGTTTGAATTTTCTGAATTCAAACAATTTGAATTCTAGTGTGGAGTTTGAATTAAGTTTGATGATTTGAATTTGAAATGGAATTTGAATTATTCCATTGCATTGTTCCAAAAACATAGCAAACCAACTCCAATATCTCTGAATTTTGGCATGGCTGCTAACTCAAATGTGGAGAACACATTTGTGGAATAAAATTTGAAAATTGAGGAAGTTGGGTTTGAAACTGAAATTTAAATTCAGATTAAAGGGCTTCCTCTTTTAATCCCAAACAATTTTTAAAACCCCTCCAAATAAGCTGAAATTTGGAAGGTTAAATATTTTAAATATGAAGACCTAAGTTATGAAATAAGATCTCCATGTTTGGATGTTTTTGGGAGGTTTGAATCATCACTTGGAATCACACCGTTATAATTCAAAGTTTTAATTCTCCTCATTTTTCCTAAGTGTACATGTGTGGAAAGTCTTGCTACCACTTTTTGAGGATTTTACATCCCTCCCACCTTAAAAAGAATCTCGTCCCGAGATTCCAAAGAAAAGCAAAGGTGGGGAAACTTTACCGGTTATAGGATGATAGCAAGTCCGGATAATTTGTTCGTAGATAGTCCTTGCTTTCCCATGTCGCCTCATCAGCGGTATGGTTACTCCACAAGACCTTGTAAAACCATAAGGTCAGGTTTCTTGTGGCGCGAGTCTTTTCATCGATAATCCGGATTGGATATTCTGCGTATGTGAGGTCCAGTTGAAGAACTTCTATGTCTTCTGTGCGGATTTCAGCTGAGGGTTTGAGGCACTTCCTCAGCTGGGAGATATGGAAGACATTGTTAATTCCTGCGAGCGACGCCGGTAACTCCAGGCGATAGGCCACGGGTCCGCATTTTTCAATGATGGCGAACGGACCAATGAATCGCGGCGCAAGTTTGCCCTTCAATCCGAAATGATGAACTCCCTTCATCGGTGGCACACGGACATAAACATGGTTCCCGATGTCGAAGTGAAGAGGACGGCGTCTTTTATCCGCATAGCTCTTCTGACGAGATCGAGCACAGCCTTGAGGTTGGCTTGTATTACTCGCACTCGTTCTTCCGCCTCATTCACAAGTTCAATGCCGTAGATAACTTGCTCGCCGGACTCGCACCAGTTGAGGGGTGTGCGACATTTCTGTCTGTAGAGAGCTTCATACGGTGCCATCTTGATGCTAGCTTGATAGCCATTTTTGTAAGAAAATTCCGCCAACGGCAAATGATCGTCCCAATTTTTGCCGTGGTGGATGGCACAAGCGCGTAGCATGTCTCCAAGCACTTGATTCACTCGTTCGGTTTGACCATCCGTCTGTGGGTGATATGCGGAGCTTCAGATCAGTTTGGTCCCCAATGACGTGTGCAGCTGTTCCCAAAACCGAGCGACGAACAGCACACCGCGATCTGAAATAATGGAGCGGGGAACACCATGCAAGCACAAGATCCTTGCAATATACAGCTCGGTATATTGCTTGGCCACGTAACTTGTATGTATGGGAATGAAATGAGCCAACTTGGTTAGTCGATCGACTATCACGCAAACCGAATCATGCTTGTGAGATGTGAGAGGTAACCCGACTATGAAGTCCATACTGATATTCTCCCACTCCCATGCCAGAATGTTCAATGGTTGGAGCTGTCCGGCTTTACGTATATGGCCGGCTTTCACACGCCGACACGTATCGCATTCGGATACGTACTTTGCGATTTCTCTTTTCATCCGCGTCCAACAAAACCATGTTTTAAGATCTTGGTACATCTTGTTGCTGCCCGGATGAATAAAATACTTGGACAAATGAGCTTCGTCCAATATTTTCTGCCGAAGCTTCATGTTGCGGGGTACCACTATTCGGTCTTTAAACCATAGAGTACCGTGTTCATCCCTTCAGAAGCATTTCATTTCGCCATTCTTCATTCTTCTCCGAATGGGCGACATTCCGATGTCTTCCTTCTGAGCTTCCATGATCTCCTCTCGTATAGTAGGGACGAGAGCAAGATTATACAATGCCCCATATGGAACCAAGTATAGACTCGGCTCCTCCTCTTCAAGTGGGGTGATACACAAATTGTTGACATGAGATTTGCGGCTTAAGGCATCGGAAACCACATTTGCCTTACCGGGATGATAGTGAATCTCGATCTAATAGTCCTTGATCAGCTCTAACCATCTCCGTTGCCGCATATTCAACTCCTTTTGAGTGAATATATATTTCAGACTCTTGTGGTCGGTGTATAGATGCACTATGTTCCCGAGTAAATAGTGCCTCCATATTTTCAAGGCTAACACCACAGCAGCAAGCTCAAGATCATGAGTCGGATAGTGCTGCTCGTGGTTACGAAGTTAACGTGAGCCATAGGCGACCACTCTTCCTCCTTGCATCAATACACACCCAAGCCCGATGCCGGACGCATCACAATATACGTCGAAAGGCTTAGTCGTATCCGGTTGAGCTAACAGCAGGGCTGTTGTAAGATGCTTCACCAATGCTTGGAAAGCTCTTTCACAATCTGAGTTCCAAACATATTTGATCCCCTTCTTCAACAATTCCGTCACCAGCTTAGCAAGCTTGGAGAAGTTCGGTATGAATCTCCGATAATATCCTGCTAACCCGAGAAAACTCCGGACTTCATGGACTGATGTGGGGGACATCCATTTCAGCACTTGTTCGATTTTGCTTGGATCAACTGCAATGCCTTCTGCAGAAATAATAAGACTAAGAAATGGCACTTCGCTGATCCAAAACTTGCACTTGCTGAACTTGGCATAAAGCTTATGGTCTCGCAATCGTTGGAGCACGATATGCAAGTGTTCGGCGTGTTCTTCTTCAGACTTGGAATAAACCAAAATGTCGTCTATGAACACCACCACGAACTTGTCCAACTCCGGCATGAACACTGAGTTCATGAGATACATAAAATGTGCCGGGGCGTTGGTGAGACCAAAAGACATGACGAGGTATTCATACAATCCGTATCTCGTCGAGAAGGCCGTCTTCGGAATATCCTCCGCTCGGATTTTAATTTGGTGATATACGGAGCGAAGATCCATCTTTGAAAATACACTAGCACCCGCAAGTTGATCGAAGAGAATATCGATGCGGGGCAGTGGATATTTATTCTTGATAGTGACAGTGTTGAGAGGTTGGTAGTCCACACACAACCTCAAGGTTTCAACCTTCTTCTTCACAAACAGCGCTGAGCATCCCCATGGTCAGGAACTCGGTCGAATGAAACCCTGAAAATGAATCTAGGCATCCCTTGTGGGTTTTGGTTGATTTATGACAAACAAATGAGACCCTAACAAAATTGTTGAGATGAGCGCAGGTTCTTAAAGAAATTAGGAATAAAGCAGAAAAAGAAAGGAAAAGGAGGATCCAAATTGATAAGAGCTCAGGAGCTGAAAAGATTAGATTACATAGATTAGAGTGTGTTGGAGAAACACACCCCAAGAGCTCCAGTGAAAGAAATCACACTAAATGCACAAAAATCAGCATGTGCGGACTTGTCCGATATCAACCGGACTAGTCTGATTTTCTTTCTGACTAGGAAACAGACTAGTCCGATGTGGACCGGACTAGTCCGATTTTGTCTGTGGATAGACAACGGACTAGTCCGCACTCCTACAGACTAGTCCGTTATCTCATAACACTTAGGGTTTTCCACACACCGCAGACCGGACTAGTCCGGACTCCACCACGGACTAGTCCGGACATCGCAAACCCTAACGTAACCATTGGAAACCCTACTATAAAAAGAGGTGTACGGCCATACAAACATAACTCTTCGACCCCCTGCGCCGTCACACCTCATAAGACCCCCAAAATTCACATCTCTCTACACATTCTAACCCAAAAAGGATCAAATCTTTGGGGATTAGCAATTGATCAAAGGAGAGACTTGTTCTACACATCTTGAGCTCTTGGGTTTGATCTCTCGCACACTCTTGTTCATTAATTGTTCATCTTTTGAGTGTGTTTGGTTGTGCTCATTCATTGTAATTCCTGGGGAACCCTCAACTTGTGAGAAGGCCCCTTCAACGATTTATTTTCCCTTTGTGATTAGTGGAAGAGAATCGGCCTCCATGGCGATTCGACGAGGGTAGGGTTGGTGAAGACCCGTCCTTAGTGGACTCCTCAACGGGGACGTAGATTTTCTTCGTGGAATCGAACCTCGGGATAAATACTTGTCTTCTACTCTTGTTTATTTATTGTTCATCATATTTTAGTGTTCAATTAATCTTGTGAAATTTACATTGAAGCATTGAAACCAAAGTCGAGCTCTGTCATTCATTGTTTCACTTTTGCAATACATCAAAGTATCAAATTAATTTCCGCTGCATAGAGTACTAGAAGTGAAAATATTGATCAACTTTGATCTCTCTAATCCACGAATACCGGACTAGTCCGCACTGTACCGGACTACTCCGATTTTTCTCTGAGTAGAAAACGGACTAGTCCTCACTCTACCGGACTAGTCCGATTTCCCTGTAGTTGATAAACCTACTAAGTGTTTCAGGGATTAAAAAAGTGTCAAAAAGCATATTCACCCCCTCTAGGCTACATTCAATTGGTATCAGAGCCAAACTCTTCAAAAGAGACTCACCGCTTGAAGAGACGATGTCGGACATCAAAGATGTACACAAGAAGATCGACGATCAAAAGGGTGATGACGAAAGGACTCAAAAGCTAAAGAAGCTACTCGACGCCATTCAAGACAGTGAGGACGATGATGAGGAGGTGCTCCAAAAGGGAAGAAGAACACCGATGATGAAAAGAAGAAGAAAGGGGGTAGTCATACTGACTACTCCCGATATCTTTTTAACTATGAGCGTTTAAATTCCAACAATAGCCATTACTTATCAATTCCTCTAAGGAAAGCACCTTACTTTGATGGCAATGACTATTCAATGTGGAGACAAAACATGAAAATACACCTTATATCTCTTAACCCAAGTTTGTGGCATATAGTGTGTAGAGTGATAGATATCCCGGATGATGATGAAGAGCTGACCCCAAGCCAAGAACAAGCCGTTCATCGGAATGCTCAAGCTGCAGCTGTGATCACGTCATCACTAAGCCGAGACGAGTTCACCAAGGTGGATGGACTCGAAATTGCCAAGGAGATATGGGACACACTACAAACCGCACATGAAGGTGACCGTCATGTATGCGAAGCCAAGATAGAAATGATTGAAGGAGAACTAGGAAGATTCGCGATAGAAGAAGATGAATCACCACAATATATGTACAATCGACTGAAGAATCTTATCAACAAAGTTCGAGCTTATGGTAGCAAAAAGTGGAATGATCATGAGGTTATGAAGTTGATTCTTAGAGCATTCATGCCTCGCAACGTAACTCTTTGCTCTATGATTAGAGAAAGCCCCGGGTACTAGAAAATTACCCCAGACAAACTTCTTGTCAAGATTATCAACTTTGAAATGATGGAGAAGCAAGCCAAGCATGTCAAGGAAATTGCCGATCTCACCTCGGCAAAGAAGAAAGGAATTGCTTTGAAGTCAACCTGTAAACCCATATCAAAGGAAGCTCAAGAAGCTTATGGAGAAGATGATAGTGATGATAAAAGTAGTGATATCGATGAAGAAGACATGATCTTGTTCATGAAGAAGTTCAAGAAAATGATGAGAAGAATAAAGGATAGCAACTCAAATGAAGGAAGACAAAGGGACAAACAAAGATCCAAGATGAGACGGGCGTGCTATAACTGTGGAGAATACAATCACTTCATAGTAGATTGTCCATATGATGAAAACAAGAAGAAGACAAAAGACAACAAGCCTCAACCAAAGAAAATGTTCAAGAAGAAGAAGCAATATGGCCAAGTGCATCTAGGGAAGGAGTGGGACTCCAATGATGAATCCTCATCCGAAGAAGAAGAGGAGATGGCCACCATAGCCATAAAGAAGACTACCAAGAAATCCACTCTCTTCCCAACCATGGGCGCATGGAAGGACACCGACAACACTTGTCTAATGGCAAAGGAAGGTAAAGGAAAGGTACCAATTAAATCTTCCTTCTCGCGTTCTTTTACTAGTGATAGTGATAATTCTAGTGAGGATGATAGCAGTGATGAAAATGAATATATGCTTACGGGTTTAGACAAAAAGACAGTTGCTAAGATGAAATTTCCATTTGATAAGCTTGTTGATATGGAGAAGTTAGTCAATCGTTAGGAAGATATGATCATCTCCCAAAAGGAGGAATATCTTGAGATTGAAAAGCTTCTTGAACTTGAAAAGGAGCGAAGTAAATCACTAGAACTTGAGTTAGCTTCAAGCAAGGAAGCTTGCTCGAAGTTAAAAGACTCAAACACCACCATCAAGGATGAACTTGCTAACTTAACCAAAGTTAATAAGATCCTTGAGGTACAAGTTGAGTCACTCAAGCAAAATGGTTCTTCATCAACTTCTAGCTCACCTTCTCAACACATAAAGTCTGAAACTAGTATTACTTGTACTTGTGCCAAAAGTGACACTAACATGAAGAAAAAGCCAAACTTTACAAAGGACAAGCAATCTTCTCAAAGTGGCATATTTGACAAGGAGAAGATCAAGTATGCACACAGTGCATACTCGGTCACAAGACCTCCTAATGTCAAATATGGCATTGGATATTCCAATGGTGAAAAGCAAAATGCTAGAAGCCACAAGAATAACAAGGGTTGCATTGCCTTTGTAGGGAAACTCTTCTCAAGTTAGAAAACTTAATAATGTTGATAAATTTAACACTGTGAACACATATGAATAACAACTTCTATTTAGGACTTTTAATGCTTCATATGTACTTATGAAAAGTAATCTTGGAAGAGTTTATGCTAAATATGTTGGGCCACGCCATGGGAACACAAGGTCTCATGTTTGGGTGCCCAAATAACTTGTGACTAACCTCAAAGGACCCAAGCAAGCTTGGGTACCTATGACCAAGGCATAAATTGTTTTTGCAGACTTATTCATCCGGTGGAGAAAAATGGGTGCTAGATAGTGGATGCATCAATCACATGACTGGAGAAAGAAGAATGTTCATGGAATACGAATAAAATGAAGATCCAAACGAGGGCATTTACTTTGGTGATAATAGTCAAGGAAGAGTGCTTGGTACCGATAAAATTGCAATTTCATCACAACATACTCTCTCTCATGTTTTACACGTTGACTCCTTGGATTATAACCTTTTGTCCATATCTCAATTATGTGACAAGGGTTATAATTGATTATTCACTAATGAGGGTGTGACTGTCTTTAGAAGGAGTGATAACTCAATTGCATTAAAGAGAGTGTTGAAGGGAAAACTTTATCTAGTTGACTTCAACAAAGATAAAGCCGAACTTGACACATGCTTGATTGCGAAGACCAACATGGGTTGGCTGTGGCATAGACAACTAGCACATGTTGGTATGAGGAATTTTCAAAAACTCCTTAAAGGCGATCACATCTGAGGTTTAAAGGATGTTGTTTTTGAGAAAGACAGGTCATGTAGAGCGTTCCAAGCAGGAAAGCAAGTAGGAGCACCCCATCCCACGAAGAATGTCATGACTACAACAAGAAAGCTTGAGCTCCTCCACATGGACCTATTTGGTCCAATTGCTTACATAAGCATCGGCGGTAATACATATGGTCTAGTAATTGTTGATGATTTTTCACACTTCACGTGGGTTTTCTTTTTGCATGATAAGACAAACTCAAGGAACCCTCAAAAAGTTCATCAAGCGTGCCCAAAATGAATTCTCATTGAAGATCAAGAACATACAAAGTGACAATGGGACAGAATTCTAGAACACCCAAGTTGAGGAGTATCTAGACGAAGAAGGGATAAAGCACAAATTTTCAGAACTTCGGACAGGTTTTGGGCTGAAGCGGTTAACACCGCTTGTCACGCCATAAACCGACTATATCTTCATCGGTTACTCAAGAAAACTTCATATGAAGTACTCACAGGTAACGAGCCAAATATTTCATATTTTCTAGTTTTTTGTTCAAAATGTTATATTTTAAACAAGAAGCCAAGGGCTTCGAAGTTTGCTTCGAAGTCCAATGAAGGTTTCTTACTTGGCTATGATTCGAACTCCTACGCTTATCGTGTCTTCAACAAAACCTCCGGACTTGTTGAAGTAGCACGTGACGTAGTGTTCGATGAAACTAACGGCTCTCAAGAAGAGCAAGTTGATCAATGTGTGCTAGATTAAGAAGAAGCTCCGTGCCAAGCATTGAGAAGAATGGCATTGGCGATGTTCGACCACAAGTGCCACCTTCAAATGCGAATGAACAAAATGAACCACAGGTGGAGGAAAATGATCAAGGGGGATCTTCCATACAAGATCAACCTCAAGAAAATCAAGAAGATCAAAGCATCAACGAGGGCAACTATCCAGGGGGAGAAGAACATGATAATGAAGATTCAAGACCACAAGTGCCACATACAAGAGTACACCAAAGCATCCAAAGAGATCACCCCGTCGACAACATAATCGGTGACATTCGAAAGGGAGTAATAACTCGATCTCGCATGGCTAATTTTTGTGAACACTATTCTTTTGTATCCTCTTTGGAACCATACAGGGTTGAGGATTCATTAAAAGATCCGGATTGGTTGATGGAGATGCAAGAAGAATTGAACAACTTCAAAAGGAGCGAAGTATGGGAGCTTGTTGAAAGACCCAAGTTCAACGTCGTCGGCACTAAATGGGTCTTCCGCAACAAGCAAGACGAGCATGGAGTAGTGAAAAGGAACAAGGAACGACTTGTGGCAAAAGGGTACTCACAAGTCAAAGGTTTGGATTTCGACGAGACTTTTGCTCCTGTAGCTAGACTTGAATCAATTCACATATTACTTGCATATGCTACTCACCATGATTTCAAGCTTTATCAAATGGACGTAAAAAGCGCCTTTCTCAATGGACCGACCAAGGAGGAGGTGTACGTGGAGCAACCACCCGATTTTGAAGAACAAGAGCACCCCGACTATGTGTTCAAACTGCGTAAGGCTCTCTATGGCCTCAAACAAGCTCCTAGAGCTTGGTATGAGTGCCTTATAGATTTTTTGATTGAAAATGACTTCAAGATTGGAAAAGTTGATTACACCTTGTTCACTAAACACTTTGATGATGATCTCTTCATTTGCCAAATCTATGTTGACGATAAAATATTTGGTTCAGCTAACAAATCCTTTTGTCAAGAATTTAGCAAGATTATGACAGATAGATTCGAGATGTCCATGATGGGAGAGTTGAGGTACTTCTTGGGATTCCAAGTGAAGCAACAAAAGGACGGGACGTTCATAAGCCAAATAAAGTACACTCAAGAAATTCTCAAGAAATTTGGAATGGACAAAGCAAAGCCCTTAAAGACTCCCATGGCGACAAATGGACACTTGGATCTCAATGAAGATGGACCAAATGTGGATCAAAAGGTATATCGTTCCATGATTGGCTCCTTACTCTATTTATGTGCATCTAGGCGTAATATCATGTTGAGTGTATGTTTGTGTGCAAGGTTTCAATCCAATCCTAAGGAATGTCATTTGACAGCCGTTAAAAGGATCTTGAGATATTTAGTTCATACACCCAACCTAGGCCTTTGGTATCCCAAAGGTTCAAAATTCAATCTCATTGGATACTCCGATGCAGATTATGTCGGATGCAAGGTAGATAGAAAAAGTACTTCCTGTACTTGCCAATTCCTAGCTAGATCCTAAATTTCTTGGTCCTCCAAGAAACAAAATTCAATTGCCTTATCCACGGCTGAAGCAGAGTATGTTGCAGCCGGGAGTTGTTGTGCACAACTCCTTTGGATGCGACAAACTCTAAGGGGTTACGGTTACAATATGAGCCGTATTCCACTCCTTTGTGACAATGAGAGTACAATTAAAATTGCCCATAACCCTGTTGAGCACTCTAGAACCAAACATATAGATATCCGACATCATTTTTTGAGAGATCACTCAATGAAAGGAGACATAGCCATTTCCCATGTCAACACTGAAAAACAACTGGCCGATATCTTTACCAAACCACTTGATGAAAAACACTTTTGTGAGCTCGAAATGAACTAAATATCCTTGATGCTCGAAACGTGGCTTGAAAACTTGCATACCTGTATGCCATCCTCAAAATCATGTTAATTGTGTTGAAAAATCATCTCTTTCTATTTTTCTCCTAAAAACTATGTTAGTTACTTGATCTTGATGAATTATGGTCATAGCTTGATTATTGTATGTTTATTGATCATATTCATCAAGAATATCTGTGTGTCTTTGTCCCCTATTCCTTATTAGGAACCACTGAATACATATATATAAGTGTTTTGTACTTTTCTGTACAAGGGACCACGAAGTAGTCCGTGGTCACCCCGGACTAGTCCGCACTTGGTCTGTCAGGACGGACTAGTCCGGACAACCACGGACTAGTCCGATTTTCTCTCTAACCAGAAAACGGACTAGTCTGATATGGTCCAGACTAGTCCGATATTTCGACTCCATAACCCTAGGGCCGACTCAAACCTAATCTTCTTCATCCTCACAACCTCTCCCATGCTCTCTCTCCTCACTCAAGTGCTCCCAAGATGGATTTGCGATTTCTCCATCAAAACCACCCAAATTTCCATGGGAATCGATCTCCACTGCAAAGGGATCAAAGACCCCGGACTAGTCCGCATCAAGAACTCCTTCGACGCCTCGAATCGAAGGATTTGGTAAACTTCTCTCCAAACCCTAGAACCTTCGATTTTCCTTGCTTTTGCTCAATTAGCTTAACTCCTCTAGTCAATGCATGCTCTATTGATGTATTCCATGTACACTAGATCATATTTGCATTGAATAACCTCAAATTTCAACAAGTTAGGGCTTGAGCAACCTCATAACGGACTAGTCCGTTCTTAGGGCGGACAAGTCCGGTACTCCGGACTAGTCCGACCCTGAACACCGGACTAGTCCGGTATGCCCTGATCAGAATCTTAGCTTATGTCAATTCAATGCAATCTCTTGTCATCCTTGATTATTCATACCCTCTATATCATCCTTGTCAGAAATCATGTCGGGATCGAGTGAGAATCTCTCCTACTTTGAAGCCGAGATGGATCAAGATGTGATGTCTCATATTCCGGAGTCTCGCTCCAACAAGAGACAAGAGCGTGCTGTCGAGCCTTCGCTCACCCCACCTAGGGTGCGTCGAAAGGTTACAATCAAGAGACCAGCTTCAAAAGCAAACGTGGCTGGTTCTAGCTCGGCGGCTCAACGCCAAACTAAGGGCAAGGGTAAGGGGCTTGCTTCCGGCCCGATTGGTCCCCCCCAAGATGACAGCTCCAAGGCAGGGAAATTGGGATCACTCGGAGTAGAAGTTCAATGGCAAGGGGAGTGATGTGGCATGGAACCTGAGAAAGGTTGATGCCTATAGCACTGCCAAAAGGGCAGCTGACAAGAGATTTTGGAGAAACTTTCACTCGGACTACTACAGTTCGGTGTACCTCTAAATGAAGACCCCAGTGGTCCGCAGCCAATGGATTGACTGGACATATTTTGAAAGGAAGAGCTGTGAAGCCTTTGATGAGGTTATAGAGGCTGCAGAGAGACACGGTCTCAAGGACTTGCTCTCCTTCAGATACAACTAGATGATGAGATCATTGCCTAGTTCTATGAAACTTGCCACTTTGCCCACGATGGAGAAGATAAAGTGACTTTGATGACACATGGATCCAAGTACACAATTTCTTATACTGAGTTTGCCAGACTGCTGCATCTTGAGGACACCGGCAATGATGAGATTGTGATTCACAATCTTGGAGTTGTGGAGAAGGACAAGATGGATTTTCTCTATGATACTCGACTCCCATACAATCCTCCCTCACCAAGAACATGAAGCCTTTCTTCATTGTTCTCAACAGAGTGCTTCGGAAGACCATTGCTCCAAAGGATGGAGATGCCGGGAGTGTCCAAGGTTACTTGAGAACCTTGATGAAAGTAATCAGCAGGAGGAGAAGATTTAATATCTTCGATTATATTTGGATTGACATGGTGAACATATCCTGCACACCAAACCGTTCCTGTGGCTATGCACCTTACTTGATGTTCATGATTGAAAAAGTCACAGGAATTGAGTTTGTGAAGGGTGTGGAGCACACTGCTCTAAGCCTCAGAAGCCTCCTCAGGCCTCTCTCCCAGCTGCTCCCTCACCTGGATCACCTGAAGAACATCTAGAAAAAGCTCAAGAAGATGCAAGGCCTTCATCCAAGACTAGGGCCTCTCCACACAAAGGGTCCTCTAGTGGAATTTTGAAGTATTTGGCTGCTATTTTTAGTTCTTGCCGCAAAACTAAGGTGAAGCTTCATAAGATGAACAAGGCAAGAAAAGAAGAAATGAGATACATGAAGGCCAATGTCAAAGAAATATGCCAAAAACTGGAGATTGATCCCATTGGATCTCCAGTCATCTCAGAGGACTCTGCATCTGATTTCACAGAGCTTCCTCCTCTCTCTCCATCAGAGCGTGCCTACTTTGGCATGACGAGTGGTTCCTCTCCTCCTCTTCCTCAGTCTGATGATGAAGACGAAGAAAGGACCAACAGCGAGGAGTGAGCCGGCGATGACAAGTAGATCCCTCCTCTCCTTCTTTTTGGTGCCTTGATGCCAACTGGGGAGAGAATGAGGGGGAGTCTTAGGTCGTAGGCTCTTCTTTTCATGTCTTAGTTTGAGAAATGAGTTTTTGTAAGACATTGCTGTCATTATGCTTTTGTAAGACTTATGCTATTATGTTATGATTATGCTTTTGGATATGTGATGTGAAATGATAACTATGTTATGCTTTTGATTAATGATGTATGTTTAAAACTGCTATGTAGGATTGAGACTCTTGATGATGTTATGATTATGCTCATTATGATATTCACATCAAAATTATTGCTCACACACAGAGTTCTGCACCCCACCATAAAGAGTGCACATATGTCTTATGTCTACTTTGCCTATTTTGTCCAAAGCTCATATGTGCACACTTTATGAAAATCTAAATTTTTTTATCATATTTGTGTGATCTCAATTGGTTGTCATCAATCACCAAAAAGGGGGAGATTGAAAGTGCATCTAGGCATCCCTTGTGGGTTTTGGTTGATTTATGACAAACAAATGAGACCCTAATAAAATTGTTGAGATGAGCGCAGGTTCTTAAAGAAATTAGGAAGAAAGCGCAAAAAGAAAGGAGAATGAGGATCCAAATTGATAAGAGCTCAGGAGTTGAAAAGATTAGATTACTTGGTATGGAGTGTGTTGGAGAAACACACCCCAAGAGCTCAAGTGAAAGAAATCACACTAACTGCACAAAAATCAGCATGTGCGGACTAGTCCGATATCAACCGGACTAGTCCGATTTTCTTTCTGACCAGGAAACGGACTAGTCTGATATGGACCGGACTAGTCCGATTTTGTCTCTGGATAGACAAAGGAATAGTACGCACTCCTACGGACTAGTCCGGTATCTCACAACACTTAGGGTTTTCCATACACCGCACACCGGACTAGTCTAGAGTCAACCACGGACTAGTCCGGACATCACAAACCCTAACGTAACCATTGGAAACCCTATTATAAAAAGAGGTGTACGGCCATACCAACATAACTCTTCGACCCCCTTCGCCGTCACACCTCCCAAGAGCCCAAAATTCACATCTCTCCACACATTCTAACCCAAAAAGGATCTTGGGGATTAGAAATTGATCAATGGAGAGACTTGTTCTACACATCTTGAGCTCTTGGGTTTGATCTCTCGCACACTCTTGTTCGTTAATTGTTTATCTTTTGAGTGTGTTTGGTTGTGCTCATTCATTGTAATTCCTAGGGAGCTCTCAACTTGTGAGAAGGCCCCTTCAACGATTTAATTGCCCTTTGTGATTAGTGGAAGAGAATCGGCCTTCGTGGCGATTCGATGAGGGTAGGGTTGGTGAAGACTTGGTCCTTAGTGGACTCCTCAACAGGGACGTAGATTTCCTTCGTGGAATCGAACCTCGGGATAAACACTTGTCTTCTACTCTTGTTCATTTATTGTTCATCATATTTTAGTTTTTAATTAATCTTGTGAAATTTACATTGAAGCATTAAAACCAAAGTTGATCTCTGTCATTCATTATTTCACTTTTGTAATACATCTAAGTATCAAATTAATTTCCACTGCATAGAGTACTAGAAGTGAAAATATTGATCAACTTTGATCTCTCTAGTCCACGAATACCGTACTAGTCCGCACTGTACCGGACTAGTCCGATTTTTCTCTGAGTAGAAAACGGACTAGTCCGCACTCTACCGGACTAGTCCAATTTCTCTGTATTTGATAAACCTACTAAGTGTTTCAGGGATTAACAAAGCGTCGAAAAGCCTATTCACCACCCCTCTAGGCTACATTCAAACCCTTCTTTATTAAATCATTGAGATGCTCCTTCAGTTCAGCTATCTCATTCGGAGCCATCTTATACGATCTCCGTGATATCGGTGTCGTCCCGGGTACAAGTTTGATCTTGAACTCAACATCCCTTTCGGGTGGCATGCCCGGGAGATCATGTAGAAAGACATCTGGGTATTCACGGACCACACGAATATCCTCAAGTTTTGTGGCTTCTGTGTTATATGTGGCTGGAGCTTCTTGAACCGAACGGTCAAGAATAAGAACATGTGGTTCATGAAGTGGAGAGTTTAAACGAACCACACGTGGAATGATGTCAAGAACAGCACCATGGCGATGTAGCCGTGACATTCCTAAAATGACATCAAGTTTTTGACTCTCTAATATGATTAGAGAAGTCGGGTATAGATTCCCACTCAATTGTAATGGTGCTCTATAGACCATCCTATCACCTGTTATTTTCCCACCCGGAGAGCATATCAAGTACGAACTATTTGTGAGAATGATAGGCAATGATATTTAATAATATAAGATTGACTTATGAAATTATGGGTGGCACCGGAGTCAAAAAGTATGACTACGGGATGACCTAAGTAAGAAAACGTATGACCGGATGGTGAGCGATACACCACACGGTATTTTTGTGGCGCCCCACCACTGCTGCTCGTCAGCGTGCTATGTTTCCTCTTATCAGAACCGCGCTCGCGCTGAGCATTTTCTTGTAAAATCACGGCATTAACTAGGTTGTTGAATGTGCCACGATTGCTTTGGGCGAGATGGACCTTCATTTTGAATTCAGGCCCCGGAAGAACGCGTTTCACTTATCGTCTTCCGTTCCCATATATCCTGGCGCATACTGCGCCAGTTGGTTGAATGACCTGGAGTACTTATGAGCACTCCTCTCGCCTTGTTTCAGCGCCAGGAACTCCTGGAGCTTCCTTTCCATAACACCGGGAGGTATATGATAGGCGCGGAACGCCTCCCGGAACTCCGTCCATGTGACGGCATGGCCAGACCGTAAGGAGGCGGTGTAGTTGGCCCACCATGTACCGGCTTCTCCTTGAAGCTGTTGCGCTGCGTACAGCGCCTTCTGGTGTTCGGTGCACCGTAGTAAACCAAACTTTGCCTTAAGAGTGCAGATAAAGCTGTCCGCCTCCAAAGACTCTTCGGCCTCTGTAAAGACCGGTGGATGGGTCGCCAGGAAGTCAGAGTATGAACTTTGTTTGGGCTGGCGTTGCCCATTGTCTTGGCGTCCTCCTGGACAGGACGCATTCTGCTGAACCAGCATCCGCAGCAACTCGGTTTGCTCGTCGCGCGAGCCGAGCACTGCAGCGAGAACCTCCGCAAGGTTTCTTGGATGTTCTGGCGGTGGAGGAGGCGGTTGTTGCTGCGTCGTGGTTGGCTCCGAAGGTGCAGACTCATCCCCACGATCCTGACTTGGGCCTCCCTCCTCTTGCGTTGAACGTGTACGCACCATTCTGCATTCATACCATTCAAATGATCAGCACATGTCGGTTTATTTCATCCAGTTTATACAATAATAGTGCGAGAATGAAACAAATAATACGCATAACAATCACACATATGAATAAAGTATAAACTTTATACAACATATCCATCCCTGGACCATGTCACACGATCGAGTTCCAAAGTAATGAACTTTAGGGATTAAAAGTTCATTTCAACCATCGTGGGTCGCCACGGAATATTAAGTGTGTTAGCCTGCGTAAATCCTTGCTATTGTACTGGACCCAAACATGCACTAGCTCGAAGTGATATGTCAAATGCATAAATTTTTCGACCCAACTCGCTGTTTTACAACAGCCGCTGGATATTGAAAGGTGAAACTAATTGTTTTAGTTGAAAAACTTCAACATGGTGTTCACTGTCCAGCTTCTGGTCCAGCCGACCAGTCTGGATAATTCAACTGTTTTGGCCACCTTGGAGGCAAAATATGGACTAGTGTTCAACAACAAAATTGTAGTAGACTCAAACAAGAATCCAGATTGTATTTATTTGCCTCCATAGCCTTCCTAGTTTATGATTTATGATTTCTACAAGTTGACAGAATTTTCTCAGGACTTTCGACAGCACCTCCTATGCAAGTGGCTGTTTTGTTCACAAAATTCCATCTTATTCTGCCCTGAATCTAGGAAAACACTGTACTACAAAGTTGTAGTATATTTCCTATACTTTCCAACGATGTCTTGCTTGACTCTTAGAATTTTTTTTACAGAAAGTTGTGGTCGAAATACAGAAAATTCCAGAGAGCATTTTGGTCTGCCCTGTTTCTGGACAGTACCTATTCATATGAGATTTTCATCCCTTTGAAGGGAGATTTTGTTCTGGAGCTCTACACAAAAGTGGTATAGGACTTCAAAACCTTTCCAGAATGGTATACCAAACCTCCATTGGTTCAACCACTCCTAAGTTATACGCTGTTTAAATTCAGCAAAGTTTCTGCCGAAAACAGGGGAGATTGTTCCTAAGTCTTTGGACATGAATCTATACTCCCCTTTGAATCTTAGTTCAACATGGGAGTTCAATACCCTAAATGGAATCCTAAACTTCCTTTTAATTCTTTTCTTTGAAAATATACTTTTATGTAGTCTCTGTACTACGTTTCCTCACCAAATAAAAAATCCTAAGCCGGTATTCCGGCATATACATGTCAAATGGTGGAACTAAGAATGCCACTCACAAACGGTTTCTAAACGTCATGTACTAACATGCTTAATGTACCTGCAGAAAACCACACAATAATGGTGCACACAAGGGTTTTGACATTTCAGGCAGTTCCATATCATAGTAATAAAATACGGTCCGTATCATTGCCATACGGATCGTCCTTGAGTCAAGCCACGTCTCAAGGTACATGGTCGTGTTTTCACACCACACGACGAGGAACCCGAGTAGAGCGCGAACAGGTCGTCACGGGGAATTTTATCAACCCAATGGATACCACCTACTGCCTCATGACCGTTGAGGCACGCCGATGGCGAGCGCTGCGTATGGCCCTTTGAACATTGAACGTTCAAGAGTTGCATATTATCGTGTTGCTTACCACACGATGGGGTATTCTCACTTTTACCTAAAGCACGCTGGAGATCAGTGTTTTCATATGCTCTCAGAACCATTGAGTGGTTCATAGACTCATATTAACTACCGTGCCAAGCCACGGTAACCCATTCCATACTATGGCTCGTATGGCGAGCTTACCGCAATTGATCCGCCTGCGGTGGCATACCTTACCTCTTACCTAACGTCGGAGCGTCGTTCCAAATTAATAACAAGTAGGTTAGCATTTCCTCCTTAGTAACTACTACCATCATATACCATATGTGGGCATAATGACTAATCCTCACTCGGCTACTTCTAAATTTTCAAAATAGGCTCTTTTCGAGCGTGCTATTCCCAATGTTGCCCTGATACCACGACTGTGGGGACCACCCGTGGTTCACCCACTTTGGGATCGCAGAGGGTGGTGCCGTGCGATGCGGCACCCAACAGCACACAAGAAAAAATTAAGAACAATATACAAACGTTTATTTGATATAAAAACAGCGGAAGTCTTTTTACAAAACTTAATTATACAGCGGAAGTAATATACATAGCTACTCTCTAATCCCAGCTAAGCAAAAGTGCAGCCGTCCAGCCCGGGCACGCTACACACTAGCAACATGCAACCGGAGATCACGGCGGTGTGCAGGGCTCCAGCTCGGCCGTGTACCCCGACGGGGGCATCGCCTCGTCCTCGGACCCCTCCTCATAGCTCTCACCTGCACACAGCTCAAATATTGCAACCGTAAGCACAATGGCTCAGCAAGGCTTAACCGACAACCCTAGTCATGGAACTCTACATGCAGGGATGTATAATATAGGAGAAATACTTTGCAATAAAGACACGCCTACAAGTTGATTCTTACTTTCAGTTTTATAGCAACAGATTCATGTGCCTTAGGCAGCCCTCACATCAGAAGTCCACAATCAAACAAGAAACGCTTTCCCCCGTTGAGGTGATGCCCAAAGTGGAAAATAAACTTAATTAGCTCTACATCTACAGCAAACATGGTTTCCAAACAGTAATAGTTCATCACAGCATACTATCATTCATCTGGCTTATTTCACTTTTTACTATGTCAGAGAACAATGAACAAGCGGTACTCAAATAACCGGGAGGGACGGTGATTGCAATCAGGAGACACCCGGACAACACGTCACATACACCCACTTTCACAAGTGTGATTCCACACACCTTCCTATTCTGTTGTATGCAACAACCTTTCAAAGGAAACCCAAATGCCGAACCGGTCCATCCGTAACGGGCAGGAGGTCCCCGCGTGGAGTGTGACTGTGCCCACTGGCAGATTTACACCTTGCTACCCTCAACCCACCCCTATAAAACGGTTGGGTAAGCCTCGACACCCAGGTTAAGCAATTACATCAGTTTCCTGCTTATGTCAGTATGCCATCCGGTACTGTTCGATATTTGTTCAGCAGGCCCGCACACGACTCGGTCCTCAATCGACACCAACAGGGCTTCGCACGTGAGACCTCCGCTCACTTCATCCTATCCCCCCTGCTGGGTCCCAGTTTCACCACTCTTAAGCCATTTTCTACTCTTTCCATACCGTGTGATAAAACCTTACCTTGCGAGTAGATTCCAACTACTCGACTTCTGCCGAGATCCAAAGCATATTAGCACGACATTCTCTACTCGTCGAGTATGTAAACTACCCAACCCTTCATAGGATCTAAAGTCATGCAAGTGGGGTTTCAAACATCTTAACTCTAACTCAACCATTTCGACCTAGACATAAGTGTACAAATGAAAACTTTGTAAAAGGTACTTTAATGCAAACCGGGCCTTGCCTAGTTGCGAGTCAAAGGAGAAGTTAGCGTCAGGTGGGAGGACGTCCAATGGCTCTGGTGTATCTTCAACTTCGGTCACTATTTGAAATGTAGCAAAATATATGTATAAGTGTTAAGGACTTATAAGAATTAAACTTTTATTCATAGCTACTACTATGTAGGATCCTTAATTGGCTTTGGGATTTTTCCAGTGGATACTAGACCCTCTAAGGATGATCTGAGCAAAATTTGGAGAAATTTCATTGCACTTTGTGGTCTCCAAAATTCTCATAAGTACAAGGTTCTCTGAATTTCGAGACCAAATTTGGAGTTTAAACATGGCTAACAGTGGAAGGTATAATTAAGGTAGGTCTCCATGGTTCTAACAAAAACATTTCACCATTTTTGGAGCTACCAACAGAGAGATATGAATTTTTGAAGTTGGACAGGAGTTCTGAAAAGTTTCTGTTTAGAATTTGAATTTCCAAATAAAGGCTGAACTTTGGAAGACAATTTGGCCTAGCAATTAACTCCAATGAATCTCAAATTTTTATAGAAGATCACTAATATCATGAGGAATCTTCTGGCAAAATTTGAAGAAATTCAATAACAGGGATCTTCTGGAATTAATTTCTGAAAATTTAATTTGAGGAATTTTGGAGAACTTTCCAGAGATCCTCTGATCAATTTCTTTGCATTTCTGCAAAGTACTGATTGAGAGGTATCCAGCAAAATTTGTTTCACAAATTTTAGGCTTTCCTACTGAAAGTTATTGTCATTTGAAGTTTGAACTAAATCTGAAACTTGAAGAAATGTTTAAATTCTGGCCGTGAGCCCCACCCGTGGCGCTATCCACTCAGATGTTGGCAACACCGAGGCCACAGGGTTATTTACCGTGCAGCCGTACCCGATCCGGTGCCACAGGACAATCCCCGCGCGGATACAGAGGCTGACCGGTGGGACCTGGCGCTCCTTCGTCTACCTCGCGCTGCCCGCGCATCCCGCGGTGGCGCACTCCGGCGAGGCTCGCCGGGACGGGGTTCCCGTGGTCCGAACTTCCCTAAACTTGCCGCCTGTGATTCTACACCGTGCTGAACACGATGGTGGGGTCGGGGGCGGATGACAAGGCCAGAACAGTGCTCGCACCGGCGACCATGTCGAACCCCACTTCGGCGACCTCGTTCTCACTCGGCAGTGGGTCTTTTGAGCTAGGGTTTGCTCTAAAAGCACCAGTGACACATGGACAACTTCGACCCATTGCCCGCTATCCCTGAAAACCACCGGAGATGGGACCTCACCAGTGACCCGAGCCCACAAAGCGACGGCGGGGACAGAAACTCGGTGCCCGGTACCTCTACTTGATCATTTGAGATGATAGGACTTCGGAACGGTGCGCAAGCGTGTTCAGGAGCTACTCTAAGCTCATCTAACATGGAGCTACTCGGAGCACGATGAATTTCCCCGAAGAGTCCTCGGGTTTCTAAAGAACCGCCGGCGCCAAACTTCAAATTACTCGGCCCCATAGCTAAGAAAGCAGAAACTCGTTGGACGGAAGGAAGAATGGTTCCTAACGCACCTCAGGAACCTTTTGTTCGAGCGGGAGAGACTGTCAATCCATCATGCGACGGTGCGGCGCAGAGGTGATCAACACCGGACGTCCGAAAGAGAACCTAGCTCGCGGGAGCCAACCACTGGTGCTAGCGTCTGCTTAGGGCTTCGGAGAGCAGTAGGGAGACCTGGCGCAGCTTTCCCGTGGCTCAGACGTGCGAGAATCACGCCGAGCTCGCCGGGCGTCGATGAGCCGAAAGGTCTTCCGCCAGGAGGGTGTTTTCAGCAAGCGTTCGGGCAGAGAGGCTGAGGAGCTGCGGTGTAACGTGGAGAAGAGAAGAAGAGCACCCAGGCTGCTGCTTTGATCACCCACGCGGACGAGCTGACATCGGGAACAAGCGAGGAAGCAGCAGCTCGGTGGAACGTCCGTCGCTCGGTGGCGCGCGCTGAACAGCCGAGGGAAAAACAGAATCGGTTAAGCACTTCTGTGTGGCTGACTGCTGGGTCCCACCCCTCTCTCTTAATTAAATTTTTCCACTAATATTTTTACCACAGCTACTAAAACTTAAAGTCTATACTTCCACAACAAGTCATGGTTTGAATTTGCTGAATTTAAATGATTTGAATTCTGGTGTGGAGTTTGAATTAAGTTTGATGATTTGAATTTGAAATGGAATTTGAATTATTCCATTGCATTGTTCCAAAAACATAGCAATCCAACTCCAATATCTCTGAATTTTGGCATGGCTACTAATTAAAATGTGGAGAACACATTTGTGGAACCAAATTTGCAAATTGAGGAAGTTGGGGTTTGAAACTGAAATTTAAATTCAGATTAAAGGGCTTCCTCTTTTAATCCCAAACAATTATTAAAACCCCTAAAAATAAGCTGAAATTTGGAAGGTTGAATATTTGAAATATGAACACCTAAGTTATGAAATCAGATATCCATGTTTGGATGCTTTTGGGAGGTTTGAATCATCACTTATAATCACACCGTTATAATTCAAAGTTTTAATTCTCCTCATTTTTCCTAAGTGTACATGTGTGGAAATTCTTGCTACAACTTTTTGGGGATTTTACAGTCCCTCGCGGTGATGAGTACCACTTGGTCACTGAGTCATGACGTAGGTTAATATATGACATGATATGATTCAAGATTGCGGTTATGATTAAATTGTATTGCTACATGTGTGGCACCAAATATTGCTCACTAAATTTCAGATTTCATGAACTGTTAACTTGTGGCTAAAAGATGAATTAAGGATGAACATGTAGGCGTGTCCTTTGTTGCAATGTGTCATCCTATGTTGTATAATCTGCATGTAGAGTTTCATGTGTAGGTGAGTCGGTTAAGCCTTGCTGAGCCATCGTGCTCATGGTTGCTGCTATAAGTGTTTTTCAGGTGAGGACTACCCCACGGACTCGGGGTACGAGTCCACCGGCGAGGGCTACCCTCCATCGGGGACAACGGCTGAGTGGGAGCCGTACACGCTGCGCTGAGCTGCGGAGTGGAGATAGTGTGGGTTGTCCCTAAGGCTGGACAACCTACTTTTGCTAGTTAGGTGGGCGTGAGTTGTATAAATTTAGCTTCCGCTGTTGTAACCTCTATAATTAGTTGTAAACTTAAGGTTTGTACTACTTTGTACATATTCAGTTGTTTTCTATGTAATACAACGTTTTCCTTATGACGTGTGCTGTCAGGTGTCGCATCGTGCAGCACCACCCTCTAAGATCCTGGGCGTACGGATTTCGGTCCGTCACAACAGAGTCTTTTGCGCACAGCCACATTTGATCCGGTGCAACAGAAAATCTCAATTGAATTTTTCCTCTCACTGACAGCGGGCCCGGCCACCTTCTTCAACCTCCCGCCGTTCCCGTGCGCACCCGCGCCCGAAGCTCGCCGGAACTCACTCTCCCGGCCACCTCCCGCACTCCCACTCGCCGCCAACCCAATTAAAAACAGTGCTGAACACGCTGGAGGAATTTTCCTTGGGCCCGCGACAGCTCTAACCTAGCTCGCGACGAGCAGCGTCTCAAATCAAACTCCTGTGATGTCGCCCGCTCTACCTAGCCCTCCAAACACTTGGTTTCCAAGCTCTACAGCACCGGTGGGACATGTAGAAGCTTGATCTAAATGCCCACTAGCTCGGGAGAGGCTCTAAAGGTGATCTCATGTTGCGCCTGAGTCCTCCGCTACAGTTGCCATTCGGAAGAACTCAAAACAGGCCGGCTACATGTGGTTTATTGCTAGGGTCAGGAAGAAGAAATGTTTCCTACCTAGTCTAGCTCGTGTGTGCTCATTTTGGTGAACTTTAAACGAATACTGGTAGGGAATTTTGAGATTTATTACACGAAGGTGGTTTTGCACCGGCCGCAAGAAGAATCTGAAATTCGCCGTCGATGAGCAAGGGTTCGGCCTGAAGTTCAGAGAGAAGCAGTGCGAGGTCCTAGCACGCCTGTGAGTTCCTTGGCTTGGCCGTGACAAGCTCCCGGCAGGGCTGTCCACGTGAACACCTCTCCTTGGTTGCTTTCGGCCGCCGCAAGAAAATGAGTTGCTCGGTGTTGGTGAAGCCGAGCTCGCTCGGTGGCGCGTCGAGGAGGTAGAGGAACATGCCCTGGTGCCGTTTTACGACTCACAAAGGCTTCGTTCACGTGAGAACAGCAGGATTCCGAGTGGAACCGAGGCGGCGGCGATGAGGGTGCTCGGTTCTTGCGCGAGGGAGAAGGCAGAGCCGAGGCTTGGGTTTTTGTGGCAAAATGGACATGGCAAATAGGGATAAGGGCGATGTTGAGGCAGTTTGGGTGAGCTGGGGTCCCAAGACGCCGAGCGCTGGCTGGCGCGGCTGTCCCCCTGCTGTCGAGTGCTCGGTAGAAGCAAAATAGAGACTCGTTTCTCCACTGAAGATCTTTTGGGTGCATATGACAAGTGGCTCCCACACTCCCCCTTATCTCCCCAAAACTCTCTCAAATTTGGCAAATGATCCAATTAAATTGTGGGAAGCTCAAATCTGTAATTTATTTGGAGAATTGACAATGTTTCATCCAAATTCAAATTTGAATTTGAATTCCTATGCAATTTAGAGTCCTCTTTTAAATGGCTAGCAAAGTACCTCAAAAATTCATCAAACATTGCATCCCCACTAATTTGGACCTGAGGAATTCAAATATGAAATCTGATTTTTTATTTAGCTTCTACAACTGGGATTTTTACCTCAACAGTTTGCATTTCTATTTTGCTACACCCATTTGAAATTTGAGTTGAACTAATTGAGTTCAAAAGCTGAATTTTTAAACTCCGTCTTACACATGAGAACTTCACACATGAGGTTTAAATCAACTCTGTTTCCAAGCATTCAAATAATCATTCGAGCTTGTGTGGTGGGACACTCATGTGTATCATCACATGTGGAAAGTTTAAACAAGTCCCGATTTTCATGAATCCTAAACACATTGCATTCAAAGAACAATTTATTGTATTCATATTTTTGGGACCTTTACATTCCTCCCCACTTAAAAGAATCTCGTCCTGAGATTACAAAAGAGAACGAGACGGGAGGATAATTTACAAAGGGTATGACAAAAGTCCCGGACCACAAGTACGCAACTCGAAGGATACATTTCTGCTTCTTGTAAAAGTCGTACGCTTTGACTCCTGTCCACAACCGTTTCAACTCTTTTATTAGGGGTTGCAACATCACGTTCAGGCATGGACCAGGATGATCCGTTCTAGGAGGAATGAGACAAAGGAACATGAACTTCATACAAAGAGAAGGTGGTAGGTTGTACGGAATAGCAAAAAGGGCCAACATGAGTAAGGTGTGGGATTAGTACTGAAAGGTAAGAAGCCATCTGTCCCTAACCCGATGCAAACATTTCTCGCATCACTAGCGAAGTCTGCATTGAATCTGTCCAGCGCCTTCCATGCATCACCATCGGACGGGTGCACCATTACTCGATCGTTGTCACACACACCTTCTTTGTGCCACCTCATGTGTCTGACTGTTCTTTTAGAGACGAACAATTGTTTCAACCGAGGTGTGATAGGGAAGTAACAAAGTTTCTTATGTGCGACTTCTGTCATCACCTCGTCACCGTCGTCGTTAACAACTTCGACAAACCTTGATTTGCCAAACTTTAAGCACTTATTCTATTTGTCATGCTCTTTCTAGAAAAGCATGCAGTTATCTGGGCACACATCAATCTTCTCGTATTTCATACCGAGACCAGAAAACATTTTCTTTGGCTGGTACATGTCTTTAGGCACTTTATTAGGGTTTGGAAGAATATCGCTGATCAATTTGACATGATCGTTGTAGCAGTTATTTGAGAAAAAAGTACTTAGACTTAATTGCCATAATTTGTGTCATGAAAGAAAGGAGTGTCACTTTTGTGTGCTCATGTAGCGGCTCTTCTAGGGCTTTGAGAAGATTGAAGAACGCTTCAACCTCTGGTGTAGGGTAGTCTTTGTTAAAGTTTGGTTGTATATATTAAAACATCTCATCCATCCTATCAACCTCCATGCTATAAACATCCTATTTCTCTTCTTCTATGGTTTTAGGCGCTGATTCACCGTGAAAGACCCACACCTCACAATGTGACACGAAACTGTATCGGCGCAAGTCTAGTGAAAGAGTTCTCTTGTCCAAACACCTCATATTCTGGCATCTGTTACATGGACACCACACCTTATTTATCTTGGCTAACGAAAAAGCACAGTCCACAAAAGCCGTAGTCTTGGTCACCCACTCATCAGAGTGACTTCCATTCTTTTTCCAACCAGTATACATCCAAGTACGCTCTTCACCCATATTTGAGCCTACAAACCAAATTCATCAACGCCAGATATCACGCGTCTACATCTTTATTAGGAAGGATGTGTCCTAAACACACCCAAGAGTGACAGAGAGATCTTGCTTACAATAAGAAAGGGGTCCGGATCCTGATGAAATTTTGGCAGCATAACCTCATAGTTATCCAACTGCACGCCCAAAATGGTGCAGAAGAGAACATCAGTGTTATACAACCAAAACTTCATCAGGATCCGGACCTCTCGCGTCTTGCCATAAGCAAGCTCTCTCAGTCATTTCGAGGCTGTCCCAAAAAGGGATAATTTTGAACCTACGCACGTGACATGTGCCAGTTCCAAACGGGTGATGCATAGGTTACGTTACTCAGTTTTGATTCATTCAATACCGTCGTAAAAAACATATTTACAATGATTTTCATGTGTTCCAATAAGAGACAAAGGAATGAAATAGAGAAAGAGAGGGAAAGGTTAGGAGATGGCCCTATTTGTGTACACCCCCCATGTTCTGCCCGTCCACACGCGAGCTTGGTGTCCTCACCGGCACCGTTCACCTTCGTACCCGGCTCAACCTACTCATGGTCCTACTACTTGCGACAGCCTAGTTCGGAGTCGTCGTAAATAATATATTGTATATGCTCTCACAACGGTGTATATAGCTAACCATCATGAGAGCAACAAATTAATACCAATAAATTAACTAATGCAACAAATTAAATAATCAAATAATTAATACCAATAAATCTATTTTCAAATAATATTAAACTAAGTACTTAAAATACAACTTAATGACCTAAATTATTTAAGTATCGAATTAAGTTACTAAATTATAACCTAAACATACAACTAAATTATAAACTAATTAAGTAAACAACTAAACAAATAACTAAATAATAATCAAAATACTATACTAACTAAGGAACCACGTAAACAAGGAACTACTTAAATTAACAAGTAAATACTAACCAATAACATTGGTAATTAACAAGCTAAACACAATTTTCAAATAAATAAAGTAATTAATAAACTAAATTAACAAGCAATTAATAATCTAAACATTATTATTGAAAAATTAGACGACGAGAGCGCGATGTCAAGCGGGGGTGGCGGGGTGAGCTGCCGGGGTCGGGGTCACACCGGGGCACCAGCGGAGGCGGCGCGCAGGGCCGCGGGCTGGGATGGCGGCTCGGGGCCGGGTGCAGGAAGGGGTGCTGCGGTGGCCGGGGGCAGTGGGGGCGGCGAGGCCGGGGGCGGCAGCAGCGTGTGGGGCGGCGAGGGCCGGCGGCGGCGGGTGGCGGCTCGCGGGCTTGGGGTTCACCCACGCCGACACCGAGCCCGCAGGTATATACAGCTTATTTACGACAGCCTAGTGCTGGGCCATTGTAAAAGATTAATTACAACGGCCAGGACAGGTCCGTCATAAATAAGCTGATATTTGCGACGGCCTAGGTCAGACAATCATGAACAAGCATTTATTTACGACGACTAGAACTTGCCATCGTAAATAATATTTTTTACGACGGCCAGACCTAGAACCATTGTAAATAATCATGGCCGTTGTAAATGGGTGATTTTCTTGTAGTGTTGCCGAGCTCGAGGAGATGCCAGAGGCCATCGAGGAGATTCTCCCAGAAGCTAACCTCACTGACCTACAGCAACAAGGCAAGCCCCGGTTTCATTTAACAAACATTAGCAAGTTGTTGATTTGTATCAGTAGAGTATGGGGATCATATGTGCATTAGGTCTATAATGTTTTTATACCCACTTGCATAAACAGATCATCCCAGGGAGAGTGATGATAGTGGTTAAGTCCTCTAGTAGTATATGCAAATCTTATTGCTTATAGGCTTCGGTACAAGTCGAGTAGTTGGAATCTACTCGCGAGGTTAGGATTGGCAACATACGGGATTGGCTCGAGACGTGAGGTTCACCTAATCTGAAAATTGAGACTGGGCAGGGATGTAGGATGCAGCAAGATGGTGTCTTGCCTGAGTAGCCCTGCTTGTGTCGGTTGAGGACCGATCCGTGTGTGGCCCCGCTGAACAAGTTTGAATGTACCGAAGGCATATCAAATATATGGGGTCCGATAAACCGATGTAGCTTGTTCCTCCGGGCGTCGAGGCATAACGCACCGATTTATAGGTGTAGGTTGATAGCAGAGGTAGAAATCCTCTAACGGGCACAGAGTTGCTCCGTGTAGGGAACCTCCTGCCCGTTTCGATGCGACCGGTTCGACGTTTAGGCTGTTGAGTGTTGCATTGGATGACACCACCCTCTGCGATCCTAGAATGTACAGACTCCGGTCTGTCAGACATTCATTGACAAACTTTGTTTGTCTTTGTATTTTGCATGTTCCAAGCTTCGGCACTATCTCCTTCCCAATATGTGCTTTGTAACATGTCAACACGACATCGTCAAGCACATGTTGCAACAACCGATTTTGAGTGGCAGGATAGGTAAATGGGCGTATTCATTGGTGGAGTATGATCTGTTGTTGGAGCCTCTCCAGAGCATGAAGGGCCAGGTTGTAGCAAATTTCATCGTGGAGCATGATGTACAACTCGAAGAGGAGTGTATGGTCGAGGTACGTCCTTGGAAGCTATTCTTTGATGGATCGGTTTGCGATAGGGATCAAGGAGTCGGGTATATATTGGCTTCACGCACCAATGAGATCTATGAGTTCTCTATTCGGCTAAACTACGGATGCACCAATAATCAAGCCGAGTACAAGGCACTGCTGAATGGTTTAGAGCACTTGGTCAACATGGGGATCAAAGACATCGAATATTTTGGTGATTCCACGCTTGTCATCCAGCAGGTCAGTGGTGAAACCAATGTTCTGATGGTATTTTGAATGAATATCGTAAACGATTTCTATATATCATCAAGACTCTAGATACATTCTGTGCCAAGCACATATAAAGAGAAGAAAACCAGAGGGCAAATGACTTGGCACAGCAGGCATCAGGCTACGAGGTGAAAAGAGGAAGGTTTCACGTGAAAACAAGGTCGATATTGTCCAAGAGTGTTGAGGACGTGATGAAGCAGAACAACTCGGCCAGTTTTGATGTGTTGAGCGTAGAAGATTGGAAGCCAGCAATCATAGAATGTATTAAGAATCCAAGCACGTGCAAAGGCAGGAAGGTTCGGCATCAAGCATTGAGGTTTACCTTGATCAACGATGAGCTATATCGTTGGACCTTGGACGGGCTCTTGCTGAAGTGTCTGGGCAAAGAACAAGCAAAGGAAGCCATGGGGGAAGTGCAAGATGATCTTTGTGGCATGCATCAGTCGGCTCAGAAGATGAGATTGATTCTCAAACGAGCTGGTTTCTATTGGCCGACAATGCAGGAAAATTGTTTCATGTATTACAGAGGATATGAAGCTTGTCAAAGATTTGGAGATATCCAACAAGCACCGGCATGTATGCTTCACCACATTGTAAAGCCTTGGTCCTTTCGAGGATGGGGTTTTGACTTCATTGGGGAGATCCATCTAGCGTCATCAAAGAAACATCGGTTCGTCTTGGTTGCCACGAACTACTTCACCAAATGGACGAAAGATGTCCCACTCAAGAACAACACGTACAAAGAGGTAATAAGTTTTGTCCTTGAGCATATTATCCATAAATTCAGTGTTCCATAGACTTTAACCAGAGATCAAGGAGGAGCCTTCATATCCTCACAATTCAGAGAGTTTGCCGAGTCTTTTAGGATAAAGTTGTTGAATTCTTCCTCATATTATGCTCAAACTAGCGGACGGGTTCAGTCTGGTAACAAGATACTCATCAAGCTTATAAAAAAAGGAGATCAGGTAGAACCACAGATGCTGGCATGGAACTTTGAGTGAAGTCTTATTGGCTCATCGAATATCAAAGCATGGTGCCACCAAAGTTACCTCGTTTGAGCTTGTACATGGACAAGAGGTTGTGTTACCTGTAGAGATCCAAAAGAAAGCATGTCGAGTGGATCAGCAGGATAACCTAACGGCTATGGATTATCAAGACTTGATGATGGATAAGTTGTATGGAGCCAATGAGATCCAAATGGAGGCTTTGAAAGAGATAGAAAAGGAAAAGCTCAAGGTGGCCAAGTACTACATCAAGAGAGTTCGAGAGAAATCGTTCCAGATCGGAGACTTGGTTTGGAGAACGATTTTACCCTTAGGATCTTGTGACAAGAAGTTTGGCAAATGGTCACCAAGCTGGGAAGGACCTTTCAAGGTTGTGGGTATTGTCCCTGGAAATGCCTACTTCGTAGAGAATTTGCAAGGAGAAGAACTCGGGTAAAGCCATCAATGGGAGGTACTTAAAATTATTTTACCTGAGTGTGTGCCAAGAAGGTTGAGTTATCTAAGCCTTGCAGGATAAAACAGCTGATTTATCTAACAAATCTTGGCTTTAGAGATGTTTTTTTTGGCATACTTTGTTTGCCATCAAAACAAGGGGGTCATGTGTTGGAGGTAAAAATGATTGTGAGTTTTGCAGGTTGAAGGAGCCAAAAAACAAGGTGGAAAGGGCCTTTTATCTCGAGAATTCAAGATGCAGAAGGCCTCGGAAAAGGAATCTACCCAAGACTGGAGAAATACGTGTGGGGAAGCCTGTTTTACCTCGAAAACTCAAGATACAAGCGCCCGGGTAGGGAACTCGACCCGAGAAGACCGAATTACCTTGCGGCTGCAAGATAAAACTAGGTAAACCACAATATACAGGGGCCAAAGGGACTTAGGCATTCTCGTTAGAGTTCAAAACTTTGTACATAATAAAGTTAGCGTCATGTAATCTTCTAGAAGGTCCAGCACAACATTCATCTGTGCATTTAGATAAGATTGAGTCTTAGAGATAAGTTGGGTTTAGTTTAAACTTAGGAGATTGGATCTTTTCGGTTGTAATAGGGTCTATATAAAGGCAGCCATCTGGTAAAGGAAGAGAACCTATCCAGAGCAATTTAATAAACCTTTTCGTTCATCTACTTTGTTTTCTTACGTTTTCGTAGTTCATAGATTAGCTAGTAGCCCCATGGTTGCTTTGCCGAGGAAAGCATCCAGCTCTCTCCACGTAAGTGAGACGTATCACGTTCCTAATCACAGGAACCTGATTCTATCTTGATTTCGGCGAGCTAACGCCGAGATTTCTTGAGGTGTAGGTGGATCAGGCCATCTGCTGGCGACTCCATGCGACTCAACCATTTGTTTCACAAACACCCTCAAGGGGCGACGAAGGAGCAAGCCCGAGCCCGAACTCGGGAGAAGACAGAGCATATAGGATGATGAGCCCGGAACTGACCCCGGCGGCGAGCTGCGAGCCTCACCCTTAGGGCGCAAATGAAGAGAAGATCCCGCTGGGAAGGCCCAAGCTCGACCTCGGGTAGGCGATAAGCAGGTGGCCTTCAATGCGGAGCAGGCACCACTTAGGTCAAGTGGGAAGGCACTTGAGTGCCACCCCTGGCCCCGCAATTGAATACCCGTCAGCTCTGACGGGGACCAAACAGGAGTAGTACACGGGGCGTGCATGCACCCCGGTATGGTCTACCCTGACGACAAGACGGGAGCAGGTGCGGCGGCAGGCTACGGATACGGCGACCCCATCGAGTACCCTGTTGAATGTATGACGGGACAAGCTGTCCCTGTTCCCATGACTTTTCCGCACTTGTATACCAGAGAGGGCGAGAGCGAGTATAAAGAGAGGAGGATCCCCTAGGGACAGGCTCTCGCACTTGTAAGAACCACCGCCATTCTTGAGAAAGAACAGTGAGACACCACAGGCTGGACATAGGGCATGTTGCCTGAACCAGGATAATTCCCTTGTGTTCTTAGTTAGGCCACCTCGAGGAAGAACGCGAGGTGCATTAGTTACTAGCTGGAAATCTGAACGCTGACATGCTGCCTGAAAATTCAGAAGCTAATGATGCCTTTCCAGCTCCTGTTTTTTATTCACATCCAGCTCTTGGTTTTAGTTCGAAAACAAGCTCCAACGTCAAATTCAGCTTGTCCTAATCATTCACATGCCATGATCTCTTCGGTATATGATGAACATGAAGAAGAAGAAGGCCGTGACATCTATACTCCTTTCTACATCCGCAAAATGGACCCTCCACACCAGATTATTTGAAGCATGCATGAAAGAGTGACATGATCCTGGTTCTTTGATTCAAACTCTCACGCTCATTCTTCCTTTGTTGATTCTTTTGAGACCAAAGATGTATCACAAGCACTCACTAATAAATTTTGGATCATTACCATGCAAGAAGTATTAGAAAATTTTGAAAGAAATAAAGTTTGGAAACTTGTTCCACCACATCTGTGACACCCGGTTCCGAAAATAGAACCAAGTGAATGCATATGTGTGACCAGGATGTTCATCACACATACACATATAATCCACAAACTGAATTCAGAATATAACCATGAATAAATAGTGTTTAAGTACTTTATTACAATGACTAAAAGTCTCACTCATGAAACTCTAACTTATTCTTGCAGCGGAAGTCTCTAAACGACAGCGGAAAAATAGCTAAGACAGCAGGCTCCATCTTCAACTCCACAGGCATGTTGACGGTAGTTCGCACACCTAGTACTCCGCATGGTCCTCGAAGTACTCATCTCCTGTAGCTGATATTTATGTGATAATGCAAGGGTTAGTACATATCGTACTCAGCAAGTGCGGGAAAAGTATGACATGTAGATTACAACAAGGTATGGAATGAAAAGGCTCATTGCAGCAAGCAAATTTTATTTCATAAATATGGTAAAAACAGCAACTATCTCTAGATGAATTTAATCCCAATATAACCAAGTAAAACAGCAACATTCTTTCATCATAATTCACCATTTATCAAGTCTCATCCACCATTAATCTTTCTCAACTTCATCTCATACTCATAAAGATTCATAACCATCTCATTTTCATATAGCCAAAGCCAAACTTATTGTCATGACTCAAAACAGTCCCAAAACCAATCCCAATGACCATACCGAATAACCATCCCAAGTTTTCCCTCTAATCATGGAAGTTGGCCAGGTGCTTATGACCGGAAGCACGGCTCTCATGATAGTTTTACACTCTGCAGAGGTGGCACCACTTTACCCACAAGTTCGTGATTTCGTCACCCGTCGGCGACTGCAGAACCTCGATTATACTAGTACACAACCGTCAGTGTATGGCCAAGAGATCACAAAATAGCCTTTACAAAGCGGCTACTAGATGTGTCGACTCACTGAGGTTTCACCGGTAGGCTCGAATCACCATTCTCCCACCCACGGGCCCCCTCTTGTGCCATGCAGTTCCCAGGGAAGTCCCTCTCGACTCCCATTCCCCGCGCCATCCACGGTCCATAACAAGCTAGCAACACACCTAATTAATCAGCTAAGACGCACCCATACTTGGCTTTGTGGTGGCACTGTTTTCCTGGCATATTCTCGCATGAACCGGTCCTTAGATCTACGGCAAGTACCACCATCTCATCCAGCAACATCCACGAACCAAGCTTGCCTAGATCTCCCCGGTTCCATGCCCATTAACATCATCAATATCTCATCATCTTTATTTCTATGAGTGCAGTAGATAACCATGTTTTAATTCAACTTCCCGTATCCTGTAGATTAAGCGAAGCAAAAAGGAAAAACGACCATACCCGACTCATCAACTTTCTCGGCGACAAGGATGGTTAACAAAACTAGTAAACTCCTATAAAAGGGTGTCCCATCAAGTTGACTCGAGCATACACATTTTCGCAAACAAAAACAGTTTCAAAACATGGGATCAATATGGTCAAGGGGCACTTGCCTTGCTCCCGTGGTTCTTGTTGTTCAAGCGTCTCGAAGTCTTGATGTTGTAGTTCCTCGTGAGTGGCCTCTTGAGCTTGTTCTTCTACTCATGATCACGCACATACAAAATTCACAGCAATCAATCATCATGCACAAACTTTACTCAAGATGCAAGGGAGTAGATGGATGCAAATCCTATGGTGCTGTTTGATTAAACCAGTTTGTACATGTTCTTGCATGTTTTAATGGGCTTTCATGGGGTTTTATGATGAACAAGGGTGTAGGGATCAAGTTTGGACGTGGTGATGATCTTGACTCAATATCTAGATCAATTCCACCGTCAAAAATCGAACAAAACGCGATCTGTCCACACGTAAAAGTTTCTGCTCGAAGGGGGAGAAGAAAACGGATGCATAGAAACAGCGATGACGTCGTAAGATGGGTAATGAAAACCTACCTCACTTCCTCCTTGTGGCAGGGCCTTTCTCCTAGCAATGGCAGCAACGGGGAATTTTTCTATGGAAGATTAGGGCAGGACAGATCGTCGGGCTTCTTCTCCGGCGACGGCGTGGTGTGAAGGGGCTCGACGGCGGCCAAATTCCGGCAAGGGGGGAACTTGGCGACTTGGCAGCAAGGAAGGGGGCTTGGCAGCAGGGGGGGACGTCCAAAATAGAGAGGGGTGCGGCTAGGGGGTGGGGGTTATATTTATAAGGGGGAAAAACAGGAGTTCTATTGCAATTGGAACTCACACAAGAGTCCTAGTCAATTTGGAACTCAACCAACTTATTCCCTTAGTTAGGTGCGGCAGCCTTGGGGATTTTATCCCCCCAAATGTGGGGAAAATTCCCCTTTTGTGGAATTGGGGAATTTGGAAGATTTGGGAAAAATTTGGGGAAATTTGGGAATGACTCATTTCAGCTATCTTTTTCCCATTCCTCACCATTTCTATGTCACTTGTTCCATTTCTACATTCCCCTCTCCATTTCTATGTACCATTCTCCATTTTTACATTCCCCTCTCCATTTCTATGTCCCATTCTCCATTTCTATATTTCCCTTCTCCATTTCTATGCCCCATTCTCCATTTCTATATTCCCTTCTCCATTTCTGTGGTTTTTCCTCCATTTCTATGGTTCCTTCCTCCATTTCTGTGGTTCTTTCTCCATTTCTATGGTTCGTTCTCCATTTTTATGGTTCTTCCTCCATTTCTATAGTATTTTCTCCATTTCTATGGTTCTTTCTCCATTTCTACTTCTTTTATAATTCTTCTCTACATGAAAAATGTATGCAATGAATGGAAATGAATTTGAGGGTGTTACAACCTCACATTCACACTTTGATACAAACTCAATGGGTATTTAAGAACAAACAAACTGAGGATGGGTTTGTGGTTAGGAATAAAGCTAGGTTGGTTGCTCAAGATTTCAGACAAATAGAGGGTTTATGCTTTGATGAAACATTTGCTCCTGCTGCTAGATTAGAAGCCATAAGAATTTTGTTAGCATTTGCTGCATATAAAGGTTTTAAGTTGTATCAAATGAATGTTAAAAGTGCTTCTCTTAATGACTACATAGATGAGGAGGTTTATGTCAAGCAACTAACCAGATTTGAAAATTCAGATTTTCCTAACCATGTTGACAAGCTGTCCAAAGCCTTGTATGGCAAGGTGCATAATACTCTTTTTATACTTAAGCATGGCAATGACTCACTATTCGTTCAAGTGTATGTGGATGAAATTATCTTTGGTGTGCATCTCATGATCTTGTGTCCAAGTTTCCAGCTATGATGAAATAAGAATTTGAGATGAGTATGATGGGAGAACTCACATACTTTTTGTGCTGCAAATCAAGCAAACTAAGAAAGGAACCTTTGTGCATCAGACGAAGTATACAACGTCAAAACTAGATATACAATTCAGCGTATGTCTATGTGCACGATTCCAAGCTTCTACACGTGCATCACATCTTCAATCGGTCAAAAGGGTACTAAGGTACTTACATGGAACCCAAGAATTTGGTGTTTTTCTTCCTTATTCCTCAACAGTTACTTTGAGAGCTTTTTCGGATGCTGATTTTGGGGGTTGTGGGATTGATAGGAAAAGTACTTCAGGTGCTTGTCATTTCTTGGGTAACTCACTTCTTGCTTGGTCCCCTAGAAAACAACATTTAGTTGCACAATCCACCTTCGAATCTGAATATGTAGCTGCTGCTAGTGCTTGTTCTCAAATTCTTTGGATTGTTCAAACACTTAAAGAGTATGGGATTGATTTAGCTAGTGTCCCACTGCTTTGTGATAACACTAGTGCTATTTGCATTGCTAAAAATCCTATGCAACACTCTAGAACTAAGCATATTGAAATTAGATATCACTCTCTTTGTGATAATGTTGAAAAAGGAAGCATTGTGCTTCACCATGTAGATACTGAACAATAGTTTGCTTATATGCTCACAAAACCTTTAGATTTCACTCATTTTTCATACATTCGGGGTGAACAAGGGGTTATTCATCCTCATGGATTAAATTGAGGGGGAGTTTTGACACTTGGGAAGTCTATGTGAACCTGAATTTAAAAATAATATGAGCATAGTGTTTCATACATATATGACTTTGTGATTCCTTGTACATGTTGAAAGTTTCGTACTACATTCACCCATTTTATACATCTTGTAGTTTTTGCCATGACTAGCAATTGGGATAAATACTTGCACTAATTCTTGTCATGATCAAACATTCTTTTCTATTTGAACATGTTGCATGCTCAGAAATCCTTTCAATCATAAAAAATAAGCATTCAACAGATCACATGTTGAGTTTTTATGATCAAAGTAAATAACTAGACTAGAGAATATCTAGAAATATCTAGCATGAATTACACTAATTGATGTGATAGTGTTGACAGTAGTGCGCATGTCTAGTACTCCACATGTTCCTTGAAGTACTCTTCTCCTGTAGCTGATGTATATGTGGGAATGCAAGGGTGAGTACATGTCGTACTCAGCATATGCGGGAAAAGTATGACATATAGCTTACAACAAGGTAGGCAATAAAAAGGCTCATTGCAGCAAGCAAATTTAATTTCACAAATATGATAAAAACAACAACTGTTTCTAGGTTAAATTTATCCCATCATAATCAAGTAATTCAGCAACATTCTCTCATCATAATTCACCATTTATCAAGACCCATCTAGCCATTAATCTTTCTCAAGTCCATCTCATATTCATAAATATTCATAACCATCTCATATTCATATAACCGAAACGAAATTCATTGTCATGACTCAAAACAGATCCAAAACCAATCCCAATGACCATACCATAACCATACCCAAGTTTTGCCTCAAATCATGGAAGTTGGCCAGGTGTTTGTGACCGGAAGCATGGCTATCATGATAGTTTTACACTCTGCAGAGGTGGCAACACTTTACCATAAGTTCGTGATTTCGTCACGCGTCGGGGACTAGAAAGAACCTCCATTATACCAGTACAGAACCGTCAGTGTATGGCCAAGAGATCACAAAATAGCCTTTACAAAGGGGCTACTAGGATGTACGGACCCACTGAGGTTTCACTGGCATGCTCGAATCTCCATTCTCCCACCCACGGGCCCCCTCTTGTGCCATGCAGTTCCCAGGGCAGTCCCTCTCGACTCCCATAACCCGCACCATCCAACGGTCCATAAGAAGCTAGCAACACACCTAATTAGTCAGCTAAGCCGCACCCATATTTGGCCTTGTGGTGGCACTGTTTTCCTGGCATGTGCTCGTATGAACCGGTCCTTAGATCTACGGCAAGTAAACCACCATCTCATTCAGTAACATCAACGAACCAAGCTTGCCTAGATCTCCCTGATTCCATGCTCATTAACATCATCAAGTTCTCATCATAATTATTCATATGAGTGCAGTAGCTAACCATGTTTTATTTCAGCTTCCCGTATCACGTAAGTTAAGTGAAGCAAAAAGGAAAAATGACCATACCCGACTCATCAACTTTCCCGGGGACAAGGATGTTTAACAAAACAAGTAAACTCCTATAAAAGGGTGTCCCATCAAGTTGACTCAAGCATACGAGTATTCACAAACAAAACAGTTTCAAAACATGGGATCAATATGGTCAAGGGGCACTTGCTTTGCTGCCGTTGTTCGTGTTGCTCAAGCGTCTCGAAATCTTGGTGCTGTAGTTCCTCGTAGACGGCCTCTTGAGCTTGTCCTTCTACTCACGACCATGCACATACAAAATTTACAGCAATCAATCATCATGCACAAACTTTACTCAAGATGCAATGGGGTAGACGAATGCAAATTCTGTAGTGCAGTTTTATAAAACAAGTTTGTACGTGTTCTTGCATGTTTTAATGGGCTTTCATGGGGTTTTATGATGAACAAGGGTGTAGGGATCAAGTGTGGACGTGGTTATGATCTTGACACAAGATGTAGATCAATTCCACCGTCGAAAATCGACCAAAACATGATCTGTCCACATGTAAAAGATTCTGCTCGAAGGGGGTGAAGAAAACGAGTGCGTAGAAACAGCGGCGATGTCATAAGAGGGGTAATGGGGACCTACCTCTCTTCTTCCTCCTCTTCTCCTTACAGCTGGACTTTTTCCCTTGCAATGGCAGCAGCTGGGGTTTTACTTTGGAGAAGAATAGGGCTTGGCAGCAGGGGTCCTCTTCTTCGGTGACGGCGAGGCGGGGCAGAGTTTCGACGGCGGCCAAGGCAGCAGCAAAGGGGTGGCAACTAGAAGAGAGAGGGGTGCAGCCAGGGGGGTGGGGTTATATTTATAGGGGGGGGGGAAAGAGTCCTAGTGGTGGAAACAAAGAGTCCTATAAGTATGTGACTCAACCAAAGAGTCCTAGGAGTGGAAACAAAGAGTCCTAGAAGTATGGGACTCAACCAAAGAGTCCTAGGGGTGGAAACAAAGAGTACTAAATGTAGGGGACTAAACCAAAGTGTCCTAGGGGTGGGGGACAAAGAGTCCTAGAGGTGGGGGACTTACCCAAAAAGTCCTAGAGGTGGGGGATTTAACCAAAAAGTCCTAGAGGTGGGGGACTTCACCAAAGAGTCCTAGAGGTGGGGGACTAGGGTTCCCCCCTCAAGAGCTGCGGCCAAGGGGTCTCCCCCCCTAATTTGGTGCAGCCAATTTGGGGGAAAATTCCCCCCAAATGTGGGGGAAATTCCCCCAAGGGGAATTTTAGGGAATTTGGGGAAAATCAGGAAAAATTGGGAAGAATTTGGGATTTTTTGTGAAGACGGAAATTTGGAGAAAATTTTGGGTTGGCTAAATTTAGCTATTTTATTTTCATTACTCTCCATTTCTATATTCATTTCTCCATTTCTATATTCCTTTCTCCATTTCTATATTCCTTTCTCCATTTCTACATTCCTTTCTCCATTTCTACATTCCTTTCTCCATTTCTACTTCTTTTTAAATGCTTCTCTACATGAAACGTATGCAATGCATGGTAGTGAAATTGAGCGTGTTACAAATCCTAACCTCACAAAAGCGTTTTTCATCAAGTGGCTTGGTGAAGATATCGGCTAGTTGTTTCTCAGTTTTGACATTGGAAATGGCTATGTCTCCTTTTATTGAGTGGTCTCTCAAAAAATGATGTCGAATATCAATGTGTTTGGTCCTAGAGTGCTCAATAGGGTTATGTGCAATCTTAATCGCACTCTCATTGTTACCAAGGAGTGGAATACGATTCATATTGTAACTGTAGTCCCTTAGAGTTTGTCGCATCCAAAGGAGTGGTGCACAACAACTCCCGGCTGCAACATACTCCGCTTCGTCTGTGGACAAGGCAATGGAGTTTTGCTTTTTGGAGGACCAGGAAGTTGGGGATCTACCCAAGAATTGGCAAGTCCCGGAGGTACTTTTTCTATCTACTTTGCACCCTGCATAATCTACATCGGAGTATCCAATGAGATTGAACTTTGAACCTTTAGGGTACCAAAGGCCTAGGTTGGGTGTATGGACTAAATATCGCAAGATTCTCTTTACGGGTGTCAAATGAAATTCCTCAGCATTGATTTAAAATCTTGCACACATACAGACACTCAACATGATATCAGGCCTAGATGCATAAAGATATAGTAGAGATCCAATCATGGAACGGTATACCTTTTGATCCACGTTAGGTCCATCTTCATTAAGGTCTAAATGTCCATTTGATGCCATGGGAGTCTTTATGGGCTTCACTATGTCCATGCCAAATTTCTTGACAATGTCTTGAGTGTACTTTGTTTGGCTTATGAACGTTCCTTCCTTTAGTTGTTTCACTTGGAATCCCAAAAAGTATCTCAATTCTCCCATCATTGACATCTCGAATCTATCTGTCAATATTTTACTAAATTCTTGACAAAAAGATTTATTAGTTGAACCAAATATGATATCATCAACATAGATTTGACAAATAAATAGATCATCATTGAAGTCTTGGTAAACAGGGTGTAATCAGCTTTACCAGTTTTAAAACCATTTTCAATTAGAAAATCTCTAAGGCACTCATACCAAGCTCTAGGAGCTTGTTTGAGGCCATAGAGAGCCTTACACAGTTTGAACACATGGTCGGGGTACTCTCGATCTTCAAAACCAGGAGGTTGCTCCACGTACACCTCCTCCTTGATAGGTCCGTTGAGGAAGGCGCTTTTGACTTCCATTTGATACAGCTTGAAATCATGGTGAGTAGCATATTCAAGTAATATACGAATTGATTCAAGCCTAGATACAGGAGCAAAAGTCTCATCAAAACCCAAACTATATCAATTTAAAGCACAAGCCTTATCAATTCATAGTAATTCACTTCACTTATTACTACATCAAGATTCAGTGTCGAAGTATGCTCATATAACCGCGAGCGACGGTGATTCGAACCAATACACACCCAGACTGCACGACACGTACACCCATCTCAGAGTTGCCGGCAGCAACCTCGACCGATGTTGTACACAACCACCTTTCCCAAGTTCTTCTAAACCAGATGCAGTCCCATCGACCCGAACAGCAAACTCCCTCAAGTTACATACCCACAGTGATATGTTCTTGAACGAGTTACCTCCTGCTGTACTGACGCCGAAAGCCTAAGCTGATCGAAAAAGTTCCAATATGGATCTCATGAGGTACATCGGTTTCCTGGGTCGCATATAGCCAGTATGCGCCCGGTACGCAACTCAAACTTGTCCAACAGGGCCAAGTACGGATGGGCCTTAACCGACACAGGCCAGGGCTATGCAGGCACGGACCTCGGCCTGCTGTATCTCTATCTCCCTGCCCGGTCTCAGTTTCTCACTTGTGAATTTTCCTCAATGGTTCTATTTATAACTCATTCCGGTGAAACAAGGCCCTAAGCTCGTGAGTAGATTCCAACTACTCAAATTTTACAAGTCCTTCCAAAGTAACATTTAGCGTAGCCTAATTCCACTCGACGAGGAACTAATCTACCCATTCTCTCTTGGTTTTAATCTGGTCATGCAATTGGGTTTCAAACATCTAGACCTAATGCACAATATCACGTCATAGCTATGATCTCTATAAATGAAAGACTTTATAAAAAATTCTTGAATGCAAACCGAGTCTTGCCTGTTTTGCAGGTTACTAAGTATATATAAATCAGTTATTTGATGATCACTTGAGGCTTGATCACTTGATCACCTTGTTCCTTGATCCACACTTCAATTGCTTCACAATTCTTCATGTCGATGACTATAAGATATGAAATGCACATGTATTTAATTGTAAAGCTTTTGCTAATAATGCCTAATTATAAGTTAAAAACCAGAACCCTGTTTAGGAATTTAAAATTGAACTGGGCCTAGTGGATGGAGTTGGATTTAGCAAATGTGATCAAGTGCTAAGTGCTTTTCCTAATTGGGGTATATTACACCTAAGCAAAGTGTATTGAAAAGTATTGATCCAGAGATCAACATTAGCTGAAAATTTTCATGTGAGTTCCTTGTCACAAGAAAGTATTCTGGGCCAAAAATTAGCACTTTTCACTGAGTAGATTTTCCAGATCAATTCCATAAGCATTTAGTCAAAAAATAAATAATTCTGAAATAACTTGCATGTTCACGCCAAACTAATTGAACTAATATTTTAAGTATAGTTCAGAGAGAATGCCTGAATTTTCCTAGGATATTTGGAGCTAAGAATTGCCCAGAACTGATTTTTCAAGTTTGGAACTTTTTCTGAAAAAGTTTCTATATACATTTGAATTCAGCAGTTTGCAATCTGAATTCTCCTACAGGAGCTGAAAATTTTATAGGAGTTCAAATAATATACTAAGGAATATTCTGGCGAAATTTGGGGATTTTTGGATGAACCAAACTCCCTCTAAAATTATTTTACTGAAAAGTTTCAAAGAATTTTCTACAATTTATTATTGACTTTCGTACAAATTGGGTGCACATTTGGATAGAGGTTTACAATCTGAATCTAACCCAATTTGAATCACCTAATTTGGAGTTTTCTACACAAAGTTATGCTCTTCTAAAGTTTGATGGAAAACTGCAATACAATTTAACTCGGGGAAAATTTCAAACCCCTGACAGCGGGCCCATGGCGACGTGGTGCCACCAGGAACACCGACAGACCGGGCCACAGATGTAAAAGCCCAAGAATGGACTTGCTAAAATGTTTATCATATCACCACACCACAGCTCATTTGGTGGGTAGCTCATGAACATTTGTGAAGAGCAAGTAAACACAATCAAGAGAGTGATTAAAGGGAAAACTTATAACTCCAAAAAGTAGGAGTTCATACACATAAACATGAGAGGCTGAGCTCACCCCTAGACATTAAATATTCTTAGGAAGGCTCAAGGCCAAGTTTCACAATCCAAGCCTTTTTGAGGCACTTCTGGAGACATTTGAAAAAGGGGCTATTTGAATGCAAATTCAAATTTCAGCTAGTTTTCATCAATTGAATTCAAAAGTTGACTTCATATTAAAACTCAGCACATTTTTCGGAGTTAGTCCACCAATTTTCATCCTCATTGGAGTTCATCTTATCGGGAGCTAAATTTGCATTAATTCAAAACTTAATTTGAATTTCAAATTCAAATGTGAAGCAAATTTAGCCAAACCAATTTCAATTTGGTGAATTCAAATTTACTCACTAACTTGGTGGCTAAGTTTACCATTTAAGTGTGAGTATATGGGATATTTGCAGCTAGAATGGAAAAGAAGTAGAGGGGGGGGGAGTGAGGGGCCCACAGGTCAGTGGGAGAGCTAATTCACACTGGAGCAAGTCTCTGTTTCTCACTGAGTCGGCCGAGCGCAGCGTGCCACTGGGTCAAACACGGATGCCACCTCCCGAGCAGCCCAGGCGCGGTGTGCTTCGACGACAAACGGTGATATTTTCACCTCACAAAACCGACTCTCCATTGCTCTCTGCCCATTCCCGAGCTCCTCGAGAAAACGCGGCCGCACGCTTGACAACCTTCGGGTCTCCGGCGTCTGGACGTCTCCGAGGTTGGCACACTGAGCTGATCTCACCAAGAGCTTCGCCGAAGCTTCCTCGACGTGGTCGATGCAACAACCCGGCGCCACACCCACGGTAAACCCGACCACGAGCTCCATGTTTCTCTTCGGCGCCGTGTAAAGCCGCCGCCACCAAAACTCATGGTCCGGCTGCTAGGGTCGATCTTACGCCAAGTTTGGCACGCCAAAAGGTTCGCCTAGGATTGCACTTTCTGTCCCACAATCCCGGCCGCATGACATAGAGTGTGCTCGCCGGAATTCCAGTTCTTGCCGATAGCATGTGATATAGCCCGTGCCCGTCGAAATAAAAAATTTGGGCTAACTGATCAAGCAATCGTTCCCCAACTTAGATAACCATATAGAAACGTCCATGCGAATCCATACGATCAAGAATCACGGGAAACCAGCGAGAAACCACTGAGTTCCTTGGGTTTTTCGTTCATCACCGGGTTTAGATCTAGGTCGCACGGTGAAGTCCGGTTTGCCGCAACCTTGAGCAAGATCAGAGTCTGGTTCATTGCTCCGTAGGTCATGACGGTGCTGTAGGAGCCATAGAGGAGGCTTTGAGGCATTACAGCGCCATACCGACATCGCCGAACTCACCACATTGATTGTCGCCGTCGCACAACCATTTCCGATGAGCACCAGCCGGCGACGAGGTCAGCAACGGGTTCCCCGAGCAATTTTAGGCGGGGGCGGAAGGTTTGGTCGAGTTCCGGTCACGGGAACCCTCTCCCGGCGAGTACTGCAGCGAGGGGGGCGGCGGGGAGCCGCAGGAGCGCGAGGAAGACGAAGTTCCGCGGTCCCTTACGTGTATGTCTCTGTTAAAACCGCGCTGGATCTACTGTGGCGCCGGGATCTCGTGTGACTACGTGGAAGATTCTGCGGACCCCCGTGTGGTTTGGCTGTAGAGCGGACACGTAGCCCTGGGACCCACCAGCCGGTTTAAACATTTCTTTGAATTTCAGAATTTGGTTCAAACTTCAACTAGCTATAACTTTTGCTAGGAAGCTCCAAATTTAGTGAACCAAATTTTGTTGGATTCATCTCTTCGAGTAATATCCAGAAAAACAAGTTCCATCTCATGAAACTTATTATTTTTCCAAAATTAATTCCCAAATTTTAAACTGTTGGGAATTTTCTCTGGAGAATTCTTTTATGGAAAATTCTTAAATTTGGCTGGGATGTTCATTTGAAAATACTTGAGTCACAGGAAAAATTTCAGATCCATCCAAGTTCATTTAGTCCCCCTAATGGTGTGATTAAGTGAACTGCCCTGAAAAAAATGGAAAAATGTACAGAAACATTCTTCAGATTTTCTCAAATCTTGTTTAGGGCATAACTTCCTCTAGGATTCTTCAAATGACATGAAACCAATTCCATTAGAACCATATCAAACTCTAGTTTCCATAAAGTAATGGTTTGAGCCATGAAAACCCCTGTAAATCCTTAGAAGCTCTAGTAATGACCAAATATACTTTTATTTGTACAGAGCTCAAATCAACTTTGTTTCATATGAAACTTGGTCAAGTATCTGGTTAGGATCCTACCAAGCCACCATAACAATTTCAGAGCCAAAGGGGATGGATAGCTAGAGTTATGGTCTTTACCTCTTCAATTTAACACATTGTATTTAAATTGACATATAGTACATTGCTTAGTGTAGTCTCTGAAGGCGAAGGAGACCCCGGAAGTGTTGGACTTCCTGCTTCCAGACGAAACACTAACAACTGACCAGCAGCAACAAGGCAAGCCCCAGTTTGCATTAACAAGTTTTAAAAAGTTTTGCTTTATGTATACTTAGCATGAGGTATGTTTGTGCATTAGGTTTAGGATGGATGAAACCCCAAGTGCATAACCAGATTATTCCTACAAGAGTGAGGGTAGTGTCTAAGTCCTCGAGTAGTCAGGCTGTGCTTAATGTTCATAGAACTTCGGTACAAGTCGAGTAGTTGGAATCTACTCGCGAGTATAGGTGTCGGGACACATGGGATTGGTTCGAGTGATGTGAGATCACTTTAGTAAGAAAATGAGACTGAGCAGGGGCTAGGGTGCAGCAAGAGGAAGTCTTGTGGGCGCAGCCCTGTCCGTGTTGATTGAGGACCGATCCGTGTTTGGCCCATGCTGATTAAGTTTGAATGTACCGAAGGCATATCGTATATATGGGCCCTGGTAAACCGATGTAACCTAAACCTCCGGGCGTCGAGGCATAGAACACCTATTTATAGGTGTAGGTTGAGGGCAGCCAGGTGGAAATCTGCTAAGAGGCATAGAGAGATGCTCCATGTAGTGAACCTCCTGCTTGTTTTGGTGCGACCGGTTCGACGTTTCGGCTGTTGGGTGAAAGGTTGTCCCGTACGACACCGAGTGAGCGTGCTGTGCCGCTCCACGGGTGGGCGTACGTGACGTGCTCTTTGGGCATCCCTGCAGGTGTATATCGAGTCGATTCGCCGTCCCTCGTTGTGATGAGTACCACATGGTCACTGAGTCATGACGTAGGTTTATATATGACATGATATGATTCAAGATTGCTGTTATGATTAAATTGTATTGCTACATGTGTGCCACCAAATATTGCTCACTAAATTTCAGATTTCATGAACTGATAACTTGTGGCTAAAAGATGAATTAAGGATGAACATGTAGGTGTGTCCTTTGTTGCAATGTGCCATCCTATGTTGTATAATCTGCATGTAGAGTTTCATGTGTAGGTGAGTCGGTTAAGCCTTGCTGAGCCATCGTGCTCACGATTGCTGCTATATGTGTTTTTCAGGTGAGGACTACCCCACGGACTCGGGGTACGAGTCCACCAGTGAGGGCTACCCTCCGTTGGGGACCACGGCTGAGTGGGAGCCGTACACGCCGCGCTGAGCTACAGAGTGGAGCTAGTGTGGGTTGTCCCTAGGACTGGACAACCGACTTTTGCTAGTTAGGTGGCCGTGAGTTGTATAAATTTAACTTCCGCTTTTATAACATCTATACTTAGTTGTAAACTGAAGGTTTGTACTACTTTGTACATATTCAGTTGTTCTCTATGTAATACAATGTTTTCCTTATGATGTGTGCTGTCGGGTGTCGCATCGTGTGGCACCACTCTCTGAGATCCTGGGCGTACGGATTTCAGTTCGTCACAGGCTAGTATCAGAGCTGCTTAGGGGATAGCTCACTAATTAAGGACTGTATTACGGGAAAACTTAGGATTACGGTGATAATTCGCTAGTATGCCCAAGTAAGGACTATATTAGCATAGATACTTAAAGTGGCATGACTAACATATGTGTTATAATTCTGAATTTTGATTATGTAACGACGCACCTACGCTCAGGTAAAAATGGTAAGGAACGCTACCGAAAGCGGTTCAATTTCTGTTAGCTCCCCTGAAGAGGAATGTGGTTCAGGGATAGGTCTCACAGCTTGGTGTGAGACGTCATTATGAAATTCTTGGACTCTTCATGTTCCTGAGTTCATATGAAACGCTGATCCCTAGCGTGCATTAGGCAAGCAAGTGGAGACCCCATCGTGAGGTCAGTAACGCGATAGTGTGTTCTTCTGGAAATAGCCTAGGAGGACATACGCAGTGCTTGCCATCGGCGTGCTCTGCAGGGCAGTAGGTGGTATCTATTGGGTTCATAAAATTCCCAACCGTGACGACCCGTTTGCGCCCTACTCAGGTTCTCCGTCGTGTGGTGTGAAAATACGATCACGTACCTTGAGACGTGGCTTAACTCAAGGACGGCCATATGGTAATGATACGGGCGTATGTATTTGCTTTCAAATATGGACCTGCCTGAAATGACAACAACCTTTGAGTGCATCAATATTGAGTGTTCTTCTGCAGGTACTAACCACGTATGTATTCCGTGTAGTACACGTGTGCGAGAGACCGTTTAGTGCCACAATTGAGACGTATATGCCGGTATAATCCAGTTAGGATTTTCCTTTTTTGTGAGGAACGTAGTACCGACATGTAACAGGCATTTGAATTAAAGATAATGGTAACAAGGAACTAAAATAACCAAGTTTCAATATTTAGGACCCTGGTTGGGTAGGAAGATTCAACAAGTGATTAGTTTAGCTCAAAGGGATTGAAAAACAGAGTGCTCTGTTTTGGCAGCAAGTTTGCTGAAATTTAACAGAGCATAACTCACAGGTTATTTATCCAATGGAGATGTGGGATATAGTTCTGGAAATAGGTTTAAGTGCTCTACAACTTTGTTATAGACTTCCAGAGCAGAATCACACATCAAACTGGTTTAGATCCCAGAGGAATGTAAACTGTCCAGAATCAGGACAGGTTCAAAACACTCTCTGGACTGTTCTGTTTTTCAAACATAACTTCCTGTAGAAAAATCTAAAATTATCATATGATACATTTTTTAAAGGTCAGGAGATGTGTTACATCTTATTAATTCAGAGTTTCTGCAATGGCAGCACGGAATTCAGTGCAATTCAGAGTTGAAAACAGCAACTTCCAAAGGAGGTGCTGTTGAAATTCTTCCAGAAATTCTGTTGACTTTGAATTGTCATAACTCTTTAACCAGAGCTTATCTGAGGGCAAATAAATACTCATTGAAAATCTACTGAAGTTAAGTTTAACTTTGGTATTCAACTTGAGTTATAAAAATGCCCAGTACCAGATCAAAATCTGGGATATGTAGAAACTGGTCATTCTGGGCAGATGGATGGACAGTTGAACTTATGTGAGAGATTGTTGTACCCTAAGGGGGTTTGATTACTTCCAATGGGTAGCACATACTCATGAATTGTTATTTTCAACTAGTGAAAGGTTTGAGTATATTTCCTACTCAAAGTTTCTTTTGCTAGAGACAATGTTTGTGTCATATTGAAGATAAAAGGGTAGTATACGTGATGACAAAGCGGTATTAACGTCTCGTAGTGACCAAATCTAGTTGAGATGAACTTCCAAACAGGAAGTCCATCAAGTTGGATTTAACCAGTTTGTAATTGGTCTGGTAATGATGTAGCTTGTGCAAAGTTATTACATTATCTAATTACAAGATGTATCGCATGCTTATTTTCATTATGTCTTTACACCTACTTTATTGGACTGCATGAAGTATGTTGTGGGACTGATTTTATTATCGTATGGTTGCAGATTGTTTGTACACGGGCCATGCATGAGGTCAGTGGCTCTAGCCAGCAGGGGTGATGACTCCCAGCCACCTGCCTACGACAGTACCCCGCAGCAACAACCACCACCGCCGCCTCCGCTTACACTAGCGGATGTGATTGCGGCGCTGGTGGGAAATCGTGAGGAGCAGACCAATCTGCTCCACACGATCGTGCAGAATACGTCCCAGGTGGGGGGCGTCAAGAGAGGGGGCCTCGTGAGCCCCACACTATGATGTAATCGGATTTCATGAGTACGCATCCTCCGGTATTCACCGAAGCGGCAGAACCACTGGAGGCCGGCAACTGGCTGCGGACGATCGAGTCCAAGTTCGGGCTGCTCCAATGCACAGAGCGGCAGAATACTCTCTTCGCAGCACAGCAGCTTCACGGGGCCGCTGGTGCGTGGTGGGCGAACTATGTCGCCTCACTGCCGGCTGGCCACGCCATGGAGTGGGAAGAATTCTAGGAGGTGTTCCGCGCCTACCATATCCCTCCCGGGATAATGAAGAGGAAGTTCCAAGAGTTCTTGGAGCTGAAGCAAGGCGGTAGGAGTGCCCACGACTACTCCCGTGCCTTCAACCATCTGGCGCAGTATGCGTCGGTTTATGTTTCCACCGAGAAGAAGAAGCGAGAGAAGTTCTATCGGGGGTTAAATCCCGAGATGAAGACGCATTTCGCACAATGCAATCGCGGCACTTTCAATGACCTCATCAATGCCACGATAATGCAAGAGGATGCTCATCGGGAATTGGCGGCTGAGCAGCAAAAGCGAAGCCCTCCACCAAGCAGCGGGGGTGGAGCTCCTAAAAAATACCGCATGGTGTATCAGACACCATCCAGTCAGCAGTGGTATCCACCGGCGCGACCTCAGCAGTTTGGGGGTCGTTCTTTTCAGCCATCCCCATTCCGACCATCGATGCCACCACCGCATCCGCAACAGCAGCAGCAGATGGTACCCCGGTCATTTCCACTGCCACAACGCACCCCGGGTTTCCGTCCGCCGATCAGCAGAGGACCGCCTCGCTACACCTGCTACACGTGTGGCCAGGCGGGTCATTTCTCGAAGGACTGTCCCCGGGGGCAGCAGAGCAGCGGGCAAGCCCAATATCAGGGCGGTGCTTGAGGCCGACCTCCGGTCAAGAAGGGAGGTCAGTGGACCAGGGGCGTTCGCAACCTCGACAATGAGGACGCCCCGTAGGGAGAAAACATGCTGGCGGGTACGTTCACTCTCAACGACCAAACAATCATCATTTTATTTGATTCGGGTGCAATCCACAGTTTCATAAGTGCATCCTATGTGGCTAAGCATCAACTGCAAGTCTTCCCAACCGATTGCTCATATATGATCTGCTCACTGGGTGGGAAGATTTCAGCAAATATGACGATTCCAAAAGCATCACTGTGCTTAGGTGTGAAGATATATCCCACCACCTTGATAAGCCTTACGGGACAGAAGATTGATGCAATCTTAGGGATGTCATGGTTACGCTACCATGGCACTGTCCTGGAAACTATATCATGGACGGTTCATTTGAATTCTCCTTTCCACCGTCCACATTCAATGGTATTAGACAACCCTGTTCCGGAAGTTTCAGCAACTTATAACACTGAAGCTCTCAAGTTAGAGGACATCCCCGTAGTCCGGGAATACCCCGACGTGTTTCCAGATGATCTCCCAGGCATGCCACCTGAACGGGATGTGGAGTCAAGAGAGAACTTACACCCGGGACTACTCCCATATAACAGAGACCATACAAATTGGCTCCGAACGTGCTGTCTGAGTTGAAAGAACAGCTCAATGATTTGTTGAGCAAGGGTTTCATTAGACCGAGTTCCTCACCTTCGCTCCGGGTATCATCAAATAAAAATCCGGGCGGAGGATATCCCGAAGCCGGCCTTCTCGACGAGATATGGCTTATACGAATATCTCGTCATGTTGGTCTCACTAATTCTCCGGCACATTTCATGTATCTCATGAACTCGGTGTCATGCCGGAGCTGGACAAGTTCATTGTGGTGTTCATTGATGATATCTTGGTTTACTCCAAGACAGAAGCAGAACACGCCGAACACTTGAGAATCGTTCTTCAACGATTGCGGGACCATAAGCTCTATGCCAAGTTCAGAAAATGTGAGTTTTGGATCATCCAAGTGCCTTTTTTCGGACATATCATCTCAGCGGAAGGAATTGCGGTTGACCCAAGCAAAATTGAACAAGTGCTGAAATGGAAATCCCCCACTTCTGTCCATGAGGTCAGAAGCTTCCTCGGTTTAGCGGGGTATTACCGGAGATTCATTCCAAGCTTCTCCAAGCTTACTAAGCCGATGACAGAATTACTGAAAAAGGGAACAAAATATGTTTTGGAACTCAGCATGTGAAGGAGCGTTCCAAGCATTGGTGAAGCATCTCACAACAGCCCTGGTCTTAGCTCAACCGGATACGACCAAGCCTTCGATGTGTATTGTGATGTGTCCGGTATCGGGCTCGGCTGCGTGTTGATGCAGGAAGGACATGTGGTCGCGTATGGCTCATGCCAACTTCGGAACCATGAGAAGCACTATCCGACTCATGATCTTGAGCTTGCTGCTGTGGTTTTGGCACTGAAAATGTGGAGGCACTATCTCCTGGGGAATTTGGTGCATCTCTACACCGACCACAAGAGCTTAAAATATATCTTCACCCAGAAGGAGCTGAATATGAGGCAAAGGAGGTGGTTAGAACTAATCAAAGATTATGAGATTGAGATTCATTACCACCCTGGCAAGGCGAATGTGGTTGCCGACGCGCTGAGTCAGAAATCACATGTCCATAACCATACCATTACACCGATGGAAGAGGAAGAGCTGAGTTTATACTTGGTTCCTTATGGATCACTCTACAACCTTGCTCTCATCCCTACTATTAGGGAGGATATCATTGCAGCTCAGAAAGTTGACAAGGGCATGGCACATCTCCGGAGACGGATAGACAGCGGGGATATTAAATGTTTCCGGAAGGATGATGAGGGGACGCTGTGGTTCAATGACCGCATAGTCGTACCCCGGAATATAGAGCTGAGGAAGAAGATCCTTGATGAAGCTCACTTGTCTAAATTCTCCATTCATCCGGGCAGCAACAAAATGTACCAAGATTTGAAAAGAAAATTTTGGTGGACACGGATGAAGCGAGAAGTGGCTAAATACGTATCCGAGTGTGATATGTGTAGATGAGTGAAAGCAGATCACATGAGAAAATTAGGGCTGTTGCAACCCCTGAAAATTCCATCATGGAAGTGGGAAGATGTGAGCATGGATTTCATTGTGGGATTACCTATGACTTCCAACAAGCATGATTCCATTTGGGTAATCGTTGACTGACTAACCATGTCGGCTCACTTCATTCCTGTGCATACACATTTCCATGCCAGAAGATATGCGGAGTTGTACATTGCAAGAATCCTATGATTTCATGGAGTACCCAAGACCATAATCTCAGACCGTGGGGCATTGTTTGTGGCTTGTTTCTGGGAGCAGTTGCACGCTGCTTTGGGTACTAAGCTGATTAGAAGCTCCGCCTATCACCCTCAGATAGATGGACAAACTGAGAGGGTGAACCAAGTATTAGAAGACATGTTGAGAGCGTGTTCCATCCACCACGGTATAAACTGGGATAATCATCTACCATTGGTGGAATTCTCGTACAACAATAGCTATCAGGCGAGTATCAAGATGGCACCATATGAGGCTCTCTACGGTCACAAGAGCCGCACCCCATTGAACTGGTGCGAGTCCGGTGAAAGGGTCACTTTCGGGATTGATTATGTGAACGACGCTGAAGAGCACGTTCAGATTATTCAAGCAAACTTGAAGGCCGCTCAATCCCGGCAGAAAAGCTACGCTGATAAGAGGCGTAGGCCACTGCACTTCGATGTCGGGGAATACGTGTACCTCCGTGTATCTCCGATGAAAGGTGTGCACCGATTCGGCGTGAAGGGGAAGCTCGCTCCCTGATTTATTGGACCCTATGCTATTACCGAGAAGTGTGGACCAGTGGCGTATAGACTGGAGCTACCGGCATCTCTCGCTGGTGTTCATGACGTTTTCCATGTTTCACAACTACAGAAATGTCTGAAGTATACGGCTGCTGTTCCCACCGAAGACATTGGCGAGCTGCAACCGGATTTGACGTATGCTGAATATCCGGTGGCAATTATTAATGAAAAGGCTCGGACCACGCGTAACCGAATGCTGTGGTTCTACAAGATACTGTGGAGCAACCACACCGCTGAAGAAGCGACGTGGGGGAGCGAGGAGTTCTTTCACTCAAGCTACCCGGACTTCATGACGTCTCATCATGGGTAAGTACCTATTACATCGTCGTCTCTTCCTTTATAATCTCGGGACAAGATTCTTTTAAGGCGGGAGGGATGTAAAAGCCCAAGAATGGACTTGCTAAAATTTTCATCACATCACCACACCACAGCTCATTTGGTGGGTAGCTCATGAACATTTGTGAAGAGCATGTAAACAGAATCAAGAGGGTGATTAGAGGGGAAACTTATAACTCCAAAAAGTAGGAGTTCATACACATAAACATGAGAGGCTGAGCTCACCCCTAGACCTTAAATATTCTTAGGAAGGCTCAGGCCAAGTTTCATGCAAATCCAAGCCTTTTTGAGGCACTTTTGGAGACATTTGAAAAAGGGGCTATTTGCATGCAAATTCAAATTGCAGCTAGTTTCATCAGTTGAATTCAAAAGTTGACTTCATATTCAAACTCAGCACATTTTTCTGAGTTAGTCCACCAATTTTCGTCCTCATTGGAGTTCATCTTGTCGGGAGCTAAATTTGCATTAATTCAAAACTTAATTTGAATTTCAAATTCAAATTTGAAGCAAATTTAGCCAAACCAATTTCAATTTGGTGAATTCAAATTTACTCACTAACTTGGTGGCTAAGTTTACCATTTAAGTGTTAGTAGATGGGATATTTGCAGCTAGAATGGAAAAGAAGTAGAGGGGGGGGCGAGGGGCCCACAGGTCAGTGGGAGAGCTAATTCACACCGGAGCAAGTCTCTGTTTCTCACTGAGTCGCTTGACAACCTTCGGGTATCCGGTGTTCGGACGTCTCCGAGGTTGGCACGCTGAGCTGAGCTCATCCAGAGCTTCTCCGAAGCTTCCTCGACGTGGTCGACGCAACAACCCGGCGCCACACCCACGGTAAACCCGACCACGAGCTCCATGTTTCTCTTCGGCGCCGTGTAAAGCCGCCGCCACCAAAACACATGGTACGGCCGCTAGGTTCGATCTTACGCCGAGTTTCGCACGCCAAAAGGTTCGCCTAGGAGTGCACTTTCTGTCCTGCAACCCCGGCCGCATGCCATAGAGTGTGCTCGCCGGAATTCAAGTTCTTGCCGATAGCATGTGATATAGCCTGTGTCCGTCGAAATCGAAAATTCGGGCTAACTGGTCAAGCAATCATTCCCCAACTTAGATAACCATCTAGAAACGTCCGTGCGAATCCATACGATCAAGAATCATGGGAAACCAGCGAGAAAACACTGAGGTCCTTGGGTTTTCGTTCATCACCGGGTTTAGACCTAGGTCGCACGGTAAAGTCCAGTTTGCCGCAACCTTGAGAAAGATCAGAGTTTGGGTCGTTGCTCTGTAAGTAATGACGGTGCTGTAGGAGCCAACAGAGGAGGCTTTGAGGCATTACAGCGCCATACCGACATCGCCGAACTCACCACGTTGACTGTCTCCGTTGCACGACCATTTCCGGTGATCACCGGCCGGCGACGAGGTCAGCAACGGATTCCCCAAGCAATTTTAGGCGGGGGGCAGCAAGTTTGGTTGAGTTCCGGTCACGGGAACCCTCTCCCGGCGAGTACTCCGGCGAGGGGGGTGGCGGGGAGCCACGGCGAGGAAGACGAAGCTCCGCGGCCCCACGTGTCGGTCTCTGTTAAAACCGCGTAGGATCTGCTGTGGCACCGGGATCTCGTGTGACTACACGGGAGATTCTGCGGATCCCCGTGTGGTTTGGCTGTAGAGCTGACACGTAGCCCTGAGACCCACCAGCCGGTTTAAACATTTCTTTGAATTTCAGAATTTGGTTCAAACTTCAACTAGCTATAACTTTTGCTAAGAAGCTCCAAATATAGTGAACCAAATTTTGTTGGATTCATCTCTTCGAGTACTATCCAACAAAACAAGTTTCAGTTCATGAAACTTAATATTTTTCCAAAATTAATTCCCTAAACTTTAAACTGTTGGGAATTTTATCTGGAGAATTCTTTTATGGAAAATTCTGAAAATTGGCTGGGATGTTCAATTTAAAATCCTTAGTTCACAGGAAAAAATTAAGATCCATCCAGGTTCATTTAGTCCCTCTAATGGTGTGATTAATTGAACTGCCCTGAAAAAATGGAAAAATGTACAGAAACATTTTTCAGATTTTCTCAAATCTTGTTTAGGGCATTACTTCCTATAGGATTCTTCAAATGACATGAAACCAATTCCATTAGAACCATCTCAAACTCTAGCTTCCATAAAGTAATGGGTTGAGCCATGAAAACCCCTGGAAATCCTTAGAAGCTCTAGTAATGACCAAATAGACTTTTATTTGTACAGAGCTCAAATGAACTTTGTTTCAGATGAAACTTGGTCAAATCTCTGGTTAGGATCCTACCAAGGCACCGTAAAAATTTCAGAGCCAACGGGGAGGGCTAGCTAGAGTTATGGTCTTTACCTCTTCAATTTAACACATTGCATTAAAATTGACATATAGTACATTGCTTACGTGTAGTCGCTGAAGGCGAGGAGACCCCAGAAGTGTTGGATTTCCTGCTTCTGGACGAGATGCTAACAACTGACCAGCAGCAACAAGGCAAGCCCCGGTTTTCATTAACAAGTTTTACAAAGTTTTTCTTTATGTATACTTAGCATGAGGTATGTTTGTGCATTAGGTGTAGGATGGATGAAACCCCAAGTGCATTACCAGATTATTCCTACAAGAGTGAGGGTAGTGTCTAAGTCCTCTAGTAGTCAGGCTGTGCTTAATGTTCATAGAACTTCGGTACAAGTCGAGTAGTTAGAATCTACTCGCGAGTATAGGTGTCAGGACACACGGGATTGGTTCGAGTGATGTGAGATCACTTTAGTAAGAAAATGAGACTAGGCAGGGGCTAGGATGCAGCAAGAGGAAGTCTTGTGGGCGCAGCCCTGTCCGTGTCGATTGAGGACCGATCCGTGTGCGACCCACGCTGATCAAGTTTGAACGTACCGAAGGCATATCGGATATATGGGCCCAGGTAAACCGATGTAACCTAAACCTCCGGGCGTCGAGGCATAGCACACCGATTTATAGGTGTAGGTTGAAGGCAGCCAGGTGGAAATCTGCTAACAGGCATAGAGAGATGCTCCGTGTAGGGAACCTCCTGCTCGTTTCGGTGCGACCGGTTCGACGTTTGGGCTGTTGGGTGAAAGGTTGTCCCGTACGACACCGAGTGAGTGTGCTTTGCCGCTCCATGGGTGGGCGTATGGGACGTGCTCTTTAAGTATCCCTGCAGGTGCATATCGAGTCAATTCGTCGTCCCTGTGGGGACCACCCCGTGGTTCACCCACTCCAGGATCGCATTGGTTGGTGCCGTGTGATGCGGCACCCAACAGCACACATGAAAAGATTAAGAACAATATACAAACTTTCATTTGATATAAAAACAGCGAAAGTATTTTTACAAAACTTAATTATACAGCGGAAGTAATATACATAGCTACTCTCTAATCCTAACTAAGCAAAAGTGCAGCCGTCCAGCCCGGGGACGCTACACACTAGCAACATGCAACCGGAGATCACGGCGGCGTGCAGGGCTCTAGATCGGCCGTGTACCCCGACGGGGGCATCGCCTCGTCCTTGAGAGGGCCCGGCGTCCCATTTCACGGGGACGGGGATCTCGCCCGGGAATCGCATTGGATGGTGCCGTGTTATGCGGCACCCAACAACACACATATAAGGAAAATTGTATTACATAAATCAAAGCGGAAGCTTACAAATGTTCTTTGTAAATAATTTACATAAATTAGCTATAGCGGAAGTCTATAAATAGCTCACGTCGTATATCTAAGAAGCACTCGAGAAGAGGTCCAGCCCGCGGACTCCTCTCCCTAGCATCACGAAAACCTTGCAGCGGCTAGGTTCTTCATGTGTTACCGACTCGGAAGTTTCCGAGTCTCACCGGACAACCTTCTTTATAGCGGCGCATTAATCTGCAAAACCACTCATATAGCAAGAGTGAGCACAAAGGCTCAGCAAGACTTAACCGTCTCTCCTAAGACATGCAACTCTACATAAAAGTAACTTAAGACCTAACATATAAGTTGCAAAAAGACTCGCCTACAAGTTCATCCTTAACTTTCAGAATTTAGCCATAAAAATAGTGACCTTGCGCCCAGCAACATTGGAACTCCACAATCAAACAAGAAACACTTCATTCCAATGTTACTTGTACCAAGGTGGAAAATAACTTTAGTTTGCTCTATCTCTACTTCAAACAAGGTTTTCATGTAATTTACAATAACCATAGCAACAATTAAACTTTGCAAACTGTTTCCACACAAGTTGATTACTACGTCACAACATGGGAGCAAGCGGTACTCAATAACCGCGAGGGACGGTGATTCAAATCAAACACTACCCGGATAACTCGACACATACGCCCGCCTATGAAGACCCAAATCTGGCGTCCTTCATTACGTCGTATGTGGCAACCTTTCTCAGGACACTGGACTATAGAACCGGTCACACCGTCTCGGGCTCATAGGTCTAACGAGACGATGTGGTATGCCTCTACAATCCAGTGAACCTGGTACATCGGTTTCCTGGTTCCCATATATCAGTAAGCATCCGGTACACAACTCAATACTTGCTCCTAGATGCGGCACACACATTGGTCCTTAACCGACACAGGCAGAGCTACTCGACCAAGACCTTATCTTGTCGCTGCCTAACTGTAACACCCCAAATTTTGATTCAAAACTCTAAACCATGTTCAGAGGGGAATTTAAAAATTTTTGGACGTGTTGCATGTTTTACAAAAATTCAAATTCAAACTGGAATTCAAATTAGACTCAAAACAGAAAAGAAATGGAAAAAGAAAAAAAGAAACGGGAAAAAAACCGGCCAGTGGGCCGAAACCCGCCAGCCGGCCCAGTATCCCCGCGCCAGCCCGCCCCCGCGCGCGCCGCGCTGCCTCTCACAGACGGGTGGGACCCACCTGTCATCCCTAACCCTGAGCCCCCGCGACCCCGGACTTTTCCCCCGAGCGCGCGCGATCTTAACCGCCCGGAAACTGCGTCCCGCCGCCCGAATTCTGGTCCCAGAGGACTCCAACTCGATCACAACAGACCCACCGCCCTCCCCCGGCTATAAAAACCCCAGCCCCGATCAGTTTTTCCCACGCGATCGTCGATTTTTACTCCGGTGAGCACCGAGACTTCGCCGGTGAATTCTGGCCGATCTAAGCTCGGAAACTCTGATCTAACTCGCTGGTCTTGATCCACCGCCTCCGGGGAGCTTTGCAGGTGCAGAAAACTCGGAGACTTACGGTGTAAACACAGCGCCGACGAGCTTCGCTGTGATTTTGCCTCGGACCTCGCCGCCGATCACTTTCCAGGACCCCCGAGCTCAAGAAAACCCCCGAGGTGAGATCCCTGACCTCCCCTCTACCGATCTATGCCATAAGATCACAGTTCTAGGCAGAATTTTCGAAGATCCGAAACTTTCCGGCGAGATCGCCGCTTCCCGCCGCCGTGCGCCGCCGGCAGCGCCGCCCGCGCTCGATCAGAGCGACGTGGCCGCTTGTGCGCCGTTTATTTTAAATCGCACGGTAGGGTTTAAATCCCCGCGTACCGGTTCGATGTTATAATCTCAGCCGTCGGTTTAATATCGGACGGTCCACGTCAGCCCCGCGTTATAAAGACTGGAATTCTTACGTGCTACCCTCTGGGGTTCTCTGGAATTGAGAGCTAGCCCCGGAAACTTCAGATCTAGCCCCTGGAACTCCAGAAAATCATGTAAATTCATTTAAAAATCAGTTTTAGCCCCTGGACTTAATAAAAATTAGGAAAAACACCTCTGATAAGTGTAGCTAGACCCCTGGAAATTCTGAAAATAATATTATAGACCCTGTAATGGGGTGAGTTTACTTTTTAACCCTGTTTAGTATTTAATTTAGAAAATTGGATATGTAACTAGTGTTTAAAAATTAAAAAGTGGGACAAACATATTGTCAAAATTAAGTTAAAGACTTTCTCAGTGTTTAGAAAATTTTGGAGTGAGATAAAAACATATTTTGGACAGAATTGAATCTGTTTAATTTATTATTCACATTTAGGGACACATTTTTAAGTAAAGAATAGTCATAGAAAAATAGGGAAAATAATTATGAAATAGTCTACATCAGAAGCCAAGGTCAAAATATGTTATTAAATCATTTAGGACCAGAACCTATACTGTTTAGATGATGTGTATTACTAATTTCATAATAAAATACACAATTATGCATAGGAGTATAAATCTGAAAATATAGCAACTAGTAAATGATAAATGGAGTTTCTAAAATCCAAAGAATTCAGTTTAGGGTTGGTAGAAATTCTGAAGGCACATATGGAGAAGAAAAATACTTTTCATACATACTTGGTAGTGAAAAGGTGTAGTAGTTGAATATAAGAAATTTATTGGAAACCCATATAAATAGTATGTAAGTATAAATGTGGACATAAAAGTAGGAATCATATACACATGGTTAAAAGTGCATGCAAGCCACAACTCAACACACATAAAGTAACCACAACACATATAATGGTAAAGAACTTTTATAAATGTGAATGTGTGGTTTGTATGAATTAAGAAGTGTGAACTATGTCTTATGATTGTTGTTTTTCTTTTGCTATGTGTGATGTTATGAAGTAGAACCTGTTCAAGAGCAAGTTATCCCTTTCCAAGATCAGGACTACCCATTTCAAGAGCAGCAAGAAGGAGGCAAGTGTCCTTGACCACTTTGATCCTATGCTAGGACGTGTAGATAGAATTATTTGCATTGTCAAATGAAATATGAAACCCATGCTAGGAAAGTTTCCCTAGAATTGCATTACCTTGTTTCCTTGTAGCTTGGGTTGGGATTTATTTTGTCATTTATTTACATGCATTTGCTTAGCCATGCTTAGAATGGGATATTTGGGAAATGAGATCATCAGTTTATATTACCATACTCTTGAATGAGACATTGTGAGTTATGTAGAGGTAGGGTCAAGGCAAGTTGGATGTTTTGGTTGTGTGCTGGGTGCACGAGACTTGGGTTTGTGTTTAGTACTTGCCTGGATCCTAAGGACCGGTTCATGGAGCATGTAACCCGGCTTTACAGTGCCAACCACATGCTGAAATGGGGCAGCTTGGCCAATTAATTAGGTGTATCCCCGGCGTAGTATGGGTGTGTTGGATGGTGTGGGGAGTAGGTGTCAGCTGGACTACCATATGAACCGCAAGGCTCAAGAGGGGGCCACTGCAGCGGGGTTGGAGCCTCTTGTTCTGTTAGGGGTGAAACCTCAGTGGGCCCACGCTCGTCGGGAATCCCTTTGTAAAGGCTTCGTAGTGATCTCCTGGCTGCACACCTGGGAAGTGTGAATGTGGATCGTAGCCACTGGCATAATGGAGGTTCTTTTAGTCCACCCGGCAACGGGGGATGAAATCACTACTTGTGGGTACAGTGGTACAAACTCTGCAGAGTCAAAACTGTCTTGACAGCCGTGCTCACGGTTAAGAGCGGCCTGGACTTATTCATGATTAGAGGATTGATGGTTTTGGAAGTTAAGCGGGGAGCTTAACATTGGAAATGATGTTATGGTTATTGGATTATGATGATGGGATGGGAGAATTTGACCATTTCACCTGTGTAGTAATGTAGGTGCTTAATAAGCTAAGGTGATAGGTATTAAATGCGTAGTGCTTTAACCATGAGTTCAACCTCTCCTTGTTCTAGCCATGCATGATATAATTTTCCCACACTTGCTGAGTACCATTGGTACTCAACCTTGCATATTTGTTGGTTTATATTGCTGCTCAGGTCAAGATAATGAGGTGGTGTATAATGACCAAGATTTTGGACCCGAGGAAGGTTTTTAGGTTCATGAAGACCCCCGGGCAACGCCTGTGATGGAGCCCTAAAGAATAATATTCCGCTGCTAGTTTATTTACTTGTGATGAAGCATTAGTGTCCATTGAGACATTTGCGATGTAAGACTTATTTATATTCGACACCTGGCTTGTAATAAATGATGCTTCACTATTTGTCATCACATGTATGAGAAAATGATCCTGGCATACATGTGATATTCACTTGGTTGTTTCTTCGGAAAAACCGGGTGTGACAGAGGTGGTATCAGAGCCAAGGTTGCCCGTAGGAACGTGGACCTAGGTAGAAATGGACGTATTTAAGGGCCCTATTTTTCTTAAAAACTATTTTTCAAGGTGTGGGTGGAAAAGTGTTATTAAAGGAGTCATTTTCTTCATCTTACCCCAACTTTCATTCAAAATAGGATTTTTGTTTGAGAATTTATCTAACCTAATTTTAAATTCTTTTGTTTTAGATGGTTCGCATGATTCGCACCGCTCGTAAGTCCACAGGAGGGAGAGTTCCTTTAGTGGCCCTTGCCGAAAGAGAGGAGAGTCGTCCAGTGACGTACCTTTCCTACGGATTGGCAGTAGGAGATTTGTTGCGCCGTCTTCGACGTATGCTCGAAGCCGCCGGCAATACGGGCAAGCTAATCATCCACTATAACTCCACCAGGACCATCCGTGAGAAGAGGGAAGAATGGAGTTCGGAGATGAGGATTATACACGAGAATCAGCTGCTGAAGATCCACCATTCTCCAGCTTGTCGAGCAACACAAGTTGACACGGAGAAAGATGTCACCTGGGAGGCCATCACCTGCCAGAGTCACATCTATCGTCGCCACTTGGACAAAACTGAGTACATGTATGTCCTCCAACGTGAGAGTGGTACCACGGAGTACAAGTACCCACCGGTGCAGCAAGGGACTTCCCATGAGCACATGGACTTGTGCTTGGAGGATGCTGCTATGCTCAGCACTCGACTGCAGGAGTGTCAACAAGAGCTTCAGGATGTTCGAGACACCCTGAAGGAAATGGAGGCGTTGCTGCGAGCTTGCTTAAAGGCGAGAGAAAGAGGAGATGGGAATGAACTGTGTGTCACCGTGAATGATACATGGACTCCTGACTCCCCGGATCGCCGAGCGATCAGGCGTCGTCGCACTTCTCCACCAGCAGCCTCCCCACCCAAAGCAGAGTCAGAAGGTAGCCGAAATGAGGAGGAAGATCCCGAGGAGCCAGCTCAAGAGGACGAGTAGTGTAGAGTCTTTCCCCTATCTAGCAAGAGGTCGAGTAGTCGAGTCGTTACGTAGTTAATGGTGTGATGATGCTTGGTGTGTGACGTGAGTTGTGGAAGCCATGGGCAATTGTCCACAGCCTCGTCTTCAGATTGTTTTGCTTTGGTGTGTGAACCCACAGGAAATAATAGTGCATTTATTTGGTGTGAGATATGAATCCCCGTAAAAGTATAACAAAGCCTCAACACTTCAAAGTGCAAACTAATGAAAGTAGTAAGATGATACTAAATGATTTCAAATTGACATGGGTTGATTCTGCCAGATGGCCGGAAGAGGAAAAGGACGTGCTGCCAACCCCGCCAACCACAACGATGAGGCATGCAACCCTCATCTTTCTGGAGGCCAGGACCGGGGTGGTCGCCGTGAAGAAATTGATCCTCTCCACCAAATGCTGGAGAATCAAAATCAGCTCATCCAGAACTTGACTCAAGTGGTGGCCAACTTGCATCAAGTTCCACCTCCACAAGCTGCACCACGCCAACCAAGGTTGAGTGAGTTTCTAGGAACTCAACCTCCAAAGTTTGCAAGTGCTGCTGAACCTCTGGAGGCAGATGATTGGCTGAAGACCATTGAAAGTAAGATGAGGATAATACAATGCCAAGGGTATGAAAGGGTGCTGTTTGCCTCTCATCAATTGCAGGGACCTGCTGCTGATTGGTGGACCGCCTACGTGGCCGCCCATCATGACCCTGAGAACATCACTTGGGAAGAGTTCAAGCGTAGCTTCCGCAACCACTACATCCCAAGAGGTGAACTCAAAAACAAGAGGAAAGAGTTTCTGGGACTACAGCAGGGAAACATGACGGTGAGGGAATACCTCACTAAATTTACTCAACTATCCCGTTATGCTCCACGAGACATAGAGACTGATGAGCAGAAACAAGATTGTTTCGTGGAAGGACTTACCGCAGAGATGCAGTGTGCAATGTCCTCAAATGAGTATGAAAGCTTCCAAAAGATGGTGGACAGAGTAATTGTGGTGGAAAGGAAGCTAAAGGCCCTGGAAAATGAGAATAAGAGGAAGGCGGGGTGGTCACATCAGGCCTCAGGGAGCAACACCCGCCCACGTATGATGCCGCAACCTACGGGGCAGACGATCCGTGCTGCGGTACCCTATTCAGCACCAAGAGGGTACAACCCAAACTACAGGCCACCCGCAGTACCAGCACAGCTGCAACGTCAGTTTGCGCAGCAGCCTCGCCCCGCATATCCACCTCGACCAGCAGTACAAGGACCCCCAAACCAACCCCAAGACAACAAGGGCCAAGCACCTAAGATTGGGGTGCAATGTTTCAGCTGTGGTGAAGTGGGGCACTACGCCCATAAATGCCCAAAGAAGAAGCCTGCGCCGCCACAACAGCAGAATGTAGTGAGAGGACGGGTGAACCACGTCACTATGGAGGAAGCACAAGAGGCACCCGACGTGGTAGTTGGTAAGTTTCCTGCCAATTTACACCTTGCAACTCTGCTGTTTGATTCTGGTGCTACCCACTCGTTCATTGCTCAAGGGTTTGTTAAGAAGTATGACCTAGCAACTACACAAATGAACCATATGCTAGCCGTAAACTCTCCAGGTGGAGAAATAAGGACAAGACAAGTGTGTCCCAAAGTGAGCCTAGACATTAATGGGGTAGTATTTACTGCTAACCTCATAGTGATAGATTCACAAGGGATAGATATTATTTTGGGTATGGATTGGTTGACCAAACATAAAGGAATCATCCATTGTTCGACCAGAACGGTGGAATTAACTCACCCCAGTGGTACCAGAGTAAAGTTCATAACAATACACGAGCCTAGGAGGGACATTAAATTAAATCAAGTGGAGGTGAAAGTTGAGGAAATCAGGACCATCAGGGAATATCCGGATGTTTTTTCGGAGGAGTTGCCAGGTATGCCTCCCGACCGTGACGTGGAATTCGCAATTGAGCTAGTACCGGGAACAACCCCGATATACAAGAGACCTTATCGAATGGACTCCAAGCAGCTAGAAGAGCTCAAGGATCATTTGAGAGAACTGACGGAGAAGGGGTATATTCGCCCTAGTTCCTCACCATGGGGAGCTCCGGTGATATTTGTGCCTAAGAAAGACGGAACCCAAAGGTTATGCGTGGATTACCGTGCTTTGAATGAGGTAAGCATCAAGAACAAGTACCCATTGCCTCGCATTGAAGACTTGTTTGATCAGTTGAGGGGAGCTTGTGTGTTCTCGAAAATTGATCTCAGGTCGGGATACCACCAACTCAAGATAAGGCAATCTGATATTCCCAAGACAGCTTTCGTATCTCGATACGGACTGTATGAATACACTGTCATGCCTTTCGGGCTAACCAATGCCCCGGCATATTTCATGTACCTCATGAACAAGGTATTCATGGAATATCTGGACAAATTTGTGGTGGTTTTCATAGATGATATTCTCGTCTTCTCCAAAGATGAGAAGAACATGAGAAACATCTAAGGTTGGTGTTACAGAGGCTGAGAGAACACCAACTATATGCCAAGTTGACCAAGTGTGAGTTTTGGCTGAAGAGAGTTCCCTTTTTAGGGCATATAATCTCGGAGGGAGGAATCTCCGTAGATCCCGCCAAAATCGAAGATATCCAGAAGTGGAAGACCCCTGAAAATGTCGGGGAAGTTCGAAGCTTTTTGGGATTGGCTGGATACTATCGACGGTTTATTGAGGGATTCTCCAAGATCTCGAGACCTCTCACCAAACTGTTGGAAAAGGGAATCACATTCACCTGGACGCCACAGTGCGATACGAGCTTTCAGGAGCTAAAGAAAAGATTGACAACAGCCCCAGTGTTGGTTATGCCAGATATGCAGAAGAATTTCACAGTGTACTGCGATGCCTCTGGAAATGGGTTGGGATGTGTTCTCATGCAAGAAGGGCATGTCGTGGCTTATGCGTCCCGGCAGCTTCGGAAGCATGAGAAGAACTATCCTACACATGACCTAGAACTAGCTGCAGTGGTACACGCGTTGAAAATTTGGGGGCACTATTTGATGGGGAAGAGGACAGAGATATATACGGATCATAAGAGTTTGAAGTACATATTCACACAACCAGATCTCAACCTCAGACAAAGGAGATGGTTAGAGCTAATCAATGACTTTGATGTGGGCATCAACTATCATCCCGGGAAAGCAAACGTCGTGGCCGATGCTTTGAGTCAGAAAGTGCAGGTCAATAGGTTGAGTTTGAAGGACATGCCTGCAGAATTGAAAGACGAGGTTATAAGACTCAATCTATGTCTAGTAAATAGTGGTGAAGCCATCGCCATGGAAGTGGACTCCACACTCGAGCGAGACATACGCGAGGGCCAAAAGAATGATGAGAAGATACAAGAGATCAGACAACTCATTAAGGAAAATAAAGCTCCTGGTTTTAGAGAGGATGAACAAGGAACGGTGTGGCACGGGAAAAGGATCTGTGTGCCAGAAGTAAAAGTGATCCGTGAATTAATGTTGAAGGAGACTCACGATTCCGACTATGCTATTCATCCTGGGAGTACGAAAATGTACCAGGACCTCAAAAGCAGGTATTGGTGGTATGGCATGAAGCGAGATGTCGCGGAACATGTTGCCCTATGTGACACATGTCAGTTGGTGAAAGCAGAACATCAACGACCCGCGGGATTATTGCAACCACTCAAAGTGCCTGAATGGAAGTGGGAAGAAATCAGCATGGATTTTGTCGTGGGATTGCCTAGGACCCAATCCGGGTATGATTCAATATGGGTCATTATTGATAGGCTAACCAAGGTAGCTCATTTCATCCCTGTGAAAGAAAGCTACAGTGGATCTAAATTGGCAGAATTGTACATGTCAAGGATTGTGTGTTACCATGGAGTGCCAAAGAAGATAGTGTCGGACCGAGGGACACAGTTCACCTCGAGGTTTTGGCAAAAGTTGCATGAAACCATGGGAACCCATCTGAACTTCAGCTCTGCCTATCATCCCCAAACTGACGGGCAGACGGAGATAACCAATCAGATCCTTGAAGATATGTTAAGGGCATGTGCACTCAAAAACAATAGGAGTTGGGACAAGAACTTACCGTATGCGGAGTTTTCCTATAACCACAGTTATCAAGCTAGTATGAAGATGTCACCGTTTGAAGCTTTGTATGGAAGGAAGTGCAGAACTCCTCTATTTTGGAACCAAACAGGAGAAAGTAAAGTGTTTGGTCCAGAAGTGCTACAAGAAGCCGAAGCAAAGGTGAGGGAGATTCGCAACAATTTAAGGATAGCACAAACACGCCAAAAGAGCTATGCCGATGTACGAAGAAGAGAGCTCGTTTTCAATGTGGGAGACTATGTTTATCTCAAGGTGTCCCCTATCAGAGGACTTCGTCGGTTCAAGGTGAAAGGGAAGTTGTCACCTCGATACATCGGACCCTTTCAAGTTTTGGAAAGAAAAGGCAAGGTGGCGTACCAACTAGAGTTACCGGTTCATCTATCGGACGTGCACGATGTATTCCATGTGTCACAACTCAAGAAATGCCTGAGGACACCTGAGGAGGTGTTACCCATGAATGAAGTGGATGTAGCTGAAGATTTGTCTTATGCCGAGCAACCATACAAGATTTTGGAGACGATGGAACGCCTCACCAGAAATAAAAGAATCCGGATGTGCAAGGTGCAGTGGAAGCATCACTCAGAAGAGGAAGCCACCTGGGAACGGGAAGATGAGCTTAAGGCACAATTTCCGGAATTGTTTTCTTAGAAACACCAATCTCGAGGACGAGATTTCTTTTAAGGGGGGTAGAGCTGTAACACCCCAAATTTTGATTCAAAACTCTAAACCATGTTCAGAGGGGAATTTAAAAATTTTTGGACGTGTTGCATGTTTTGCAAAAATTCAAATTCAAACTGGAATTCAAATTAGACTCAAAACAGAAAAGAAATGGAAAAAGAAAAAAAGAAACAGGAAAAAAACCGGCCAGTGGGCCGAAACCCGCCAGCCGGCCCAGTATCCCCGCGCCAGCCCGCCCCCGCGCGCGCCGCGCTGTCTCTCACAGACGGGTGGGACCCACCTGTCATCCCTAACCCTGAGCCCCCGCGACCCCGGACTTTTCCCCCGAGCGCGCGCGATCTTAACCGCCCGGAAACTGCGTCCCGCCGCCCGAATTCTGGTCCCAGAGGACTCCAACTCGATCACAACAGACCCACCGCCCTCCCCCGGCTATAAAAACCCCAGCCCCGATCAGTTTTTCCCACGCGATCGCTGATTTTTACTCCGGTGAGCACCGAGACTTCGCCGGTGAATTCTGGCCGATCTAAGCTCGGAAACTCTGATCTAACTCGCTGGTCTTGATCCACCGCCTCCGGGGAGCTTTGCAGGTGCAGAAAACTCGGAGACTTACGGTGTAAACACAGCGCCTACGAGCTTCGCCGTTGTTTTGCCTCGGACCTCGCCGCCGATCACTTTCCAGGACCCCCGAGCTCAAGAAAACCCCCGAGGAGAGATCCCTGACCTCCCCTCTACCGATCTATGCCATAAGATCACAGTTCTAGGCAGAATTTTCGAGGATCCGAAACTTTCCGGCGAGATCGCCGCTTCCCGCCGCCGTGCGCCGCCGGCAGCGCCGCCCGCGCTCGATCAGAGCGACGTGGCCGCTTGTGCGCCGTTTATTTTAAATCGCACGGTAGGGTTTAAATCCCCGCGTACCGGTTCGATGTTATAATCTCAGCCGTCGGTTTAATATCGGACGGTCCACGTCAGCCCCGCGTTATAAAGACTGGAATTCTTACGTGCTACCCCCTGGGGTTCTCTGGAATTGAGAGCTAGCCCCGGAAACTTCAGATCTAGCCCCTGGAACTCCAGAAAATCATGTAAATTCATTTAAAAATCAGTTTTATCCCCTGGACTTAATAAAAATTAGGAAAAACACCTCTGATAAGTGTAGCTAGACCCCTGGAAATTCTGAAAATAATATTATAGACCCTGTAATGGGGTGAGTTTACTTTTTAACCCTGTTTAGTATTTAATTTAGAAAATCGGATATGTAACTAGTGTTTAAAAATTAAAAAGTGGGACAAACATATTGTCAAAATTAAGTTAAAGACTTTCTCAGTGTTTAGAAAATTTTGGAGTGAGATAAAAACATATTTTGGACAGAATTGAATCTGTTTAATTTATTATTCACATTTAGGGACACATTTTTAAGTAAAGAATAGTCATAGAAAAATAGGGAAAATAATTATGAAATAGTCTACATCAGAAGCCAAGGTCAAAATATGTTATTAAATCATTTAGGACCAGAACCTATACTGTTTAGATGATGTGTATTACTAATTTCATAATAAAATACACAATTATGCATAGGAATATAAATCTGAAAATATAGCAACTAGTAAATGATAAATGGAGTTTCTAAAATCCAAAGAATTCAGTTTAGGGTTGGTAGAAATTCTGAAGGCACATATGGAGAAGAAAAATACTTTTCATACATACTTGGTAGTGAAAAGGTGTAGTAGTTGAATATAAGAAATTTATTGGAAACCCATATAAATAGTATGTAAGTATAAATGTGGACATAAAAGTAGGAATCATATACACATGGTTAAAAGTGCATGCAAGCCACAACTCAACACACATAAAGTAACCACAACACATATAATGGTAAAGAACTTTTATAAATGTGAATGTGTGGTTTGTATGAATTAAGAAGTGTGAACTATGTCTTATGATTGTTGTTTTTCTTTTGCTATGTGTGATGTTATGAAGTAGAACCTGTTCAAGAGCAAGTTATCCCTTTCCAAGATCAGGACTACCCATTTCAAGAGCAGCAAGAAGGAGGCAAGTGTCCTTGACCACTTTGATCCTATGCTAGGACGTGTAGATAGAATTATTTGCATTGTCAAATGAAATATGAAACCCATGCTAGGAAAGTTTCCCTAGAATTGCATTACCTTGTTTCCTTGTAGCTTGGGTTGGGATTTATTTTGTCATTTATTTACATGCATTTGCTTAGCCATGCTTAGAATGGGATATTTGGGAAATGAGATCATCAGTTTATATTACCATATTCTTGAATGAGACATTGTGAGTTATGTAGAGGTAGGGATCAAGGCAAGTTGGATGTTTTGGTTGTGTGCTGGGTGCACGAGACTTGGGTTTGTGTTTAGTACTTGCCTGGATCCTAAGGACCGGTTCATGGAGCATGTAACCCGGCTTTACAGTGCCAACCACATGCTAAGATGGGGCAGCTTGGCCAATTAATTAGGTGTATCCCCGGCGTAGTATGGGTGTGTTGGATGGTGCGGGGAGTAGGTGTCAGCTGGACTACCATATGAACCGCAAGGCTCAAGAGGGGGCCACTGCAGCGGGGTTGGAGCCTCTTGTATGCTGTTAGGGGTGAAACCTCAGTGGGCCCACGCTCGTCGGGAATCCCTTTGTAAAGGCTTCGTAGTGATCTCCTGGCTGCACACCTGGGAAGTGTGAATGTGTATCGTAGCCACTGGCATAATGGAGGTTCTTTTAGTCCACCCGGCAACGGGGGATGAAATCACTACTTGTGGGTACAGTGGTACAAACTCTACAGAGTCAAAACTGTCTTGACAGCCGTGCTCACGGTTAAGAGCGGCCTGGACTTATTCATGATTAGAGGATTGATGGTTTTGGAAGTTAAGCGGGGAGCTTAACATTGGAAATGATGTTATGGTTATTGGATTATGATGATGGGATGGGAGAATTTGACCATTTCACCTGTGTAGTAATGTAGGTGCTTAATAAGCTAAGGTGATAGGTATTAAATGCGTAGTGCTTTAACCATGAGTTCAACCTCTCCTTGTTCTAGCCATGCATGATATAATTTTCCCACACTTGCTGAGTACCATTGGTACTCAACCTTGCATATTTGTTGGTTTATATTGCTGCTCAGGTCAAGATAATGAGGTGGTGTATAATGACCAAGATTTTGGACCCGAGGAAGGTTTTTAGGTTCATGAAGACCCCCGGGCAATGCCTGTGATGGAGCCCTAAAGAATAATATTCCGCTGCTAGTTTATTTACTTGTGATGAAGCATTAGTGTCCATTGAGACATTTGTGATGTAAGACTTATTTATATTCGACACCTGGCTTGTAATAAATGATGCTTCACTATTTGTCATCACATGTATGAGAAAATGATCCTGGCATACATGTGATATTCACTTGGTTGTTTCTTCGGAAAAACCGGGTGTGACACTAACCCCACTGCTCGGTCTCATCTTTAGAAATGTAAACTTTAGTTTGCCTCTCTCTTCCATCCATACTTATGAAATCCTGATCTATAACTCGCGAGTAGATTCCAACTACTCGTCTTCTACCGGATGTCCTAGCCTATTTAGCATGGCCTTATTCTACAGCGATGACACCTTCTACCCTTGACCCCAAGGTTCTTTTTGGTCATGCAAGTGGAGTACAAAACATCCTTGACCTAATGTACATACATACTAGAACCATAGTGGTGAACAAAGGAAAACTTTATAAAACAACTTAAATGCAAACCGGAGCTTGCCTTGGTTTTGCAGGTGACTAAAGTCAGATAATATGAAGTTAGTTGCTGATGACTTGAAGCTTAATCCCTTCCCTTCTTGCTCCTTGATTCAAGCTTAACTCCTCCTTCACTTCTCCACGGTTAATCACTACACGTTATGAATATGCATATATGTTTAATTGTAAAACTTTTGCTAACAAGTGCTAAAGACAAGTTTAAAACTGGAACTCTGTTTAAGAATTTAAAATGACACTGGTGCTAGTGGTTTGGGATTTGGGTTTAAGTACTATGCTCAAGTGAGATGTGTGCTTCCTCACTTGTGTGTTGATTATCTAAGAGGATAGACAGAACAGTACTGATCCAGGGCTCCAATGGAACTGAAAATTTTATTGTGAGTTCTTTGTCACAATCAATTCATCTGGACCAAAATTCAAAAAATTTCAATGAGTAGATCACCCAGAACAATGCCCTAAGCATTTAGGCAAAAAGGAATTAATACTGAATAAATTTGCACTTTCATGCAAATGTAAGTGAACTACAAGTTGAAACATAACTCAGGGAGCATGCATGAATTTTCCTACGATTTTTGGAGCTAAGAACTACCCAGAACTGAATTTCCAAGTTTAGAAAATTCTCTGAAATTGTTTCTGTATTCATTTGAACACAGAAACTGGAAATCAGAATTACCCTATATAAATCAACTCCAAATGAGCTGAAACTTTTACATGAGTTCACTAATCTCCTAAAGAATATTCTGGAGAAATTTGGGGATTTTTGGATGGACCAAACTCCCTCTAAAATTCTTTTGCTAAAAACTTTAAAAAAATTTCCAGAATTAATTAGTGATTTTCGTACAAATTGGGTTCCATTTTTGGATATAGTTTTTCAATCTGAATCCAACCCAATTTTAATCACTAATTTTGGAGCTTCCTAGCAAAAGTTATGAGGTTCTAAAGTTTGAACTGAATCTGGAAATCCAAATAAATCGGGAAATGTTCAAACTCTGACTGTGGGTCCATCATACACGTGTCAGCTGTTGGAACTGAGCCACACGGGGCCACATACCCGTTCCCGCGTTGTCACAGACCGATCCGAGGCCACAGAAGATCCACACATTTAACTCCAGCCGCTGACGAGTGGGGCCGGCCCCCCTTCGTCTTCGTCCTGCTCCCGCGTGACCCCCGCCGCAGGAGCTCACCGGAGAACTTCGGAACCTGGTCTTCCTTCCACCTCTCGTGCTCAAACTTGCCGCCAGTCCCTAATTGCGTGCGTTAACACGTGGAGAGGGTTTCCCCACACCGACGTCGGCCCTAACCGAGCTCACGACGGTGCGGCGGTTCAACCGAGCTTCGGCGACGTAGCGCCGACGTTCTAGCTTGCCCAATACACGAGGGGTTAGTGCTACAGCATCAGTGGAAGGTGTAGCTCATCGACGTGTGCACAAATTTGCTTGGGGAGGCCGCTAGCTATGCCGTCACCGTGCGCCCAAGACGGTTTTTGCGGCGACGGAGAAAAACTTGGCTATCTTCGTCTAGGGTTGATGGAATCGTCCTCTGTCTGGTCGAGGAGGTCCATAGGAGGCTAAGGATCATGACCCAAGAACACAACCGGGAGCCGTTACACCTCGGAAGAGGATTTCACGGTCTGGCACCAGCGACCGAAAGAAACCGCCGTGAGGAAAACTCAAATTCCGGCTAGGTGGTCCTATGAAATGATTCCAAACCCGGCGGACAGCAAGGGGAGGTGGTAACCAACCTTATTCGTGGCTTTGTTGTGCGTGAAAAACCAGAGAGACTTGGTTTGAAGTGAAGCCGCCGAGGTCGGTCCGCCGGGGAAGAAAAGGCTTGCCGAGGCGATTATAGCCCGTTGCACCCTCGGAACTTGCTTTGGCAGGCTTCAGGGAGTGTGGGCGACGTCGCTTCCAAGTTTGTTCAGGTGTCACAGATCGGGGATACGGTTGGCGACGGGAACCCGAGCGTGTGTACGCGGCGGCGGCAAAAACTTCCGGGAACGGTGCTGTGGCGTGGAAGAGGCGTAGCTCGGGCGTTTTCTCGGTGCTGTGAGGTGCACGCTCCCGGTGGAAGACGGATAAGGGCGAGGGGAACCGACTCCGGAGCAGCTCGGGAGCTGGCGGCAGCGTTGCCTGCGCGTGCTGCGTTCGGCCCTTCGAGCGAAAAACAGAGAACCGGTTATTCAGTCGGCTGAATGAGTCTGAACAGAGAAAGTAAAGACTTGTGTGCTAAGTTTCCCTCTTCTCCATGACATTTGGGCCCCACCAAGTTTCTCTCTCAAATATCTCCGAATTTTTGGCACATTGCAACTTCAGCTATGGGGGACTCAAATTCAAAAGTCATTTGGCAATTTGACAAGTTGTGCCTCAGTTTCAAATTTGAATTCAAATTTCGATGAAATTTAGAAGTCCCTTTTGATATACATATCAAAGCACTTCCAAATTTGCTCAAAGTTTGGCTACCTCATAATTTGGACCTGAGGAATTCAATCATGCCCTCTGATCTTTGAGTTGGCCATTGCAAATACCCCTTCTTAAACAGCAGTTTGAATCTTTTTCTTTTTTAAAAATGGCCCTCTTCTCTTTGAAGTGAACCCTTTAGCTCAAACTGAATTTAAAGTCCTATTGCACATGCCAACACTTACATGAATAAAAAAGTTTTTGCAGGTCCCATTTCTTGTATTTAAACTCAACTTTTTATTCATAGCTCAAGTTTTCCATTTACAAGTTTTGGGACTTTTACATTCCTCCCCCTTAAAAAGAATCTCATCCCGAGATTCATGATTAAGAACAATGCGGGGAGGATGACTATGGAATACAAGCCTCTAATAACTCCAGATGATTGTGTTGCAAATACTCCTCGCTTTCCCATGTAGCTTCGTCGGACGTGTGATTTTCCCATAGCACCTTAAAAAATCGCAGCGTCCGGTTTCTGGTCTCGCGAGTCTTTTCATCAATTATCCGGGTTGGATGCTCAACATACGTGAGGTCCGGCTTCAAATCTGCTATGTCTCCCGTGAGAATCTCCGTTGGAACTTTCAAACACTTCCGCAACTGAGATATGTGGAAGACGTTATGAACTTCGGCTAAAGCTGCCGGTAACTCCAGACGGTATGCCTCGGGTCCACATCTTTCGATGATGGCGAAGGGACCGATAAAACGCGGAGCTAATTTTCCTTTCACTACGAATCGGTGAATGTCCTCCATAGGAGATACGTGGAGGTATACGTGGTCCCCAACATGGAAACCCAGAGGACGACGTCTCCTATTCGCATAGCTCTTTTGCCTGGACTGAGCGGCTTTAAGATTTGCTTGAATAATCCTTGCTCGCTCTTCTGCTTCATTTATGAGATCAATCCCATAAATCACTCTCTCGCCGGATTCGCACCAGTTCAATGGTCTGTGGAACTTCCGGCCGTAGAGAGCTTCATAAGGTGCCATTTTTATGCTCGTTTGATAACCGTTGTTATACGAGAACTCCGCCAACGGTAAGTGATCATCCCAGCTCTTACCGTGGTGGATGGCACACGCCCTTAGCATATCTTCAAGGATTTGATTCACCCTGTCAGTTTGCCCATCGGTTTGAGGGTGATACGCGGAGTTTCGAATCAATTTGATTCCCAAGGATGCATGTAGCTGTTCCCAGAAACGGGATACGAACAGCGATCCTCTGTCGGAGACAATGGTACGGGGAACTCCATGCAAGCACAAGATTCGTGCTATGTACAACTCCGCATATTGCTTGGCGCTGTAGTTGGTATGCACCGGAATGAAACGTGCTGACTTGGTTAATCGGTCAACGATTACCCAAATCGAATCATGGTGGTGGAAGGTCATCGGCAACCCAACGATGAAATCCATACTCAAGTCTTCCCACTTCCATGCCGGTATTTGTAGCGGTTGCAACAGGCCCGACTTCTTCACATGGTCGGCCTTAACTCTTCGACACATATCACATTCTGAAATGTACTTGGCAACTTCACGTTTCATACGTGTCCACCAAAACTTCTTCCGGAGGTCTTGATACATTTTGTTGCTGCCAGGATGAATAGAAAATTTGGATAAGTGAGCCTCATCCAAAATTTTCTTTCGCAGCCTCATATCACGGGGTACGACTATCCGGTCCTTGAACCATAAGGTATCTTCATCATCTAACGGAAACATTTCATCTCCCCGTTCTTCAACCTCCTTTTGATATGAGCCATGCCCTTGTCTTTCTTTTGAGCTTTCATAACCTCCTCTCTTATTGTTGGTATGAGAGCTAGATTATGTAGAGCTCCATATGGAACCAAGTAGAGACTTGGTTCTTCCTCTTCTATCGGTGTAATGGTCAGGTTATGAATATGAGACTTCCGGCTGAGTGCATCGGCAACCACATTTGCCTTGCCCGGATGATAATGAATTTCAATCTCATAGTCCTTGATCAGCTCCAACCATCGCCATTGTCGCATATTCAACTCTTTCTGAGTGAATATGTACTTCAAACTTTTGTGGTCGGTGTACAGATGAACCAGATTTCCCAATAGGTAATGTCTCCACATCTTCAAAGCCAATACCACGGAAGCAAGCTCGAGATCATGAGTTGGATAATGTTGCTCATGATTCCGTAATTGCCGTGATCCATATGCAACCACGTGTCCTCCTTGCATGAGCACACAACCAAGCCCGATGCCGGATACATCACAATAAACATCAAAAGGCTTGGTTGTATCCGGTTGTGCTAGAACCAGGGCTGTTGTGAGGTGCTTCACCAACGCTTGAAAAGCTTCCTCACATGGCTTTCTCCAATCATATTTGATGCCCTTCTTCAGTAGCTCTGTCATAGGTTTGGAGATTTTTGAGAAGCTCGGGATGAACCTCCGATAATATCCTGCCAAACCTAAGAAGCTACAAACTTCATGGACTGATGTTGGAGACTTCCATTTCAGCACTTGTTCAATCTTGCTTGGATCAACAGCAATGCCTTCCGCTGAAATAATATGTCCAAGGAATGGCACTTGGTTGATCCAGAACTCACATTTACTAAACTTTGCATAGAGCTTGTGATCTCTCAGTCGTTGGAGCACAATATGCAAATATTTAGCGTGTTCCTCTTCAGATTTGGAATAGACCAAGATGTCGTCGATGAACACCACGACAAACTGACCCAGCTCTAGCATGAACACTGAGTTCATAAGATACATAAAGTGGGCCGGAGCGTTGGTCAACCCAAATGACATGACAAGATACTCATAGAGTCCATATCTTGTCGAGAATGCTGTTTTCGGGATATCTTCCGCTCGAATCTTGATTTGATGATATCCCGACCTTAAGTCCATCTTGGAGAAGACTTTAGCACCCACTAGCTGATCAAAGATAATATCAATTCTTGGTAGTGGATATTTGTTCTTTATTGTCACAGCATTTAAAGGACGATAATCGACGCATAGCCTCAGCGTCTCATCCTTCTTCTTCACAAATAAAGCCGAGCAACCCCAGGGTGATGAACTTGGACGAATGAACCCCTTGTCCATCAGATCCTTGAGATGCTCCTTCAGTTAAGCTAATTCATTCGGAGCCATTTTGTATGGTCTCCGAGAGATCAGCGTGGTCCCCGGTATCAACTCTATTTTGAATTCCACCTCGCGCTCAGGTGGTAAGCCTGGAATATCTTCGGGAAACACGTCCGGATATTCACGGACTACCGGAATGTCTTCTAACTTGCAAGCCTCGGCATTACATACTTCCGGGTCTTTGGAAACCGCTTTGCCGAGATCCAATGTTTGACGCCCGTGAAGTGGAGAGTCCAAGTGAACACTCCTATTCTCGATGTCCAAAACAGCCTTATGGAAGGTCAACCATGATATTTCCAATGGCATTGATTCCTTGGTATTCGAGAATAATGAGGGTGGTAGGATAAAATTTTCCACCCAAACAAAGTGGTGCTCGAGAAACGACTTCATTAGTCGATATGTCTCCACCTGGCGAATGAATAAGGTAAGAACCTTGTGTGATAGTTGTGGAGATTTGGTCCCGGATCACCATTGCCTTGCTAATGAAATTATGTGTTGCACCAGAGTCGAATAGAATGACAACCGGCTTGTCATTTAAGGTGAACCTGCCGGCAAGAACAGGTCCTCCCTTTGGCAGATCATCGACTGACACATAATTAACCGTTCCCACCTTGGACATAGCTTTTCTTTGCTGTCCGAGATCATTCTTTGGAACTGGACCCGCAGACATAATGTTGCTGCTTGGTTCAGTTTCTTCATTGACATTGAATTCATTGTCAATATGAAGTGGGACACCACTCGGTTCAGCTGAAAAATCACCTTGATCGTCTTCAACCTCTTGAGGGAAATAACATTCTGGTGCACTTTGTTGATACTGAGGCGCATGAGAAATAGTTTGTTGCTGCGGTGGAGGTAAATAAAACCTCTGTGGAGTACACGAGTCGTCGTACTCCAAGAATGACTGCACTCTTTGTGAAACCTCTCGACCGGAAGGTGAGCGGATTACCCACCGATACTTTTGAGGTAGATGATTGCATTCATCCTGTGATGAGTCCCTCTCCCTCTTTTCTTTAAGGTAGAGATTGGAATAATATTCCTGAGTGATAGCACAGCTAACAAACTCATCAAAATTCTCTTGGCTAACTTGAGCCAACTCACATCGCAGCCTAGCGGTCAGCCCTCGGTAAAAATGATAACCCTTCAAAGCTGGTGATTTGACATAGTCAGGGACATATTGAGCTAAGCGATTGAATTCTTTCGCATACTCAATAACACTCATGTCCCCTTGCTTCAGACTCCAGAATTCATCCAGACTGGTTTGCATTATGCCCGGAGGAATGAAGGGAGCACGAAATGCAGCCTGGAACTCCGCCCATGTGACACGATGCCCTGCTGGTTGGACAGCAAGGTATTCTGCCCACCATGCTCCAGCAAATCCGTGAAGCTTCTGAGTGGCATATAGAGTCTTCGAGAATTCATCACATTGGATCAACCCAAACTTGGACTCAATGACACGTAACCAGTGATTTGCTTCACAATGGTCAGCCGCCTCAGAGAATACCGGCGGTTGTGTTGACAAGAAATCCAGATAAGTGCTCTGGGTTGGTATGTGATGTTGAGCTTCTCTATTTATTCCTTGCTGAACTAGAGTTTGGATAGTTTCATTCATTATTGCCATAATTTCAGCCAATCCGGTCGGCGATGGCTCTTGTGATGAAGTCGAGTCATTCCCACCTCGACTCGAACCTCCAAGCTCCATTTGAGAGTGTGCGCGTACCATACTGCACGAAACAAAATTTTGAGTTAATCAAAATTCTATCTCAGTAGTAAGTAAAGATAAGTAAAACATGAACATGTCATGAACTTTATGAAAGCATAACCACATTCATGTTCAAACCAATCTTAAGTACGCTAAACTAATCAGCTGGACTATCCTGACCAGTTCCCACAAACTACATAATTTACTCAAGTTAACTACAGAATCATGACTTGAGTCCAATACCAAAGTTTTAGTAAACTCCAGTATCTTTCCAACGAGTACTTATATGCCTCTAGATCATCTCTGGATCAAAAGTTATGATTGCTCAAAGTTGACAGAATTCCTGGATAAAATTTGCCAGCATCTCCTTTGTATGTGGCTACATTATCACAGTTGTATATGAAAATACAATAAGAACCTGAGATAACTCTGAATTACAACCATGTTGCACATTTCATAGCCTTTCCAACGGTGTATCGTAGGCTCCTTAAGGATTTCTCTACAGGAAGTTATGGCTTAAAAACAGAAAGGTCCAGAGAGGTTTTTGCTACTGTCTTGGTTCTGAACAGTTTGCCTTCAACTGGACTTTTCACCAACTTAACTTGTGATTTTGCTCTGGAGGTCTAAAAAGAAGTCGTAGAGCACTTGAAAATATTTCCAGAACTGTATCATACACCTTAATTGGTTAAATATTCTCAGAGTTATGCCCTGTTAAAATCCAGCAAGAATTCCTGCCAGAAACAGAGCACTCTGTTTTTGAAAACTTTGACACCTAGTCATGCTCTCATTTGAATCTTAGCTCAAAATAAGAGTTCAGTAACTAATACTTATTTCAAACTCCCATTTTAAGTTGAAAGTTAGTTCATGAATCATTTCTTAATAGGGAAGAGGTTATTAAATGTAGTACGGTGTCGATGCACCGTAAGCAACATGCCGGTACTACGTGGCCTCACCAAAATAAAAAATCCTAACCGGATTATACCGGCATATACATATTATCAATGGCACAAAACGGTCTCTCGCACACGTGCACTACACGGGATACGTACGTGGTTAGTACCTGCAAAAGAACACTCAATAGTGGCGCACTCAAAGGTTGTTTCATTTCAGGCAGTTCCATATTTGAAAGTAAATACAAACACCCGTATCATTGCCATACAGCCGTCCTTGAGTTAAGCCACGTCTCAAGGTACGTGATCGTGTTTTTACACCACATGACGGGGAACCCGAGTATATCATGAACGGGTCATCACGGTTGGGAATGTTATCAACCCAACGGATACCACCTACGGCCCTGCAGGGCACGCCGATGGCAAGCGCTGCGTATGTCCTCCTGGGCTATTTCCATACGAACACACTATCGCGTTACTGACCACACGATGGGGTCTCCACTTACTTGCCTAATGCACACTAGGGATCAGCGTTTCATATGATCTCAGGAACATGAAGAGTCCAAGAGTTTCATATTAACGTCTCACACCAAGCTGTGAGACCTATCCCTGAACCACTTTCCTCGTCAGGGGAGCTAACCGAAATTGAACCGCTTTCGGTGGTGTTCCTTACCATGCTTACCTGAACGTCGGTGCGTCGTTACATAATCAAAATTCAGAATTATAACTATACTACTATAGTCCTTATGTGGGCCTAATACCGTTTCCACACCGTATCCGACGTTTTTGTGATAACACGATCCTTACTCTGTGCGCTATTACCAACACGGCTCTGATACCACGCTGAGAGGGTCCGGCGTCCCGGTTCACGGGGACGGGGACCTCGCCCGGGGATCGCATTGGGTGCTGCCGTGTTATGCGGCACCCAATAGCACACATATAAGGAAAACTGTATTACATAAATCAAAGCGGAAGCTTACAAATGTTCTTTGTAAATAATTTACATAAATTAGCTACAGCGGAAGTCTATAAACAGCTCACGTCATATATCTAAGAAGCACTCGAGAAGAGGTCCAGCCCGCGGACTCCTCTCGCTAGCATCACGAAAACCTTGCAGCGGCTAGGTTCTCCATGTGTTACCGACTCGGAAGTTTCCGAGTCTCACCGGACAACCTTCTTTATTGCGGCGCATTAACCTGCAAAACCACTCATATAGCAGGAGTGGGCACAAAGGCTCAGCAAGACTTAACCGTCTCTCCTAAGACATGCAACTCTACATGAAAGTAACTTAAGACCAAACATATAAGTTGCAAAAAGGCTCGCCTACAAGTTCATCCTTAACTTTCAGATTTTAGCCATAAAAATAGTGGCATTGCGCCCAGCAACATTGGAACTCCACAATCAAACTAGAAACGCTTCATTCCAATGTTACTTGTCCCGAGGTGGAAAATAAATTTAGTTTGCTCTATCTCTACTTCAAACAAGGTTTTCATGCAATTTACAATAATCATAGCAGCAATTAAACTTTGCAAACTGTTTCCACACAAGTTGATTACTACGTCACAACATGGGAGCAAGCGGTACTCAATAACCGCGAGGGACAGTGATTCGAATCAAACACTACCCGGATAACTCGACACATACGCCCGCCTCTGAAGACCCAAATCTGGCATCCTTCATTACGTCGTATGTGGCAACCTTTCTCAGGACACTAGACTGTAGAACTGGTCGCGGTGTCTCGGGCTCATAGGTCTAATGAGACGATGTGGTATGCCTCTACAATTTAGTGAACCTGGTACATCGGTTTCCTGGTTCCCATATATCAGTAAGCATCCGGTACACAACTCAATACTTGCTCCTGGATGCGGCACACGCATCGGTCCTTAACCGACACAGTCAGAGCTACTCAACCAAGACCTTGTCTTGTCGCTGCCTAACCCCTCTGCCTGGTCTCATCTTTAGAAATATAAACTTTAGTTTGCCTCTCTCTTCCAACTATACTTATGAAATCCTGATCTATAACTCGCGAGTAGATTCCAACTACTCGTCTTCTACCGGATGTCCTAGCCTATTTAGCATGGCCTTATTCTACAGCGATGACACCTTCTACCCTTGACCCCAAGGTTCTTTTTGGTCATGCAAGTGGAGTACAAAACATCCTTGACCTAATGCACATACATACTAGAACCATAGTAGTGAACAAAGGAAAAACTTTATAAAACAACTTAAATGCAAACCGGAGCTTGCCTTGGTTTTTCAGGTGACTAAAGTCAGATAATATGAAGTTAGTTTCTGGTGACTTGAAGCTTAATCCCTTCCCTTCTTGCTCCTTGATTCAAGCTTAACTCCTCCTTCACTTCTCCACGGTTAACCACTACACGTTATGAATATGCATATATGTTTAATTGTAAAACTTTTGCTAACAAGTGCTAAAGACAAGTTTAAAACTGGAACTCTGTTTAATAATTTAAAATGACACTGGTGCTAGTGGTTTTGGATTTGGATTTAAGTACTATGCTCAAGTGAGATGTGTGTTTCCTCACTTGTGTGTTGATTATCTAAGAGGTTAAACAGAACAGTACTGATCCAGGTCTCCAATGGAGCTGAAAACTTTCTTGTGAGTTCTTTGTCACAAGCAAGTCATCTGGACCAAAATTCAGAATATTTCAATGAGTAGATCACCCAGAACAATTCCCTAAGCATTTAGGCAAAATGGAATTAATCCTGAATAAATTTGCACTTTCACGCAAATGCAAGTGAACTACAAGTTGAAGCATAACCCAGGGAGCATGTATGAATTTTTCTACGATTTTTGGAGCTAAGAACTACCCAGAACTGAATTTCCAAGTTTTGGAAATTCTCTGAAATTGTTTCTGTATTCATTTGAACACAGAAACTGGAAATCAGAATTACCCTATCTAAATAAACTCCAAATGAGCTGAAACTTTTACATGAGTTCACTAATCTCCTAAAGAATATTCTGGAGAAATTTGGGAATTTTTGGATGGACCAAACTCCCTCTAAAATTCCTTTTCTGAAAAGCTTTAAAATATTTTCCAGAACTAATATTGATTTTCTTACAAACTGGGTTGCATGTTTGGATAGAGTTTTTCAATCTGAATCCAACCCAATTTGAATAACTAATTTTGGAGCTTCCTAGCAAAAGTTATGAGGTTCTAAAGTTTGAACTGAATCTGGAAATCCAAATAAATCGGGAAATGTTCAAACTCTGACTGTGGGTCCTTCATACACGTGTCAGCTGTTGGAACTGAGCCACACGGGGCCACAGACCCGTTCCCGCATTGTCACAGACCAATCCGAGGCCACAGAAGATCCACACGTCTAACTCCAGCCGCTGACGAGTGGGGCCAGCCCCCCTTCGTCTTCCTCCTGCTCCCGCGTGACCCCCGCCGCCGGAGCTCGCCGGAGAACTTCGGAACCCGGTCTTCCGTCCACCTCTCATGCTCAAACTCGCCGCCAGTCCCTAATTGTGTGCGCTGAACACGTGGAGAGGGTTTCCCCACACCGACGTCGGCCCTAACCTAGCTCGCGACGGTGCAGCGGTTTAACCGAGCTTCGGCAACGTAACGCCGACGTTCTAGCTTGCCCAATACATGAGGGATTAGTGCTACAACATCAGTGGAAGGTGTAGCTCATCGACATGTGCACAAATTTGCTTGGGGAGGCCGCTAGCTATGCCGTCACCGTGCGCCCGAGACGGTTTTTGCAGCGACGGAGAAAAACTTGGCTTTCTTCGGCTAGGGTTGATGGAATCGTGCTCTGTTTGGTCGAGGAGGTCCGTAGGAGGCTAAGGATCATGACCCCAGAACGCAACCGGGAGCCGCTACACCTCGGAAGAGGATTTCACGGTCTGGCACAGGCGACCCAAAGAACCCGCCGTGAGGAAAACTCAAATTCCGGCTAGGTGGTCCTATGAAAAGATCCCAAACTCGGCGGACAGCAAGGGGATGTGGTAACCAACCTTATTCTTGGCTTTTGTTGTGCGTGAAAAATAGGAGAGACTTGGTTTGAAGTGAAGCCGCCGAGGCCGGTCCGCCGGGGAAGAAAAGGCTTGCCGAGGGCGATTGTAGCCCGTTGCACCCTCGGAACTTGCTTTTGCAGGCTTCAGGGAGTGTGGGCGACGTCGCTTCCGAGTTTGTTCGGGTGTCACAGCTCAGGGAGACGGTTGGCAACGGGAACCCGAGCGTGTGTACGCGGCAGCGGCAAAAACTCCCGGGAACGGTGCTGTGGCGTGGAAGAGGCGTAGCTCGGGCGTTTTCTCGGTGCTGTGAGGTGCACGCTTCCGGTGGAAGACGGATAAGGGCGAGGGGAACCGACTCCAGAGCTGCTCGGGAGCTGGCGGCAGCATTGCCTAGGTAGCACGCGTGCTGCGTTCGGCCCTTCGAGCGAAAAACAGAGAACCGGTTATTCAGTCGGCTGAATGAGTCTGAACAGAGAAAGTAAAGAGTTGTGTGCTAAGTTTTTCTCTTCTCCATGACATTTGGGCCCCACCAAGTTCCTCTCTCAAATATCTCCAAATTTTTGGCACATTGCAACTTCAGCTATGGGGGACTCAAATTCAAAAGTCATTTGGCAATTTGACAAGTTGTGCCTCAGTTTCAAATTTGAATTCAAATTTCGATGAAATTTACAAGTCCCTTTTGATTACATATCAAAGCACTTCTAAATTTGCTCAAAGTTTGGTTACCTCATAATTTGGACCTGAGGAATTCAATCATGCCCTCTGATCTTTGAGTTGGCCATTGCAAATACCCCTTCTTAAACAGCAGTTTGAATCTTTTTCCTTTTTAAAAATGGCCCTCTTCTCTTTGAAGTGAACCCTTTAGCTCAAACTGAATTTAAAGTCCTATTACACATGCCAACACTGACATGAGTAAACAAAAGTTTTTGCAGGTCCCATTTCTTGTATTTAAACTCAACTTTATTCATAGTTCAAGTTTTCCATTTACAAGTTTTGGGATTTTTACAGTCCTCGGACCCCTCCTCATAGCTCTCACCTACACACAGCTCAAATATTGCAACCGTGAGCATAATGGCTCAGCAAGGCTTAACCGACAACCCTAGTCATGGAACTCTACATGCAGGGATGTGTAATATAGGAGAAAGACTTTGCAATAAAGACACGCCTACAAGTTGATCCTTACTTTCAGTTTTATAGCAACAGATTCATGTGCCTTAGGCAGCCCTCACATCGGAAGTCCACAATCAAATAAGAAACGCTTTCCCCCGATGTGGTTATGCCCAAAGTGGAAAATAAACTTAATTAGCTCTACATCTACAGCAGACATGGTTTCCAAACAGTAATAGTTCATCACAGTATATTATCATTCATCTGGCTTATTTCACTTGTTACTACGTCACAGAACAGTGAACAAGCGGTACTCAAATAACCGCGAGGGACCGTGATTGCAATCAGGAGACACCTGGACAACACATCACATACACCCACCTTCAGAAGTGTGATTCCACACACCTTTCTACTCTGTTGTATGCAAGCACCTTTTAAAGGAAACCCAAATGCCGAACCAGTCCATCCGTAACGGACAGGAGGTCCCCGCGTGGAGCATGACTGTGCCCACTGGCAGATTTACACCTTGCTACCCTCAACCCACTCCTATAAAACGGTTGGGTAAGCCTCCGCACCCAGGTTAACCAATTACATCGATTTCCTGCTTGTGTCAGTATGCCATCCGGTACTGTTCGATACTTGTTCAGCAGGCCCGCACACGACTCGGTTCTCAATCGACACCAACAGGGCTACACACATGAGACCTCCACTCACTGCATCCTATCCCCCCTGCTGGGTCTCAGTTTCACCACTCTTAAGCCATTTTCTACTCTTGCCATACCGTGTGATAAAACCTTACCTCGCGAGTAGATTCCAACTACAAGACTTCTACCGAGATCCTAATCTTATTAGCACGGCATTCTCTACTTGTCGAGTCTGTAAACTACCCAACCCTTCATAGGATATAAAGTCATGCAAGTGGGGTTTCGAACATCTTAACTCTAATGCAACCATTTCAACCTAGACATAAGTGTACATATGAAAAACTTTGTAAAAGGTACTTAAATGCAAACCGGGGCTTGCCTGGTTGCGAGTCAAAGGAGAAGTTAGCGTCGGGTGGGAGGACGTCCAACGGCTCCGGTGTATCTTCAACTTCGGTCACTATTTGAGATGTAGCAAAATATATGTATAAGTGATAAGGACTTATAAGAATTAAACTTCTATTCATAGCTACTACTATTTAGGAACCTTAATTGGCTTTGGGATTTTCCAGTGGATACTAGATCCACTAAGGATGACCTGAGCAAAATCTGGAGAAATTTCATTGCACTTTGTGGTCTCCAAATTTCCCATAAGTACAAGGCTTCTCTGAATTTTGAGCCCAAATCTGGAGTTTTAACATGGCTAAAAGTGGAATATCTAATTAAGGTAGATCTCCATGGTTCTAACAAAATTTGTTTCACCATTTTTGGAGCTACCAACAGAGAGATATGCATTTTTGAGGTTGGACAGGAGTTCTGAAAAGTTTCTGTTTACAATTTGAATTTCCAAATAAAGGCTAAACTTTGGAAGGCAATTTGGTCTAGTAATTGAACTCCAATGAAGCTCAAATTTTTGCAGAAGGTCACTAATATCATGAGGAATATTCTGCCAAATATGGAGAAATTCCATAAGAGGGATCTTCTGAAATTAATTTCCGAAAATTTAAATTTGATGAATTTTGGAGACAAACGACGCCGATAACTCCAGGCGATAGGCCACGGGTCCGCATTTTTCAATGACAGTGAACGGACCAATGAATTGTGGCGCAAGTTTGCCCTTCACTCCAAAATGATGAACTCCCTTCATCTGTGACACACAGACATAAACATGGTTCCCGATGTCGAAGTGAAGAGGACGGCGTCTTTTATCCGCATAGCTCTTCTGACGAGATTGAGCACAGCCTTTAGGTTGGCTTGTATTACTCGCACTCGTTCTTCTGCCTCATTCACAAGTTCAATGCCGTAGATAACTTACTCGCCGGACTCGCACCAGTTGAGGGGTGTGCGACATTTCCGTCTGTAGAGAGCTTCATACGACGCCATCTTGATGCTAGCTTGATAGCCATTGTTGTAAGAAAACTCCGCCAACGGAAAATGATCGTCCCAATTTTTGCCGTGGTGGATGGCACAAGCACGTAGCATGTCTTCAAGCACTTGATTCACTCGTTCGGTTTGACCATCCGCCTATGGGTGATATGCGGAGCTTCGGATCAGTTTGGTCCCCAATGACACGTGCAGCTGTTCCCAAAACCGAGCGACGAACAGCGCACCACGATCTGAAATAATGGAGCGGGGAACACCATGCAAACACAAGATCCTTGCAATATACAGCTCGGCATATTGCTTGGCCACGTAACTTGTATGTACGGGAATGAAATGAGCCGACTTGGTTAGTCGATCGACTATCACCCAAATCGAATCATGCTGGTGAGATGTGAGAGGTAACCCGACTATAAGTCCATACTGATATCCTCCCACTTCCATGCCAGAATGTTCAATGGTTGCAGCTGTTCGGCTTTACGCATATGGTCGGCTTTCACACGCCGACACATATCGCATTCGGATACGTACTTTGCGATTTCTCTTTTCATCCGCGTCCAACAAAACCGTGTTTTCAGATCTTGGTACATCATGTTGTCACCCGGATGAATACAATACTTGGACAAATGAGCTTCGTCCAATATTTTCTGCCGAAGCTTTATGTCGTGGGGTACCACTATACGGTCTTTAAACCATAGAGTACCGTGTTCATCCCTTCGGAAGCATTTCATTTCGCCATTCTTCATTCTTCTCCGAATGTGCGACATTCCCATGTCTTCCTTCTGAGCTTCCATAATCTCCTCTCATATAGTAGGGACGAGAGCAAGATTATACAATGCCCCATATGGAACCAAGTACAGACTCGGCTCCTCCTCTTCAAGTGGGGTGATACACAAATTGTTGACATGAGATTTGCGGCTTAAGGCATCGGCAACCACGTTTGCCTTACCGGGATGATAGTGAATCTCGATCTCATAGTCCTTGATCAGCTCTAACCATCTCCGTTGCCGCATATTCAACTCCTTTTCAGTGAATATATATTTCAGACTCTTGTGGTCGGTGTAGAGATGCACTAAGTTCCCGAGTAAATAGTGCCTCCACATTTTCAAGGTCAACACCACAGCAGCGAGCTCAAGATCATGAGTCGGATAGTGCTGCTCGTGGTTATGAAGTTGACGTGAGCCATAGGCGACCACTCTTCCTCCTTGCATCAATACACACCCAAGCCCGATGCCGGACGCATCACAATATACGTTGAAGGGCTTAGTCGTATCTGGTTGAGCTAACACCAGGACTGTTGTAAGATGCTTCACCAATGCTTGGAAAGCTCCTCCACAATCTGAGTTCCAAACATATTTGATCCCCTTCTTCAACAATTCCGTCATCGGCTTAGCAAGCTTGGAGAAGTTCGGTATGAATCTCCGACAATATCCTGCTAACCCGAGAAAACTCCAGACTTCATGGACTGATGTGGGGGACTTCCATTACTGCACGTGTTCGATTTTGCTTGGATCAACTGCAATGCCTTCTGCAGAAATAATATGACTAAGAAATGGCACTTGGCTGATCCAAAACTTGCACTTGATAAACATGGCATAAAGCTTATGATCTCGCAATCGTTGGAGCACGATATGCAAGTGTTCGGTGTGTTCTTCTCCAGACTTGGAATAAACCAAGATGTCGTCTATGAACACCACCACGAACTTGTCCAACTCCGGCATGAACACTGAGTTCATGAGATACATAAAATGCCGGGACATTGGTGAGACCAAAAGACATGACGAGGTATTCATACAATCCGTATCTCGTCGAGAAGGCCGTCTTCGGAATATTCTCCGCTCGGATTTTAATTTGGTGATATCCGGAGCGAAGATCCATCTTTGAAAATACACTAGCACCCACAAGTTGATCGAAGAGAATATCGATGCGGGGCAGTGGATATTTATTCTTGATGGTGACGGCGTTGAGAGGTTGGTAGTCCACACACAACATCAAGGTTTCATCCTTCTTCTTCACAAACAGCGCCGAGCATCCTCATGGTGAGGAACTCAATCGAATGAAACCCTTCTTTATTAAATCGTTGAGCTGCTCCTTCAGTTCAGCTAGCTCATTCGGAGCCATCTTATACGATCTCTGTCATATCGCTGTCGTCCCGGGTACAAGTTTGATCTTGAACTCAACATCCCTTTCCGGTGGCATGCCCGGGAGATCATCCAGAAAGACATCCGGGTATTCACGGACCACACGAATATCCTCAAGTTTTGTGGCTTATGTGTTATATGTGGCTGGAGCTTCTTGAACCGAACGGTCACGAATAAGAACATGTGGTTCATGAAGTGGAGAGTTTAAATGACCCACACGTGGAATGATGTCAAGAACAGCACCATGGCGATGTAGCCATGACATTCTTAAAATAACATTAAGTTTTTGACTCTCTAACATGATTAGAGAAGTCGGGTCTAGATTCCCACCCAATTGTAATGGTGCTCTATAGACCATTCTATCACCTTTTATTTCCCCACCCGGAGAGCATATCAAGTATGAACTATTTGTGGGAATGATAGGCAATTGATATTTAATAACATAAGATTGACTTACGAAATTATGGGTGGCACCGGAGTCAAAAAGTATGACTACGGGATGACCTGAGTAAGAAAACGTACTCGCTAGGACGGGTTCGCCTTCTGGCACGTCTTCGATGGCTAAGTGGTGGGCGTTGCCGGGTTTTTATACGGGTTTCTTGGGCTGCTTGTGGGGCTGATTTGCACCCTGATACGGTGCTGCATCCCTGCCCTGTCATGGCTCGGGGCAGTCCCTTGAAATATGCCCGGCATGGTCACACGTGAAGCACGTGTAAGGCTTAACCGACAACCCTAGTCATGGAATTCTACATGCAGGGATGTGTAATATTGGAGAAAGACTTTGTAATAAAGACATGCCTACAAGTTGATCCTTACTTTCAGTTTTATAGCAACAGATTCATGTGCCTTAGGCAGCCCTCACATCGAAAGTACACAATCAAACAAGAAACGCTTTCCACCATTGAGGTGACGCCCAAAGTGGAAAATAAACTTAATTAGCTCTACATCTACAGCAGACATGGTTTCTCAACAGTAATAGTTCATCACAACATATTATCATTCATCTGGCTTATTTCTCTTGTTACTGTGTCACAGAACAGTGAACAAGCGGTAATCAAATAACCGCGAGGGACGGTGATTGCAATTAGGAGACACCCGGACAACACGTCACATACACCCACTTTCAGAAGTGTGATTCCACACACCTTCCTATTCTGTTGTATGCAACAACCTTTCAAAGGAAACCCAAATGCCGAACCGGTCCATCCGTAACGGGCAGGAGGTCCCCGTGGAGCGTGACTGTGCCCACCGGCAGATTTACACCTTGCTACCCTCAACCCACTCCTATAAAACGGTTGGGTAAGCCTCAACACCCAGGTTAAGCAATTACATCGGTTTCCTGCTTATGTCAGTATGCCATCCGGTACTGTTCGATATTTGTTCAGCAGGCCCGCACACGACTCGGTCCTCAATCGACACCAACAGGGCTACGCACGTGAGACCTTCGCTCACTTCATCCTAAATCCCCTGCTCGGTCCCTGTTTCACCACTCTTAAGCCATTTTCTACTCTTGCCATACCGTGTGATAAAACCTTACCTCGCGAGTAGATTCCAACTACTCGACTTCTACCGAGATCCTAAGCATATTAGCACGGCATTCTCTACTCGTAGAGTCAGTAAACTACCCAACCATTCATAGGATTTAGAGTCATGCAACTGGGGTTTCAAACATCTTAACTCTAATGCAACCATTTCAACCTAGACATAAGTGTACAAATGAGAAACTTTGTAAGAGGTACTTAAATGCAAACCAGGGCTTGCCTAGTTGTGAGTCAAAGGAGAAGTTAGCATCGGGTGGGAGGACGTCCAACGGCTCCGGTGTATCTTCAACTTCGGTCACTATTTGAGATGTAGCAAAATATATGTGTAAGTGTTAAGGACTTATAAGAATTAAACTTCTATTCATAGCTACTACTATGTAGGATCCTTAATTGGCTTTGGAATTTTTCCAGTGGATACTTGACCCTCTAAGGATGATCTGAGCAAAATTTGGAGAAATTTCATTGCACTTTGTGGTCTCCAAAATTCTCATAAGTACAAGGCTTCTCTGAATTTTGAGCCCGAATTTGGAGTTTTAACATGGCTAACAGTGGAAGATCAGATTAAGGTAGGTCTCCATGGTTCTAACAAAATGTCTTCACCATTTTGGAGCTACCAACAGAGAGATATGAATTTTTGAAGTTGGACAGGAGTTCTGAAAAGTTTCTGTTTAAAATTTTAATTTCCAAATAAAGGCTGAAATTTGGAAGGCAGTTTGGCCTAGCAAATTAACTCCAATGAAGCTCAAATTTTTATAGAATATCACTAATATCATGAGGAATCTTCAGGCTAAATTTCAAGAAATTCCATAACAGGGATCTTTTGGAATTAATTTCCGAAAATTTAATTTTGCTGAATTTTGGAGACATTTCCAGATATCTTCTGATCAATTTCTTTGCATTTCTGAAAAGTACTGATTGAGAGGAATACATCAAAATTTGTTTCATAAATTTTGGACTTTCCTACTGAAAGTTATTGTCATTTTAAGTTTGAACTAAATCTGAAAAATGAAGAAATGTTTAAATTCTGGCCGTGAGCCCCACCCGTGGCGCTATCCACTCTGATGTCGGTGTCACACCCGGTTTTTCCGAAGAACAACCAAGTGAATATCACATGTATGCCAGGATCATTTTCTCATACATGTGATGACAAATAGTGAAGCATCATTTATTACAAGCTAGGTGTCAAATATAAATAAGTCTTACATAGCAAATGTCTCGATGGACAATAATAAGTTCATCACAAGTAAATAAACTAGCAGCGAAATATTATTCATGAGGGCTCCATCACAGGCGTTGCCCGGGGGTCTCCATGAACCTAGAAACCTTCTTCGGGTCCAAAGTCTTGGTCATTATACACCACCTCATTATCTTGACCTGAGCAGCAATATAAACCAACAAAATATGCAAGGTTGAGTACCAATGGTACTCAGCAAGTGTGGAAAAATTATATCATGCATGGCTAGAACAAGGAGAGGTTGAACTCATGGTTAAAGCACTACGCAATTAATACCTATCACCTTAGCTTATTAAGCACCTACATTACTACACAGGTGAAATGGTCCCAAGCTCCCATACCATCATCATAATCAAATAACCATAACATCATTTCCAATGTTAAGCTCCCGCTTAACATCCACAACTTCCAAAACCATCAATCCTCTAATCATGAATAAGTCCAAGCCGCTCTTGACCGTGAGCACGGTTGTCATGACAGTTTTGACTCTGCAGAGTTTGTACCACTGTACCCACATGTAGTGATTTCATCCCCCGTTGTCGGGTGGACTAAAAGAACCTCCATTATGCCAGTGGCTACGAACCACATTCACACTTCCCAGGTGTGTAGCCAGGAGATCACTACGAAGCCTTTACAAAGGGATTCCCGACGAGCGTGGGCCCACTGAGGTTTCACCCCTAACAGCATACAAGAGGCTCCAACCCCGCTGCAGTGGCCCCCTCTTGAGCCTTGCGGTTCATATGGTAGTCCAGCTGAAACCTATTCCCCGCACCATCCAACACACCCATACTACGCCGGGGATACACCTAATTAATTGGCCAAGCTGCCCCATCTCAGCATGTGGTTGGCACTGTAAAGCCAGGTTACATGCTCCATGAACCGGTCCTTAGGATCCAGGCAAGTACTAAACACAAACCCGAGTCTCGTGCACCCAGCACACAACCAAAACATCCAACTTGCCTTGGTCCCTACCTCTACATAACTCACAATATCTCATTCAAGAGTATGGTAAAAATAAACTGATGATCTCATTTCCCAAATAGCTCATTCTAAGCATGGCTAAGCATATGCATAATAATAAATGACATGATAAAATAAATCCCAACCCAAGCTACAAGGAAACAAGGTAATGCAATTCTAGGGAAACTTCCTAGCATGGGTTTCATATTTCATTTGACAATGCAAATAATTCTATCTACACATCCTAGCATAGGATCAAGGTGGTCAAGGACACTTGCCTCCTTCTTGCTGCTCTTGAAATGGGTAGTCCTGGTCTTGGAAAGGAATAACTTGCTCTTGAGAAGGTTCTACATCATACCATCACACATAGCAAAAGAAAAACAACAATCCATAAGACATAGTTCACACTTCCACTTCATACAAACCACACATTCATATTCATGAAATTCATTCACCATTATATGTGTTGTGGTTACTCTATGTATGTTGCTTTGTGGCTTGCATACACTTTTATGTATGTGTACATGATTCCTACTTTTGTGTTCACATTTATACTTACCTACTATTTATATATGAGTTTCCAATTTAAATAAATTCCTTATATTCAACTACTACACCTTTTCACTACCAAGTATGTATGAAAAGTATTTTTCTTCTCCATATGTGCCTTTAGAATTGTTACCAACCTTAAACTGAATTCTTTGACTTTTAGAAACTCCATTTATCATTTACTAATTGCTATATTTTCAGATTTATTTTCCTCTACATAAATGTGTTCTTTATTATGAAATTAGTAATATACATCATCTAAACAGAATAGGTTCTGACCCTAAATAATTTAATAACATATTTTGACCTTTGCCTCTGATGTAAACTATTTCACAATTATTTTCCCTATTTTCTAAAACTATTCATTACTTAAAATGTGTCCCTAAATGTGAATAATAAATTAAACAGATTCAATTCAGCCCAAAATATGTTTTTATTTCACTCCAAAGTTTTCTAAATACTGAGAAAGTTTTTAATTTAATTATGACAATATGTTTGTCCCACTTTTTAATTTTTAAACACTAGCCACATATTCAATTTCCTAAATTAAATACTAAACAGGGCTAAAAAGTTAAACTTACCCCACTACAGGGTCTATAATATTATTTTCAGAATTCCCAGGGGTCTAGCTACACTTATCAGAGGTGTTTTTCCTAATTTTTATTAAGTCCAGGGGTTAAAACTGATTTTTAAATGAATTTACATGATTTTCTGGAGTTCCAGGGGCTAGATCAGAAGTTTCCGGGGCTAGCTCTTATTTCCCGAGAACCCCAGGGGGTAGCACGTAAGATTTCCAGTCTTTATAACGCGGGGCTGACGTGGACCGTCCGATTTTAAACCGACGGCTGAGATTATAACGTCGAACCGCTACGCGGGGATTTAAACCCTACCGTGCGATTTAAAATAAACGGCGCACAAGCGGCCACGTCGCTCTGATCGAGCGCGGGCGGCGCTGCCGGCGGCGCACGGCAGCGGGAAGCGGCGATCTCGCCGGAAACTTTCGGATCTTCGGGAATTCTTCCTAGAACTGTGATTTTATGGCATAGATCGGTAGAGGGGAGGTTGGGGATCTCACCTCGGGGGTTTTCTTGAGCTCGGAGGTCCTGGAAGGTGATCGGCGACGAGGTCCGAGGCAAAACCACGGTGAAGCTCATCGGCGCTGTGTTTACACCGCATGTCACCGAGTTTTCTGCACCTGCAAGGTTCCCCGGAGGCGGTGGATCAAGACCAGCGAGTTAGATCGGAATTTCCGAGCTTAGATCGGCCAGAATTCGCCGGAGAAGTCTCGGTTCTCACCGGAGTAAAAATCGGCGATTGTGGGGGAAAAACAGAACGAGGCCGGGGTTTTTATAGACGGGGGAGGGCGGTGGGTTTGTTTAGATCGAGTGGGAGTCCTCCGGAACCAGAATTCGGCCGGAAATCCGGTCGATTGCGATCGCGCGCGCGCAGGTGAACAGTCCGAGTTTCGGACGATCGGGGTTAGGGATGACAGGTGGGTCCCACCTGTCTGAGAGAGAGAGCGCGGGCGCGCGGCTGCGGGCTGGCGCGGGGCAGGGTGGGCCGGCTGGTGGGTTTCGGCCCACTGGCCGGTTTTTTTTCTGTTTTCTCTTTTTCTTTTTCTATTTCTTTTCTGATTTGAGTTTAATTTGAATTCCAGTTTGAATTTGAATTTTTGCAAAACATGCAACACATCCAAAAATTTTTAAATCCCCCTCTTAACATGATTTAGGGTTTTGAATCAAAATTTTGGGGTGTTCTAAGAAAACAATTCCGGAAATTGTGCCTTGAGATCATCTTCCCGCTCCCAGGTGGCTTCCTCTTCTGAGTGATGCTTCCACTGCACCTTGCACATCCGGATTCTTTTATTTCTGGTGAGGCGTTCCATTGTCTCCAAAATCTTGTATGGTTGCTCGACATAAGACAAATCCTCAGCTACATCCACTTCATTCATGGGTAACACTTCTTCAGGCGTCCTCAGGCATTTCTTGAGTTGTGACACATGGAATACATCGTGCACATCCGATAGACGAGCTGGTAATTCTAGTTGATACGCCACTTCGCCTTTCCTCTCCAAAACTTGAAAGGGTCCGATGTATCGAGGTGACAACTTCCCTTTCACCTTGAACCGACGAAGTCCTCTGATAGGCGACACCTTGAGATAAACATAGTCTCCCACGTTGAAAACGAGCTCTCTTCTTCGTACATCAGCATAACTCTTTTGGCGTGTCTGTGCTATCCGCAAGTTATTGCGAATTTCCCTCACCTTCGCCTCGGCTTCTTGTAGTACTTCTGGACCAAACACTTTGCTTTCCCCGTTTGGTTCCAAAATAGGGGAGTTCTGCACTTCCTCCCGTACAAAGCTTCAAACAGTGACATCTTCATACTAGCTTGATAGCTGTTGTTATAGGAAAACTCCGCATACGGTAAGTTCTTGTCCCAACTCCTACTGTTTTTGAGTGCACATGCCCTTAGCATATCTTCAAGGATCTGATTGGTTCTTTCCGTCTGCCCGTCAGTTTGGGGATGATAGGCAGAACTAAAGTTCAGATGGGTTCCCATGGTTTCATGCAACTTCTGCTAGAACCTTGAGGTGAATTGTGTCCCTCGATCCGACACAATTTTCTTTGGCACTCCATGGTAACACACGATCCTTGACATGTACAACTCTGCCAATTTGGATCCGCTGTAACTTTCCTTCACGGGGAGGAAATGTGCTACCTTGGTTAGCCTATCAATGATGACCCATATTGAATCATATCCTGATAGGGTCCTAGGCAATCCCATGATGAAATCCATGCTGACTTCTTCCCATTTCCATTCAGGCACTTTGAGTGGTTGCAATAATCCCGCGGGTCGTTGATGTTCTGCTTTCACCAACTGACATGTGTCACATAGGGCAACATGTTCCGCGACATCTCGCTTCATGCCATACCACCAATACCTGCTTTTGAGGTCCTGGTACATCTTCGTACTCCCAGGATGAATGGAATAGTCGGAATCATGAGCCTCCTTCAAAATCAATTCACGGATCTCCTTTACTTCAGGCACACAGATCCTTTTCCCGTACCACACCGTACCTTGTTCATCCTCTCTGAAACCAGGAGCTTTATTTTCCTTGATGAGTTGCCTGATTTCTTGTATCTTCTCGTCGTTCTTTTGACCCCCGCGTATGTCTCGCTCTAGTGTGGATTCCACTTCCATGGCGATGGCTTCACCACTATTTACTAGACATAGATTGAGCCTTATAACCTCGTCCTTCAATTCTGCAGGCATGTCCTTCAAGCTCAACTTATTGACTTGCACTTTCCGACTTAAAGCATCAGCCACGACGTTTGCTTTCCCAGGATGATAATTGATGCCTACATCAAAGTCATTGATTAGCTATAACCATCTCCTTTGTCTGAGGTTGAGATCTGGCTGTGTGAATATGTACTTCAAACTCTTATGATCCGTATATATCTCGGTCCTCTTCCCCATCAAATAGTGCCGCCAAATTTTCAACGCGTGTACCACTGCGGCTAGTTCTAGGTCATGTGTAGGATAGTTCTTCTCGTGCTTCCGAAGCTGCCGGGATGCATAAGCCACGACATGCCCTTCTTGCATGAGAACACATCCCAACCCGTTTCCAGAGGCATCGCAGTACACTGTGAAATTCTTCTGCATATCTGGCATAACCAACACTCGGACTGTTGTCAATCTCTTCTTTAGCTCCTGAAAGCTCGTCTCGCACTGTGGCGTCCAGGTGAATGTGATTCCCTTCTCCAACAGTTTGGTGAGAGGTCTCGAGATCTTGGAGAATCCCTCAATAAACCGTCGATAGTATCCAGCCAATCCCAAGAAGCTTCGAACTTCCCCGACATTTTCAGGGGTCTTCCACTTCTGTATATCCTCGATTTTGGCGGGATCTACGGAGATTCTTCCCTCCGAGATTATATGTCCTAAGAAGGGAACTCTCTTCATCCAAAACTCACACTTACTCAACTTAGCATATAGTTGGTGTTCTCTCAGCCTTTGCAACACCAACCTTAGATGTTTCTCATGTTCTTCTTCATCTTTGGAGAAGACGAGAATGTCATCTATGAAAACCACCACAAATTTGTCCAGATATTCCATGAATACCTTGTTCATGAGATACATGAAGTATGCCAGGGCATTAGTTAGCCCAAAAGGCATGACGGTGTATTTATACAATCCGTACCGCGATACGAAAGCTGTCTTGGGAATATCAGATTGCCTTATCTTGAGTTGGTGGTATCCCGACCTAAGATCAATTTTCGAGAACACACAAGCTCCCCTCAACTGATCAAACAAGTCTTCAATGCGGGGTAATGGGTACTTGTTCTTGATGGTTACCTCATTCAAAGCACGGTAATCCATGCATAACCTTTGGGTTCTGTCCTTCTTGGGCACAAATATCACCGGAGCTCCCCATGGTGAGGAACTAGGACGAATATACCCCTTCTCCGACAATTCTCTCAAATGATCCTTGAGTTCTTCCAACTGCTTGGAGTCCATCCGATAAGGTCTCTTGTATATCGGGGCTGTTCCAGGCACTAGCTCAATTGCGAATTCCACTTCACGATCGGGAGGCATACCTGGCAACTCCTCCGGAAAAACATCTGGATATTCCCTGATGGTCCTGATTTCCTCAACTTTCACCTCAACTTGATTTAATTTAATGTCCCTCCTAGGCTCGTGTATTGTTATGAACTTTACTCTTGTGCCACTAAGGTGAGTTAGTTCCACCGTTCTGGTCGAACAATGAATGATTCCTTTATGTTTGGTCAACCAATCCATACCCAAAATAATATCTATCCCTTGTGAATCTATCACTATGAGGTTAGCAGTAAATACTACCCCATTAATGTCTAGGTTCACTTTGGGACACAATTGCCTTGTCCTTATTTCTCCACCTGGAGAGTTTACGGCTAGCATATGGTTCATTTGTGTTGTTGCTAGGTCATACTTCTTAACAAACCCTTGAGCAATGAACGAATGGGTAGCACCAGAATCAAACAGCAGGGTTGCAAGGTGTAAATTGGCAGGAAACTTACCAACTACCACGTCGGGTGCATCTTGTGCTTCCTCCATAGTGACGTGGTTCACCCGTCCCCTCATTACATTCTGCTGTTGTGGCTGCGCGGGCTTCTTCTTTGGGCATTTGTGGGCGTAGTGCCCCACTTCGCCGCAGCTAAAACATTGCACCCCAACCTTAGGTGCCTGGCCTTTGTTGTCTTGGGGTTGGTTTGGGGGTCCTTGCACTGCTGGTCGAGGTGGATATGCGGGGCGAGGCTGCTGCACAAACTGACGTTGCGGCTGTGCTGGTGCTGCCGGAGGCCTGTAGTTCGGGTTGTACCCTCTTGATGCTGAATAGGGTACCGCAGCACGGCTCGTCTGCCCCATAGGTTGATGCATCATACGTGGGCGGGTGTTGCTCCCTGAGGCTTGATGTGACCACCTGGCCTTCCTCTTATTCTCATTTTCCAAGGCCTTTAGCTTCCTTTCTACCACAAATGCTCTGTCCACCATCTTTTGGAAGCTTTCATACTCATTTGAGGACATTGCACACTGCATCTCCGCGGTAAGTCCTTCCACGAAACAATCTTGTTTCTGCTCATCAGTCTCTATGTCTCGTGGGGCATAACGGGATAGTTGAGTAAATTTAGTGAGGTATTCCCTCACCGTCATGTTTCCTTGCTATAACCCCAAAAACTCTTTCCTCTTGTTTTTGAGTTCACCTCTTGGGATGTAATGGTTGCGGAAACTACGCTTGAACTCTTCCCAAGTGATGTTCTCAGGGTCATGATGGGCGGCCACGTAGGTGGTCCACCAATCAGCAGCAGGTCCATGCAATTGATGAGAGGCAAACAACACCCTCTCATACCCTTGGCACTGTATGATCCTCATCTTACTTTCAATGGTCTTCAGCCAATCATCTGCCTCCAGAGGTTCAGCAGCACTTGCAAACTTTGGAGGTTGAGTTACTAGAAACTCACTCAACCTTGGTTGGCGTGGTGTAGCTTGTGGAGGTGGAACTTGATGCAAGTTGGCCACCACTTGAGTCAAGTTCTGGATGAGCTGATTCTGATTCTCCAGCATTTGGTGGAGGGGATCAACTCCTTCACGGCGACCACCCCGGTCCTGGCCTCCAGAAAGATGAGGGTTGCATGCCCCATCGTTGTTGTTGGTGGGGTTGGCAGCACGTCCTTTTCCTCTTCCGGCCATCTGGCAGAATCAACCAATGTTAATTTGAAAGCATTTAGTATCATCTTACTACTTTCATTTGTTTGTACTTTGAAGGGTTGAGGCTTTGTTATACTTTTCTGAGGGTTCATTTCTCACACAAAAATGAAGGTAATATTATTTCATGTGGGTTCACACACCAAAGCAAAACAATCTAAAGACGAGGCTGTGGACAATTGCTCATGGCTTCCACAACTCACGTCACACACCAAGCATTAACACACCATTAACTTAACTTAACGACTCGACTATTTGATATCTTGCTAGCTAAGGGAAGGACTCTACACTACTCGTTTTCTTGAGCTGGCTCCTCGGGATCTTCCTCATCATTTCGGCTGCCTTCTGACTCTGCTTTGTGTGGGGAGGCTGCTGGTGGAGAAGTGCGACGACGCCTGATCGCTCGGCGATCCGGGGAGTCAGGAGTCCATGTATCATTCACGGTGACACACAGTTCATTCCCATCTCCTCTTTCTCTCGCCTTTAAGCAGGCTCGCAGCAACGCCTCCGTTTCCTTCAGGGTGTCCCGGACATCCTGAAGCTCTTGTTGACACTCCTGCAGTCGAATGCTGAGCATAGAAGCATCCTCCAAGCACAAGTCCATGTGCTCATGGGAAGTCCCTTGCTGCACTGGCGGGTACTTGTACTCCGTGGTACCACTCTCACGTTGGAGGACATACATGTACTCAGTTTTGTCCAAGTGGCGACGATAGATGTGACTCTGGCAGGTGATGGCCTCCCAGGTGACATCTTTCTCCGCATCGACCTGTGTTGCTCGACAAGCTGGAGAGTGGTGGATCTTAAGCAGCTGATTTTCGTGTATAATTCTCATCTCTGAACCCCATTCTTCCCTCTTCTCACGGATGGTCCTGGTGGAGTTATAGTGGATGATTAGTTTGCCCGTATTGCCGGCGGCTTCAAGCATACGCCGAAGACGGCGCAATAAGCCTCCTACTGCCAATCCATAGGAAAGGTACGTCACCGGACGGCTCTCCTCTCTTTCGGCAAGGGCAACTACGGGAACTCTCCCTCCTGTGGACTTGCGAGCGGTGCGAATCATGCGAACCATCTAAAAACAAAAAGCATTTAAACTTAGGTTAGATAAACTTTTAAACAAAAATCCTATTTTGAATGAAAATTGGGGTAAGATGAAGAAAGTGACTTCATTAAATAACACTTTTCAACACACACCTTGTAAAATAGTTTTTGAGAAAATAGGGCCCTTAAATACGTCCATTTCTACCTAGGTCCACGTTCCTACGGGCAACCTGGCTCTGATACCACTTCTGTCACACCCGGTTTTTCCGAGGAACAACCAAGTGAATATCACATGTATGCTAGGATCATTTTCTCATACATGTGATGACAAATAGTGAAGCATCATTTATTACAAGCCAGGTGTCAAATATAAATAAGTCTTACATAGCAAATGTCTTGATGGACAATAATAAGTTCATCACAAGTAAATAAACTAGCAGCGGAATATTATTCATGAGGGCTCCATCACAGGCGTTGCCCGGGGGTCTCCATGAACCTAGAAACCTTCTTCGGTTCCAAAGTCTTAGTCATTATACACCACCTCATTATCTTGACCTGAGCAGCAATATAAACCAACAAAATATGCAAGGTTGAGTACCAATGGTACTCAGCAAGTGTGGGAAAATTATATCATGCATGGCTAGAACAAGGAGAGGTTGAACTCATGGTTAAAGCACTACGCAATTAATACCTATCACCTTAGCTTATTAAGCACCTACATTACTACACAGGTGAAATGGTCCCAAGCTCCCATACCATCATCATAATCAAATAACCATAACATCATTTCCAATGTTAAGCTCCCCGCTTAACATCCACAACTTCCAAAACCATCAATCCTCTAATCATGAATAAGTCCAAGCCGCTCTTGACCGTGAGCACGGCTGTCATGACAGTTTTGCTCTGCAGAGTTTGTACCACTATACCCACATGTAGTGATTTCATCCCCCGTTGCCGGGTGGACTAAAAGAACCTCCATTATGCCAGTGGCTACGAACCACATTCACACTTCCCAGGTGTGTAGCCAGGAGATCACTACGAAGCCTTTACAAAGGGATTCCCGACGAGCGTGGGACCACTGAGGTTTCACCCCTAACAGCATACAAGAGGCTCCAACCCCGCTGCAGTGGCCCCCTCTTGAGCCTTGCGGTTCATATGGTAGTCCAGCTGACACCTATTCCCCGCACCATCCAACACACCCATACTATGCCGGGGATACACCTAATTAATTGGCCAAGCTGCCCCATCTCAGCATGTGGTTGGCACTGTAAAGCCAGGTTACATGCTCCATGAACCGGTCCTTAGGATCCAGGCAAGTACTAAACACAAACCCGAGTCTCGTGCACCCAGCACACAACCAAAACATCCAACTTGCCTTGATCCCTACCTCTACATAACTCACAATATCTCATTCAAGAGTATGGTAAAAATAAACTGATGATCTCATTTCCCAAATAGCTCATTCTAAGCATGGCTAAGCATATGCATAATAATAAATGACATGATAAAATAAATCCCAACCCAAGCTACAAGGAAACAAGGTAATGCAATTCTAGGGAAACTTCCTAGCATGGGTTTCATATTTCATTTGACAATGCAAATAATTCTATCTACACATCCTAGCATAGGATCAAAGTGGTCAAGGATACTTGCCTCCTTCTTGCTGCTCTTGAAATGGGTAGTCCTGGTCTTGGAAAGGAATAACTTGCTCTTGAGCAGGTTCTACATCATACCATCACACATAGCAAAAGAAAATCAACAATCCATAAGACATAGTTCACACTTCCACTTCATACAAACCACACATTAATATTCATGAAATTCATTCACCATTATATGTGTTGTGGTTACTCTATGTATGTTGATTTGTGGCTTGCATACACTTTTATGTATGTGTACATGATTCCTACTTTTGTGTTCACATTTATACTTACCTACTATTTATATATGAGTTTCCAATTTAAATAAATTCCTTATATTCAACTACTACACCTTTTCACTACCAAGTATGTATGAAAAGTATTTTTCTTCTCCATATGTGCCTTTAGAATTGTTACCAACCTTAAACTGAATTCTTTGACTTTTAGAAACTCCATTTATCATTTACTAATTGCTATATTTTCAGATTTATTTTCCTCTACATAAATGTGTTCTTTATTATGAAATTAGTAATATACATCATCTAAACAGAATAGGTTCTGACCCTAAATAATTTAATAACATATTTTGACCTTTGCCTCTGATGTAAACTATTTCACAATTATTTTCCCTATTTTCTAAAACTATTCATTACTTAAAAATGTGTCCCTAAATGTGAATAATAAATTAAACAGATTCAATTCAGCCCAAAATATGTTTTTATCTCACTCCAAAGTTTTCTAAATACTGAGAAAGTTTTTAATTTAATTATGACAATATGTTTGTCCCACTTTTTAATTTTTAAACACTAGCCACATATTCAATTTCCTAAATTAAATACTAAACAGGGCTAAAAAGTTAAACTTACCCCACTACAGGGTCTATAATATTATTTTCAGAATTCCCAGGGGTCTAGCTACACTTATCAGAGGTGTTTTTCCTAATTTTTATTAAGTCTAGGGGTTAAAACTGATTTTTAAATGAATTTACATGATTTTCTGGAGTTCCAGGGGCTAGATCAGAAGTTTCTGGGGCTAGCTCTTATTTCCCGAGAACCCCAGGGGGTAGCACGTAAGATTTCCAGTCTTTATAACGCGGGGCTGACGTGGACCGTCCGATTTTAAACCGACGGCTGAGATTATAACGTCGAACCGGTACGCGGGGATTTAAACCCTACCGTGCGATTTAAAATAAACGGCGCACAAGCGGCCACGTCGCTCTGATCGAGCGCGGGCGGCGCTGCCGGCGGCGCACGGCGGCGGGAAGCGGCGATCTCGCCGGAAGCTTTCGGATCTTCGGGAATTCTTCCTAGAACTGTGATTTTATGGCATAGATCGGTAGAGGGGAGGTTGGGGATCTCACCTCGGGGGTTTTCTTGAGCTCGGAGGTCCTGGAAGGTGATCAGCGACGAGGTCCGAGGCAAAACCACGGTGAAGCTCGTCGGTGCTGTGTTTACACCGCAAGTCACTGAGTTTTCTGCACCTGCAAGGTTCCCCGGAGGCGGTGGATCAAGACCAGCGAGTTAGATCGGAATTTCCGAGCTTAGATCGGCCAGAATTCGCCGGAGAAGTCTCGGTTCTCACCGGAGTAAAAATCGGCGATTGTGGGGGAAAAACAGAACGAGGCCGGGGTTTTTATAGACGGGGTAGGGCGGTGGGTTTGTTTAGATCGAGTGGGAGTCCTCCGGAACCAGAATTCGGCCGGAAATCCGGTCGATTGCGATCGCGCGCGCGCGGGTGAACAGTCCGAGTTTCGGACGATCGGGGTTAGGGATGACAGGTGGGTCCCACCTGTCTGAGAGAGAGAGCGCGGGCGCGCGGCTGCGGGCTGGCGCGGGGCAGGGTGGGCCGGCTGGTGGGTTTCGGCCCACTGGCCGGTTTTTTTCTGTTTTCTCTTTTTCTTTTTCTATTTCTTTTCTGATTTGAGTTTAATTTGAATTCCAGTTTGAATTTGAATTTTTGCAAAACATGCAACACGTCCAAAAATTTTTAAATCCCCCTCTTAACATGATTTAGGGTTTTGAATCAAAATTTTGGGGTGTTACAGTCGGCAACACCGAGGCCACAGGGTTATTTCCCGCGCAGCCGTACCCGATCCGGTGCCACAGGCCGATCCCCGCACGTATACAGAGGCTGACCGGTGGGACTCGGCCCTCCTTCGTCTACCTCGCGCTGCCCACGCATCCCGTGGTGGCGCACTCCGGCGAGGCTCACCGGGACGGGGTTCCCGTGGTCCGAACTTCCCTAAAATTGCCGCCTGTGAGTTCTACACCGTGCTGAACACGATGGTGGGGTCGTGGGCGGATGACAACGACTGGAACAGTGCTCGCACCGGCGACCATGTCGATCCCCACTTCAGCGACCTCGTTCTCACTCAGCAGTGGGTCTTTTGGGCTAGGGTGTGCTCTAAAAGCACCAGTGACACATGGACAACTTTGACCCATAGCCTGCTCTCCCTGAAAACAACCGGAGATGGGACCTCACCGGTGACCAGAGCCCGCAAAGCGACGGCGGGGATAAAAACTCGGTGCCTGGTACCTCTACTTGATCATTTGAGCTGATAGGACTTCAGAACAGTGCGCAAGCGTGTGCAGGAGCTACTCTAAGCTCATCTAACGTGGAGCTACTCAGAGCTCGATGAATTTTCCCGAAGAGTCCTCGGGTTTCTAAAGAACCGCCGGCGCCAAACTTCAAATTACTCGGCCCCGGAGCTAAGAAAGCAGGAACTCGTTGGAGGGAAGGAGAAGGGTTCCTAACGCACCTCAGGAACCTTTTGTTCGAGCGGGAGAGGCTGTCAATCCGTCGGGCGACGGTGCGGCGCAGAGGTGATCAACACCGGAGGTCCGAAAGAGAACCTAGCTCGCGGGAGCCAACCACTAGTGCTAGCGTCTGCTTAGGGCTTCAGAGAGCAGTAGGGAGAACTGGCACAGCTTTCCCGTGGCTCAGACGCGCGAAAATCACGCCGAGCTCGCCGGGCGTCGATAAGCCGAAAGGTCTTCTGCCGGGAGGGTGTTTTCAGCAAGCGTTTGAGCAGAGAGGCTGAGGAGCTGCGGTGTAACGTGGAGGAGAGAAGAAGAGCACCCAGGCTGCCGCTTTGATCACCCACGCGCACGAACCAACATCGGGAACAAGCAAGGAAGCAGCAGCTCGGTGGAGCGGCTGTCTCTCGGTGGCGCGCGGTGAACAGCCGAGGGAAAAACAGAGTCGGTTAAGCACTTCTGTGTGGCTGACTGCTGGGTCCCACCCCTCTCTCTTAATTAAATTTTTCCACTGATATTTTTACCACAGCTACTCAAACTTAAAGTCTAGACTTCCACAACAAGTCATGGTTTGAATTTGCTGAATTTAAATGATTTGAATTCTGGTGTGGAGTTTGAATTAAGTTTGATGATTTGAATTTGAAATGGAATTTGAATTATTCCATTGCATTGTTCCAAAAACATAGCAAACCAACTCCAATATCTCTGAATTTTGGCATGGCTGCTAATTCAAATGTGGAGAACACATTTGTGGAACCAAATTTTCAAATTGAGGAAGTTGGGATTTGAAACTGAAATATAAATTCAGATTAAAGGGCTTCCTCTTTTAATCCCAAACAATTATTAAAACCTCTCAAAATAAGCTGAAATTTGGAAGGTTGAATATTTGAAATATGAAGACCTAAGTAATGAAATCAGATCTCCATGTTTGGAAGTTTTTTGGAGGTTTGAATCATCACTTGGAATCACACCGTTATAATTCAAAGTTTTAATTCTCCTCATTTTTCCTAAGTGTACATGTGTGGAAATTCTTGCTACAACTTTTTGGGGATTTTACAGTCCCTCGTGGTGATGAGTACCACTTGGTCACTGAGTCGTGACGTAGGTTCATATATATGACATGATATGGTTCAAGATTGCTGTTATGATTAAATTGTATTGCTACATGTGTGCCACCAAATATTGCTCACTAAATTTCAGATTTCATGAACTGTTAACTTGTGGCTAAAAGATGAATTAAGGATGAACATGTAGGCGTGTCCTTCGTTGCAATGTGTCATCCTATGTTGTATAATATGCATGTAGAGTTTCATGTGTAGGTGAGTCGGTTAAGCCTTTCTGAGCCATCGTGCTATAAGTGTTTTTCAGGTGAGGACTACCCCATGGACTCGGGGTACGAGTCCACCGGCGAGGGCTACCCTCCGTCTGGGACCACGGCTGAGTGGGAGCCGTACACGCCGCGCTGAGCTGCGGAGTGGAGATAGTGTGGGTTGTCCCTAAGGCTGGATAACCGACTTTTGCTAGTTAGGTGGGCGTGAGTTGTATAAATTTAGCTTCTGCTGTTGTAACCTCTATAATTAGTTGTAAACTGAAGGTTTGTGCTACTTTGTACTTATTCAGTTGTTTTCTATGTAATACAACGTTTTCCTTATGACGTGTGCTGTCGGGTGTCGCATCGTGTGGCACCACCCTCTAAGATCCTGGGCGTACGGATTTCGGTCCGTCACAACAGAGTCTTTTGCGCACAGCCACATTTGATCCGGTGCAACAGAAAATCCCAATTGAATTTTTCCTCTCACTGACAGCCGGCCCGGCCACCTTCTTCAACCTCCCGCCGTTCGCGCGCGCCCGCGCTCGAAGCTCACCGGAATTCGCTCCCCCGGCCACCTCCCGCACTCCCACTTGCCGCCAACCCAATTAAAAACACTGCTGAACATGCTGGAGCAATTTTCCCTAGGCCGGCGAAGGCTCTAACCTAGCTCGCGACGAGTGGCGGCTCAAACCGAACTCCTTCGATGTCGCCCTCTCTGCCTAGCCCTTCAAACACTTGGTTTCCAAGCCCTACAGCACCGGTGGGACATGTAGAAGCTTGATCTAAATGCCCACTAGCTCGGTAGAGGCTCTAAAGGTGATCTCACGTTGCGTCTGAGTCCTCCGCTACGGTTGCCATTCGAAAGAACTCTAAACAGGCCGGTTACATGTGGTTTCGTGCTAGGGTCGGGAAGAAGAAATGTTGCCCACCTAGTCTAGCTCGTGTGTGCTCAATTTGTTGAACTTTAAACGAATACTGGTTGGGAATTTTGAGATTTCTTACCCGAAGGTTGTTTTGCACCGGCCGCAAGAAGAATCTGAAATTCGCCGTCGATGAGCAAGGGTTCGGCCTGAAGTTCAGAGAGAAGCAGTGCGAGGTCCTAGCATGCCTGTGAGTTCCTTGGCTTGGCCGTGACAAGCTCCCGGCAGGGATGTCCACGTGAGCACCTCTTCTCGGTTGCTTTCGGCCGCCGCAAGAAAATGAGTTGCTCGGTGTTGGTGAAGCCGAGCTCACTCGGTGGCGCGTCGAGGTGGTAGAGGAACATGCCCTGGTGCCATTTTATGACTCACAAAGTCTTCGTTCACGTGAGAACAGCCGGCTCCCGAGTGGAACCGAGGCGGCAGCGATGAGGGTGCTCGGTTCTTGCGCGAGGGAGAAGGCAGACCCGAGGCTTCGGTTTTTGTGGCAAAATGGACATGGCAAATAGGGATAAGGGCGACGTTGAGGCAGTTTGGGTGAGCTGGGGTCAACCGAGACGCCGAGCGCTGGCTGGCGCGGCTGCCCCCCTGCTGTCGAGTAATCGGTAGAAGCAAAACAGAGACTCCTTTCTCCACTGAAGATCTTTTGGGTGCATATGACAAGTGGCTCCCACTCTCCCCCTTATCTCCCCAAAACTCTCTCAAATTTGGCAAATGATCCAATTAAATTGTGGGAAGCTCAAATCTGTAATTTATTTGGAGAATTGACAATGTTTCATCCAAATTCAAAATTGAATTTTAGTTCCTTTGCAATTTAGAGTCCTCTTTTAAATGGCTAGCAAAGTACCTCCAAAATTCATCAAACATTGCATCCCCACTAATTTGGACCTGAGGAATTCAAATATGAAATCTGATTTTTTATTTAGCTTCTACAACTGGGATTTTTACCTCAACAGTTTGCATTTCTATTTTGCTACCCCCATTTGAAATTTGTGTTGAACTAATTGAGTTCAAAAGCTGAATTTTTAAACTCCGTCTTACACATGAGAACTTCACACATGAGGTTTAAATCAACTCTGTTTCCAAGCATTCAAATAATCATTCGAGCTTGTGTGGTGGGACACTCATGTGTATCATCACATGTGGAAAGTTTAAACAAGTCCCGATTTTTCATGAATCCTAAACACATTGCATTCAAAGAACAATTTATTGTATTCATATTTTTGGGACCTTTACATTCCTCCCCACTTAAAAGAATCTCGTCCTGAGATTACAAAAGAAGAACGAGACGAGAGGGTAATTTACAAAGAATATGACAAAAGTCCCGGACCACAAGTATGCAACTCGAAGGATAAATTTCTGCTTGTTGTAAAAGTCGTACACTTTGACTCCTGTCCACAACCGCTTCAACTCTTTGATTAGGGGTTGCAACATCACGTTCAGGCATGGACCAGGATGATCCGTTCTAGGAAGAATGAGACAAATGAACATGAACTTCATACAAAGACAAGGTGGTAGGTTGTACAGAATAGAAAAAAGGGCCAACATGAGTAAGGTGTGGGATTAGTACTGAAAGGTGAGAAGCCATCTGTCGCTAACCCGATGCAAACATTTCTCGCATCACTAGCGAAGTCTGCATCGAATCTGTCCAGCGCCTTCCATGCATCACCATCGGAAGGGTGTGCCATTACTCGATCGTTGTCATGCACACCTTCTTTGTGCCACCTCATGTGTCTGACTATTATTTTAGAGACGAACAATCGTTTCAACCGAGGTGTGATAGGGAAGTAACAAAGTTTCTTATGTGCGACTTCTGTCATCACCTTGTCACCGTCGTCGTTAACAACTTCGACAAACATTAATTTGCCACACTTTAAGCACTTGTTCTATTTGCCATGCTCTTTCTAGAAAAGCATGCAGTTGTCTGGGCACACATCAATCTTCTCGTATTTCATACCGAGACCAGAAAACATTTTCTTTGGCTGGTACATGTCTTTAGGCACTTTATGAGGGTTTGGAAGAATATCGCTGATCAATTTGACAAGATCGTTGTAGCAGTTATTTGAGAAAAAGTACTTAGACTTAATTGCCATAATTTGTGTCATGAAAGAAAGGAGTGTCACTTTTGTGTGCTCATGTAGCGGCTCTTCTAGGGCTTTGAGTAAATTGAAGAACGCTTCAATCTCTGGTGTAGGATAGTCTTTGTTAAAGTTTGGTTGTATATATTAAAACATCTCGTCCATCCTATGTAAAAGCCCAAGAAAAGGGACTTGCAAAAACCTTTCTTCACCTCACAACATCACAGTTTTTATTGTGGACACCTTAGGAAATGTTGTGAAGAGCAAGTAACCTCCATCAAAAGAGTGATTAGAGGGGAAAGCCTTCACTTTCACAAAGTAGGGTTTCTACACATGAACATAAGAGGTTGAGCTCACCCATAGAATTTAAAAAGTCTTGGGAAGGTTCAGTCCAAAGTTCATGCAAATTCAACATTTTTTGAGGCACTTTTGGGTTATTTCAAAAAGAGGCCAATTTGAATGTAAATTCAAGTTGCAGAAACTTTCATCACCCAAATTCAAAAGTTAGCTTCATATCTACACTCAGCACATTTTTCTGAGTAAACCCACCAATTTTCATCCCCATTGGAGTTCATCTTGTCAAGAGCTAAATTTGCAAGAATTCAAAACTGAATTTGAATTTCAATTTAAATATGAAGCAAATTTAACCAAACAAAGTTTGAATTTGAGAATTCAAATTCAAACAAAGACTTGGTGACTAAGTCTCACATTAAATTGTGAGTAGCTGGAGATAATGGAGTGCCAACAGAAATAAAAAGAATTGGAAAGGGGATTAGAGGGGAGAGGGACCCACAGGTCAGTGGGGGAAATTGGTTTCAGCTGAATGGGTTCGGCTTCTCACCGAAGCAAACGCTCCCGGCGTGCCACCGAGCCGATCCTTCGGACGCCCCCGCGTGAGGCGACGCAGCCAGCTCCTGCTTCCTCCCTCGCGCTGGCCAGCTGCTTCCGCCGATCATCACGCACCTACACCACTGAACAGAGGCGCCGTGTTCTGTTGCCCAAGAAACGACCGAGCGCACGCTGCCGTCTTCGTTCGATCGAAACCCGGAAATTCACCCCGACCAGCGCCTCTCCTAGCCACAAAACCACACCAGCTGCTCGTTCTCTACCTCCTCGGCACGAGAGCAGTCAAGTTCGGCCCTTCCCCAGCCTTAGCTCCACGTTTCCGAGCAACACCCGAGAAACCGCCACCACTCGGCTCACGGTGACAGCCCAACAGAGGGCCTTTCACGGCTGAGAAAGGACAGTCTCGGAAGCGCCGGTGAGCACTGCTGCTCCCACCCAAACCACGGGACCAACCATGAACCGCTGAGCAAGAATTTGGAGAAACTCCGTCGGCGACCACAGAACCACGTTCCGGTATGAGACCTCCGAATTCCCACTCCCTTCTCGTCATCAGTTCACTAAACTGTGCACACAGGAGCTAGACTTAACGGCGCCCAAGTTTGCTTCGCAACCCTAGCTTAATTTTGGCTGTAGCCGGCGTATTTCCCGGTTTTCCAGCCGCGATTATGGCGGGAAAGGTCGGGCTCACGATGAGACCTAGGATAGAGCCCTCTCCAGGCAGTCTCACCACCATGACGAGCTTCCCTAGCACCCACTGGTGCTGTAGCGCTGATCCACCGATGTTTGGCGGGCTAAACTGTCCGGGTGACGTGACCGAAGGGTTGCCGAGCCGCAGCACCGTCGCCGGCTAGGTTAGGACCATCGCCGGCCGGAGCAGGCGGTACCAGCGTGTTCAGCGCGTGAAAGTAGGCCCAGGCGGCGAGTTTCCGGCCGGGAGGCGGTCGTGAGACCAAGTCCGGCGAGCTTCAGAAGTGTGCCGGCGAGGGGGCGGCGCGGGAAAAAGGGCGGGCGCGAGGAAGAAGACGACCCGGCCGGGCCCGCTCGTCAGTCCCTCGTGGCACAGGATGAGGATTTTCTGTTGCACCGGATCGGCTGTGAACACGCGGAAAACAATCCTGTGGCCCCGTGTGGCGCAGCCAAGGTGATGACACGTGGGAGCCGGGCCCGCTGTCAGAAATTTGAACTTTCCCGGTTAATTCGAATTCCAGAAATTCCTCAAACTTTAGAGCTCCATAACTTTTGCTAGGAAGCTCCAAATTTAGTGATTCAAATTGGGTTGGATTCATCTTGCCTAGCTCTGTCCAGATATACAACCCAATTTGTATGAAACCCATTAATTAGTTCTGGAAAATTCTTTAAAGCTTTTCATCAAAAGAATTTTAGGGGGAGTTTGGTTCATCCAAAAATCCCCAAATTTTGCCAGAAGGTTCTTTAGGACATTAGTAAACCCCTGTAAAAGTTTCAGACCATTTGGGGTTGATTTGGTCAGAGCAATTCAATTTGGAAGGTGCTATGTTCATTTGAATACAGAAACATTTTCAGAGAATTTCCAAAACTTGGAAATTCAGTTCTGGGCAATCCTTAACTCCAAAAATGCTAGGAAAATTCATGCAAACTCTATGAGCTATAATTGAAATTGTAGTTCACTAAGTTGGGCATGAACTGGGGTATGACCTCGGAATTAATTCTTCTTTGCTTATTTGCTAAAAGAATTATTCTGAGCAAACCACTCAGTGAAAAGTGCTAATATTTGGTCCAGAGGGTTTCCTTGTGACAAGGAACTCACACAAAAATTCTCGGCTCCATTAGAGCTCTGGATCACCCCTGTCCTGTTTAACCACTTGAGGGATTAATATGGAAAAGGGGGGGGGGGAACCACTTAGCACTTAACCATGTACTTAGGTCCAGGTCCAAGCCACCCACACCCAGTTCATCTTTAAATTCTTAAAGAGAGTTCCAGGTTTTAGAGACTGGTTACTAGAACTAATAACAGTAACCTTACAATAACTTGTATACATATTAATTAACATGTAGTATTTTATAAACGTGTAGTCACTGAAGAAGAGACTCCGGAAGTGCTGGACTTCCTTCTTCCGGGCGAAGACTTAACCCCTGACCAGCAGAAACAAGGCAAGCCCCGGTTTGCATTAACCTTTTTACAAGTTTTACTTTGTTTACATGTGTCATATGAAGTATGTTTGTGCATTAGGTATAGGATGGATGGAACCCCACTTGCATAACCAGAATTTTTCCCTAAGAGTGAGGGTAGTGTCTAAGACCTCGAGTAGAAAGGCTAGGCTTAATGATTCATAGGACTTCGGTACAAGTTGAGTAGTTGGAATCTACTCGCGAGATAGGCATTTGGACACACGGGTTCGGTTGAGTGAGGTGAGATCACTTTAGAAATGAAAATGAGACTAGGCAGGGGCTAGGGCGCAGCAAGAGTGAGTCTTGTGTGCGCAGCCCTGCCCGTGTCGATTGAGGACCAATCCGTGTGCGGCCCTGCTGAACAAGTATTGAACGTACCGAAGGCATATCAGATATATGGGCCCCGATAAACTGATGTAGTCTAAACCTTCGGGCGTCGAGGCATAGCACACCGATTTATAGGTGTAGGTTGAGGGCAGCAAGGTGGAAATCTGCCAACGGGCATAGAGATATGCTCCGTGTGGGGAACCTCCTGCTCGTTTCGGTGCGACCGGTTCGACGTTTGGGCTGTTGGGTAAAAGGTTGTCACGTACGACATCGAGCGAGCGTGCTGTGCAGCTCCACGGGTGGGCGTACGCGACGTGCTCTTTGGGTTTCCCTGCAGGTGTATATCGAGTCGATTCGCCGTCCCTCGCGGTGACGAGTACTGCTTGTTCACTGCGTCGTAACATAGACTAATGAATGAAATGTTATGATTCAATATTGCTGTTATGATATAATTGTATTGCTACATGTGTGCCACCAAACATGGCTTACTAAATTTCAGCTTCATGAACTGTTGTTGCTAAAAGATGAACTAAGGATGAACTTGTAGGCGTGTCCATTTGCTGCAACTTTGCTATCCTATGTCATGGTACACCTCATGTAGAGTTTCATGCTTAGGTGAGTCGGTTAAGCCTTGCTGAGCCTTCGTGCTCACGGTTGCTGCTTAAGTGTTTTTCAGGTGAGGAGCCACCCACGGACTCGGAGTACGAGTCCACCGGCGAGGGTTACCCTCCGTCGGGGACCACGGCTGAGTGGGAGCCGTACACGCCGCGCTGAGCTGAGGAGTGCAGCTAGTGTGGGTTGCCCTAGGGCTGGGCAACCGACTTTTGCTTGATAGGCGGGCGTGAGTTGAGAAAAGAAACTTCCGCTGTGTAATAAAGACCCTAGTTTGTAACTGAGAAGTGTACTACTTTGTACATTCAGTTTGTTTTTCCCATGTAATATAATGTGTTCTTATGACGTGTGCTGTCGGGTGTCGCATCGCGCGGCACCACCCTCTGCGATCCTGGATGAGCGGATTCCGGTCCGCCACAGCCTGGTATCAGAGCTGCAGTGGGGATAGCACAGTACTTAAGGACTGCATTATGGGAAGAACTTAGGCTTACGGTGAGGATTCGGTAGTTGCCCAAGTAAGGACTATACTAGCATAGTTACTTAAAGTGGCAAAGACTAACTTATCTGTTATAATTCTGAATTTCAATTATGTAACGACGCACCTACGCTCTGGTAAGTATGGTAAGGAACGCCACCGAAAGCGGTTCAATTTCCGTTAGCTCTCCCTGACGAGGAACATGGTTCAGGGATAGAGTCTCACAGCTTGGTGTGAGACGTCAATATGAAACTCTTGGACTCTTCATGTTCCTGAGTTCATATGAAACGCTGATCCCTAGCGTGCATTAGGCAAGTAAGTGGAGACCCCATCGCGTGGTCAGTAACGCGAGAGTGTGTTCGTCTGGAAATAGCCCAGAAGGACATATGCAGCACTTGCCATCGGCGTGCCCTGCCGGGCAGTAGGTGGTATCTGTTGGGTTGATAACATTCCCAACCGTGACGACCCGTTCATGACATACTCGGGTTCCCCGTCGTGTGGTGTTGAAACACGATCACGTACCTTGAGACGTGACCTAACTCAAGGACGGCCGTATGACAATGATACGGGCGTTTGTATTTACCTTTAAATATGATCCTGCCTGAAATGAAACCAACCATTGAGTGCACCATCATTGTGTGGTCTTCTGCAGGTACTAACCACGTATGTATCCGTGTAGAAAACGTGTGCGAGAGATCGTCTAGTGCCACACTTGAGACGTATATACCGTTATGATCCGGTTAGGATTTTCTTTTATGAGGAACGTAGTACTGAGATATCATAGGCATATGCATGCAAAATAATGATAACAAGGAATAAAAATATATAGGATCAACATTTAAGACCCTGGTTGGGTATAAGAATGGGATAGTGGACCAGGATAGCCAAAGGGATGGAAAACAGAGTGCTCTGTTTTGGGCAGCAAGTTTGCTGATCTTCAACAGGGCATAACTCACAGATATTTTAGCCCAGGGAGGTGTGCTATATAGTTCTGGAAAGGTATTTAAGTACTCTACAACTTTGTTGTAGACTTCCAGAGCTGAAACTCACCTTAAGATGGCTTAAATCCTAGAGGAATGTAAACTGTCCAGAACCAGGACAGAGTAAAACATTCTGTGGACTGTTCTGTTTTTCAAACATAACTCCCAGTAGAAAAATCTAAAATTGTCATATAATACATACTTAGAAAGAGTAGAAGATGTGTGACATCTTTGCAATTCAAAGATTCTGAAATTTCAGCACAGAATTTAATGGAAATCAGAGTTGAAAACAGCCACTTCCAAGGGAGGTGCTGTTAAACTTCTTCCAGAAATTCTGCTGAATTTGAATTGACATAACTTTTTAACCAAAGCTAATCTGGGGGCAAATGAGTACTCGTTGGAAAGATACTGAAGTTAACTTTAACTTTGGTATTCAACTTGAGTCGTGAAACTGCCCCGAACCAGATCAAAACTTGGAGTAGGTAGAAACTGGTCATTCTGATAGAAGAATGACAGTTGAACTCATTGAAAAGGGTGTTGTACCCTAAGGGTGGTATACGTGATGACAACGCGATAATAATGTCTCGTAGAGACCAAACCCAGTTATGGTGAGCTTCCAAAGTGGAGGTTCATGAAGTTGGATTAAACTAGCTTGTGTTTGGTATGGTAATGGTGTAGTTTGTGCAAAGTTATTACATTATCTACTTACAACATATATCACATGTTTTTATTGTCATAATGTTTTTACGCCCATTTCTATTGGACTGCAGGCAAAATGTTGCGGGACTGATGTTTAATGTCGTGTGGTTGCAGATGGTTTGTACTAGGACCACGCACGAGGTTGGTGGCTCTAGCCAACAAGGAGGTGATGACTCCCAGCCACCGGCCTACGACAGCACCCCGCAGCAGCAGCCACCACCGCCGCCTCCGCTTACTCTAGCGGATGTGATAGCGGCACTGGTGGGAGGTCGTGAGGAGCAGACCGACCTGCTCCGTACGATCGTGCAGAATACGTCCCAGGCGGGGGGACGTCAAGAGCGAGGGCCTCGTGAGCACCGTGAAGTGTCGTACTCGGATTTCATGAGTACGCACCCTCCAGTGTTCACCGAGGCCGAAGAACCACTGGAGGCGGACAACTGGCTACGGACTATCGAGTCCAAGTTTGGGCTGCTCCAGTGTACGGAGCGACAGAAGACCCTGTTCACAGCACAGCAGCTCCACGGTGCCGCTGGTGCGTGGTGGGCGAACTATGTCGCCTCACGTCCGGCTGGCCATGCCGTGGAATGGCAAGAGTTCCGGGAGGCGTTCCGCGCCTACCACATTCCTCCCGGAATAATGAAGAGGAAGTTCCAAGAATTCTTGGAGCTGAAGCAGGGCGGGAGGAGTGCCCACGACTACTCCCGTGCCTTCAACCATCTGGCGCAGTATGCGTCAGACTATATCTCCACCGAGGAGAAAAAGCGGGAGCACTTCTATCGGGGGTTACACCCTGAAATGAAGACCCATCTCGTTCAGTGGAATCACGGCACATTCAACGACTTAGTCAATGCCGCGATCATGCAAGAGGATGCTCAGCGGGAGTTGGCAGCTGAGCAGCGGAAGCGCAGCACTCCACCTAGCAGCGGTGGGAGTGGCGCTCCTCAGAAGTACCGTATGGTGTATCGGACACCATCCGGGCAGCAGTGGCGTCCACCGGCGCGACCTCAACAGTTTGGGGGATGTTCGTTCCAAGCACCACCGTTCCGTCCGCCGATGCCACCACCAAGACAGCAACAGCAGCAGCAGCAGCAGACGGTACCCCGGACGTTTCCACCGCCACAACGCGCCCCGGGATTCTGTCCACCGATCAGCGGGGGACTGCCCCGTTTCACCTGCTTCACGTGTGGCCAGGCGGGCCACTTCGCGAAGGACTGTTCCCAGGGGCAGCAGAGCAGCGGGCAAGCCCAGTTCCAGGGCGGTGCTCGAGGCCAACCTCCGGTGAAGAAGGTTGGTCAACGGACTGGGGGTGTCCGCAACCTCGACAGTGAGGACGCCCCAGAGGGAGACAACGTGCTGGCGGGTACATTTACTCTCAACCATCAAGCCATCGTCATATTGTTTGATTCTGGTGCAACCCACAGCTTTATAAGTGCATCTTATGTGGCTAAGCATCAAATGCAAGTCTTCCCAACCGACTGCACTTATATGATTTGCTCACCGGGAGGGAAGATTTCAGCTAATATGATGATTCCAAAGGTACCTCTGTGCTTAGGTGGGAAACTATATCCCACCACCTTGATAATCTTAATAGGACAAAAGATTGATGCAATCTTTGGGATGTCATGGCTACAATACCATGGCACTGTCCTAGAGACTCGGACACGGATGGTTCACTTAAATTCTCCATTCCACCGTCCGCATTCCATGGTGTTAGACACGCCAGTCCGGGAAGTTTTAGCAATTAATAATGCTGAAGCTCTCAAGTTAGAAGACATCCCCGTAGTCCAGGAGTATCCTGATGTGTTCCCGGATGATCTTCCAGGCATGCCACCTGAGCGGGATGTCGAGTTCAAGATTGAACTTGCACCCGGGACTACGCCCATATCACGGAGACCATACAAGATGGCTCCAAATGAGCTGGCCGAACTGAAAGAACAGCTCAATGATCTGTTGAGCAAGGGTTTCATTAGGCCGAGTTCCTCGCCTTGGGGATGCTCGGCGCTGTTTGTAAAGAAGAAGGATGAAACCCTGAGGCTGTGTGTGGACTACCGGCCGCTCAACGCCGTCACCATCAAGAATAAGTACCCACTGCCCCGCATTGACATATTGTTTGATCAACTTGTGGGTGCCAGTGTGTTCTCCAAGATGGACCTTCGCTCTGGATATCACCAGATAAAAATCCGGGCGGAGGATATCCCGAAGACAGCCTTCTCGACGAGATATGGATTTTATGAATATCTCGTCATGTCCTTTGGTCTCACAAATGCTCCAGCCCATTTCATGTACCTCATGAACTCAGTGTTCATGCCGGAGCTGGACAGGTTCGTGGTAGTGTTCATCGACGACATCTTGGTTTACTCCAAGACAGAAGCCGAACATGCCGAACACTTGCGGATCGTTCTTCAACGATTGCGAGACCACAAGCTCTACGCCAAGTTCAGTAAGTGCTAGTTTTGGATCAGCCAAGTGCCATTCTTGGGACATATCATCTCAGCGGAAGGCATTGCGGTTGACCCAAGCAAAATAGAGCAAGTGCTGAAATGGAAAGCTCCACTTCAGTTCATGAAGTCAGAAGCTTCCTCGGGTTATAGGGATACTACCGGAGATTCATTCCAAGCTTCTCCAAGCTCGCTAAGCCGATGACGGAATTGCTGAAGAAAGGGACGAAATATGTTTGGAACACGGCGTGTGAAGGAGCGTTCCGAGCATTGCTGAAGCATCTCACCACAGCCCCGGTCTTAGCTCAGCCAGATACAACAAAGCCCTTCGACGTGTACTGTGACGCGTCCGGTATTGGGCTCGGCTGCGTGTTGATGCAGGAAGGACGTGTGGTCGCTTATGGCTCACGCCAACTTCGGAACCATGAGCAGCACTATCCCACTCATGACCTTGAGCTTGGTGCAGCGGTTTTGGCGCTGAAAATGTGGAGGCACTATCTCCTGGGGAATTTGGTGCATCTCTACACCGACCACAAGAGCTTGAAGTACATCTTCACCCAGAAGGAGCTGAACATGAGGCAAAGGAGGTGGTTAGAATTGATCAAGGATTATGAAATTGAAATCCATTACCACCCCGGCAAGGCGAATGTGGTTGCCGACGCGCTGAGTCGGAAGTCCCATGTCCATCACCTCACCATTACACCGATGGACGAGGAAGAGCCAAGTTTATACTTGGTTCCTTATGGTTCGCTGTACAACCTTGCCCTCATCCCTACTATTAGGGAGGACATCATGACAGATCAGAAGACTGATAAAGGCATGACACATCTCCGGAGACGGATAGGCAACGGGGAGATCAAGTGTTTCCGGAAGGATGATGAGGGAACGCTGTGGTTCAACGACCGCATAGTCGTACCCCGGGATATGGAACTGAGGAAGAAAATCCTCGATGAAGCTCACTTGTCTAAATACTCCATTCATCCGGGCAGCAACAAGATGTACCAAGATTTGAAAAAGAAGTTTTGGTGGACACGGATGAAGCGGGAAGTACCGAAGTACGTATCCGAGTGTGATACGTGCCGACGAGTGAAGGCTGACACATGAAGAAATCAGGGCTGTTGCAACCCCTGAAGATCCCGGCATGGAAATGGGAAGATGTGAGCATGGATTTCATTGTGGGATTACCCCTAACATCCAACAAGCATGATTCCATATGGGTAATCGTTGATCGGTTAACCAAGACGGCTCACTTCATCCCGGTAAATACACGTTACAATGCCAGCAAATATGCGGAGCTGTACATAGCGAAGATTCTGTGCCTATACGGGGTACCCAAGACCATTGTCTCAGATCGAGGTGCATTATTTGTATCTCGCTTTTGGGAGCAGCTACACGATGCATTGGGTACTAAGTTGATCAGGAGCTCCGCTTATCACCCTCAAACAGATGGCCAGACAGAGAGGGTGAATCAAGTTCTGGAAGACATGTTAAGAGCATGTGCCATCCACCATGGTAGGAACTGGGATAATCACCTACCGTTGGCGGAATTCTCGTACAACAACGGCTATCAGGCGAGTATCAAAATGGCACCTTACGAAGCTCTCTACGGTCGTAAATGCCGCACCCCATTAAATTGGTGCAAGTCCGGTGAAAGGGTCACATTCGGGGTTGATGTGGTGAACGACGCCGAAGAGCGCGTTCGAACAATTCAAGCCAATTTGAAGGCCGCTCAATCCCGACAGAAGAGCTACGCTGATAAGAGGCGTAGACCGTTGCATTTTGACGTTGGGGAACACGTGTACCTCCGCGTGTCTCCGATGAAGGGCGTGCACGGGTTCGGTGTGAAGGGGAAGCTCGCTCCCCGTTTCATTGGACCCTACGCTATCACGGAGAAGTGTGGACCAGCGGCGTATCGATTGGAACTACTGGCATCTCTGGCTGGTGTCCATGATGTTTTCCATGTTTCGCAACTGCGAAAATGCTTGAAGCATACAGCTGCTGTTCCTACCGAAGACATCGGCGAGCTGAAACCGGATTTAACATATGAGGAGTATCCGGTGGGAATTCTTGATGAGAAAGCCCGAACCACGCGTAGCAGAACGTTGTGGTTCTACAAAATACTCTGGAGCAACCACACCGCCGAAGAAGCGACGTCGGAGAGCGAGGAGTTTCTTCGCTCAAAGTACCCGGAGTTCATGGCTTCTCAACACGGGTAAGTCCCTATTACATCGCTATCTCTTCTTTTATAATCTCGGGATGAGATTCTTTTAAGGGGGGAGGGATGTAAAAGCCCAAGAAAAGGGACTTGCAAAAACCTTTCTTCACCTCACAACACCACAGTTTTTATTGTGGACACCTTAGGAAATGTTGTGAAGAGCAAGTAACCTCCATCAAAAGAGTGATTAGAGGGGAAAGCCTTCACTTTCACAAAGTAGGGTTTCTACACATGAACATAAGAGGTTGAGCTCACCCATAGAATTTAAAAAGTCTTGGGAAGGTTCAGTCCAAATTTCATGCAAATTCAACATTTTTTGAGGCACTTTTGGGTTATTTCAAAAAGAGGCCAATTTGAATGTAAATTCAAGTTGCAGCAACTTTCATCACCCAAATTCAAAAGTTAGCTTCATATCTACACTCAGCACATTTTTCTGAGTAAACCCACCAATTTTCATCCCCATTGGAGTTCATCTTGTCAAGAACTAAATTTGCAAGAATTCAAAACTGAATTTGAATTTCAGTTTAAATATGAAGCAAATTTAACCAAACAAAGTTTGAATTTGAGAATTCAAAATAAAACAAAGACTTGGTGACTAAGTCTCACATTAAATTGTGAGTAGCTGGAGATAATTGAGTGCCAACAGAAATAAAAAGAATTGGAAAGGGGATTAGAGGGGAGAGGGACCCACAGGTCAGTGGGGGAAATTGGTTTCAGCTGAACGGGTTCGGCTTCTCACCGAAGCAAACGCTCCCGGCGTGCCACCGAGCCGATCATTCGGACGCCCCCGCGTGAGGCGACGCAGCCAGCTCCTGCTTCCTCCCTCGCGCTGGCCAGCTGCTTCCGCCGATCATCACGCACCTACACTGCTGAACAGAGGCGCCATGTTCTGTTGCCCAAGAAACGACCGAGCGCACGCCGCCGTCTTCGTTCGATCGAAACCCGGAAATTCACCGCGAGCAGCGCCTCTCCTAGCCACAAAACCACACCAGCTGCTCGTCCTCTACCTCCTCGGCACGAGAGCAGTCGAGTTCGGCCCTTCCCCAGCCTTAGCTCCACGTTTCGGAGCAACACCCGAGAAACCGCCACCACTCGGCTCACGGTGACAGCCCAACAGAGGGCCTTTCACGGCTGAGCAAGGACAGTCTCGGACGCGCCGGTGAGCACTGCTGCTCCCACCCAAACCACGGGCCCAACCGTGAACCGCTGAGCAAGAATTTGGAGAAACTCCGCCGGCGACCACAGAACCACGTTCCGGTATGAGACCTCCGAATTCCCACTCCCTTCTCGTCATCAGTTCACTAAACTGTGCACACAGGAGCTAGACTTGACGGCGCCCAAGTTTGCTTCGCAACCCTAGCTTAATTTTGGCTGTAGCCGGCGTATTTCCCTGTTTTCCAGCCGCGATTATGGCGGGAAAGGTCGGGCTCACGATGAGACCTAGGATAGAGTCCTCTCCGGGCAGTCTCACCACCATGACGAGCTTCCCTAGCACCCACTGGTGCTGTAGCGCCGATCCACCGATGTTTGGCAGGCTAAACTGTCCGGGTGGCGTGACCGAAGGGTTGCCGAGCCGCAGCACCGTCGCCGGCTAGGTTAGGACCATCGCCGGCCGGAGCAGGCGGTACCAGCGTGTTCAGCGCGCGAAAGTAGGCCCAGGCGACGAGTTTCCGGCCGGGAGGCGGTCGGGAGACCAAGTCCGGCGAGCTTCAGAAGTGTGTCGGCGAGGGGGCGGCGCGGGAAAAAGGGCGGGCGCGAGGAAGAAGACGAGCCGGCCGGGCCCGCTCGTCAGTCCCTCGTGGCACAGGATGAGGATTTTCTGTTGCACCGGATCGGCTGTGAACACGCGGAAAACAATCCTGTGGCCCCGTGTGGCGCAGCCGAGGTGATGACACGTGGGAGCCAGGCCCGCTGTCAGAAATTTGAACTTTTCCCGGTTAATTCGAATTCCAGAAATTCCTCAAACTTTAGAGCTCCATAACTTTTGCTAGGAAGCTCCAAATTTAGTGATTCAAATTGGGTTGGATTCATCTTGCCTAGCTCTGTCCAGATATACAACCCAATTTGTATGAAACCCATTAATTAATTCTGGAAAATTCTTTAAAGATTTTCATCAAAAGAATTTTAGGGGGAGTTTGGTTCATCCAAAAATCCCCAAATTTTGCCAGAAGGTTATTTAGGACATTGGTAAACCCCTGTAAAAGTTTCAGACCATTTGGGGTTGATTTGGTCAGAGCAATTCAATTTGGAAGGTGCTGTGTTCATTTGAATACAGAAACATTTTCAGAGAATTTCCAAAACTTGGAAATTCAGTTCTGGGCAATCCTTAACTCCAAAAATGCTAGGAAAATTCATGCAAACTCTATGAGCTATAATTGAAATTGTAGATCACTAAGTTGGGCATCAACAGGGGTATGACCTCAGAATTAATTCTTCTTTGCTTATTTGCTAAAAGAATTATTCTGAGCAAACCACTCAGTGAAAAGTGATAATATTTGGTCCAGAGGGTTTCCTTGTGACAAGGAACTCACACAAAAATTCTCAGCTCCATTAGAGCTCTGGATCACCCCTGTACTGTTTAACCACTTGAGGGATTAATATGGAAAAGGGGGGGAAACCACTTAGCACTTAACCATGTACTTAGGTCCAGGTCCAAGCCACCCACACCCAGTTCATCTTTAAATTCTTAAACAGAGTTCCAGGTGTTAGAGACTGGTTACTAGAACTAATAACAGTAACCTTACAATAACTTGTATACATATTAATTAACATGTAGTATTTCATAAACGTGTAGTCACTGAAGAAGAGACTCCGGAAGTGCTGGACTTCCTTCTTCCGGACGAAGACTTAACCCCTGACCAGCAGCAACAAGGCAAGCCCCGGTTTCCATTAACCTTTTTACAAGTTTTACTTTGTTTACATGTGTCATATGAAGTATGTTTGTGCATTAGGTATAGGATGGATGGAACCCCACTTGCATAACCAGAATTTTTCCCTAAGAGTGAGGGTAGTGTCTAAGACCTCGAGTAGAAAGGCTAGGCTTAATGATTCATAGGACTTCGGTACAAGTCGAGTAGTTGGAATCTACTCGCGAGATAGGCATTGGGACACACGGGTTCGGTTGAGTGAGGTGAGATCACTTTAGAAATGAAAATGAGACTAGGCAGGGGCTAGGGCGCAGCAAGAGTGAGTCTTGTGTGCGCAGCCCTGCCCTTGTCGATTGAGGACCGATCCGTGTGCGGCCCTGCTGAACAAGTATTGAACGTACCGAAGGCATATCGGATATATGGGCCCCGATAAACTGATGTAGCCTAAACCTTCGGGCGTCGAGGCATAGCACACCGATTTATAGGTGTAGGTTAAGGGCAGCAAGGTGGAAATCTGCCAACGGGCATAGAGAGATGCTCCGTGTGGGGAACCTCCTGCTCGTTTCGGTGCGACCGGTTCGACGTTTGGGCTGTTGGGTAAAAGGTTGTCACGTACGACATCGAGCGAGCGTGCTATGCAGCTCCACGGGTGGGCGTACGCGACATGCTCTTTGGGTTTCCCTGCAGGTGTATATCGAGTCGATTTGCCGTCCCTCGCGGTGACGAGTACCGCTTGTTCACTGCGTCGTAACTTAGACTAATGAATGAAATGTTATGATTCAATATTGCTGTTATGATATAATTGTATTGCTACATGTGTGCCACCAAACATGGCTTACTAAATTTCAGCTTCATGAACTGTTAACTTGTGGCTAAAAGATGAACTAAGGATGAACTTGTAGGCGTGTCCATTTGCTGCAACTTTGCTATCCTATGTCATGGTACACCTCATGTAGAGTTTCATGCTTAGGTGAGTCAGTTAAGCCTTGTTGAGCCTTCGTGCTCACGGTTGCTGCTTAAGTGTTTTTCAGGTGAGGAGCCACCCACGGACTCGGAGTACGAGTCCACCGGCGAGGGTTACCCTCCGTCGGGGACCACGGCTGAGTGGGAGCCGTACACGCCGCACTGAGCTGAGGAGTGCAGCTAGTGTGGGTTGCCCTAGGGATGGGCAACCGACTTTTGCTAGATAGGCGGGCGTGAGTTGTACAAAAGAAACTTCCGCTGTGTAATAAAGACCCTAATTTGTAACTGAGAAGTGTACTACTTTGTACATTCAGTTTGTTTTTCCCATGTAATATAATGTGTTCTTATGACGTGTGCTGTCGGGTGTCGCATTGTGCGGCACCACCCTCTGCGATCCTGGATGAGCGGATTCCGGTCCGCCACATCCTATCAACCTCCATGCTATAAACGTCCTCTTTCTCTTCTTCTATGGTTTTAGGCGCTGATTCACCGTGAAAGACCCACACCTCATAATGTGACATGAAACTGTCTCAGCACAAGTCTAGTAAAAGAGTTCTCTTGTCCAAACACCTCATATTCTGGCATCTGTTACATGGACACCACACCTTATTTATCTTGGCTATAACGAAAAAGCACAGTCCACAAAAGCCGTAGTCTTGGTCACCCACTCATCTGAGTGACTTCCGTTCTTTTTCCAACCAGTATACTGACACGACCCCAACGGTCTTGTCGAGCCAGGATCACGCTGAGGGGTGCTGCGTTGCACAGCACCGGATAACACACGTCAAAGGTACAAAGCGGAAGCGAAATTTTATATTACATAAACTGGTTTATGAACATGTTTACATCAAAATAGTTCAGTCTACACTCACGGGCGTAGACTAAGCATCAAGTGCACGTTCAGCCCTTGAACGTGTCCTTGCTAGCACACACACACACTAACTCTGCGGCGTGCACGACTCCCACTCGACGGGGTTCCCCTCCTGGTGTTCCGTCTCCTCTTCGGGAGTCCCTTCCTCATAGAATCCTGCAAAAGCTTCAAACACAAGCAGTGAGCACGAAGGCTCAGCAAGTCTGACCCGTCTCACCTATACATGGAACTTCTACATGAGGGGTGATAGGTACATGAGGCAAAAATCATTTGCAAAGGACTCGCCTAATTAGTGGAACCTTACTTTCACGTTTTAGCAGCAGGTGGTGTAGAACCTTACGCTAAGGCACATGAGAGAGCCGCAATCATACAAGAAACGCATTTCTCTCATGTACTTTGCCTAAAGTTTGAAAAGAACTTTAGTTAGCTCTAAGCTACAGCATATCATTAACAATCAATGTCCATCATTCAATCAGCAAAATTTTAACATGTGACTAGCCTGTTCTTTCTACGTCACGGTACAGTGAACAAGTGGTACTCACTGACCGCGAGGGACGGCGATTATAATCGATTTACACCTGCAGGGTTACCCGAACAACCTGTCACGTACGCCCGTACTCGATGTTGCCTACAACAACCATCACGGACGCCGTACGCAACCACCTTTCACACGTCAGCCAAATATTGAACCGGTCCCATCGTCCCGAGCAAGAGGTCTCTGCACGCGCATCTCCGTGCCACCAGCTGATTTACACCTCAAGCTATCAACCTACCCTCTGAACGACGGGCAATGCCCCAATACCCAGCTACCCAAGTTACATCAGTTTCCCGGTTCCCATATAGCCGGTAGGTTTTCGGTACTGTTCTAGCTTGTTCAACAGGCCCGCACACGGCTCGCTCCTCAATCGACACAAGCGGATCTACAGCAAACAGGCCCCAAAGTCCTGCTGCCCTTACCCTCCGCTTGGTCTCATTTTCTTGCCATGTGTTTCATGTGCTATCACTACCCGAGTCGAGTGCTTCTAGGCTATGCTCGCGAGTAGTTCCAACTACTCGACTTGTACCGAATCCTACTCTATCTTAGCATTGCAATAGGTAACGGGGTTTTGCAATCCTAAACCCAACCCATGGTTTTCTTGGCTATGCAGTTGGGTTTCCAATCAAGACTCTAATGCGAAGAATCATAATAATCAAGTAAGTGCTCAAAACAATAAAAATTTGTACAACGGTTAATGCAAACCGGAGCTTGCCTTGCTGCTCTTGGTCGTAGACTAGCTGTTCCTTCAGAGTAACGAAGTCTAGGAATTTGGGTTCCTCCTCGACCTTAGCGACTACATGATAAGAGAGGTACATGTATTAATTTGAATGCATTTGTATTAAGTTTGAACTTGTGAAGCTTATAAGTCCCACTAGACAGACTCAATGACTGTGAAACTTTTACTGTGGCTTGGTTACAACCTAAATAGAGACTTGGTCAAGTTTTAGTTGCAGCAAAGCTCATTTGAGCCCTCCACAATTAATCATGTCCTTGACCTTAATTGGAACTCTTAGGGTGCTCTAAGGATTTTCATGAAACAAATTATGACTTTATGAAAACTAGATTTTCAGAGGGTTCTAATGGAGTTGGTCTCACTTAATTTGAAGGTTCCTAGCTAAAGATATGAGCTAAACAATTTCAGAGAAAATTCTGAAAATATTTCTGAACATTTTCTATTTTCTCTGGAACAGTTTCACTAATCACACCATTAGGTGGATTAAATGAGCTCAAATGGGTCTGACATTTTTATGGTAGTTCAGGGATATTTTGGTAAACATCCCAGCAAAATTTCAGGATCTTCCTCCAAAGGATTCTCCAGTTAAAATTCCAAACAGTTTAAACTTTGAGGAATTAATTATGGAGAATTAAGGATTTTCGTGAAGTGAAACTTGATTTGGTGGAAAGTTCTCAGAGAGCTGAATCCAACAAAATTTGGTTTACTCAATTTGGAGCTTTCTAGCCAAAGTTATGAGGATTTGAAATTTGGAAGAATTCTGAAAATCGGGGAAAAGTTTAAATCTCGCGGGGGCCCGCGAGGACACGTGTCGAGCGCGGCGGTGTCCGGCACACCGGGGCTCACAGGGTATTTGCGCGCCAGCACACCAGATCCCGGCCGCAGCCCGATCCCGATTTAAAATATCTCCCGCTGACAGCTGGGGTCCACCCCTTCGTCAACCTCCCGACGCCCGCGCTCTGCCTCCGAGGAGCCTCGCCGGAGAGCTCGCCGCCGGCTTCTGTAAAGCTCCAAACTTCACGATTCTGGCCGCCCCTGCCTATTTCCACTCGGGGAACAGGATTCTGGGGTCAGCTCTTCATGGCAACGGCCGCCACCTGGTCGGCGACGAGCCGCAACCTCAGAAGAACTTCGGTCGCGTTGTCCACCCTCCCTAGCACCTCCCCCGATCAAGCTAAGGGTCGTCGAGCATCAGTGGACCATAGGAAAGGTCGACATGAGCTCTACGGAGCTCGGGAAGGGCTGTGTTGGGCTGTCACCGTGCGACCTAGTCCGGAAATCGGGATTTCTACTAAAACTCGGAGAACAGCGGTTTCCCTCCACTGTTCTTCGTGGTTCTTGATCCTATGGATCCGCACGGGCTACTAGAAGTGATCCTCTCCATGAGAGGATGAGTGATGCAGTGTGGTTAACGAATTTCTCAGATCAGTACCGACCTCACTTTTGCACACCGTCGCGAAAATATGAAATTCCGGCCGGAGCAGTTCTTGTCACGCCGCCGGAGCTTGCGGAAAAGAAAGAGGGGTTGAAGGCAAACCTCTTTGCTGTTTATAGCTCCGTGAACGGTGGGCTGTGGTGGCTGGAAAGGCGGTTCCCGCAGCGGCGGCTCGAGCTGAACTGGCAGGGCAAAGATCGCCGCGGTGGAGCTCGGGGAAGGCTGCGCAGGGTCTGGAACCGATGCGAAGGTGTCGAAGATGGCTTGGCGCACCCGGGGCTGGTCTCAGATCGCCGAGAGGGTCACTGGATCGGCCGGGCGATGAGGAACCAAAGTTTCACTCGGGCGGCGAGGTGTTTCGGCGTTTTGGGTGGAAGTGCGACGAGGCAGTGATGGAAGGCGCCGGTGACCGCTCGGGCGGGTAGATAAAGACCCAGGGAGTCGGTTCCGCGGCTGAGATCGCCAAGCAGCTGGTGGCTTCGCCGTGGCAGCAGCTGCAGCGCGCGCGGTTAACCGAGCTGAGTCCTCAGTCGGTTTCTTTTGCTTCAGTGGCTGACATGTGGGTCCCACCAGGGGTTTTAACCTCTGAAATTCACTCCTAATCACTGTTGTAAACAGTGAGCCCCAAAATACCCATGGTGATTCAAATTATTCACCCATGAGCCATTTGAATTGAGTAGAATTCAAATTGGGTTTGGTTTGAATGAATTTCAGCACAAGTTCAGTTTTGAATTCAAATAAAGTTTGAATTTCCCCCACTTAGCTTATGTCAAGATCAACTCCAAATGGAGTGAAAATTGGTGTGTGAGCTCACAAAAATGTGCTGAGTAAGAATATGCCTCCCACTTTTAAATTCATGGGATAAAAACAGTTTGAATTTGAATATGGTTTCAAACTGCCCTCTTTCTAGCTATACCCAAAATGACCTCAAAAAGGTTTTGAATTTGGGTGAAACTTGGCATGGACATCCTTAGAAATGTGTAGGAGTTTTCATATGTCCAGCCCCTCTATATCACATGCGGGAAATACCCCTTTTGCAATATGTGAGTTTGTTCTCTAATGAGCATGTTGATGGTGGTTACTTGCTCTTCATTTGTGTTCATCATCTTTCCTCAAATGAGGTGTGTGGTTTGGTGATGAACACTTCAAATGTGTGTCAAAAACTGAGGCCCTTACATTCCTCCCCCATTAAAAGAATCTCATCCCGAGATTATAAGGTGAAAATGAGAGAGAGGACGGTGGAAAATTACCGGATATGCGACGTGAAAAAGTCGGGGTAGTTAGTGCGAAGGAATTCTTCGCTCTCCCATGTCGCTTCGTCCATGGAGTGATTACTCCATAGAATCTTGTAGGACCACAACGTATGGTTGCGTGTGGTTCGGGCCTTTTCATCAATAATCTGCACCGGTTCCTCCCGATAGGTGAGATCCGGTTGCAGTTCTTCAATATCTTCCAGCTGAACGGTAGTTGATAGCTTAAGACACTTCCTCAGCTGGGCAATATGAAAGACGTCGTGCACACTGGAAAGTGCTTCTGGTAATTTCAGCCGGTATGCCACTGATCCACATCTTTCGGTAATCTGAAATGGACCGATGAATCGGGGTGCCAACTTTCCTCTCACCCCAAATCTGTTTACGCCCTTCATTGGAGACACGCGTAGATATACGTGATCTCCAACTTCGAATTGTAATGAGCGCCTTCTCCGGTCCGCATACTGTTTCTGACGGGATTGGGCGGCTTTTAGGTTCGCTTGAATCAGTCGAACCTTTTCTTCCGCGTTGTTGACAAGGTCAATCCCAAAGGTAACCCTTTCGCCAGACTCACACCAATTCAATGGTGTGCGGCACTTCCTGCCGTATAGCGCCTCGTAAGGTGCCATCTTGATGCTGGCTTGGTACCCATTATTGTACGAGAACTCGGCTAACGGCAAGTGATCATCCCAATTCTTGCCGTGGTTGATAGCGCAAGCTCGTAGCATGTTTTCTAGGATCTGATTTACCCGCTCCGTTTGCCCATCCGTCTGCGGATGGTATGCTGAACTACGGACCAGTTTCGTCCCCAAGGCAGCGTGCAGCGGCTCCCAAAAACGGGACACAAATAAAGTGCCCTGATCCGATATGATGGTACGGGTACGCCGTACAAGCATAGGATCCGTGAGATGTACAGTTCAGCGTACTTCTTGGTGTTGTAGTTGGTGTTGACCGGGATGAAATGGGCAACTTTGGTGAGCCGATCGACGATCACCCACACAGAATCATGTTTATGCAAGGTGGTGGGTAAACCGACGACGAAGTCCATGCTCACATCCTCCCACTTCCAGGCAGGAATGCCCAGTGGTTGCAGCAGTCCCGGTTTCCGCATATGGTCTGCCTTCACCCTTCGACATGTATCACACTCGGACACGTATTTTGCAGTCTCTCGCTTCATCCGTGTCCACCAAAACTTGCTTCTGAGTTCTTGATACATTTTGTTGCTGCCGGGGTGAATAGAAAACTTTGACAAGTGAGCCTCATCAAAGATTTTCTTCTGTAACTCCGGGTTACGGGGTACGACGATCCGGTCCTTGAACCATAGGACGCCGTCTCCGTCCTTCCGGAAACATTTCAGCTCCCCACTGTCTACACGTCTCCGCAAATGTGACATGCCCTTGTCATTCTTCTGGGCTGCCGCTATCTCTTCACGGATGGTGGGGATCAAAGCTAGGTTGTAGAGAGCTCCGTGTGGAATCACATGTAGTGGTGGTTCGCTCTCTTCCAACGGTGTGATGGTCAGATTGTTGACGTGTGACTTGCGGCTCAGCGCATCTGCCACTACGTTTGCCTTGCCCGGATGATAATGGATCTCTATTTCGTAATCCTTTATCAGTTCTAACCATCTCCGTTGCCTCATGTTCAGCTCCTTTTGAGTGAATATGTACTTGAGGCTTTTGTGGTCGGTATACAGATGTATGAGGTTACCGAGTAGGTAGTGCCTCCACATTTTCAGTGCAAGTACCACGGCAGCGAGCTCCAAATCGTGAGTTGGATAATTCTGCTCATGGTTTCTAAGCTGCCGTGATCCATACGCGACCACTCTTCTGTCTTGCATCAGCACACATCCGAGCCCAATGCCGGATGCATCGCAGTACACATCGAACGGTTTTGTTGTGTCTGGCTGTGCCAAAACCGGTGCTGATGTCAGGTGCTTGACTAAAGCCTTGAATGCTGCTTCACATGTTGGACTCCAAACATATTTGGTAGCCTTCTTCAGCAGCTCTATCATTGGCTTGGCAATCTTCGAGAAGTTCGGAATGAACCTCCGATAATATCCCACGAGCCCGAGGAAACTCCGTACCTCGTGAACCGTTCTCGGGGATTTCCAATTCAGCACTTGAGTGATTTTGCTCGGGTCTACAGCGATACCCTCCGCTGAGATGATATGCCCGAGGAAAGGCACTTGTGATATCCAGAACTCGCATTTGCTGAATTTCGCGTATAACTTGTGGTCCCGCAGCCGTTGCAAGACTATACTTAGATGCTTCTTGTGATCTTCCTCTGACTTGGAATATACCAGGATGTCATCGATGAAGACCACGACAAACTTGTCCAGCTCCGGCATGAATACCGAGTTCATGAAGTACATGAAGTGAGCTGGAGCATTGGTGAGGCCGAAGGACATGACCAGGTACTCAAAGTCCGTACCTTGTTGAGAAAGCTGTCTTTGAAATGTCCTCAGCCCTTATCATAATCTTATGGTACCCGGATCTTAAATCCATCTTGGAAAAGATCTTTACTTCGACCAACTGATCAAACAACATGTCGATCCGTGGCAACGGGTACTTGTTCTTGATGGTTACGGCATTTAATGGACGATAGTCCATGCAAAGCCGTAACGTCTCATCCTTCTTCTTGACAAATAATGCCGAACAGCCCCATGGCGAGGAGCTCGGCCTAATAAAACCCTTCTCCAGAAGGTCCGTGAGCTGAGTCTTTAGTTCAGCCAATTCCTTGGGCGCCATCTTGTACGGCCTTCGGGATATTGGCATGGTTCCCGGTGCAAGTTCAATCTTGAACTCCACCTCTCTATCGGGTGGCATTCCCGGTAAATCATCTGGGAACACATCAGGGAACTCTCGGACTACTGGAATATCTTCCAATCTGATAGTTGTGGATTGATAGACACTTGGAAGTTTTATTTCTGGACTGTCCAGAAATAATGAGTGAGACCCGTGCACTCTGAGTTTAAGTGCACGACTCGAAGGACGGTGTCTAAAACAGCGCCATGGCGGGTTAACCACGACATCCCTAGGATGACATCGACCTTCTGTCCCTCTAAGATAATGAGAGACGTGGGGTACACTCTACCCGCTAAGCATAATGGTGCTTTGGAAACCATTACGCTTGCTGAAATCTTCCCACCCGGTGAACAAATTAAATATGGACTATCGGTGGGTAGTATTGGCAAGCTGTGTTTAGCAATGAAAGCTTGGCTAATAAAATTATGCGTGGCGCCTGAATCAAACAGTACTATAGCGGGATGCTGGTGGAGTTGGAACATACCCGCAAGGATTAGCTCACCCTCCGGCACGTCCTCAATGGCAAGCTGGTGGACGGTGCCGGGCCTAGGGTTTGCCTGCTGCACATTAGTAGGGTTCCGGGGTTGATTCCTCCCCGGAAACGGTGGTGCCACTCCGCCGCCTTGCCTCTCCGGGCAACTGCTCGAAAAGTGTCCTGGACGACCACACTTGTAACATGTGGCCGCTGCTGGTGTAGTGCTCGGGGGACGAAAGCCCGGCATGCGTTGCTGAGGTGCATACGCACGCAGCATCGCCCGCTGCTGCTGTTGTTGTTGCGGTGGTGGTACTGGCAGTGCCGGCCTGAATGCCGGTGAGGAATACGGCCGACTGCGGAACGGCATCGACCGCTGTGGTGGCTGCCAGCGTGGACCTGATGGTGGGCGATTCACCATCCGAAACTTCTGAGAAGGACCGCTTCCTTCTCTGCTGCTTTGCGGCGCGCTTCGCTTTCGCTCTGCCGCCGCCAACTCCTTGCCGGAGTCCTCCTGAACAATCGCAGCATCAATGATGTCGTTGAGGCTGCCGCGATTGAACATCACCAACTTGTCCTTCAGGAGCGGGTTAAGCCCCTGGTAAAAGTGGTCCCGCCGCTTCTCGTCCGTATCTGCGTGATACGATGCGTAGAGTGCGAGATCGTTGAACGCCCTGGAGTATTCCAGTGCGTTCCGGCTCCCTTGCTGCAGGTGTAGGAATTCCTGCGTCTTCCTCTTCATCAAACCTGGCGGTATATGATAGGCCCTGAAGGCCGTCCGGAACTCCGTCCAGGTCATCACTTGGTCAGTGGGCTGTGAAGCACAGAAGTTGGCCCACCATGCACTCACGGATCCTTGGAGCTGCTGGACCGCGAACTGAGTCTTGCGCTGCTCGCTTATCTGGAGCAGCCCGAACTTCATCTCTATGGCACGGAGCCAGTTGTCCGCGTCAAGAGGTTCATCTGCCCTTGAGAATACAGGGGGATGAGTCGCCAGGAAGTCGGAGTAGGAGCTCTGTTGACGCTCCTCACGGTCTTGACGTCTCTCTGGGCGAGACATATTCGCAATTAGAGTTTGCAGCAACTCCGTGTGCTGCTGATGTGAACCCGCCACTGCCGCGACGATGTCGGCCAATGTAAATGTTGGCAGTGGCGGTGGTGGTGTTTGCTGTTGCTGTTGCTGCTGCGGTCCCGAGGAGTCCTCGGGAGGCTGTTGGGAGGTCTTCCCCCTTGACTAGTACCCCCAACGTCCGGGTTGGCACGAGTACGCGTCATTCTGAAATTTAAAGCAGCAGCGATTAGCACATGTCTTATTTAAAAATTTCCATATGCAACAGTAGGTATTGAAGTGACACATGAATAATTTGCACAACATTCACATATAGTGATAAAGCATAACTTTATACAAGATACATTATTCTCGGGTCTCCGAGAAGTCGTGCTCATGTCATCACTACCCATACATATGCTACTGTCTACACGACATGTCACCGATTATAAAATTTGGGCTACACTACCCTGGCTGCCCTACATGGCAACTGTAACCCCCTACTCGGAGTAGAACTCGACCTCCTGTTGGTCGTCCTCCTCCGGTACCTCTGCTGGTGGCTCTGGATCTACCACCTCTTCTCCCATCCCGGGTTCTCCCATTGCTGGAAGACCCAAGACCACCGGTACGCCTAACACCGGAGGTACGAGATCCTGCAATGCATGCACCTCGTCCATGGCTTGGTTGTAATCTTCTTCCCAGCCTTGCCCTTCCTCAATAGCGTCATCCCGCTCTTGAGTAAGTTCCTCGTTCTGCTGGGTCAGATTCTGTACCAGTTCTTGCAACGCCGCGATGTTAACACGGCTTTTCCTCTTCGCCTTCTTCAGACGATGCAACTGATTGTGTTGTTCATTCAGTCGCTTGATTGTCGGAAGGAGCACATTGTGGAGTGCGCTGTGAGCACTCTCGAAATGGTCTCCACGGCTCGTGCTCTCCTTGAGCTTCGTGGTGAGATGCTCCGTATGAACAGCTTGGCTGTCCATCACGGCATTTCCCGCCCTCATCTGGAGGCTGTGATTTGCCTCTGTAGGGTTGTACCTTGGTCAACTCGGGTCCGTTGCCCCCAGGTACCTCTCTTCCCACACATGCTGAGCCCGTCCCTCCACCGGAACGAGCGCGTATGGAGTGCCCTCCATAGCCTGCACATGTAGTTGGCAGAAACGTGACATGGTGTCACGGGCTGCCACTTGCCACATCCCTTCCGGTTCCTCACCGTGACGGTGAACGGCACCCAACCGGGTGGCGTAGGTCCTGCAGGGACCTCGACATGGACTGTCCACGTCTTGTTCCCCTCTTCGCCTTCTTCCTTGGCGAAGTACTGCAGCATCTAGTTATATCCGAAATATTGAAGCATCTGCCTCAGTGTTTCCGGATAACCGCTGTGGTGAGAACAGTGGGATACCACCCACCCGTTCCCCAACTGCTTATCTGCTGTCATCTGTAAAAATATATTTGAGAAATGTCAAATATTTATTTAAACAGTAACCTATGGAGTTATAACATAACACATGTCATTGAACCCATAAACTTGGAAATATAGTTCAAATTTTAAACAAATTTGACCGCTGATCTGCTGTTCCCATGACAGCCCTGACCAGTTTCCATTTCAACCTGATTTAGGCCATGTTAAAGGCAAAATCAATTCTGGAGCTCAACATCAAAGTTAAAGCTAACTTCAATAGCTTTACAGAAAGTATTTGCTTGGCCTAAGATCTGTCTTGGTTCAAGAGTGATGAGACGTCAAAGTTAGCAGAATTTCTGGAAATAATTGGACAGCACCTCCCTGCTTTAGGTACTGATTTGCTCCAAGAATTCCAGTTAATTCTGTTCCTAATCTGACAAAACTTTCTGTTACAAAGTTGTAACCTATCACATAAGCTTTCCATAACTACCTCATTTTCTATTTTTGGATTTTTAAGCAGGAAGTTATGCTTAATTTACAGAGAGTTTACAGAGAGTCTTTACTCTGTCCTGTTTTCTGGACAGCTTCAACTCTACTGCAGTTTTCGAGTGGTTAAGGGATGGAACACCTCTGGACCTCAACAGAATAGTTTTAAAGTTCTTCCAAAGATTTCCAGAAATGTATCATATAACCCTAACCTCGAAAGAACTCAACCTCTAACCTCTGATTAACTTCAGCCTTGATTCAGCTGAAAACAGAGTGCTCTGTCCTTAACAACCTATAAGTTGAAAACTTGTTAACTTTGAATATCTTGTTCAAGAGAAGGAGTTAAATCAAGTTTTACTACTTTATATCATAACTTTCAAGTTTTAAATGAAGTTGTTCATTTAGTTGGGTGTGACGTTGATGCGTCACCAGATTATGTCGGTACTACGTCCTCACAAAGAAAAACCTATACCGGACTTAGCCGGCTTCGTTATTTCAGTGGCACTAAACGTCACTCGCACACGGATGCTACACGTCTACCGTTTCGTGGTCAGGCTACCTGCAGAAACTCAAGCAATCGTCAGACTCGGCTGCACACCGAGCCCGGAATCCATACAGTTAGTACAACCGGCCGTCATCACTCGCCCGGATGTTCTCAAGCCAAACACGCCTTGAGTTACGTGTTCACGTTTCAGACCACGTGACGGGGTCTCCCAAGTTGCACCACGCACGCCAGGGATAGACGTTGCTCGAATACCCCAAACGACATGAAGAGTCGTAGAGGATATCAAAGTGGGTCGGGTTACCTGCCACCCGTGGGGCTCCACCCTTCAGCTTGTGCGCACTGGTGAACAGCGCTTACGTGCACCCCCCAAGACATGAACGTCCCGAGATGCACGATTTTCCGACATAATCAAATAGGTTAATATGCCACTTTCTATACACTAATAACATCCTTATACGGGCTACTAACTCGTTCCTCACTGGATTTTTGAAAAAGATGACCTTCGTAGTGCGTTAAACCTCAAGCGAGCTCTGATACCAGCGCTGACACGACCCCAACGGTCTTGTCGAGCCAGGATCACGCTGAGGGGTGCTGCGTTGCACAGCACCGGATAACACACGTCAAAAGTACAAAGCGGAAGCGAAATTTTATATTACATAAACTGGTTTATGAACATGTTTACATCAAAATAGTTCAGTCTACACTCACGGGCGTAGACTAAGCATCAAGTGCACGTTCAGCCCTTGAACGTGTCCTTGCTAGCACACACGCATACTAACTCTGCGGCGTGCACGACTCCCACTCGACGAGGTTCCCCTCCTGGGGTTCCATCTCCTCTTCGGGAGTCCCTTCCTCATAGAACCCTGCAAAAGCTTCAAACACAAGCAGTGAGCACGAAGGCTCAGCAAGTCTGACCCGTCTCACCTATACATGGAACTTCCACATGAGGGGTGATGGGTACATGAGGCAAAAATCATTTGCAAAGGACTCGCCTAATTAGTGGAACCTTACTTTCACGTTTTAGCAGCAGGTGGTGTAGAACCTTACACTAAGGCACATGAGAGAGCCGCAATCAAACAAGAAACGCATTTCTCTCATGTACTTTGCCTAAAGTTTGAAAAGAACTTTAGTTAGCTCTAAGCTACAGCATATCATTAACAATCAATGTCCATCATTCAATCAGCAACATTTTAACATGTGACTAGCCTGTTCTTTCTATGTCAGGTACAGTGAACAAGTGGTACTCACTGACCGCGAGGGACGGCGATTATAATCGATTTACACCTGCAGGGTTACCCGAACAACCCGTCACGTACGTCCGTACTCGATGTTGCCTACAACAACCATCACGGACGCCGTACGCAACCACCTTTCACCCGTCAGCCAAATATTGAACCGGTCCCATCGTCCCGAGCAAGAGGTCTCTGCACGCGCATCTCCGTGCCGCCAGCCGATTTACACGTCAATCTCTCAACCTACCCTCTGAACGACGGGCAATGCCTCAATACCTAGCTACCCGAGTTACATCAGTTTCCCGGTTCCCATATAGCCGGTAGGTCTTCGGTACTGTTCTAGCTTGTTCAACACTCCCGCACACAGCTCGGTCCTCAATCGACACAAGCGGAGCTACAGAAAACAGGCCCCAAAGTCCTGCTGCCCTTACCCTCCGCTTGGTCTCATTTTCTTGCCATATGTTTCATGTGCTATCACTACCCGAGTCGAGTGCTTCTAGCCTATGCTCGCGAGTAGTTCCAACTACTCGACTTGTACCGAATCCTACTCTATCTTAGCATTGCAATAGCTAACGGGGTTTTGCAATCCTAAACCCAACCCATGGTTTTCTTGGCTATGCAGTTGGGTTTCCAATCAAGACTCTAATGCGAAGAATCATAATAATCAAGTAAGTGCTCAAAACAATAAAAATTTGTAAAACGGTTAATGCAAACCGGAACTTGCCTTGCTGCTCTTGGTCGTAGGCTAGCTGTTCCTCCGGAGTAACGAAGTCTAGAGCTTCGGGTTCCTCCTCGACCTTAGCGACTACATAATAAGAGAGGTACATGTATTAATTTGAATGCATTTGTATTAAGTTTGAAATTGTGAAACTTATAAGTCCCACTAGACAGACTCAATGACTGTGAAACTTTTACTGTGGCTTGGTTACAACCTAAATAGAGACTTGGTCAAGTTTTAGTTGCAGCAAAGCTCATTTGAGCCCTCCACAATTAATCATGTCTTTGACCTTAATTGGAACTCTTAGGGTGCTCTAAGGATTTTCATGAAACAAATTATGACTTTCTGAAAACTAGATTTTCAGAGGGTTCTAATGGAGTTGGTCTCACTTAATTTGAAGGTTCCTAGCTAAAGATATGAGCTGAACAATTTCTGAGAAAATTCTGAAAATGTTTCTGAACATTTTCTATTTTCTCTGGAACAGTTTCACTAATCACACCATTAGGTGGATTAAATGAGGTCAAATGGGTCTGAAATTTTTATGGTAGCTCAGGGATATTTTGGTGAACATCCCAGCAAAATTTCAGGATCTTCCTCCAAAGGATTCTCCAGTTAAAATTCCAAACAATTTAAATTTGAGGAATTAATTCTGGAGAATTAAGGATTTTTCATGAAGTGAAACTTGATTTGCTGGAAAGTTCTCAGAGTGCTGAATCCTACAAAATTTGGTTCACTCAATTTGGAGCTTTCTAGCCAAAGTTATGAGGATTTGAAGTTTGGAAGAATTCTGAAAATCGGGGAAAAGTATAAATCTCGCGGGGCCGCGAGGACACGTGTCGAGCGCGGCGGTGTCCGGCACACCGGGGCTCACAGGGTATTTGCGCGCCAGCACACCAGATCCCGTTCGCAGCCCGATCCCGATTTAAAATATCTCCCGCTGACAGCTGGGGTCCACCCCTTCGTCAACCTCCCGACGCCCGCGCTCTGCCGCCGAGGAGCCTCCTGGAGAGCTCGCCGCTGTCTTCTGTAAAGCTCCAAACTTCACGGTTCTGGCCGCCCCTGCCTATTTCCACTCGGGGAACAGGATTCTGGGGTCAGCTCTTCATGACAACGGCCGCCACCTAGTCGGCGACGAGCCGCAACCTCGGAAGAACTTCGGTCGCGTTGTCCACCCTCCCTACCACCTCCCCCGATCAAGCTAAGGGTCGTCAAGCATCAGTGGACCATAGGAAAGATCGACATGAGCTCTACGGAGCTCGGGAAGGGCTGTGTTGTGCTGTCACCGTGCGACCTAGGCCGGAAATCGGGATTTCTACTAAAACTCGAAGAACAGCGGTTTCCCTCCATTGTTCTTCGTGGTTCTTGATCCTATGGATCCGCACGGGCTACTAGGAGTGATCCTCTCCATGAGAGGATGAGTGATGCAGTGTGGTTAACGAATTTCTCGGATCAGTACCGACCTCACTTTTGCACACCTCGCGAAAATATGAAATTCCGGCCGGAGCAGTGCTTGTCACGCCACCGGAGCTTGCGGAAAAGAAAGAGGGGTTGAAGACGAACCTCTTTGCTGTTTATAGCTCCGTGAACGGTGGGCTGTGGTGGCCGGAAAGGTGGTTCCCGCAGCGGCGGCTCGAGCTGAACTGGCAGGGCAAAGATCACCGCGGTGGAGCTCGGGGAAGGCTGCGCAGGGTCTGGAACCGATGCGAAGGTGTCAAAGATGGCTTGGCGCACCCGGTGCTGGTCTCAGATCGCCGAGAGGGTCACTGGATTGGCCGGGCGATGAGGAACCGAAGTTTCACTCGGGGCGGTGAGGTGTTTCGGCGTTTTGGGTGGAAGTGCGACGAGGCAGCGATGGAAGGCGCCGGTGACCGCTCGGGCGGGTAGATAAAGACCCAGGGAGTCGGTTCCACGGCTGAGATCGGCAAGCAGCTGGTGGCTTCGCCGTTTCTTCGCCGTGGCGGCAGCTGAAGCGCGCGCGGTTAACCGAGCTGAGTCCTCAGTCGGTTTCTTTTGCTTCAGTGGCTGACATGTGGGTCCCACCAGGGGTTTTAACCTCTGAAATTCACTCCTAATCACTGTTGTAAACAGTGAGCCCCAAAATACCCATGGTGATTCAAATTATTCACCCATGAGCCATTTGAATTGAGTAGAATTCAAATTGGGTTTGGTTTGAATGAATTTCAGCACAAGTTCAGTTTTGAATTCAAATAAAGTTTGAATTTCCCCCACTTAGCTTATGTCAAGATCAACTCCAAATGGAGTGAAAATTGGTGTGTGAGCTCACAAAAATGTGCTGAGTAAGAATATGCCTCCCACTTTTAAATTCATGGGATAAAAACAGTTTGAATTTGAATATGGTTTCAAACTGCCCTCTTTCTAGCTATACCCAAAATGACCTCAAAAAGGTTTTGAATTTGGGTGAAACTTGGCATGGACATCCTTAGCAATGTGTAGGAGTTTTCATATGTCCAGCCCCTCTATATCACATGTGGGAAATACCCCTTTTGCAATATGTGAGTTTGTTCTCTAATGAGCATGTTGATGGTGGTTACTTGCTCTTCATTTGTGTTCATCATCTTTCCTCAAATGAGGTGTGTGGTGTGGTGATGAACACTTAAAATGTGTGTCAAAAACTGAGGCCCTTACATATACATCCAGGTATGGGCTTCACCCATATTTGAGACTACAAACCAAATTCAGCAATGCCAGATATCACGCGTCTACATATTTATTAGGAAGGATTTGTCCTAAACACACCCAAGAGTGACCGAGAGAGCTTGCTTACAATGAGACAGGGGTCCGGATCCTGATGAAATTTTGGCAGCATAACCTCGCAGTTATCCAACTGCACGCCCAAAATGATGCAGAAGAGAACATCAGGGTTATACAACCAAAACTTCATCAGGATCCGGACCTCTCGCGTCTTGCCATAAGCAAGCTCTCTCAGTCATTCCGAGGCTGTCCCAAAAAGGGATAATTCTGAACCTACGCACGTGACACATGCCAGTTCGAAACGGGTGATGCATAGGTCACGTTACTCAGTTTTGATTCATTCAATACCGTCGTAAAAAACATATTTACGACTATTTTCATGTGTTCCAATAAGAGACAAAGGAAAGAAATATAGAAAGGGAGGGAAAGGTTAGGAGATGACCCTGTTTGTGTGATTGCGTGCTTAGTGTGAGTTGTAGGACATTTCAGCGTTGTCCATATCCACACATAGTAGAGAGGTGTGAGATGCTTCGGCACTTGTTCACATCCACATATAGGACGATATATAGTCCATCCACCTTGATGCATATAGTTAGGGGGATCCATGTAACCTTCTAACCTCTATTCTATTCCATTTTCTCTCACAGATGGTGAGAGGAAACGCCGGCCGCCAAGGAAGGAACTTCCGTGGCAACCAAGAGGATGGCCACAATGAAGTTCCTGTTAACCCCGGAGCTGGTGAAAATAACCTGGAACGGTTGATGGCCATGCAGAATCAGCTTATGCAAACCATGATCCAAACTTTGGGTCACCGCTCCCTCGCCCGCGCGCCGCCGGGCTCGCCGGAGAAGCACTGAACCTCGACATACGGCCAGCTCCCGCGCTCTCCCTCGCTGCTAAGGCCTAAAATCGTGTGCTGAACACGATGGAGGCACTTTCCCCGACCGGCGGTGGCTCTAACCTAGCCGGCGACGGTGCGGCGGCTCGGTACCGTTTTGGCGACGTCGCCCGGCTCTTTTAGCCCGCCAAAGCTTCGGTGGGAGCGCTCTACAGCACTGGTGGATCCTAGGGGAGGTCGATATGGCCATGCAAAAGCTCAGGGACGGCTCTAACCATGGTTGCACCGTGCACCCGATGGCCCCCTCTACGGTCGCTGTTGGAAAACCATCAAATACGCCGGCTACAACCGTTTCCATGCTAGGGTTGAGAAGCAAACTTGGGCGCCGTCAAGTCTAGCTCCTGTGAGTGCAGTTTGGTGGGCTCTAAGAAAATAGAAATCGAGAATTTAAAGATTTCGTACCCGAGAGTGGTTTTGCACCGGCCGAGAGAAAACCGTGAAATACTCCGGCGATGATCAATCACTTTGCTAAAGCTTTGGAGGTGAGAAGCGTGGAGTCTTCGAGCGTCCAAAACCACTCTTGCTCGGCCATGAAAGGCTCTCTGCCGAGCTGTCCATGAGAGCACCTCCACTCGGCTTCTTTCAGCCGCCGCGAAAACATGAAGCTCCCGGGTTGTTGTGGCTTAGATCGTGTGGGTATGGTGCGAGAAGGTCGTGGGAAGTCCCTTGGTGCTGTTTTGCCGGTTTGCCGAGGCTTTCACGCTTGAGAAACCAGCTCCTAGGCGATCGGTGAAGTAGCGGTGGCTTCCCGGTTCTGTAGCGCGTGAGAGCAAACGACCAGAGGGTTCTCGGTGTTGTGGCACAGCTGACCGCGGCTGGGAGTGAAGGCAGGCATGTGTAGCTCGCCAACATGAGGAAAAACGAGCCGGAGGTGGCTTCCGGTGCCCTTCTGTGTGACGCTGCAGAAGCCCTGCTCGGGTGAGAAGAGATAAAACAGAGACTTTGCTCTGACTTTAGCTGCAAGTTTTTGCTGCCTCTATGACATGTGGGTCCCACCAGTCAGTGCCCCCTTATCCCTCAAAAGATCTCCAAAATTTGGCAATTGACCAATTCAAATGTTTGGAGTTGAAAACTGAGCTGCATTTGGAGAGTTGGGCAAATTTCATCCAAATTCAATTGTGTATTTGATTTCTTTGCACATTTAAGTCCTTTTTGGAAAATGGATAGCAAACCCTTTCAAAAATTAATGAAACTTTGCCTTCCCACTATTTTGGACCTAAGGAATTCAAATATGCAATCTGATTCTTGTGTTAGCTGCTGCAAACAAGAGTTTGAACACAACAGTTTGAATTACCATTATGTCCTGCCTCATTTGAAATTTGAGTTGAACATTTACTTCAAATTCTGATTTTTAAACCTTTCCCTTGCATCTGAGTACTTCAATTCTGTGGGTTTAATCCACCTAGGGTCCAATCATGCAAGTAACCCTAAGTTTGTTTAGAAGAATCTCTCATGTGTTATCATATGTGGAAAAAGTTTAAACCAGCCCCCTTTTTCATACACATGACACCAACATTTGTGCAAACTCAAGTTTCTTTGTACTCATGCTTTTGGGACCTTTACAAAAAACATGAATTTGGTTTCAGTTCTATGAAAATGAGATGGATATGAATATTTATGCGTATGAGTTGAACTTGAGAAAGATTATTGGCTGGTTGAAGCATGATAAATGGTGAATTGTGATGAAAGAATGTTGCTGAGTTACTTGGTTATGTTGGAATTAAACTCATCTAGAAATAGTTGCTATTTTTAATCATGTTTTGTGAAATAAAATTTGCTTGCTGCAATGAAACTTTTTATTCCCTACCTTGTTGTAAGCTACATGTCATACTTTTCCCACACTTGCTGAGTACAACATGTACTCACCCTTGCATTCCCACATATACATCAGCTACAGGAGAAGAGTACTTCGAGCAACATGTGGAGTACTTAGGCGTGCGCACTACCGTCAACATGAATGTGGAGTTGAAGTTGGAGCCTGCTGTTTTAGTCATTTTCCCTTGTTGTTTAGAGTCTTCGGCTGCAAGAATAAGTTAGATATCCATGAGTGAGACAATGAGTAAATGTAATAAAGTACTTAAACACTATTTGTATGTGGTTATATTATGAATTCAGTTTGTGGAGTACATGTGTATGTGTGATGAACATCCTGGGCACACATATGCATTCACTTGGTTTATTTTCGGAACTGGGTGTCTCAAATTGGTATCAGAGCCACGTTAACCATGGGACGCAAGCCTAGGTAGAATGGACACTCTAAAAACACATAGGAAAAACTGTTATTTTCGAAAATTTCTTGCAGCTGCACTTTACTTGTCAATTCAGCCACCGCAAAGTGCTATTTTCAGCCCTCTTTTTCTTTTCTTTTGGACAGCAACACTTTTGTTTTCTTGCTTCATAGCTTCTTGTAAGGGCCTCAGTTTTTGACACACATTTGCAGTGTTCATCACCACACCACACACCTCATTTGAGGCGTGATGATGAACACAAATGAAGAGCAAGTAACAATTATCAACATGCTCATTAGAGAACAAACTCACACATTGCCAAAGTGGTATTTCCCACATGAGAAATAAGGGAGCTGGACATATGAAAACTCCTACACTTTGCTAAGGATGTCCAGGCCAAGTTTCACCCAAATTCTAAATCTTTTTGAGGTCATGTTGGGTATAATTAGGAAGAGGGCAGTTTGAAACCATATTCAAATTCAAACTGTTTTTATCCCATGAATTTAAAGTGGGAGGCATATTCTTACTCAGCACATTTTTGTGAGCCCACACACCAAGTTTCACTCCATTTGGAGTTGATCTTGACGTGAACTAAGTGGGGCAAATTCAAACTTCATTTGAATTCAAAACTGCACTTGTGCTGAAATTCACTCAACTAAACCCAATTCGAATCCTATGCAATTCGAATGGCTCAAGGGTGAATAATCTGAACCACCAGGGATATTATGGGGTTCAATGTTCACTACAGTGATTAGGAGTAAATTTCAGAGGTTAAAACCCTGGGTGGGACCCACATGTCATAGAGGGAAGAAGGAGAAACTTGCAACCAAAGTCAGAGTCTCGGTGGGAAATTCCACCGAGCAGCTGTCGGCTGTGCCACCGAGCAGCTACCGGCGCCACCAGCTGCTTCCCTCTCCACGCGCTGGCACCCAGGGCGGCTTGCTCGCGCCCCCATGCGACCGGCACCGCCTCCACTGAGCAGGAGTTGGCCGGCTTTATCTTCTCACGGGCAAACCCGAGCAGCGGCATTGTTTCTCGCCGCAGCTCTCTGCTCAATCGGGAAAACCAGCAAAACAATCTCCTTCGTTCCTAAGCTGCTAGACAGCCACCGGAGGTCGCACACCACCCTCCCAACGCCTGGACCACCGAATTTCGGCCCCTGTTCCCGTGACCAACGACGACCGCCGCAGTTTAGCTGAAGGACGGCGATCGGTCTCACGCGGGCAGCACGCTGCAACCACTTCCACGGCCGAGCAAGGGCGGCGACAGGAGCGCACGGACTCCACACTGATTCCACCTGAAGCTCAAGCCACGCCGTGAACTCTCACCGGCGAATTCTCAGTTTTTACTCCGGCAACCTTAAACTGAGCTTCCTGTACGGTTTCTTTAAATTCTCGCTCTGTGATCTTTCGGGGGTCATCAAATCTTGCACATAGACGCTGGACTAGCCGGCGATCAAGTTCTTTTCTGCATCCGTAGCGTGAAACTGTCTAGGAGTGACGAATTTCGAGCTCGATCGAGGGCGGTCATGGCGGCCACGATCGGTCACACGGTGCCGACCCACTTACCGCCATCCCTGAAACCTTTTGACACTTTGTCGAGCTTCCTAGTGGTACACTGATGCTGTAGGGCCGTTTGTTCGAGGTGTTGGCAGGTTTATAAATCACGGTCGATGGTTCCGAACCTCAACCGAGGCCGCGGCACGTCGCCGGGCTATTTCCGGTCACCCTCAGCCCGACCTGACACCACCGACGTGTTCCTCGACGTCGACAACCCCCTGGCGGCGAGTTTCAGCCCATGGGAGGTCCGGCAGCGGCGAGCCGGTGAGCCCCGAGTCTGCTCCGGCGAGGTCGGCGGCGCGGGTGCGAGAGAACGGCGGGAGGAAGACGAAGCCGGCTGGCCCACGTGTCAGCGGCTGAAGAATTTAAATCGGGATCGGGTGTGGCCGGGGATCGGCCGTGCTGGCACGCAATACCCTGTGAGCTCCGGTGTGCCGGACACCTCTGCGCTCGACACGTGTGGTATCCCCGGTGTGCCGGACACCTCCGCGCTCGACAGGTGTCCCCGCGGGCCCCGAGAGTTTAAACTTTTCCCCAATTTTTAGAATCCTTCCAAACTTCAAATCCTCATAACTTTGGCTAGAAAGCTCCAAATCGAGTGAACCAAATTTTGCTGGATTCAGCTCTCTGAGTACTTTCCAGCAAATCAAGTTTCACTTCATGAAAATCCTTAACTCTCCAGAATTAATTCCTCAAAAGTTAAGCTGTTTGGAATTTTAACTGGAGAATCCTTTTGGAGGAAGATCCTGAAATTTTACTGGGATGTTCACCAAAATATCACTGAACTACCATAAAAATTTCAGATCCATTGGAGCTCATTTAATCCGCCTAATGGTGTGATTAGAGAAGCGGTTCCAGAGAAAATAGAAAATGTTCAGAAACATTTTCAGGATTTTCTCTGAAATTGTTTAGCTCATATCTTTAGCTAGGAACTTCCAAATTAAGTGAGACCAATTCCATTAGAACCCTCTGAAAAGCTAATTTTCAGAAAGGCATAGTTTGTTTCATGGAAATCCTTAGAACACCCTAAAAGCCTTCAATTAATGTCAAGTACATAATTAATTGTGGAGGGCTCAAATGAGCTTTGCTGCAACTAAAACTTGACCAAGTCTCTGTTTAGGTTGTAACCAAGCCACAATAAAAGTTTCACAGTCATTAGGTCTGTCTAGCAAAGGTTATAGACTTCACAACTTAAAACTTAATACAAATGCATTAAATTAATACATGCATTGTTTCTATCATGTAGTCGCTAAGGTCGAGGAGGAACCCGAAGTCCTAGACTTCGTTACTCCGGAGGAACAGCTAGCCTACGACCAAGAGCAGCAAGGCAAGCTCCGGTTTGCATTAACCTTTTTACAAATTTTTATTGTTTTGAGCACATACTTGTTTCCTTTATTCTGTGCATTAGAGTCTTGTTTGGAAGCCCCACTGCATAGCCAAGAGAACCATGGGTTGGGTTTAGGATTGCAAAGCCCATTAGCTACTGCATTGCTAGGATAGAGTAGGATTCGGTACAAGTCGAGTAGTTGGAACTACTCGCGAGAATTGGCTAGAGGCACATTGCTCGGGTAGAGATAGCACATGATACACATGGCAAGAAAATCAGACCGAGCGGAGAGTAAGGGCAGCAGGACTTTGGGGCCTGTGTGCTGTAGCTCTGCTTATGTCGATTGAGGACCGAGCCGTGTGCGGGCCTGTTGAACAAGCTAGAACAGTACCGAAGACTTACCGGCTATATGGGAACCGGGAAACTGATGTAACTCGGGTAGCTGGTTATTGAGGCATTGCCCGTCGTTCAGAGGGTAGGTTGAGAGCTTGAGGTGTAAATCGGCTGGCGGCACGGAGATGCGCATGCAGAGACCTCTGGCGGCACGGGTGAAAGGTAGTCGCGTACGGCGTCCGTGATGGTTGTTGTAGGCAACATCGAGTACGGGCGTACATGACGGGTTGTTCGGGTAACCCTCCAGGTGTAAATCGATTATAATCGCCGTCCCTCGCGGTCAGTGAGTACCACTTGTTCACTGTACCGTGACGTAGAAAGAACAGGCTAGTTACATGTTAAAATGTTGCTGATTGAAAGCTGGACATTGATTGTTAATGATATGCTGTAGCTTAGAGCTAACTAAAGTTCTTTTCAACTTTGGGCAAAGTACATGAGAGAAATGCGTTTCTTGTTTGATTGCGGCTCTCTCATGTACCTTAGCGTAAGGTTCTCCACAACCTGCTGCTAAAACTTGAAAGTAAGGTTCTACTAATTAGGCGAGTCCTTGCAAATGATTTTTACCTCATGTAACCCATTACCCTCATATAGAAGTTCCATGTTTAGGTGAGACGGGTCAGACTTGCTGAGCCTTCGTGCTCACTGCTTGTGTTTGAAGCTTTTGCAGGGTTCTATGAGGAAGGGACTCCCGAAGAGGAGACGGAACCCCAGGAGGGGAACCCCGTCGAGTGGGAGTCGTGCACGCCGCGGAGTTAGTGTGTGTGTGTGCTAGCAAGGGCACATTCAAGGGCTGAACGTGCACTTGATGCTTAGTCTACGCCCGCGAGTGTAGACTGAACTTATTTTGATGTAACCATGTTCATAACTTGTCTATGTAATAAAATTTCGCTTCCGCTTTGTACCTTTGACGTGTGTTATATGGTGCTGTGCAACGCAGCACCCCTCAGCGTGATCCTGGCTCGACAGGACCAAGGGGGTCGTGTCACTTCTGAAGTTTTGGAGTTATTTTTTTTTTCGCTGAAGTTTCTCATGTCTTATTTATAGATGCCGGTGACTAGGAGCACAGCACTCATAAGGATCCGTCCACCGTCACATGGGAGTGCACTTAACCGTTTTGAGGTGTCCGATGGACCATATTGGGAGGAGGTGAAGATGGAACCTCATGATGAAGATGAATTCAGTAGCTCTATGCATTAGGAAGAGGATCCGGAAGAGGTGAAACCAATCGAAGATGACATGGAAGATGATCCACAATAAGAACAGCATTGGTACGCACCTCAGAAGGAGTTTCACGCGGGATTACACCCAGAGGAGCCTCATGAAGCTATGACGGAAGGAGATGAATCCGAAGAGAAGCCACACCTTGCTGAGGCCAAGAATTAAGGTGATGAACGGCCCAACCGTTCAGTTCAAGAATTTTGGTCTGACGGGATGGAAGGAGGACACATATCCAAGGAGCTTAAAGAGTTCCTGGATTGCTGCAGCCTATACCCAGAATATCTTCTCAAGAAAGTCCTCGCCTCGGACATGAAGAGTGGAAGGCTGAGGTAACCATCCTATCTAATGGTAGGGTTGTCACTCGGCACTTCGCACCCACATGGAGAACAACAAGGGCAGAAGATATTGATGATGCTGCATGGGATGCACTCACTGGACTGTGCTACGCTTTCCGTGAGCAGCTTGAGAACACTACCTTTGAGCTGCACCGTATCGGAAGAGTCGTACAAGGGAGATCATTGGACCCCATGGAGGAGCTATTTCCAAACCACAAGCTGCTGATAGGTCTCAGAGGTTGCTTGTGAAGTTAGGAAACCGCTATGCAAGCGCACAAGAAGAGATCCGTTACCTCTGCAAGAAGCTGTATTTTCTTGAGAAACAAGAGGAGACTCATGCCAAAGCAGGAGCAAATGGAGCACCAGCGTCATCTATCCCTACATGGACTGCCGATTCACCATGGCGTGCGCCCATGTATGGACCACCCCTGTCACACGGCGAGAACAGCACCAGTTCTCACGATTAAGTTTAGGTTTCTCATTGAATAAGCTGTAATAGGAATGTTTAGATCGCAGTAAGTCAAATAAGAGTGGTGTGCAGAAATTCCTATGATTATTGCTTGTGTGTGTGTGCTTGGTGTGAGTTGTGGGATGCTTCGGCGAATGTCCACATCCACACATAGTGAAGAGATGTGAGATGCTCAGGCATATGTTCACATCCTCATATAGGCTGAAATTAATAAAAGAGGTTGCTTAGATCATACACCTTGATGCATATAGTTGGGGGATCAATTTATATTTCTATTTCATACTCTACTCTCTCTCTCACAGATGGTGAGGGAAAACTCCAACCGCCAACAAAGGAACGCTCGTGGTAACAATGAACCACAGTAGGAGAGCAATGTGGAAATTTCTGAAAATGCCAACCCCGGGGCTGATGCAAGCAACCTTGAACGGTTGATGGCTATGCAGAACCAGCTCATGCAAACTATGATACAAACGTTGGGACAGCTGCAGGCCAACAACAACAACAATCCTAACCCCCATTCCTGCACCCCCACCACCGCCACCGACACCACCGCCGGCTCACAACAGATTGGGAGAGTTCATGAGAACTAGGCCGCCTACTTTTGCACAAGCCAATGATCCTATGGAGGCTGATAATTTGCTGAAGTCTATGGAAAAGAAGCTTGCTATTGTTCAGTGCAATGATCGGGAGAAAGTTCTCTTCGCATCACACCAACTTATGGGAGCAGCCGCTGATTGGTGGGACGCTCATTGCAATGCTCATGTCAACCAAGAGACTATCACATGGGCTGAATTCAAGGAGAGTTTCCACTCTAACTATGTTCCTGCAGGAGTTATGATGCTTAAAAGCCAATAGTTTGAGGGTCTATGCCAAGGAAGGAAGAGCATGAATGAGTACCTCAACAAGTTCACGCAGCTGTCAAGGTACGCTCCAGAAGATGTCAACTCGGACCATAGGAAGCAGTACTTGTTCATGCGAGGATTGAACAATGAAATTCAAGTCCAGCTACTCAACGATGATTATGCAAACTTCCAAAAGCTGGTTGACAAAGCTATAGTGGTGGAGAGCAAGATCCGTGAGATTGAGCAGGAGGGCAAGAGGAGGATGCCATATTAAGGACAGACACAAGGGAGCAATGTACGTCCCTGTTTTATGCCACCAGCTGCACCACGTTATGGCTCGTCCGCTTCTACTTTCCGCCCGGCAAATCCACCTCGCTCTAATCAGCCACCGGAGCAACGTCCTGTTATGCAAGCACCTCGTATGCCTATGCCTCCTGCGCCCCATCCCAACATGGGCATCTATGCTCAAAACCAGCCTCGCCCCAACATTCCTGCTGTTATGGGAAACAAGGCATGTTTTTCAGGCAGAGAGGCGGGACACTTTGCAAGTCAGTGCCCGAAGAAAGGCCTTGGACAGCCGAGTAACGCACCTAAATAGATGTGACGCCCTCAATTCTGTGGAAAGCCACGGAACCGAGAACTAATGCATATGTGTGCCCAGGATGTTCATCACACATACACATACTTTCCACAAACTGAATTCAGATTATATATTACCACGAATAACAAAGTTTATTACAACACCTCATGAGTCTTGGACTCATGCTCACAGCGGAAGTCTTATTTCTATACAGCGGAAGTCCTTATTTAAATGCGGAAGCAAAAACTAATGCGAAAGCAAAACTAAGCAGAAGTGGCTCCATCTCTACTCCCTCCACAGGCAAGGTTGAGAACAGATCACACGCCATAATGCTCTACTCAGTCTTCATAGTAGTCTTCTCTTGCTGTTGATGAAGAAATAATAATGCAAGTTTGAGTACAATGATGTACTCAGCAAGTGCGGAAAAACACATGATATGCAGCTCATAAACAAGGTAGGCATAAAAGGTTTATTTGCAGAAAAGCAGTTCTGTAAAATCATGATAAAACAACAACTTAAGTTTAAATGTAATCCCAACATGTATTAAATTACTAACATACCTCCATCACTTCCCGTGTACCATCCGAACATTAACCAATCTTTTATTCATACTCACGAATACCTCCTCGTATTCGCTACCATCTCACCTCATAAAACAACCTCGTCTCGCACCGAGACCAATCTCATATCATGACTCATCAGTCATACAACCATCTCACCTCCCGGACTCAACAGTCCCAAACCAAACCATAACCAATAACCATAACCAAGAACCTTCCCAATAACCATTCCAGTAACCATCCCATCTAATCATGGCAGTTTAGCCAGGTGCTCGTGACCGTAGACTCGGCTATCATGATAGTTTTAATAACTCTGCAGATTTTGTACCTCTTTACCCACAAGTTTGTGATTTCGTCACCCGTCGGCGACTGCAGAACCTCCATTTTACCAGTACACAACCGTCGGTGTATGGCCAAGAGATCACAAAATAGCCTTTACAAAGGGGTTACTAGATGTATGGACTCACTAAGGTTTCACCAGCAGGCTAGAATCTCCAATTCTCCCACCCACGGGCCCCCTCTTGTGCCATGCAGTTCCCAGGGCAGTCCTCACTCGACTCCCATTCCCCGCGCCTTCCACAGTCCATAACACTCTAGCAACTTACCTAATTACTCAGCTAAGCCGCACCCATATTTGGCCTTGTGGTGGCACTGTTATCCTGGCATGTGCATGCATGAACCGGTCCTTAGATCAACGGCAAGTAAAACCACCATCTCATGCTACCTCATTCACAAACCCAAGCTTGCCTAGATCTCCCTCCGATCCATGTTCATTAACCTCATCAGTTACTTATTATCAGTACGAGTGCAGTTAGCTCGACACATCTATCTCGCTTCCCCATCCCATGGACTCAGCGAAGCATAAAAACAAAAACCATACCCGACTCATAAACTTCCCTGGCGACAAGGATGGTTTAACCAAAACTAGTAAACTCCTATAAAAAGGTTTCCCATCATGTTTGACTCAGCACACACACCTTTTCGCAAAACAAAATAGTTTTACCCAAAACATAGGATCAACATGGTCAAGGAGCACCTGCCTTGTTCTTGCGGTTCCGGTTGTTCTTGATTCTCAAAATCTTGTTGCTGCAGCTTGTCGTAGACAGCTTCCTGAGTTTGTCCTGCTATGTAGGATTCACGTGCATACAAAATTCACAGCAATCAGTATCATGCACAAACCCTAAACTAGATGCGATGATGCACATGCATGCTATCCTACGATTAGTTTTATTAGATTGATCTGTTGTTCTTGCATGGCTTGCATGGTCAGAGGTGTTCGGATCAAAGATGAACGTGGTGATGATCTTGTCTTTAGATCCAACTGATCATCGAGTGTTCTGCCCACGAAAAGGCTTCTGCTCGAAAGGAATCGAAGAACAGATGCAAAGAGATGAACACAATGATGTCGTAAGGTGGTATTGAAGTCCTACCTCACGCCCTTCTTGTCTTCAGGGTCCTCCTCAGACCGCTTGGTTCTCCTCCGATGATCTCCCTTGTTGCGCTTTGGCGATGTTTTGCTCGGCAAGTTAGGGCTAGGGCTCTAAGTCGTCGGCTCAGAAGTTGAAAGAGAAGTTTGTGGTTTCGGCCAGAGGTTTTGGGTTCTATTTATAATCGGGAAGAGAAGAGTCCTAATCTGCTTGTATCCTGAATAAGAGTCTTATTCAGATCTTTGTTGGATCCTAACGTCTCATCTTTGGTAATCATCGTGGATTTTAGATCGGTTCCTGTTGCGTACCGGTGTCCTTACGCATAACAGCCACCCCAGAACTCGTTACCTCCGTGATGATGAGCTCCGGAAGCTCCACGTGTCCTCCGGGCCTGGTATCTCCTCGTCCGCAGAGACGAGCTCCGGTTGTGCCGCGTGTCAATCGATCGAGACCCCCCCCCCTCTTCTTCGGAGTTGAGCTCCGAGCATGCCACGTGTGGGTGCCGGTCTTTCCGCTCTCCTTTCCTCAGGGACATGCCCCGAGGTCGACACGTGTTTAGCTGTGACGGACCTTCCGGAGATAAGCTCCGGTGGTGACACGTGTTCGATAGACCCGGACTTCTCTTAGATGAGCTCCGTGATTGACACGTATCTCGCGCGACGGGTCCTCTTATTTCCGCGAGGACTAGCTCCGGGGATGACACGTGTCCTATGAAAAATGCCTTTGCTTCTTCCGCAGAGGCTATCTCCGCGGGCAGCACGTGTCCCACAGGGTCGGACCTCTTTTCAATTGCGGAGGTGACCCCCGATCCTGCCACGTAGCTAGTTTAGCGGCGGACCTCTCCCAGATTTCTCGGGGATGAGCTCCGAACACGCCACGTGGTCTGCTGGCCGTGGAAGTTGCCTTCGGTGCCCTCAGAGAGCTTTGTTGGCCATCCTTTCGATACTTGTCTCTGTTCCTTCTTTTCTTAAAATGTTTTTCTTCTTCATAAAACATGAACATATGCTGACACCCGAGATGAGGGTGTCACAATAGAACCCACGGCCGAATGGAGGAGCTATGCAAGGTAACAGTGGACAGCAGTGTGATGGACCAAAATCCATACGCCCAGGATCTCAGAGGTGGTGCCGCATGATGCGACACCCGACAGCACACATCATAAGGCACACATTGTATTACATTGAAAACAAACTGAATATGTACAAAAGGTAGTACAAACCTTCAGTTTTACAACTAAGTACAGAGTTGTACAGCAGAAGATAATTTTTACAACTCACGCCCACCTAACTCACAAAAGTTGGTTGTCCAGCCCTACGGACAGCCCACACTAGCTCCACACATAAGCTTAGCACGGCTTGTACGGCTCCCACTCAGCCGTGGTCCCCGACGGAGGGTAGCCCTCGCCGGTGGACTCGTACCCCGAGTACGTGGGGTAGTCCTCACCTGCGAAACACTCATAGCAGCAACCGTGAGCACGATGGCTCAGCAAGACTTAACCGACGCGCCTACAAGTTCATCCTTAGTTCATCTTTGAGCCACAATTTAACAGTTCAGGAATCTGAAATTTAGTGAGCAATATTTGGTGGCACGCATGTAGCAATACAAGTTATTAATAACAACAATATTGAATCACATCATTTCATATGTTAACCTACGTCACTAAATTTGACGGACATATGTTAACCTAAATCACATCATTCCAGTTGATACTTAACCACATATGATGCACTTATGAAGTTGTGGGTTGCACCAGAATCAAATAAATTGATGATTGCTTGATCGTTGAGAGTGAACGTACCCGCCAGCACGTTTTCTCCCTCCGGGGCATCCTCATTGTCGAGGTTGCGAACGCCCCCGGTTCGCTGACCTCCCTTCTTGACCGGAGGTCGGCCTCGAGCACTGCCCTGATATTGGGCTGGCCCGCTACTTTGCTGCCCCTGGGGACAGTCCTTTGAGAAATGACCCGCCTGGCCACACGTGTAGCATGTGTAGCGAGGCGGTCCTCCGCTGACCGGCGGACAGAATCCCGGGGCGCGTTGTGGCGGTGAGAACACCCGGGGTACCATCTGCTCCTGCTGCTGTTACGGCCGTGGTGGTGGCATCGGCGGTCAGAATGGGGGTGGCTGAAAAGAACGACCCCCAAACTGCTGAGGTCGCGCTGGTGGATGCCATTGCTGACCGGATGGTGTCCGATACACCATGCGGTATTTTTGAGGAGCTCCACCCCTGCTGCTTGGTGTAGCGCTTCACTTTCGCTGCTCAGCTGCCAGTTCCTGCTGAGCATCCTCTTGCGTAATCATGGCGTTGACGAGGTCGCACGAGATGCATCTTCATCTTGGGATTTAACCCCCGATAGAATTGCTCTTGCTTCCTCTCCTCGGTGGAGACATAATTCGATGCGTACTGCACCAGATGGTTGAACGCACGGGAGTAGTCGTGGGCAATCCTCCCGCCTTGCTTTAGCTCCAAGAATTCTTGGAACTTCCTCTTCATTATCCCGGGAGGTATATGATAGGCGCGGAACGCCTCCCGGAATTCTTGCCATTCGACGGCGTGGCCAGCAGGTAGTGAGGCGACATAGTTCGCCCACCACGCACCGGCGGCACCGTGAAGCAGCTGCACCACAAAAAGAGTCTTCTGCCGCTCCGTGCATTGGAGCAGCCCGAACTTGGACTCGATCGTCCGCAGCTAGTTGTCTGCCTCCAGTGTTTCCACCGCTTCGGTGAACACCGGAGGATGCGCACTCATGAAATCCGAGTACGTCGTAGTGTGGGGCTCACAAGGCCCCCTCTCTTGACGCCCCCCTCCGCCTGGGACGTATTTTGCACGATCGTGCGGAGCAGGTCGGTCTGCTCCTCACGAGAGCCCACCAGTGCCGAGATCACATCCGCTAGTGTAAGCGGAGGCGGTGGTGGTGGTTGTTGCTACGGGGTACTGTTGTAGGCAGGTGGCTGGGAGTCATCACCCACTTGCTGACTAGAGCCCCCCGACCTCATGCGTGGCCCGAGTGTGGACCATCTGCAACCATACGACAATAAAAATCAGTCCCACAGCATACTCCATGCAGTCCAATAAAATAGGCGTAAAATATAATGACAGTAAACATGCGATACATCTCGTACATGGATAATGTAATAACTTTGCACAAGCTACACCATTACCAGACCAAATATAAGCTAGTGAAATCCAATTTGACGGACTTCTTCTGTGGAAATCCATCTCCCTAAACTTGGTTCATACGAGACGTTAATATCTGCTTTGTCATCACGTATACCACCCTTTTATCTTCAATACGACATAAACATGGTCTCTAGCAAAAGGCACTTGAGTAGAAAATATACTCAAATCTTTGACTAGTTGGAGATAACAACTCATGAGTATATTCTACCCCATTGGAAGTAATCAAACCCCCTAGATACAACAATCACTCAAATGAGTTCAACTGTCCATCCCTCTACCCAAAGTGACCAGTTTTTACATATCCCAGATTTTGATCTGGTACTTGGCATTTTCATGACTCAAGTTGAATCAAAAAGTTAAAGTTAACTTCAGTATATTTCCAACAAGTATTTATTTGCCCCCAGATCAGCTCTGTTTTAAAAGTTATGATAATTCAAAGTCAACAGAATTTCTGAAACAATTTCAACAGCACCTCCTTTGGAAATTGCTGTTTTCAACTCTAAATTCCACTGAATTACTTACTGCAACTGCAGCAACTTTAAATTACAAAGATGTAACACATCTCCTAACCTTTACAAAAATGTATCCTATGATAATTTTAGATTTTTCTACAGGAATTTATGCTTTAAAAATAGAACAGTCCAGAGAGTTTTTGAATCTGTCCTGGTTCTGGACAGTTTACAATCATCTGGAATTTAAACCAGTTTATGGTGTGATTCTGCTCTGGAAGTCTACAACAAAGTTATATATCACTTAAACTACTTTCCAGAACTGTATCCCACACCCCCATTGGCTATGTAACCTGCGAGTTATGCTCTGTTAAAGTTCAGCAACCTTGCTGCCAAAACAGAGCACTCTGTTTTTCACTTCCCTTTTAGCTGAACTAATTAACTTTTGAACTTTTCTACAAGACCAGAGTCCTAAAGATTAACACTTAGTTATCTTAGTTCACTATTGAGCAACAAGTGCCCCTTGACCATATTGATCCTATGTTTTCGAAACTGTTTTGCTTGCGAAAACTTGTATGCTTGTGTCAACTTGATGGGATACCCTTTCATAGGAGTTTACTAGTTTTGTTAACCATCCTTGTCACCGGGAAAGTTGACGAGTCGAGTATTGTCGTTTTTCCTTTTTGCTTCGCTCAACTTACAGGATACGGGAAGCTAAAATAAAACTGGTTTAGTTACTGCACTCATGAGATTAAAAATAATGAGAAATTGATGATGTTAATGAGCATGGAATCAGGGAGATCTAGGCGAGCTTGGTTTGTGGATGTCGCTGAATGAGATGGTGGTTTGCTTACCATAGATCTAAGGACCGGTTCATGCGAGCACATCCCAGGAAAACAGTGTCACCACAAGGCCAGATATGGGTGCGGCTTAGCTGACTAATTAGGCGTCTTGCTAGCTTGTTATGGACCATTGGATGGCACGGGGAATGAGAGTCGAGGAGGACTGCCCTGTGAACTGCATGGCACACGAGTAGGCCCGTGGGTGTGAGAATGGAGATTCGAGCCTGCCGGATAAACCTCACTGGGTCTGTAAACCCCTTTGTAAAGGCTATTTTGTGACCTCTTGGCCATACACCGACGGTTGTGTACTGGTATAATGGAGGTTTTCTCTAGTCGCCGACGGGTGACGAAATCACGAACTTGTGGGTAAAGTGGTGGCACCTCTGCAGAGTGTAAAACTATCATGATAGTCGTGCTTCCGGTTACAAGCACCTGGCTAACTTCCATGATTAGAGTCAAAACTTGGGATGGTTATATGGGTATGGTCATTGGGATTGGTTTTGGGATGGTTTTGGGTCATGACAATGAATTTGGTTTCGGTTCTATGAAAATGAGATGGATATGAATATTTATGAGTATGAGATGAACTTGAAAAAGATTATTGGCTAGTTAAAGCATGATAAATGGTGAATCATGATGAAAGAATGTTGCTGAGTTACTTGGTTATGTTGGAATTAAACTCATATAGAAATAGTTTCTGTTTTTAATCATGTTTTGTGAAATAAAATTTGCTTGCTGCAATGAACTTTTTTATTTCTTACCTTGTTGTAAGCTACATGTCATACATTTCCCGCACTTGCTGAGTATGACATGTACTCACCCTTGCATTCCCACATAAACATCAGCTACAGGAGAAGAGTACTTCGAGGAACATGTGGAGTACTAGGCGTGCGCACTACTGTCAACATGCCTGTGGAGTTGAAGTTGGTGCTGTTTGAGTCATTTTCTGCTGTCGTTTAGAGTCTTCCTGTGAGGGCCTAAGTTTTTGGCACACATCCAAAGTGTTCATCACACCACACACACCACATTTGAGGAAACTTTATGAACACATTTGAAGAGCAAGTAAACACCATCAACATGGTCATTAGAGAATAAACTCACAAAATGCAAAAGTGGTATTTCCCACATGCATCATATAGGGACTGAGCATATGAAAAACTCCTACACCTTGCTAGGAATGCTCATGCCAAATTTCATCCAAATCCAAAACCTTTTTGAGGTCTTTTTGGGTATAACTAGAAATAGGGTAGTTTGAACTCAAATTCAAATTCAAACTACTTTTATCCCATGACTTCCAAAGTGGGAGGCATATTCATACTCAGCATATTTTCGTGAGCTCACACACCAATTTTCACTCCATTTGAAGTTGATCTTGACATGAGCTAAGTTTAGCAAATTCAAACTCAATTTGAATTTCAAACTGCATATGTGCTGAAAATATATTCAAACACCTCACAATTTGAATTCTATCAACTTGAAATGGTCATGTGGTAGATAATTCAAATTCTAGAGGGTATTAGTGGGATTACTTTTTTGGAGCAGTAGAGGGAAGTTAATTTCAGAGGTTAAAACTGGAGTAGGACCCACATGTCAGCCTCACTAGAAATTTTAACCGACTGAAGAGCAGCCCGGTTTCTTGCGCCTGATTGAGCTGCCGCCACGGCGATCAGCGGCAGGGACAGCAGCTGGTTGCCGCCCCTGGCCACTGAACCTCCTTGCTGCCCCTCTTACCCCTGCTGCCGAGCCGACCAGAGGCAGCACCGATCAGTCTTCGCCTCTCGCGCAAGAAAACATCGCCTCGCCGCCGCTCTCTCGGAATTGATTGGAGAGCAAACGATCACAGCCTCCCCACTCCCTCCAAGATGCAAAACGGTACTAGAGAATCTCCTCTTCCTTCCCCGTCGTAGGAACTAGCCGAGTTCAGTTGATCTTGCCCCACACCGGATGCTTTTCCGGTGACCTAATGTTTTCCGCACCTCGGGCTCCCGTGGACAGCCCAAACGGGAAGGTGTTACGCCCAAGCTGAGGCATCCTCAGACGTGTTAGGGTCTGGTGTTGCTCACACCTGAACCACAGCCCAAGTGTTTGATAACCGGCGATGAATTTCAGTTCTCCCTTTCATTTGGCGCAGACCGACCTTCGGGTGCGGATCCGCCAAATTCTCGTTCCATAGTTGTTTAGATATCCTCAAAATGCACCTACACAAGATATGCTTGGTAGCAATCAACTTTCCTTTGCAGTCCTAGCAAGAAAACCTTGGTAGACCGGCCACTCCTAGCTTTTCTACCGGCGCTAATGGCGGGAGCCATCGGGCGCACGGTGAGAGCTTACCTATGACCTCTCCCGAGCTACCTTGAGCCCATGCCAAGCTTCCCTAGGGTGCACTGATGCTCTACGATCGATAGCTCGATCGTTTGGAGTGCAAGGAAGTCCGGCCGACACGGCCGAAGTTCTTCCGAAGCCGCCGCTCGTCGCCGGCCATGTTCCGGTGATTGTCACGCCGAGCTGAGCCCAGCACCGCGTTCCCCGTGTGGGATTAGGCAGAGGTGGCAGAAATCGTGGAGTTTGGCACACGGCAAAAGCACTCCGGCGAGGGGGGCGGCGGTCGAGCGCGGGAGGCCGGAGGTTGGCGAAGCCTCTGGTCCCACGTGTCAGCGGCCGATAAATTAAACTGGGGATCAGATGTAGCACCAGATTGGATGTGGTTGCGTGCGAAATACTCCGTAGCCCCGTGTGTCAGCCGCTGAGGAGTTGACACGTAGCCCCGGTCCCACGCGCAGCGATTTAAACATTTCCCCGATTTTCAGATTTAGTTCAAACTTCAAACCCACATAACTTTGGCTAGGAAACTCCAAATCGAGTGAACCAAATTTTGTTGGATTCAGCTCTCTGAGTACTTTCCATCAAATCGAATTTCACTCTATGAAAATCCTTATTTCTCCAGAATTAATTCTTCAAAGTTTAAACTGTTTAGAATTTTAACTGGAGAACCCTTTGGAGAAAATTCTGAAATTTAGCTAGGATGTTCACCAAAATATCCCTGAGCTACCATAAAAATTTCAGATCCATTTGAGCTCATTTGATCCACCTAATGGTGTGATTAATAAAACTGTTCCAGAGAAAATAGAAAATGTCCAGAAACATTTTCAGAATTTATCTGAAATTGTTTAGCTCATATCTTTGGCTAGGAACCTTCAAATTGAGTGAAACCAACTCCATCCTATAAAAAGCTAGTTTTCAGAAAGGCATGGCTTCCTCCATGAAAATCTCTAGAACACCCTAAGAGCTCCAATTAAGGTAAAGTACATAATTATTTGTGGAGGGCTCAAATGAGCTTTCCTGCAAATGGAACTTGGCCAAGTCTCTGTTTAGGTTGTATCCAAACCATAGTAAAAATTTCAGAGTCATTGGGTCTGTCTAGCAAGACATATAACTCTCACAAGTTTAATTTCAATTCAAATGCATTTAAATTGACATATATTTGTATTTATCACATGTAGTCGCTAAGGTTGAGGAGGAACCCAAAGTCTTAGACTTCGTCACTCCAGAGGAACAGCTAGCCTACGACCAAGAGCAGCAAGGAAGCTCCGGTTTGCATTAACCCTTTTTACAAATTTTACTGTTTTGAGAACTTACTTTGAGCACCCACTTAATTCTTGCATTAGAGTCTTGTTTGAAACCCAAATGCATATCCAAGAAAACCCTGGGCTGGGACTAGGTTTGAAAACCTCGTTAGCTACTGCAATGCTAAGATAGTGTAGGATTCGGTACAAGTCGAGTAGTTGGAACTACTCGCGAGAATAGGATAGAGGCACATTGCTCGGGTAAAGATAGCAAATGAGACACATGGCAAGAAAAATGAGACCGAGCGGAGAGTAAGGGCAGCAGGACTTTGGGGCCTGGGTGCCGTAGCTCCGTTTCTATCGATTGAGGATCGAGCCGTGTGCGGGCCTGTTGAACAAGCTAGAACAGTACCGAAGACCTACCAGATATATGGGAACCGGGAAACCGATGTAACTCGGGTAGTTGGGTATTGAGGCATTGCCTGTCGTTCAGAGGGTAGGTTGAGAGCTTGAGGTGTAAATCGGCTTGCGGCACTGCGGATGCGCGCGCAGAGGCCTCTCGCTCGGGACAATAGGACTGGTTCCATATTTGGCGGACGGGTGAAAGGTGGTTGCATACGACGTCCGTGATGGTTGCTGTAGACAACATCGAGTACGGGCGTACGTGACGGGCTATTCGGGTAATCCTACAGGTGTAAATCGATTATAATCACCGTCCCTCGCGGTCATTGAATACCACTTGTTCACTGTACCGTGATGTAGAAAGAACGGGCTAGATACATGTTAAAAGTTTGCTGAGCTGAAAGCTATACATTGATTGTTAATGATTTGTTGTAGTTTAGAGCTAATAAAAGTTCTTTCAACTTTGGGCAAAGTACATGAGAGAAATGTGTTTCTTGTTTGATCGCGGCTCTCTCATGTGTCTTAGCATAAGGTTACCCACAACCTGCTGCTAAAACTTGAAAGTAAGGTCAAATAATTAGGCGAGTCTTTTGCAACTTATTTACCTCATGTACCCTAAAACCATTCATATAGAAGTTTCATGTATAGGAGAGACGGGTCAGACTTGCTGAGCCATCGTGCTCACTGCTTGTGTTTGAAGCTTTTGCAGGGGTTTATGGGGAAGGGGGGCTCCCGAGGAGGAGACGGAACCCCCAGAGGGAAACCCTGTCGAATGGGAGTCGTGCACGCCGCCGTGTTAGTGTTTGTGCGTGCTAGCGGGGACACGTTCACGGGCTGAACGTGAACTCGATGCGTAGTCTACGCCCGTGATTATAGACCAAACTATTTTTTTGTAAAATGTTCATAAACTGGTTTATGTAATAAAACTTTGCTTCCGCTTTGTATCTTTGATGTGAGTTATCCGGTGTTGTGCAACGCAGCACCCCTCAGCGTGATCCTGGCTCGACAAGGCCGTGGGGCCGCGTCAGCATGGTATCAGATCTCGCTGGAGGTTTAACGCACTACAAAGGTCATCTTTTTCAAAAATTCGGTGAGGAACGAGTTAGTAGCCCATATAAGGATGTTGTTATTATATAGAAAGTGGCATACTAACCTATTTGCTTATGTCGGAAAATAGTGCATCTCGGGATGTTTTATGTATTGGGGGGGGGGGGGGGGGCGGTGCACATAAGCGCTGTCCATCAGTGCGCACAAACTGAAGGGTGGAGCCCCACGGGTGGCAGGTAGCCCGATCCGCTTTAATATCCTCTACGACTCTTTATGTCGTTTGGGGTATTCGAGCAACGCCCTTCCCTGGCGTGCTTTGGTAAAGTTTGGGAGACCCCGTCACGTGGTCCGTAACGTGAACACGTATCTCAAGGCGTGTTTAGCTTGAGAACACCTGTGCGAGTGATGACGGACGGGTGTATGAACTGTATAGATACCGGGCTCGGTGTGCAGCCGAGTCTGATGATTGAGTGGTTTATCTGCAGGTAGTATTACCACGAATCAGTAGACGAGTAGCATACGTGTGTGAGAGACGTTTAGCGCCACTGAACTAACGAAGCCGGCTAAGTCCGGTATAGGTTTTTCTTTGTGAGGAACGTAGTACCGACATGATCTGGTGACGCATCGACGTCACACTCCACTAAATGAGCAACTTCTTGGTAAAACTTGAAAGTTTTAATCTAGAGCACTAAAATTTTGAGATAACTCCTTCCCTTAATCAGGATGTTCAAAGTTAACAAGTTTTCAACTTATAGGATACTAAGGACAGAACCCCTGTTTTCAGCTGAAATAAGGCTGAAGTTAATCAGGGGTTAGAGGTTGAGTTCTTTCGAGATTGGGGTCATATGATACATTTCTGGAAATATTTGGAAGAGATTTACAACTTTTCTGTTGATATCCAGAGGTTTTTCATCCCTTAACCAATCGAAAAATGCAGTAGAGTTGAAACTGTCCAGAAAACAGGGCAGAGCAAACACTCTCTGTCTCTCTGTAAATTGAGCATAACTTCCTGCACAAAAATTTAAAAATAGAAAATGAGGTAGTTCTGAAAAGTTCATGAGATGGGTTACAACTTTGTAACAGAGTTTTGTCAAATTTGGTATAGAACTAACTGGATGTCTTGGATCAAATCAGTACCTCAAGCAGGGAGGTGCTGTCCAATTTTCTCCAGAAATTATGTCAAATTTGACATCTCATAACTTTTGAACCAGGACAGATCTTAGGCCAACAAAATAATTTATGGAAATCTATTGAAGTTAACTTTAACTTTGATGTTGAGCTACAGAATTGTTTTTGCATTTAGCATGGTCTAAATCAGGTTGAAATGGAAACTGGTCAGGGCTGTCATCTTGGACAGCAGATCAGCAGTCAAATTTGTTTAAGTTTGAACTATGTTTCCAGGTTTTATGAGTTCAATGACATGTTTTATGTTATAACTCAATGATTTACTGTTGCAATGAATATTTGACTTTTTTTCAAATATGTTTCTACAGATGACAGCGGATAGACAACTGGAGAATGGATGGGTGGTATCCCACTGTTCTCACCGCAGCGGTTATCCGGAAGTGTTGAAGCAGATGCTTCAATATTTCGGATATATGGAGACACCGCAGTATCTCGCCAAGGAAGAAGGCGAGGAGGGAAACAAGACGTGGACGATCCAGGTTGAAGTTCCTGCAGGACCCAGGCCACCCGGTTGGGCGCCGTTCACCATTACGGTGAGAGGTAGACATCCGGAGGGAATGTGGCAATTAGCAGCTCGCGACACCATGTCGCGTTTCTGCCCACTACACGTGAGAGCTATGGAGGGCACTCCATACGCGCTCGTTCCGGTGAAGGGACGAGCTAATCATGTGTGGGGGGGAAGGTACATGGAGGCAACAGATCCGGGTTGCCCAAGGTACAACCCCGTGGAGGCGAACCTCAGCGTCCAGTTAGGGCAGGAAAATCCGTGATGGACAGCCAAGCTGTTCATACGGATTGTCTTGCTGCAAAGCTCAAGGAAAGCACCAGCCGTGGAGACCATTTCGAGAGTGCTCACAGCGCACTCCGCAATGTGCTACTTCTGACGATAAAGCGACTGAACGAACAACATAATCAGTTGCATCGTCTGAAGAAGACGAAGAAGAAAAGCCGTGTCGACATGACGGCTTTGCAACAACAGGTGCAGGCCCTGACCCAGCAGAATGAGGTCCTCACTCAAGAGAGGGATGATTTTATTGAGGAGGGGCAAGGCTGGGAAGAGGACTACAACCAGGCCATGGACGAGGTGCACGCGTTGCAGGACCTCGTACCTCCGGTAATAGGCATACCAATGGTAGGTGCCGTACCTGTAGTTTTGGGTCTTCCGGCAATTGGGGAACCTGAACCGGAAGAGGAGGTCATGGACCCGGAGCCACTAGTAGAGGTAGCGGAGGAGGACGACCCGCAGGAGGTCGAGTTCTACTCCGAGTAGTAGGTTACCATTGCCAAGTAGGGCAGCAAGGGTGGTGTAAGGAAAACCTTTTGTAATCGATGACATGTCGTGTAGACAGTATTATATGTATAGGTAGTGACGACATGAGCACGACTTCTCGGAGATCCGAGAATAATGTATCTTGTATGAATTTTATGCTTTATCAATATATGTGAATGTTGTGCAAGTTATTCATGTGTCACTTCAATACCTACTGTTTTATATGGAATTTTAAGTATGACATGTGCTGATCGCTGCTGTTTTGAATTTCAGAATGATTCACACTCGTGCCAACCAAGACGTTGGGGGTTCCAGTCAGGGGGGAGAGACCTCTCAACAGCCTCCCGAGGATTCCTCAGGACTGCAACAGCAGCAACAGCAACAACAACATCCACCACCACCACCGCCAACGGTTACTTTGGCTGACATCGTTGCGGCGATGGCGGGTTCTCATCAGCAGCACACGGAGTTGCTGCAGACCCTTATTGCAAATACGTCTCGACCAGAGAGGCGTCAAGATCGCGAGGAGCACCAACAAAGCTCCTACTCCAACTTTCTGGCTACTCATCCCCCGGTATTCTCAAGGGCGGATGAACCCCTTGATGCGGACAACTGGCTCCGCACGATGGAGATGAAGTTCGGACTGCTCCAAGTGAGTGAGCCGTGCAAGACTCAGTTCGCGGTTCAACAGCTTCAGGGATCCGCGAGCGCTTGGTGGGCGAATTTCTGCGCCTCGCAACCCACCGAGTGAGTTATGACCTGGGCAGAATTCCGGACGGCCTTCAGGGCCTATCATATACCGCCGGGTCTTATGAAGAGGAAGACGCAGGAGTTCCTTCACCTGCAGAAAGGAAGCCGGAACACGCTGGAATACTCCAGGGCATTCAATTGCACTCTACGCTTCTTATCGCGCCGATACCGACGAGAAGCGGCGGGATCATTTTTACCAGGGGCTTAACCCGCTCCTGAAGGAAAGCTGGCGATGTTCAATCGTGGCAGCCTCAATGATATTATTGATGCTGTGATTGTTCAGGAGGACTCCGGCAAGGAGTTAGTGGCGGCGGGGAGGAAGCGAAGCGCGCCGCAAAGCAGCGGAGAAGGAGGTGATCCTTCTCAAAAATACCAGATGGTGAATCGTTCACCATCGGGTCCACGCTGGCAGCCACCACAGAGGCCGATGCCATTGCGCAGTCGGCCATATTCTCCACCGGCATTCAGGCCGGCACTGCCAGCACCACCTCCGCAGCAACAACAGCAGCAGCGGGAGATGCCGTGTGCGTATGCACCTCAGCAGCGCATGTCAGGATTTCGTTCCCCAAGAACCGGCCAATCAGCAGACACATGTTACAAATGTTGTCGCCCAGGACATTTCGCCAATAATTGTCCTGAGAGGCAAGGAGGCGGAGTTGTACTGCAGTTTCCGGGGAGGAATCAGCCCCGGAACCCCAATAATGCGCGGCGGGCAAATCCTAGGCCCGGCACCGTCCACCAACTTGCCATAGAGGAAGTGCCGGAGGGAGAGCCAATCCTTGCGGGTATGTTCCAACTCCACCAGCATCCCGCCATAGTATTATTTGATTCCGGCGCCACGCATAATTTTATCAGCCAAGCTTTTATTGCTAAACACAGCTTGCAAATACTACCCACCGAAAGCCCATATTTGATTTGTTCACCGGGTGGGAAGATTTCAGCAAGTATGATGGTTTCTAAAGTACCATTATGCTTAGTGGGTAGAGTGTACCCTACATCTCTCATAGTTTTAGAGGGACAGAAGGTCGATGTCATCTTAGGGATGTCGTGGTTAACCGCCACGGCACTGTTTTAGACACTGTCTTCCGAGTCGTGCATCTACACCCAGAAATGCACGAGTCACACTCTTTATTTCTGGACAGTCCAGAAATAAAACTTCCAAGTGTTTATCAGTCCACAACCATCAGATTGGAAGATATTCCAGTAGTCCGTGAGTTTCCTGACGTGTTCCCGGATGATTTACCGGGGATGCCGCCCGACCGAGAGGTGGAGTTCAAGATTGAACTTGCACCGGGAAACATGCCAATATCCCGAAGGACGTACAAGATGGCGCCCAAGGAATTGGCTGAACTGAAGACACAATTAACGGACCTGCTGGAAAAGGGTTTTATTAGGACGAGCTCCTCGCCATGGGGCTGTTCGGCATTATTTGTGAAGAAGAAAGATGAGACGTTGCGGCTTTGCGTGGACTATCGTCCACTAAATTCCGTAACTATCAAGAACAAGTACCCATTACCAAGGATCGACATGTTGTTTGATCAGTTGGTCGAAGTAAAGATCTTTTCCAAGATGGACTTAAGATCCGGGTACCATCAGATTAAGATACGGGCTGAGCATATTCCGACGACGGCTTTCTTGACAAGGTACGGACTTTATGAGTACCTGGTCATGTCCTTCGGCCTCACCAATGCTCCAGCTCACTTCATGTACTTGATGAACTCGGTATTCATGCCGGAGCTGGACAAGATTGTCGTGGTCTTCATCGACGACATATTGGTATATTCCAAGTCGGAGGAAGAACACACGAAGCACCTGCGTATAGTCTTGCAACGGCTGCGGGATCACAAGCTATACGTGAAATTCAGCAAATGCGAATTCTGGATATCGCAAGTGCCTTTTCTCAGGCATATTATCTCAGCGGAGGGCATCGCTGTAGACCCGAGTAAGATCACACAAGTGTTGAATTGGAAGTGCCCGAGAACTGTTCGTGAGGTACGGAGTTTCCTCGGACTCACGGGATATTATCAGAGGTTCATTCCAAACTTCTCAAAGATTGCCAAGCCTATGACAGAGCTGCTGAATAAGGCTACCAAATATGTTTGGAGTCCAGCATGTGAAGCAGCGTTCAAGGCATTTGTGAAGCACCTAACATCAGCACCGGTTTTGGCGCAGCCAAACACAACAAAACCGCTCGATGTATATTGTGATGCATCCGGAATTGGGCTTGGATGTGTGCTGATGCAAGACCGAAGGGTGGTCGCGTATGGATCATGGCAGGTCAGGAACCATGAGCAGAATTATCCAACTCATAACTTAGAGCTTGCTGCCGTGGTACTCGCATTCAAAATGCGGAGGCACTACCTACTCGGTAACCTCGTGCATCTATATACCGACCACAAAAACCTCAAGTACATATTCACTCAGAAAGAGCTGAACATGAGGCAGCAAAGATGGTTAGAGTTGATAAAGGATTACGAAATAGAGATCCATTATCACCCCGGCAAAGCAAACGTAGTGGCGGATGCGCTGAGTCGCAAGTCACACGTCAACGATCTGACCATCACCCCGTTGGAAGAGAGCGAGCCACCATTGCATGTGATTCCACATGGAGCTCTCTACAACTTAGCTTTGATCCCCACCATCCGTGTAGACATAGCGGCAGCTCAGAAACATGACAAGGGCATGTCGCATTTGTGGAGACGTGTCGACAGTGGGGAACTGAAATGTTTCCAGAAAGACGGAGACGGCGTCCTATGGTTCAAGGACCGGATCATCGTACCCTGTAACCCGGAGTTATGGAAGAAAATCTTTGATGAGGCTCACTTGTCAAAGTCTTCTATTCACCTTGGCAGCAACAAAATGTATCAGGAACTCAGAAGCAAGTTTTGGTGGACACGGATGAAGTGGGAGATTGCAAAGTATGTGTCCGAGTGTGATACATGTCGAAGGGTGAAGTCTCTAGCAATCATGGAATCTATATTCTGTTTACTGAATCACATGAAATTCTAGGGAACTCCACATTTGTATTTCATATATGTATTTCATACATATGAATAAAGATAATTTTGACGAAAGTTCTACTTTCGCAGAGGTAGAAATGGAATTAAAATGAATTGATAAAAAAGTCCTAGAAAAAATTCTGCCACTTAAACTTTATGATATTCTAATCAGATTGGATAGCAAAGATTTCTCGTTTTATCTCCTTTCTATGAAAGAAATAAAGCCATAATAATTTATAAGCACTAGAAAGTTTGACTTTAGTTCGATTTAGAATTTAGAATAGTATGCTTAGTTTTATTTTCAAAAAGAATTTGAAGGTTCTTTTTTGTTTCGTAGTAATAGAATTGCTGAAAAATAAAGGATTTCGTTGTAGAATCCTAAAATAAAGTACTTACTTTTTTTAAGTACTTGCTAATCTAGTTATCCACCTATTCACATATCCTTTTTTTAATCGTAATTCACTTGTGTGGGCCAAGAAAAGAAGGTCAGGCCATAATCTATATCAGAGCAAATTTCCTCTTTTTATTCAAGATATTTAATGCAATGAAAAATTAAAGCATGATTCCCCGTAGTGATATGTATATAAGGGGGATCCTTAAATAATAATGCTGTTCGGACCTGGAGTTTACCTATATACAGATTAGGGAAACTTTATTCTATTTTATTATGCCATTAAAGGAGAGAATACCAATTTAAGAGTCTTTACTACTGCAATTAAAAAAATTCTAGTTAATGGTTCCAATTTGTTCTGAATTTGCAGTCTGTGACTGGAAATCCACTTTTGCTCCTTTGCCATTTCAATAGAATAGAAAGAAAATTCTCCTTTGCCATCGCAATAAATAGAAAAAAAAAGAGGTTTTAGTAAGAAAATATGGATGAATACTTGTTCTTTTCTCGATTTTAGATCGGATTTTTTGGCGGCATGGCCAAGTGGTATGGCAGGGGACTGCAAATCCTTTATCCCCAATTCAAATCTGGGTGCCGCCTGATCAATAAATACTTAGGATTATAGTACTAATCAAACTAAAAAAATTTGTACCCTCATAAGTTGGGGCAAGAGAGTAACTAGGTCTAGCAATACTGGATTTTGAGAATCCATACCATAGTTCTATCCTCAAATGAGGCTTTGTTTTGGCGGCAGTGGCCCAAATGGGGAACTACCAACAGAGATGAGGTAGCATTTCATTATTCTTTTATTAATTTGCATTGATTCGGGAATTTAAAACTTCCAAGGGTCCCTAAGTCTTTTTTCAATCTAAGATTGAAGAAGGGACTTTGCGAAGAAATATCAATGTACTTCGTACATCTTATGCTACCTACATACACTAAAGTAAAGGCTACTGATTCTGTCGAGAATCGGATTGAATAGGCTGATCTAAAATCAATTTTGGAGTCATGGAGTGGATAAGGTATCCTCACTCTTTCATAGAAAGAGAGAAAGTGGGGCAGTAGGGTTTAGGTCAAAAATAAAGATGGGTAAAGTAGGTATCTAATAAATATTTATCTATCCTAATTTTATGGTATATTCTGACGTCCTTTGCTTATAAACAAGGTAACAAAAGGAAGAAAAAATCTCTCCATTCTCGCGTCTTCTATTCAAGACATTCCCACACTCTTTTCTTTCTTTTTTAAGGAAAAGGTATATGTATCATATTTATACTTAATACTCTCCAATTCTACCAGAAATCATATAAGAATTTGATAGGAGTAAGTTCCTTTAACTGATTTATCTTAGAGCAGAATTTTGACTCTGTACCCTTAATTCTACTATGATTATTGATCAATAGTAGAATAATTCCTTCATAGAAATAGGAGACATAATTTACATGGATATAGTAAGTCTCGCTTGGGCTGCTTTAATGGTAGTCTTTACATTTTCTCTTTGGCTAGTAGTATGGGGGAGAAGTGGACTCTAGGGATACTACTAATTGATTGAGTAGTCAAATTGTAGTATCAACTCTTTTCTTTAATTGATCATTTTATTTTGTATTAATCAATTTGCCAAACTTTATTTTTCTCTCTTTCTTTAGTTTTGTTTCACTCTTGTAAAAAACTCTTTTAAGAAAGAGTCGTTCTATTCTACTATGTTTCATTCTACTATAATAGAAATAGAAAGAAATAGAATAGAAAGAGATATTATAGTAATTAAGAATTTCTACTAGAAGTGACGAGTAAAAATAAAGTTCTTTACATAAGAAAATTAGACTTTCTTACACGAAGATATTCACAACATATCGCACATTTTCCATTTATACTCTTTCCTTATTCTTAGAAGTTTTTTGTTCTTTTTTTTGAAGGATCTCGCGTCATTTTTAAGTATGAAAGATTCGCAGGTTTTTTCCTTTTATTAACTTTTTTCTTTTATTATATATAGTATAGTCTATTCTCGTATTATTTTTCTCCCTCTCCATGGATTCTTTCAATGAAGAATTGTCTTCGATTTTTTTTTATTTTTACTTGCTTGAAATTAAGTGGATGCAGTGAAATAAGAAGTTGAATTAGATTACTATTTCGATCTACTAATCTATTTTATGTAGATTCAAGATAAATATAATAGAAAGAATCTAAAGTGTGGTAGAAAAAAACTATATGTAGTTCTTTCTACCACACTTTAGGATTCCAACCAGATCCTTTCATTTAAGACTTGGATTTTTATTTCCTTTAATCCCTTTTTCATTTCTTCAATGATTAATTGGAATTCCAATTAATCATTTTGGCTGGCTGTTTTTACATAAATAATAAGTAAAAAGGCAGTAGGAATTAGAATGAACAATGCAGTAGCAATAAATGCGAGAATATTTACTTGCATAACCTCTTTATTTTTTTTTTCACATCACAATAACTCGGGATGTAATCCCATGGAGAGGAAAAGGGAGTATCCCTGTAAATTCAAGGGGAGAACTTGCATCCTGATAATACTGAATCAATTCAATATTATGAATATAGGATTTATCAAATCAATTCATGGTTGATAGTGGAATAATATAACATAGGAAGATCCTTTATCCATACTAAGACCAAAATAGGTTTTTTGATTGGATTCGGAACCCCTCCATTTTTCATCCTTTTTCATCCTTTTGTACTTTTGCTTTTCTATATATATATATATGTATGGCCAAGAATCTTTCTTATCCAATTTCCCTTTCTTTTTCTTATAGTTATACATACAATTATGTATGTACGTATTATATAACCGACTTTCTATGGGTCACATAGATATCCAAATAAGCATTAGAAGTATAAATAAGATGGATCATAAATAAAAAAGATCCAATATTTAGGAAAAAGAGCGTTTGCTTGGTTTTTATTTTATTTTATTAGGTTACTGTCAATATCTGCTTTTTGGGTCTAAAGATGAGAGCAGATTCATAAAAAAAGGAGTCAACAAATGGACTGATAATGAGGTAGATTCTTTCCAAGAATTCATTGAACATACACAAACATAGTTGGAACTACAAAATGGAAGTGGTGTGGTTTAACCCCTAAAAAGGAACTAATTATATTAAATTAATTCTCTAACAATAAACGAATATAATTTGTGTATGGATTGTATTCCGGTAAAATAACGTAACTCTATTCCTTAAGATAAGAGTCAAATAGGAAGTTAAGATGAGGATGGTATCATCATATCATAAAAATAGAGTAATATCCTAAATTATACTAATCCACGTATAATATGTATGTCTTGCCTTATCAACCGGAAGTAGTTAAAAAAAGATTCCTATACAGCTCTCTTTTTATTGAGAGCTGCAAAATAAAAAAAGTAAAGTAAGGGTTCTCCATAGATATTTGATCTTGCCTTCTGCCCCCCTTTTTCAGGGAAATTCTTGATGAAAAAAGGAAAGATGAGTTTTTCCATTCATTGAACCCTAAGTTCGGGACTGACGGGGCTCGAACCCGCAACTTCCGCCTTGACAGGGTGGTGCTCTAACCAATTGAACTACAATCCCTGCGGGGTGTATGGCATACCTATTCTTAAATAGAACCCTAAGAAGATTCGTCTGTCATACTCTAAGAAATAGATGAATCATATACTACTATACCCACATAGGATATGTGGGTATAGTGAGAGTGGCATAACTAGTATGTCGCGATTTTTTATCCCTGAAAACAACTGATAATCCACCTTTCAATAAGAAAAACTGTTTTCTTTGTAAGAAAACGATCAGAGAGATATAGCTTAGAAACAAAATTTCCCCTTCTTTTCTCTTTATCCTTTATTTCTATGGATCATATATTTTTTATGAAAGAAAAAAGTGGATTTAGTTCATATTCACGAAGCCCTAGATTTTTGGGCCGAGCTGGATTTGAACCAGCGTATACATATCGTCAACGAATTTACAGTTCGTCCCCATTAACTGCTCGAGCATCGACCCATGAGGAATTTATTCTAGGATTTATGATAATCTATGATTAACCTCTTTTCAGAATACTCCCTGCCCCCAGGGGAAGTCGAATCCCCGCTGCCTCCTTGAAAGAGAGATGTCCTGAACCACAAGACGATAGGGGCATCACTAGATGCTAGTGCTATATAAAACCACTCGTCATTATACTATAATGATAGTATGAGCAGTTTTTTAGAATTGTCAATATACTCGAATCGAATAGTATAAATAGATCAAAGCAAAGAGTCTTTCCTACTTTTCTATTATGCTTTCATAATATATTTTTTAGTTGATGGTTAGGTTAATTCACGGATCATCCCCTGCTTTTTAGGGAAATTCCTTTTACTTTTAAAGGATATAGGATAAGAATAGATTAATAAAAAGGATTCTGGATTAGTTCAGTACAGATATTGATTTGATTGCTCTAACAGGAAAAAGAATCCAATTTCATTTATTTTTTGCAATTTAAACTCTGTGCTTCGTTTAGTGTTCAGACCAAAAATATGGGCATCTCATACTAAACGAAGTCATAAACTTCAATAAAAAACAGAGACATTTTCAAAAAAAAAAAGAAAAAAAGTTAATGAATTTAGTAGAAACATACTGTATCATATTTGAACTGATGACTTTGGTCTTGCCATGGAATTACTCTACCACTAAGGGAAAAGCCCTTTATCGGATTTGAACCGATGACTTATGCCTTACCATGGCATTACTCTAGCACTGAGTTAAAAGGGCTTTTTATTAAAAAATTAGCCACTTTCATTTACCATTATAGATCTACTGCATAATATACAAAATATATGTATATATTAATGTACATAATATATACATATATAGATATATATGTAGAGCTTTTATTTTCTATATTGAGATATAGAAGTTTATTCATGGTGAGGTTCAAAAAGGTCAAAGGGGCAATAAGAACTGCTGTTAAAAAATGGTAGATTGCCCATCCGTTTGCGGGTGGTCACTGAACTACGGATCAGCTTCGTCCCCAACACAGCGTGTAGCTGCTCCCAAAAACGGGACACAAATAAAGTGCCCCGATCCGATATGATGGTGCGGGGTACGCCATACAAGCATAAGATCCGTGAGATGTATAATTCAGCATACTTCTTGGCGTTGTAGTTTGTGTTGACCGGGATGAAATGGGCAACTTTGGTGAGCCGGTCGACGATCACCCACACAGAATCATGCTTCTGAAAAGTGGTGGGTAAACCGACGATGATAAAGAGTGAGCTGATAATGGAATTTTTCTTCGATAAATAGGAAACTTAAGATTAAGATGCTCCGGAATGGAAATGAGGGAATGTCCACAATACCCGGATTTAGTCACATCCAATTCGAGGGATTTTGTAGGTTCATTAATCAAGGCTTGGCAGAAGAACTTGATAAGTTTCCAACAATTAAAGATCCAGATCACGAAATTGCATTTCAATTATTTGCGAAAGGATATCAATTGCTAGAACCCTCGATAAAAGAAAGGGATGCTATGTATGAATCAATCACTTATTCTTCTAAATTATATGTATCTATGAGATTAATTTTTGGTTTCGATGTGCAAAAGCAAACCATTTCTATTGGAAACATTCCTATAATGAATTCCTTAGGAACCTTTATAATAAATGGAATATACCGAATTGTCATCAATCAAATATTGCTAAGTCCTGGTATTTACTACCGCTCCGAATTAGACCATAAGGGAATTTCTATATACACCGGGACTATAATATCAGATTGGGGAGGAAGATCAGAATTAACAATTGATAAAAAAGAAAGGATATGGGCTCGCGTGAGTAGAAAACAAAAGATATCTATTTTAGTTCTATCATCAGCTATGGGTTCGAATCTAAGAGAAATTTTAGATAATGTTTCCTACCCCAAAATTTTCTTGTCTTTCCCGAATGCTATGGAGAAAAAGAGGATTGAGTCAAAAGAAAAAGCTATTTTGGAGTTTTATCAACAATTTGCTTGTGTAGGCGGGGACCTGGTATTTTTGGAGTCCTTATGTGAGGAATTAAAAAATAAATTTTTTCAACAAAAATGTGAATTAGGAAGAGTTGGTCGACGAAATATGAATCGGAGACTGAATCTTAATATACCTCAGATCAATACATTCTTGTTACCACGAGATGTATTGGCCGCTACGGATCATTTGATTGGAATGAAATTAGGAACGGGTATACTTGATGATGACGATATGAATCACTTGAAAAATAAATGTATTCCTTCAGTTGCGGATCTGTTACAAGATCAATTCGGACTGGCTCTTGGCCGTTTACAACATGCGGTTCAAAAAACTATCCGTAGAGTATTCATACGTCAATCGAAACCGACTCCACAAACTTTGGTAACTCCAACTTCAACTTTGATTTTATTAATAACCACTTATGAGACCTTTTTTTGGTACATACCCCTTATCTCAAGTTTTTGACCAAACCAATCCATTGACACAAACGGTTCATGGACGAAAAGTGAGTTGTTTTGGTCCTGGAGGATTGACGGGGAGAACTGCAAGTTTTTGGGGCCGAGATATTCATCCGAGTCACTATGGGCGTATTTGTCCAATTGACACGTCCGAAGGCATCAATGTTGGACTTACTGGATCCTTAGCTATTCATGCGAGAATTGATCACTGGTGGGGATCTATAGAGAGTCCGTTTTATGAAGTATCTGAGAAAGCAAAAGAAAAAAAAGAGAGACAGGTGGTTTATTTATCACCAAATAGAGATGAATATTATATGATAGCAGCAGGAAATTCTTTGTCCTTGAATCAGGGTATTAACGAAGAACAAGTTGTTCCAGCTAGATACCGTCAAGAATTCCTGACTATTGCATGGGAACAGATTCATGTTAGAAGTATTTTTCCTTTCCAATATTTTTCTATTGGAGGTTCTCTCATTCCTTTTATTGAGCATAATGATGCGAATCGGGCTTTAATGAGTTCAAATATGCAGCGGCAAGCATATCCACTTTCTCGGTCTGAGAAGTGCATTGTTGGAACTGGATTGGAACGCCAAACATCTCTAGATTCGAGGGTTTCCATTATAGCCGAACGCGAGGGAAAGATCATTTCTGGTGATAGTCACAAGATCCTTTTATCAAGTAGTGGGAAGACTATAAGTATTCCTTTAGTTGCCCATCGGCGCTCTAACAAAAATACTTGTATGCACCAAAAACCTCGGGTTCCGCGGGGTAAATCCATTAAAAAAGGCAAATTTTAGCGGAGGGAGCAGCTACAGTTGGTGGAGAACTCGCTTTAGGAAAAAACGTTTTAGTAACTTATATGCCGTGGGAGGGTTACAATTTTGAAGACGTGGTACTAATTAGTGAACGTTTGGTATATGAGGATATTTATACTTCTTTTCACATCCAAAAATATGAAATTCAGACGGATATGACAAGCCAAGGCTCTTCTGAAAAAATCACTAAAGAAATACCACATCTAGAAGAACATTTACTCCGCAATTTGGACAGAAAAAATGGAGTTGTAAGGTTGGGATCCTGGGTAGAAACAGGCGATATTTTAGTAGGTAAATTAACGCCTCAGATAGCGAGCGAATCCTCATATATCACGGAAGCTGGATTATTACGGGCCATTTTTTGTCTTGAGGTATCCACTTCAAAAGAAACTTCTCTCAAACTACCTATAGGTGGAAGAGGGCGCGTTATCGATGTGAAATAGATCCAGAGGGACCCCCTCGACATAATGGTTCGTGTATATATTTTACAGAAACGTGAAATCAAAGTTGGGGATAAAGTAGCAAAAAGACACGGGAATAAGGGGATCATTTCCAAGATTTTGCCTAGGCAAGATATGCCCTATTTGCAAGATGGAACACCTGTTGATATGGTCTTCAATCCCCTGGGAGTACCCTCACGAATGAATGTGGGACAAATATTTGAAAGCTCGCTCGGATTAGCAGGGGATCTGCTAAAGAAACATTATACAATAGCACCCTTTAATGAGAGATATGAGCAAGAGGCTTCAAGAAAACTTGTGTTTTCGGAATTATATGAAGCCAGTAAACAAACAAAAAATCCATGGGTATTTGAACCCGAGTACCCGAGAAAAAGCAGAATATTTGATGGAAGAACAGGAGATCCCTTCGAACAACCTGTTCTAATAGGGAAGTCCTATATTTTAAAATTAATTCATCAAGTTGATGAGAAAATCCATGGACGTTCTACTGGGCCCTACTCACTTGTTATCCAACAACCCGTTAGAGGAAGAGCCAAACAAGGGGGACAACGAGTAGGAGAAATGGAAGTTTGGGCTTTAGAAGGATTTGGTGTTGCTCATATTTTACAAGAGATACTTACTTATAAATCTGATCATCTTATAGCTCGTCAAGAAATACTTAATGCTACGATCTGGGGAAAAAGAGTGCCTAATCACGAGGATCCTCCAGAATCTTTTCGAGTGCTCGTTCGAGAACTACGATCTTTGGCTCTAGAACTGAACCATTTCCTTGTATGTGAGAAGAACTTTCAGGTTAATAGGAAGGATGTTTGATCAGAATAAATATAAATTCTTTTCTTATTTCTATTTTATGATTGACCAATATAAACATAAATAACATAAAATTGGACTCGTTTCCCCTGAACAAATAAAGGCTTGGGCTAACAAAATCCTACCTAATGGGGAAGTCGTTGGCGAAGTCACAAGACCCTCCACTTTTCATTATAAAACCGATAAACCAGAAAAAGATGGATTGTTTTGCGAAAGAATCTTTGGACCCATAAAAAGCGGAATTTGTGCTTGTGGAAATTCTCGAGCAAGCGTAGCTGAAAACGAAGACGAAAGATTTTTTCAAAAATGCGGGGTAGAATTTGTTGATTCTCGGATACGAAGATATTAAATGGGATACATCAAACTGGCATGTCCAGTGACTCATGTGTGGTATTTGAAAAGTCTTCCTAGTTATATCGCGAATCTTTTAGATAAACCTCTTAAGAAATTGGAAGGCCTAGTATACGGCGATTTTTCTTTTGCTAGGCCCAGTGCTAAAAAACCTACTTTCTTACGATTACGAGGTTTATTCGAAGATGAAATTTCATCCTGTAACCACAGCATTTCTCCCTTTTTTTCTACCCACGCTTTGCAACATTTCGAAATTGGGAAATTGCAACAGGAGCAGGTGCTATTAGAGAACAATTAGCGGATTTGGATTTGAGAATTATTATAGAGAATTCCTTGGTTGAATGGAAGGAATTAGAAGACGAGGGGTATAGTGGAGATGAATGGGAAGATAGAAAAAGATGAATAAGAAAAGTTTTTTTAATTAGACGATTGCAATTGGCGAAACATTTTATTCAAACAAATGTAGAATCCGAATGGATGATTTTGTGCTTATTACCGGTTCTTCCTCCCGAATTGAGATCTATTGTTTATAGGTCTGGGGATAAAGTAGTGACTTCGGATATTATGAACTTTATAAGAGAGTTATCCGTCGGAACAACAACCTTGCCAATCTATTAAAAAGAAGTGAATTAGTGCCAGCAGATTTAGTAATGTGCCAGGAAAAATTGGTACAAGAAGCCGTGGATACACTTCTTGATAGTGGGTCTCGCGGGCAACCGACGAGGGATGGTCACAATAAAGTATACAAGTCACTTTAAGATGCAACTGAGGGTAAAGAGGGAGGTTTCGTAAGACTCTTCTTGAGAAACGGGTCGATTATTCGGGGTGTTCTGTCATTGTTGTGGGTCCTTAGCTTTCATTACATCAATGTGGATTACCTCTAGAGATAGCAATAAAGCTTTTTCAGCTATTTGTAATTCACGATTTAATCACGAAACGTGCTACTTCTAATGTTAGGATTGCTAAAAGGAAAATTTGGGAAAAGGAACCCATTGTATGGGAAATACTTCAAGAAGTTATGCGGGGGCATCCTGTACTATTGAACAGAGCACCTACCCTGCATAGATTAGGCATACAGGCCTTCCAACCCACTTTATTAGAGGGGCGTACTTTTTGTTTACATCCATTAGTGTGTAAGGGTTTCAATGCGGACTTTGATGAGGATCAAATGGATGTTCGTCTACCTTTATCCTTGGAAGCTCAAGCAGAAGCCTGTTTACTTATGTTTTCTCATATGAATCTCCTGTCTCCCGCTATTGGAGATCCTATTTGCGTGCCAACGCAAGACATGCTTATCGGACTTTATGTATTAACGATTGGAAATCGTCGAGGTATTTGTGCAAATAGATATAATAGTTGCGGAAACTATCAAAATCAAAAAGTAAATTACAATAATAATAATTATACGAAAGATAAAGAACCCCATTTTTCTAGTTCCTATGATGCACTGGGAGCTTATAGACAGAAACGAATCGGTTTAAACAGTCCCTTGTGGCTCCGATGGAAACTAGATCAACGCGTCATTGGATTAAGAGAAGTTCCGATTGAAGTTCAATATGAATCTTTTGGGACATATCATGAGATTTATGCCCACTATCTAATATTTGGAAATAGAAAAAAAGAAACCCATTCTATATATATTCGAACCACTCTTGGTCATATTTCGTTTTATAGAGAAATAGAGGAAGCCATACAAGGATTTAGTCGGGCCTATTCATACACTATCTAAATCTAAACAAGGAAGTTAGATTCGACGATGCCCCTTTCGAGGGGCTTCCAATTTTGCTAGTACCATCTTTTTTGCCACACAAATTAAGATTGAGATTGAGGAAAGGGGGTAAATTAAGTTTTTGAATCACTGACTCAGGCCTATTGTCGAATCCTACTCAGTCAAAAAAGGGGGTATTTATGTATGGCGGAACGGGCCAACCTGGTCTTTCATAATAAAGAGATAGACGGAACTGCTATGAAACGACTTATTAGCAGATTAATAGATCATTTCGGAATGGGATATACATCCCATATAGTGGATCAAATAAAGGCTCTGGGCTTCCATCAAGCTACTACTACATCGATTTCTTTAGGAATCGAGGATCTTTTAACAATACCCTCTAAAGGATGGTTAGTCCAAGATGCGGAACAACAGAGTTTTCTTTTGGAGAAACACTATTATTATGGGGCTGTACACGCAGTAGAAAAATTACGCCAATCCGTTGAAATATGGTATGCTACAGGTGAATATTTGAAACAAGAAATGAATTCGAATTTTCGGATAACGGATCCTTCTAATCTAGTATATCTAATGTCTTTTTCAGGAGCCAGAGGAAATGCATCTCAGGTACACCAATTAGTAGGGATGAGAGGATTAATGGCGGATCCTCAAGGACAAATGATTGATTTACCTATTCAAAGCAATTTACGTGAGGGACTTTCTTTGACAGAATATATAATTTCCTGCTACGGAGCACGCAAAGGGGTTGTAGATACTGCTGTACGAACAGCGGATGTTGGATATCTTACACGCAGACTTGTTGAAGTAGTTCAACATATTATTGTGCGTAGAAGAGATTGTGGTACTATCTGAGGTATTTCTGTGAGTCCTCAAAATGGGATGACAGAAAAACTTTTTGCCCAAACACTAATTGGTCGTGTATTAGCAGATGATATATATATATATATCGGTTCACAATGCATTGCTGCTCGAAATCAAGATATTGGAATTGGATTAGTCAATCGATTCATAACTGCCTTTCGAGCACAACCGTTTCGGGCACAACCAATATATATTAGAACCCGTTTTACTTGCCGGAGCACATCTTGGATCTGTCAATTATGTTATGGGCGGAGTCCCACTCATGGCGATCTGGTCGAATTGGGAGAAGCTGTAGGTATTATTGCGGGTCAATCAATTGGAGATCCTGGGACTCAACTAACATTAAGAACTTTTCATACTGGTGGAGTATTCACAGGGGGTACTGCTGACCTTGTACGATCCCCCTCGAATGGAAAAATCCAATTCAATGAGGATTTGGTTTACCCCACACGTACCTGTCATGGGCAGCCAACTTTTCTATGCTATACAGACTTGCGTGTAACTATTCAGAGTCAGGATATTCTACATAGTGTGAATATTCCATTAAAAAGCCTGATTCTAGTGCAAAATGATCAATATGTAGAATCCGAACAAGTAATTACGGAGATTCGTGCCGGAACATCCACTTTGCATTTTAAAGAAATGGTACAAAAGCATATTTATTCCGAATCAGACGGGGAAATGCACTGGAGTAGTGATGTTTACCATGCGCCTGAATATCAATATGGTAATCTGTAAAAGTCCCAAAAATGTGTATGAATAAAAACCTAGGTTTGTGTTCATAGGTGTGGCAAAGACATGAAAAATGGGACTTGCTAAAACTTTTCTTCATGCAAAGTAATACATGGATGACCATTCAAAAATGAGGCTCACCTTTTTATTTAAAAGTGTTGAACCAATAAGGAGTTAAATACCTCTTTGCATGTAAGTTTAAAAATCAGATTTGAGATTCAAAGTTCACACATGTGGTGACCAAGAAATTTGAATAAACATGCAGCCATATAGTTGGATTTATAGGAAAAAGTTTTATCACAAACTTTTCGATGGTAGGGTGAGCTCAAAAAGGAGTTAAAGAGGAGCATTTGCAAATTCTAACCAAATTCAGATTTTGTCTTGCAAATTCAAACTGAATTTGAAGAATTCAAATTCTAGCCACCCTTTTTAAACTTAGAATTCTAGGAATTGTGAGGATCAGCTTGAGAAGATATTTGGGAGGTACATGTGGAGTGGGGCCCACAGGTCATAGAGCTAAAGAGGTAGCCTTGCACCTTAAGTCTAAGCCTCAGTGGGAAAATTCATCAAACAGCGCGTGAGCCACGAGAAGCTCCCACCGTGGAGCCACTGGGAGGCTCAGCAGCGCCACCAGATGCTTCCTTCCCCAACGCATGGAGCCCAGAGGTGGTTCTGCGGCCTGATCACCCCCCTGGACGAAGCAAAGGCCATCCATCTTCTCCTCCTCGCGAGCGCACGAGCAGCGGCTGTTTTCCCCTCCGCCTCTCGGTCCGATCAAAGAAACGGCAAAACCACAACACTCATCCTTCCCCCGAGCTACTGAACATCGCCGCGAGCTCGGCCTCTACCTCCCTGAACCGAAAGCAAGAAAGCTACGACCTCCGTTGCCCGAGAACAAACGCCGCCACGGCGACCTAGCTCAAGAACGTGATCGGGCGCTCGTGGACAGCCCTCCACAGGGGGTTTCACGGCCGAGCGATCACAGCTACGGATGCGTGCTGGTTCGGTGCTGCTCTCAGCCAAAGCTCCGGCCGTTCTGTGAAGCATCGACGGTCAATTTGAAGAATTTGTCCCGCTGGCTTCACAGCAAGCTCCCGGTACCGTTCCTCAAAATTCCCCCTCTCCAATCCTCGGCAGGTCATCAAACTTTGCACGTAGCAGCTGGATTAGCCGGCGATCACTTTCCCTTTTGCATCCATAGCACGAAAGCGCCTCAGACCGACGGAATTCGAGCTCTTCTTGGGTTGTTCATGGCGGACCCATTCGGTCGCACGACGACAACCCATTTACAGCCATTCCCGAGCTACTTTAAGGTCGTGCCGACCTTCCTAGAGGTGCGCTGGTGCTGTAGGGCTCGTCGGCATAGGTTTTGGAGGGCTAGAGACCTCGGGCGACGCTGCCGAACCACCACAGAGGCAGTTACACATCGCCGGCCATTTTCCGGCCGCCGGCAGCCCAAGCAGACCCCACCACCGTGTTCCTCGGTGCCCTAAACCCCCTGGCGGCGAGTCCGGGTTCGGATAGTGGCCGGAAAGGCCGGTCCGGTGAGCTTCCGGTTACGCCGGCGAGGGGGAGCGCGTGGGCGAGAGAGAGGAGCCGGAGGAAGAAGACGAGGCGTGGGCCCCGGCTGTCAGCAGCTCAGAATTCAAATCCGGGATCGGGTGTGGCCGGGATCCTGCGTCCTGGCGCGAAAAACCCCGTGGCCCCGGTGTGGCCCAGTTCTGATTGGTTGGAATTTAAATAAGCGGGCCCAGTGGGATTTTCTGTAGGAAAACAATTCCAGTGAGGGCCCAAACATTGGAAATTCATAGCTCCTGGTAGAAACCTCCAATTTGAGTGATTCCACTTGGGTTGGATTCATCTCTCCGATCTCTATCCAAATATGAACTTAGATTTGTATGAAAGTCAATAGTATATTCTGGAAAATTCTTTGAAGGTATTCTGAAAAAGAATTATTGAGGGAGTTTGGTTTATCCAAAAATCCCCAACTTTTACCAGAATATTCTTTAGCATATTGTTGACCTTCTAGCAAATTTTCAGCTTATTTGAAGATCATTTGAGTAGGGATTTGCTAAATGCAAACTACTGTGTTCAAAAGAGTCCAGAAATATTTTCAGAAAATGTTTCCCACTTCAAAAATATATTCTGGGCAATCCATAACTCCAAAAATCATAGGAAAATTTAGGCAAGCTCTCTGAGACATACTTGGAATTGTAGTTCACTTAATTGGGCATGAAAATGCACATTACTTCAGAATTAATTTTTTTTATTACAAATGCTTAAAGAATTGTTCTGGGAGAACTACTCAAGTAAAAGGGCTGAATTTTGGACCAGATTACTCTCATGTGACCAAGAACTTACAGGTAAATTATCAGCCTAAGTTGAGCTGTAGAACTCCCTGTTCCTATTCTCCATACTTATGTATAGGTGGAAATACATAAGAGACATTGTGAGAATTATGGAGAACACAATTTGACTCCACGTTAGCTGCAATTTGGCAAGCTAAATCCTTAGGTAGTATAGAACCTGCTGTAAAAAGTCTTGAGGCCATTGGAGTTCTTGTTCTTCAGCGGCACTCAAATCTTTTCAGCTTATCTATTATGTTCAGTAGGGAAAATGGTTACTGTATGGCTAAGGCCTTAAGGTCAATTTAGTTTAAGTCTGTCCTTTGCACAACAGAGACAAACCAAGCCATTCTTGGCTTTTCCACACAACCTCTGTTCCTAAGAACTTCATTCTATAACTTCTTTCCATTACATTCTATAAAACATGTGCATATGCATTTCAATAGGAACCACAACGAAGGGGATTCAAAGGAGTGATTCATTGAAGTGGATCAAGCTCCGGAGAATCAAGGGTGGATCAGCAAGGACACTAACTATTTATATACGACTACCCTGCAAAACAGGCAAGCTCCGCTTTGCATTTAAGAGCTGTTAAGTTTTTGTTTTGTATTCACTTTCGGTCAGGGTATGAATTATGCAGTAGGTCTAGTGTTTGATACTCCTCTTGCAAAGCCAAATGACCCATGGAGTATTGGGTAGGTGTCTTTCACCGTGTAGAACTGCCATGCTTAAGTACGGTTCGGTAGAAGTCGAGTGGTGAGATGCTACTCGCAGTTTCAGGAACAACAGGGGCATACGGGATTGGTTCATAATTGAATTAGCAAGTTAAAGTTGAGACCGGAAGGTTGTAGGGGCAGCAGGACATAGGGGCCTGGGTGCTGTAGACCTGTCCGTGTCGGTCAAGGACCGAACCGTATGCGGCCCTGTTGAACAAGTTTGAGTTGTGTACCGGACTCATGCTGGCTATATGGGACCCAGTAAACCGATGTACCTCAGGAAGCTGTCGTTGGGACTTTTTGGGTCGCCTCAGGCGGACGGCCGGTGTGCAGTACGTGGAGAATATTCTCATGACATCTCATGTCGGTAGGTGCACCATGAGAGTAGCTACTGTACGGGGCGACTTGATCGATTCAGCGGGGGTGAAACGGGGGAAAGGTTGCCACTTACGACGTCAGTGATGGTTGTTGTAGGCAACGTCGAGTACGGGTGTACGTGTTGTGTAGTCCGTGTGTTATTGATTCGAATCACCGTCGCTCACAGAATGGACCGAGCATACTTGTTCTCACAGTCGTGACGTAGTAAGAACTTGCATGAGAAAGGAACTAATCATATTGGAGTGAAGTATCATACTAGCTTTGTATTGGATCTTGATGAATAGGCTAGTGCAAACTCGATTCTTTTATGCCATGAGCAATTTACATCAGGGGAAAGCGTTTCTTGTTTGATTGTGGACTCCCGATGTGGCGTGCCCAGGGTTACTTAAAATGCTGCAATTAATACCTGCAAGTAAGGATTCACTTTTAGGCGAGTTTAATTATGCTTATGCCATCCTATGTTAGGTTCATAACCTCACTTAGAGTTTCATGTTTAGTGTGACGGTTAAGTCTTGCTGAGCGCTATGCTCACGGATGCTATCCGAGTTGTTTTGCAGGTAATTGACTCGATGCTTATGAGAAGGGGTGCCGATGAGACTCGGAAACCTCCGAGTGCTTACTCAAAGAGCATCCTCGCCGCTGCAGATTGTCTTCGTGTTGCTAGTAAGAAACGTCCGCGGGCTAGACCGTTTCTTTGTTGCTAGTTTAGATATGAGTCGTAAGAGTGATAGTCTTCCGCTGTAGTTTACTCTGATATAACTATTTATAAAACATTATTGTACGCTTCCGCTAAACTATTTATGTAAAATGATGTGTGTTTGTCGACCCGTGTGATGTTGGGTGCCGCATATCATGGCACCACCCAACGAGGTCTTGTGGTCCCCCACAGCGTGGTATCAGAGCTGCGTTGGGAACAGACCACGGATTGAGCATCATATTATGTCAAAAACTTAGGATACGGTGAGATAACGGTACTAGGCCCACATAAGGACTATTGTTAGCATAATATGAAGGTGGCAACCTAACTTATTTGTTATGTCAGAAAATCGTGCATCTCGGGACGGTTTATGTCTTGGGGGTGCACGTATGCACTGTCCACGCGCACAAGCTGAAGGGTGGAGCCTCACGGGTGGCAGGTAACCCGACTCGTTTTAGTATCCTCTACGACTCGTCATGTCGTTTGGGGTATTCGAGCAACGTCTGTCCCGGGCGTGCGTGGTGCAATTTGGGAGACCCAGTCACGTGGTCAGTAACGTGAACACGTAGCTCAAGGCGTGTTTGACTTGAGAACACCTGGGCGAGTGATGACGGCCGGGTGTACGAACTGTATGGATACCGGGTTCAGTGTGCAGCCGAACCTGATGATTGAGTGTGACTTATGTAGGTACTAACCAAGAAAATCTTAGTGCGTGTAGAACACGTTTGCGAGTGACCGTTTTAGTGCCACCTAAGGATACGTATATGCCGGTTTAATCCGGTTAGATTTTTCTTTGGTGAGACAACATAGTACCGTCATATGTCTTACGGTGCATCGTTACGGTACTAGACTTAATAGTATTCTTTCCTATGAAGAAATCATTCATGACTAACTTTCAAACTAAAAATGGATGTTGGAAAGCACATATTAGTTACTGAACTCTTCATTTGAACTAAGTTTCAAAGAAGAGAATTACTAGGCTTCTTTTGATCGCAAAAACAGGGTGCTCTGTTCTGGCAGAAGTTTTGCTGAACATTGACAGGGCATATCTCTGAGTAGATTGACCCGATGGAGGTGTATGATACAGTTATGGAAAGGTTTTTAAGTGCTCTACAGCTCTTCTGTAGAACTCCAGAGCCAAATCAGACATCAAATTGGTTGAATGTCCAGTTGAATGCGAACTGTTCAGAAAACAGAACAGCTGCACCCTTCTCTGGATGTTTCTGTAAATTGGCCATAACATTCTGTAGAAAAATATCTAGGGGTCAGATAATATACAGTTGGAAAGGTTATGAATTTTGCAAGGATTTTGTAGTTCATAGTTTGTTCAGAATTGTACCCCATTTGTATGTAAAACTGTGATGAAAACAGCCACATACAAGGGAGGTGCTGGCAAATTTTATCCAGAAATTCTGTCAGCTTTGAACAATCATAACCTCTGATTAAGGGATGATCAAGAGGCATGTGAGTACTCATTGGAAAGATACTGAAGTTAACTTTAACTTTGGTATTCAACTTGAGTTATGAAAATGCTAGTAACTAGATCAAATTCTGGGTTAAGTACAGAAAGGGCGGTTCTGTACAGAATAGGGGGATTGTTTATGTTGGCTTTAGAAGAAAGTGTAAACATGAAGTATTGTTATGCTTTCCTAAAGTTTTAGCATGTTCATGTTTTACATACTTTCACATACTGCTGAGATCAAATTTTGACTCCCCTCAAAATTATGCTTTTGCAGTATGGTGCGTAGTCATTCTCCGAGTCAGGCTGAAGGTTCTCGCCGAGACGAGAATGACTCGACTCCACCACAGGCATCGCCATCAACGGTATGGGCGGATATCATGGCTCAGATGGTCGAGTCAAGTCAAGAGAACACAAGACTACTCCAAGCCTTGGTACAACAGGGCTTACTCCAACGTGCACAACAGGACGTTCCACCTCGGAACGCCTATTTGGACTTCTTGGCGACACAACCGCCAATTTTCACGGAAGCCAACGAACCAGTGGAAGCTGATCAGTGGCTTCGGGTTATGGAGTCTAAGTTTGGAGTGTTTGAGTGCGATGAGTATCAGAAGACATTATTTGCAGCTCAACAGCTCCATGGAGCCGCCGGAAATTGGTGGTTTGCTTATCTTGCCACCATTCCGGAAGGCCATCAAGTGGAATGGACGGAATTTCGTGAACCATTCCGTGCTTGTCACATTCCTATGGGTTTTATTAAGGCCCAACAGCAAGAATTCAGAAACTTGAAGCAGGGGGACATGAGTGTCCTCGATTATGTCAGACGATTCAACCTTCTGGCACAATATGCTCCTGCTTATGCGACGAGCGAAGCTGCAAGGTTTGACTACTTTTTCTATGGCTTGAGTGCCATACTAAAAGAGAAGTTAGCTTTGTTCAATCAAGGCAGTTACAACGAGTTGATCAGTGCTGCTCTGCTGCAAGAACAAGCGACACTTGAGTGTCAAGCAGAGAAGAGGGACCGGGAGGATGTGCAAGAAGACACACCCATCGTTCCTCGTAAATACCGTGTGGTGTATCACACACCATCCGATGAAATATGGCAAGCACCAGTGAGATCAACTCCGTACAGATTTCCTGCTCAAGAATCATATCTTGAAGCAACACCTTTGCCGCAGCAACGAAGGACACCTGTCACATCATTGCTGCAACCAAGTACGTCAACTTCTCAACCACAAGTCAACGAAGAACCGGGGAAACCTCCGTGTTCTTATTGCCACCGTTCAGGACACTTTAGGCAAGAGTGCCAGGAGAAGTTGATGAACACCAGACAGCCATCATCATCAGGGGGTATGCCGCCACCTGCTCAAGTCAACATAACAGCATTGCAATTCGGGAGTGTGCAACATCTGGCCATTGAGGATGTCCCGGAGGGAGCACCGGTGTTAGCGGGCATGTTTACTCTCAAAGACGTGCCCGTGCTCATACTTTTTGATTTCGGTGCAACCCACAATTTTATCAGCAAAACATGCGTGGATCAGCACCAATTATCCACCAATACTCCCACAACAAGTTTTCTCATATGTTCACCGGGAGGAAATATCTCTGCCAATCAGATTGTGTCCCGAGCAGCTTTGTGTTTGGGTGGAAAAATATACCCAACATCGCTGATTATGTTGGATAGGCAGAAGATAGACATTATATTGGGGATGTCTTGGTTAAATCATCACGGTGCCGTTCTCAATATCGGTAACCGGACTGTCCAGATTGACTCGCCGATTCACGGACAGCACACACTGTTTTTAGACAGCGAAGATCCAGATATGGTAGAGGCCTACCACACGGAAGCGCTGAAGCTTGAAGATATTCCGGTGGTACGTGATTATCCCGACGTATTTCCCGATGATTTACTGGGCATGCCGCCCGAACGGGATGTCGAGTTCAAGATTGAACTGACACCGGGAACGACGCCTATCTCACGGAGGCCTTACAAAATGGCATCTAATGAGCTAGCGGAGTTGAAAGAGCAGCTGAATGAACTCATGAGCAAGGGTTTCATACGGCCAAGTTCTTCACCTTGGGGTTGCTCAGCGCCGTTCGTTAAGAAGAAGGACGAAACACTACGGCTATGTGTTGATTACCGTCCTCTAAATGCTGTCACGATCAAGAACAAGTAACCTTTGCCCCACATCGACATCCTGTTCGATCAACTTGTGGGTGCAAAGGTATTTTTGAAGATGGATCTTTGGTCGGGGTATCATCAAATCAAGATCCGACCGGAAGACGTACCGAACACAGCTTTCTCGACGAGATACGGACTCTATGAGTACCTCGTCATGTCATTTGGGCTAACCAACGCTCCGGCACACTTTATGTACTTGATGAATTCTGTATTCATGCCGGAGTTAGACAAGTTCGTCGTGGTATTCATCGACGATATATTGGTTTACTCCAAATCTGAAGAAGAGCACGCTGAACATCTGCGCATTGTGCTACAACGGTTGAGGGAGCACCAATTATATGCCAAATTCAGCAAGTGTGAATTTTGGATTGATCAAGTGCCTTTCCTAGGCCATATTATTTCAGCAGAAGGAATTGCCGTGGACCCCAGCAAGATTGAACAAGTGCTGAAGTGGGAATCTCCCAAATCAGTCCACGAGGTCCGAAGTTTCCTAGGTTTAGCGGGGTATTATCGGAGGTTTATTCCGAGCTTCTCAAAGATTGCTAAACCAATGACGGAGCTGCTGAAGAAGGGCACTAAATACATGTGGAATGCAGCATGTGAAGCCGCATTCAAAACTTTGGTGAAACATCTCACAACAGCTCCAGTTCTTGCTCAGCCGGACACGACGAAGCCATTCGATGTATACTGTGATGCATCCGGCATCGGTCTCGGCTGCGTTCTGATGCAAGAAGGGCATGTAGTCGCCTATGGGTCTCGCCAACTGCGAAACCATGAGCAGCATTATCCAACTCACGATCTCGACCTTGTTGCAGTGGTGTTGGCGTTAAAGATGTGGAGGCATTATCTACTTGGTAATCTTGTTCACCTCTACACCGACCATAATAGTTTGAAGTATATCTTCACGCAAAAGGAGCTAAATATGAGACAACGGAGATGGTTGGAGCTCATCAAAGATTATGAAATTGAGATCCACTATCATCCGGGAAAAGCATACGTGGTTGCCAACGCGCTTAGTCGGAAAGCCCACGTTCGCAACTTGGCGGCTGCTGAGTTGGAAGCTGAAGAACCAAGTCTCCGTGTCATTCCGTATGGCGCGCTTTACGATCTCGCGCTCATTCCAACAATCCGTGAAGAGATTGTTGAGGCCCAAAGAAGAAACAAGGGTATGTCTCACATACGGAGAAGACTAGACAACGGAGAAGTGAAATGTTTCTGGAAGGATGAGAACGGTACGATATGGTTTAACGACCGTATAGTGGTACCGCGTAATATGAAACTCCGGAAGAAGATATTGGATGAAGCCCACCTGTCGAAGTTTTCCATTCATCTCAGAAGTAACAAGATGTACCAAGATTTGAAACAGAAATTTTGGTGGACGAGGATGAAGAGGGAGATTGCTAAATACGTATCCGAATGCGATACGTGTAGATGGGTCAAGGCTGATCATATGCGGAAAGCCGGACCGCTACAACCTTTGAAGATACCGGCATGGAAATGGGAGGATGTGAGTATGGACTTCATCGTCGGATTACCGCTCACATCCAGGAAGCACGACTCGATATGGGTGATCGTCGACCGGTCGACAAAATCAGCTCATTTCATACCGGTGAACACTCATTATCGAGCAAGGCAATATGCGGAGTTATTCATCTCCAGAATTATATGCTCACATGGTGTCCCGAAGACCATCATTTCAGATCGAGGTGCGCTGTTTGTTGCTCATTTTTGGGAGCAGCTGCATGCCTCGTTGGGCACCAAGCTAATTAGAAGCTCCGCATATCACCCTCAAACCAATGGACAAACTGAGAGGGTGAATCAAGTGCTCGAGGACATGTTAAGAGCGTGTGCCATCAACCACGGTTGGAATTGGGACGATCACCTACCGCTGGCGGAGTTTTCCTATAACAACGGTTATCAAGCGAGTATTAAAATGGCACCGTATGAAGCTCTCTACGGCCGGAAGTGTCGCACACCACTGAATTGGTGTGAGTCCGGCGAAAGGGTTCTGTTTGGGATTGATCTTTTCAACGAAGCCGAAGACCGAGTTCGGATGATACAAGAGAACTTAAAGGCTGCACAATCCCGACAGAAGAGCTACGCTGATCAAAGGCGTAGGCCATTACATTTTGACGTCGGAGAACATGTTTATCTTCGTGTATCTCCGATGAAGGGAATTCACCGGTTCATTATAAAGGGGAAGCTCGCTCCCTGTTTTATTGGTCCTTTTGCTATCACGGAGAAGTGCGGACCCGTAGCCTACCGGCTAGAACTACCGGCGAGTCTAGCGGGTGTTCATGATGTATTTCATGTTTCACAGCTGCGGAAGTGCCTCAAATTCACCGCTGCTGTTCGCACCGAGGACATCGACGAGTTGAAACCGGACCTGACCTACACCGAGCGACCGGTTCAGATTTTGGATGAAAAGACCCGGGTAACCCGGAACCGGACGATCAAATTTTACAAGGTGCTGTGGAGTAATCATACCACGGAAGAGGCGACGTGGGAAAGTGAAGATTACCTCCGCACCAACTATCCGGAATTTTTAGCTTTGTACAGTTTGTAATTACCTCTCCCGTCTCGTTCCGCTTTTGTAATCTCGGGACGAGATTCTTTTAAGGGGGAGGAATGTAAAAGTCTCAAAAATGTGTATGAATAAAAACCAAGGTTTGTGTTCATAGGTGTGGCAAAGACATGAAAAATGGGACTTGCTAAAACTTTTCTTCATGCAAAGTAATACATGGATGACCATCCAAAAATGAGGCTCACCTTTTTATTTAAAAGTGTTGAACCAATAAGGAGTTAAATACCTCTTTGCATGTAAGTTTAAAAATCAGATTTGAGATTCAAAGTTCACACACGTGGTGACCAAGAACTTTGAATAAACATGCAGCCATATAGTTGGATTTATAGGAAAACGTTTTATCACAAACTTTTCGATGGTAGGGTGAGCTCAAAAAGGAGTTAAAGAGGAGCATTTGCAAATTCTAACCAAATTCAGATTTTGTCTTGCAAATTCAAACTGAATTTGAAGAATTCAAATTCTAGCCACCCTTTTTAAAGTTAGAATTCTGGGAATTGTGAGGATCATCTTGAGAAGATATTTGGGAGGTACATGTGGAGTGGGGCCCACAGGTCATAGAGTTAAAGAGGTAGCCTTGCACCTTAAGTCTAAGCCTCAGTGGGAAAATTCATCGAACAGCGCGTGAGCCACGAGCAGCTCCCACCGTGGAGCCACTGGGAGGCTCGGCAGCACCACCAGCTGCTTCCTTCCCCCACGCACGGCGCCCAGAGGCGGTTCTGTGGCCTGATCACCCCTCTGGACGAAGCAAAGGCCATCCATCTTCTCCTCCTCGCGAGCGCATGAGCAGCGGCTGTTTTCCCCTCCGTCTCTCGGTCCGATCAAAGAAACAGCAAAACCACAGCACTCATCCTTCCCCCGAGCTACTGAACATCGCCGCGAGCTCGGCCTCTACCTCCCTGAACCGAAAGCAAGAAAGCTACGGCCTCCGTTGCCCGAGAACAAACGCCGCCGCGGCGACCTAGCTCAAGAACGTGATCGGGCGCTCGTGGACAGCCCTCCACAGGGGGTTTCACGGCCGAGCGATCACAGCTACGGACGCGTGCTGGTTCGGTGCTGCTCTCAGCCAAAGCTCCGGCCATTCATTGAAGCATCGATGGTCAATTTGAAGAATTTGTCCTGACGGCTTCACAGCAAGCTCCCGGTACCGTTCCTCAAAATTCCCCCTCTCCAATCCTCGGTAGGTCATCAAACTTTGCATGTAGCAGCTGGATTAGCCGGCGATCACTTTCCCTTTTGCATCCATAGCACCAAAGCGCCTCAGACCGACGGAATTCGAGCTCTTCTTGGGTTGTTCATGGCGGACCCATTCGGTCGCACGACGACAACCCATTTACAGCCATTCCCGAGCTACTTTAAGGTCGTGCCGACCTTCCTAGAGGTGTGCTGGTGCTGTTGGGCTCGTCGGCACAGGTTTTGGAGGGCTAGAGACCTCTGGCAACGCTGCTGAACCACCACAGAGGCAGTTACACGTCGCCGGCCATTTTCCGGCCGCCGGCAGCCCAAGCAGACCCCACCACCGTGTTCCTCGGTGCCCTAAACCTCCTGGCGGCGAGTCTGGGTTCGGATAGTGGCCGGGAAGGCCGGTCCGGCGAGCTTCCGGTTGCGCCGGCGAGGGGCAGCGCGCGGGCGCGAGAGAGGAGCCGGAGGAAGAAGACGAGGCGTGGGCCCCGGCTGTCAGCAGCTCAGAATTCAAATCCGGGATTGGGTGTGGCTGGGATCCCGCGTGCTGGCGCGAAAAACCCCGTGGCCCCGGTGTGGCCCAGTTCTAATTGGTTGGAATTTAAATAAGCAGGCCCAGTGGGATTTTCTGTTGGAAAACAATTCCAGTGAGGGCTCAAACTTTGGAAATTCATAACTCCTGGTAGAAACCTCCAATTTGAGTGATTCTACTTGGGTTGGATTCATCTCTCCGAGCTCTATCCAAATATGAACTTAGATTTGTATGAAAGTCAATAGTATTTTCTGGAAAATTCTTTGAAGGTATCCTGAAAAAGAATTATTGAGGGAGTTTGGTTTATCAAAAAATCCCCAAATTTTACCAGAATATTCTTTAGCATATTGTTGACCTTCTAGCAAATTTTCAGCTCATTTGAAGATAATTTGAGTAGGGATTTGCTAAATGCAAACTACTGTGTTCAAAAGAGTCCAGAAACATTTTCAGAAAATATTTCCCACTTCAAAAATCTATTCTGGGCAATCCATAACTCCAAAAATCATAGGAAAATTTAGGAAAGCTCTCTGAGACATACTTGGAATTGTAGTTCACTTAATTGGGCATGAAAATGCACATTACTTCAGAATTAATTCCTTTGAGTACAAATGCTTAAAGAATTGTTCTGGGAGAACTACTCAAGTAAAAGGGCTGAATTTTGGACCAGATTACTCTCATGTGACCAAGAACTTACAGGTAAATTATCAGCCTAATTTGAGCTGTAGAACTCCCTGTTCCTATTCTCCATACTTATGTATAGGTGGAAATACATAAGAAACATTGTGAGAATTATGGAGAACACAATTTGACTCCACGTTAGCTTCAATTTGGCAAGCTAAATCCTTAGGTAGTATAGAACCTGCTGTAAAAAGTCTTGACGCCATTGGAGTTCTTGTTCTTCAGCGGCACTCAAATCTTTTCAGCTTATCTATTATGTTCATTAGGGAAAATGGTTAGTGTATGGCTAAGGCCTTAAGGTCAATTTAGTTTAAGTCTGTCCTTTGTACAACAGAGACAAACCAAGCCATTCTTGGCTTTTTCACACAACCTCTGTTCCTAAGAACTTCATTCTATAACTTCTTTCCATTACATTCTATAAAACATGTGCATATGCATTTCAATAGGAACCACAACGAAGGGGATTCAAAGGAGTGATTCATTGAAGTGGATCAAGCTCCGGAGAATCAATGGTGGATCAGCAAGGACACTAACTGTTTATATATGACTACCGTGCAAAACAGGCAAGCTCCGGTTTGCATTTAACAGCTGTTAAGTTTTTGTTTTGTATTCACTTTCGGTCAGGGTATGAATTATGCAGTAGGTATAGTGTTTGATACTCCTCTTGCATAGCCAAATGACCCATGGAGTATTGGGAAGGTGTCTTTCACCGTGTAGAACTGCCATGCTTAAGTACGGTTCGGTAGAAGTCAAGTGGTAAGATGCTACTCGCAGTTTCAGGAACAACAGGGGCATACGGGATTGGTTCATAATTGAATTAGCAAGTTAAAGTTGAGACCGGAAGGTTGTAGGGGCAGCAGGACATAGGGGCCTGGGTGCTGTAGACCTGTCCATGTCGGTCAAGGACCGACCCGTATGCGGCCCTGTTGAACAAGTTTGAGTTGTGTACCGGACTCATGCTGGCTATATGGGACCCAGTAAACCGATGTACCTCGGGAAGCTGTCGTTGGGACTTTTTGGGTCGCCTCAGGCGGCCGGCCGCTGTGCAGTACGTGGGGAATATTCTCATGACATCTCATGTCGGTAGGTGCACCATGAGAGTACTACTGTACGGGGCGACTTGATTGATTCAGCGGGGGTGAAACGGGGGAAAGGTTGCCACGTACGACGTCAGTGATGGTTGTTGTAGACAACGTTGAGTACGGGTGTACGTGTTGTGTAGTCCGGGTGTTATTGATTCGAATCACCATCGCTCGCGGAATGGACCGAGCATAGTTGTTCTCACAGTCGTGACGTAGTAAGAACTTGCATGAGAAAGGAACTAATCATATTGCAGTGAAGTATCATACTAGCTTTGTATTGGATCTTGATGAATAGGCTAGTGCAAACTCGATTCTTTTATGCCATGAGCAATTTACATCTGGGGAAAGCGTTTCTTGTTTGATTGTGGACTCCCGATGTGGCGTGCCCAGAGTTACTTAAAATGCTGGAATTAATACCTGCAAGTAAGGATTCACTTTTAGGCGAGTTTAATTATACTTATGCCATCCTATGTTAGGTTCATAACCTCACTTAGAGTTTCATGTTTAGGGTGACGGTTAAATCTTGCTGAGCGTTATGCTCACGGATGCTATCCGAGTTGTTTTGCAGGTAATTGACTCGATGCTTATGAGAAGGGGTGCCGATGAGACTCGGGAACCTCCGAGTGCTTACTCAAAGAGCATCCTCGCCGCTGCAGATTGTCTTCGTGTTGCTAGTAAGAAACGTCCGCGGGCTGGACCGTTTCTTTGTTGCTAGTTTAGATATGAGTCGTGAGAGTGATAGTCTTCCGCTGTAGTTTACTCTGATATAACTATTTGTAAGACATTCTTGTACGCTTCCGCTAAACTATTTATGTAAAATGATGTGTGTTTGTCGACCCGTGTGCTGTTGGGTGCCGCATATCACGGCACCACCCAACGAAGTCCTGTGGTCCCCCACATAATCTTCGTCGATTACCAAAAACAAGCCATTTATGGATATTGTCAGTAACTATATGCAGATCCAGTATAGCATCCTTTTCGCCGCACAAGGATCAAGATCAAATGAGTACTTATTCTTTTTTCTTAACGGAAGATATATCTTTGACCTCTCAATGGCTAATGATCAAGTAAGCCATAGACCGTTGGATACTTTTGGTAAAAAAGATAAGGAAATTCTTGATTATTTAACGTCAGATTGAATTGTGTCTAACAATCATTGGAATTTTATCTATCCTTCTATTCTTCAAGATAATTCGGATTTTTTGGTGAAAAAGCGAAGAAATAGGTTTGTCATTCCATTACAATATCATCAAGAACAAGAAAAAGAGCTAATATCCTGTTTGGGGATTTCGATTGAAATCCCCTTTATGGGTTTTTTACGTAGAAATACTATTTTTGCTTATTTTAACGATCCAGGATACAGAAAAGATAAAAGGGGTTCAGGAATTGTTAAATTTTGATATAGGACCCTAGAGGAAGAATATAGACCCTAGAGGAAGAATATCGGACCCGAGAGGAAGAGTATAGGACTCTAGAGGAAGACTCAGAGGAAGAATATGACAGCCCAGAGAATGAATATAGGATTCTAGAAGACGAATATGAAACCTTAGAAGACAAATATAGGACTCTAGAAGACGAATATGAAACCCAAGAAGATGAATACGGGATCCTAGAGGCCGAATATAGGACTCTATAGAAAGACTCAGAAGAAGAATATGGGAACCAGGAGAACGAATATAAAACTCGAGAGGACGAATATGGAACTCCAAAGGAAAAAGAATATGGGAGCTGTGAAGATGGCTCAGAGAACGAATATGGGGCTTTAGAAGAAGACTCAGAGGAAGACTCAGAGGACGAATATGGGAGCCCAGAGGAAGATTCTATCTTAAAAAAGAGGGTTTTATTGAACGTCGAGGAACAAAAGAATTTAGTCTAAAATACCAAAAAGAAGTAGATCGGTTTTTTTTCATTCTTCAAGAACTGCATATCTTGCCGAGATCCTCATCCCTAAAGGTACTTGACAATAGTATTATTGGAGTGGATACACAACTCACAAAAAATACAAGAAGTCGACTAGGAGGATTGGTCCGAGTTAAGAGAAAAAAGCCATACGGAACTAAAAATCTTTTCCGGAGATATTCATTTTAATGAAGAGGCGGATAAGATATTAGGCGCCAGTTTGATACCACCAGAAAGAGAAAAAAAGATTCTAAGGACTCAAAAAATAAAAATTTGGGTTTATGTTCAACGGAAAAAAATCTCAAAAGCAAGGAAAAGTATTTTGTTTCAGTTCGACCTGCAGTCGCATATGAAATGGACGAAGGGACAAATCTAGCAAGACTTTTCCTGCAAGATCTCCTGCAAGAAGAGGATAATCTCCAACTTCGACTTGTCAATTTTATTTCTCATGAAAATAGCAAGTTAACTCAAATAATTTATCACACGAATAGTCAATTCGTTCGAACTTGCTTGGTAGTGAATTGGGAACAAGAAGAAAAAGAGGGTGCTCGTGCTTCCCTTGTTGAGTTAAGAACAAATGATCTAATTCACTATTTCCTAAAAATTGAGTTAGTCAAGTCCACTATTTCATATACAAGATGATGGTATGATAGGACTAGTGCAGGACCGATTCCCAATAATAGGTTAGATCGCAACAATACCAATTCCTTTTATTCCAAGGCAAAGATTCAATCACTTAGCCAACATCAAGAAGCTATTGGCACTTTGTTGAATCGAAATAAAGAATACCCATCTTTGATGATTTTGTCGGTATCCAACTGTTCTCAAATTGGTTTATTCAACAATTCGAAATATCCCAATATGGTAAAAGAATCGAATCCTAGAATTCTTATTCGAGATATTTTCGGGCTCTTAGGCGCTATTGTACCTAGTATATCTAATTTTTCTTCATCTTACTATTTATTAACACATAATCAGATCTTTTTAAAAAAATATGTGTTCCTTGACAATTTGAAACAAACCTTCCAAGTACTTCAAGGGCTTAAATACTCTTTAATAGATGAAAATAAAAGGATGTCGAACTTCGACAGTAACACCATGTTGGATCCATTCCATTTGAATTGGCACTTTCTCCATCATGACTCGTGGGAGGAGACATTGGCAATAATTCACCTTGGCCAGTTTATTTGCGAAAATGTATGTATATTTAAATCGCACATAAAAAATATGGTCAAATTTTAATTGTTAATATGGACTCCTTTGTTATAAGAGCAGCCAAGCCTTATTTGGCCACTAGAGGAGCAACTGTTCATGGTCATTATGGAAAAATACTTTATAAAGGAGATAGGTTAGTTACCTTTATATATGAAAAATCGAGATCTAGTGATATAACACAAGGTCTTCCAAAAGTAGAACAAATATTCGAAGCGAGTTCAATTGATTCACTATCGCCGAATCTCGAAAGGAGAATTGAGGATTGGAATGAGCGTATACCAAGAATTCTTGGGGTTCCCTGGGGATTATTGATTGGAGCTGAGCTAACCATCGCCCAAAGTCGTATCTCTTTAGTTAATAAGATCCAAAAGGTTTATCGATCCCAAGGGGTACAGATCCATAATAGACATCTAGAAATTATTGTACGTCAAGTAACATCAAAAGTACGGGTTTCCGAAGATGGAATGTCTAATGTTTTTTTACCTGGGGAATTAATAGGACTATTGCGAGCGGAACGAGCAGGGCGAGCTTTGGATGAATCAATCTATTATCGGGCAATCTTATTGGGAATAACAAGGGCTTCCCTGAATACCCAAAGTTTCATATCTGAAGCAAGTTTTCAAGAAACTGCTTGAGTTTTAGCAAAAGCTGCCCTACGAGGTCATATTTATTGGTTGAAAGGTCTGAAAGAAAACGTAGTTCTGGGGGGAATTATACCTGTTGGTATCGGATTCCAAAAATTTGTGCATCATTTCCCACAAGACAAGAACCTTTATTTCGAAATTAAAAAAATCGATTCACGTCAGAAATGAGAGATATTTTGTTTCTCCATACAGAATTAGTTTCTTCTGATTCTGACATAACAAACAATTTCTATGAGACATCAGAACCCCCATTTATACGATTTAAGGATATATAAAGCATATAAAGCAGATTTTTTTACTTTAATTGAAACTAGACTTTTGACCTTCGAATGCTAACAGATCTTATTTTCGATTTTGTATTTTCATATTTTACTAAATAAAAGAAGTTAGTTAATTTATTAAGACTGTGTTTATATCATGTATCAATGGCCAATTCTGAGTAGAAGGTTCCATCGGAACAATTATTATTTATTTCAAGATATTTCGGCTCTTTCTTAATCTTTAAAAAGAAATCAATTCCGTAATGGTAAGACGAAAAAAAGAAAAAAGGAAGTGTGGAAAAATGACAAGAAGATATTGGAACATCAATTTGAAAGAGATGATAGAAGCGGGAGTTCATTTTGGTCATGGTATTAAGAAATGGAATCCTAAAATGGCCCCTTACATCTCGGCAAAGCGTAAAGGTACTCATATTACAAATCTTGCTAGAACGGCTCGTTTTTTATCAGAAGCTTGTGATTTAGTTTTTGACGCAGCAAGTCAGGGAAAAAGCTTCTTAATTGTTGGTACCAAAAAAAGAGCAGCGGATTTAGTAGCATCACCTGCAATAAGGTCTCGTTGTCATTATGTTAATAAAAAGTGGTTCAGTGGTATGTTAACGAATTGGTCGATTACCAAAACTAGACTTTCTCAATTTAGAGACTTGAGAGCCAAAGAAAAGATGGGAAAATTCCACCATCTCCCAAAAAGATGTGGCAATCTTAAAAAGAAAATTATCTACCTTGCAAAGATATCTCGGCGAGATTAAATATATGACGAGGTTGCCTGACATTGTGATCGTCTTTGATCAGCAAAAAGAGTATATAGCTCTTCGGGAATGCGCCATTTTGGGGATTCCTACTATTTCTTTAGTTGATACAAATTGTGACCCAGATCTCGCGAATATATCAATTCCTGCCAACGATGACATTATGACTTCAATTTGATTGATTCTTAACAAATTAGTATTTGCAATTTGTGAGGGACGTTCTCTCTATATAAGAAATCATTGATTAAGATTAAGAAGAATAGTGAATTCTTAAGCAACTACGTAGATTTATGGGATCAGTTACTATTTTTTTTTTTGTTATGCATAGATAAAAGAAGGGGAATATTGATATATATTAGAGGGTATTGATATATATTATCATTTGATGTGATTTCTTGGTATCCTAAATATAAGATTAATACTTCAAGTTGCTGAGTTGAGAAAGAGATGGTTGAATCAAAAGAATTCCTTTTTTGAAGTTCAATTTTTATCAGAGGACAATATGAATATTACACCATGTTCCATTAAAACACTCAAGGGGTTGTATGATATATCAAGGCGTGGAAGTAGGCCAACACTTCTATTGGCAAATAGGAGGTTTCCAAATTCATGCCCAAGTACTCATCACTTCTTGGGTCGTAATTACTATCTTGTTGGGTTCAGTTATCATAGCTGTTCGGAAT